>CM031083.1:14962022-15667669 GCA_018257905.1 Gillenia trifoliata | reverse complement strand
TATAAGGCGCCAATCCGACGAACGGAGGTCATATTACTTGTGGCGCAAGTATCTAATAAACAACACATCTTTCTATTGGCAGAGCCAATAGTGGCACGCCTGATAAATACCAAAGACAACACAAGGCCTCGCGAGCATCCCTCCGAAGGGATAGGAGCTGAGCCTGTTGGACCAGGTGCCAAGTAGAAAGGTTCGGGACCAGCGACCGGGCCGACTCGATATATTCCGAGCCTGCACCTCCGCAAAAGGCTGCGCGAACATATTTTTGGCACGCCCGGTGGGACCCTTTGCTTGACGTTTATGCCCAAGCATAAAGGAGAGAGCAGAAGAAGCTTATCGTCTCAAATACAGCTTCAAATGACGGGAAAAGACGCCACGTCTAACCCGACAGACTTGGGTCAGGCTTCACCTGAGACCCAAGCCTCCAGCCAGACACCCAAGAGTAGCATGGAGGAACTCCAGTCCTCCATGATCCAGATGATGAAGACCATGGAGAGAATTGCTTTGGATAACAGAACAGATATCAGAAATCTGTGTACTTCATCCAACAATGTCCAAAGCAAGATTGACCAGGGTTTTTCAGTCCTTTCTAATCAACTGACTGGATTGAAAGGATCGTCTGAGAAGCCAGTATTGAACATGGGCGGAATGGAGTCGTTCAAGCCATTCATACTTCCAGCAGAGAGTCTACCTCTCAAGGGCAGGTTGGAAGAAGGTAGCAAGGGATTCGTCACCCCTAATCCGATGGCACAGGACCTTTCATCTGAGGAAAGGTTGGAGATGCCCAACACTTCGCTAGTAACCGGGGAAAGCCTGTTTCTGAATCCTGTAGATGGCACAACTAGCGGAGCCCAGAAGGGAAAGCCGGGGAAATATATTCCTAAGAAGACGGAGCCTGAAAAATTTCCTGGCGGTTTCCCTCAGAAGGGAAGACCTGCTTTCACTCAGAGAGCAGGATGGGGAAGAGCACAACCACAAAAGCCACATATGGCTGGAAGGGGAGGCTTTAACCCCAATACATGGAGAAATCCTGACATTGAGCATAGTTCGGATGGAAGTCAGGGAGGTCTCCACTATGGACAAGAAGATCCCGACCTGATGTTATTGCCTGAAGAAGGTGATAATACCGGGTTGAGAAACGAGATAGCCGAGTTGAGACGGCTAATTCTCAGGGGTATCAGGCCAGAAGTGGCCACCAATCAAAGGCCGGTATATCAGAAACCGTATCCAGCCTATATCGACGAACTGAACCCCTTCCCGATGAACTTCAAGGTTCCTAACTTCCCTACTTACAATGGGGAAGATTCATCGGCATCATCTTTGGAGCACATTAGGAAGTACTCCAACCAATGCGTGGCATTTGAAGACAATCCCAACTTCAAGCTCCGTTTATTCGGGAATTCGTTAGTCGGGATGGCGTCGCATTGGTATTCCCATTTGACGCCCAACTCTATCCGAAGTTGGGACCAGATGGAAGCAGCCTTCCATGATCAATTTTATAGGATGGAGCCAGAAGTCACAATTAATGACCTGGTGGAAGTTAAGCAGTCCGATCATGAAACCACAGAAGACTTCGTCATGAGGTTCAAACAGACCAAGATGAAGTGTAAGTTTCCCATTAGCAATGACCAATCTGTGGTCATAGCTCAAAGGGCGTTAAAAATCTCCCTACGTAAAAAGTTTGGAGATGTCAAGTTCAACGACCTGCAGGAAATCGTGGTGGCTGCTACTAAATATGAGAGGCTGTTGGCAGAAGAATCCCAGCACAAGCACTCCTCCAAAGTGCCTTTCTTCAGGAAACCTGCTGTAAATCACCTGGATTTTGAATTTATCGAGCATTCCGATGGTTCAGGTGATGTTTTTGAAGAGCTGGAGATTTCTGCGGTCGAGATGGTTCCACCAACCACCCCAATGATCATCAAAGGGTTGGTGAAACCAGTGAAGGACCAAAGGGCTGCCTTAGAAGCAGAAGGCTATATTCCCAACAAGCCCCCTAAGTTCCAAAGCTATACGTTTGATCTTACTAAAACGTCAGAGATCTTTGACGAATTAGTGAAGAACAGGTGCATCAGGCTGGATCCAGCAAAAAGGATACCCAAGCCGGAGGAACTAAAAGGGAAGAAATATTGCAAGCCCCATGGCTCTTGGAATCACAGTACCGTGAACTGCGTGTCGTTCCGGGATTGGATCCAAGAGATGATCAACAAGGGGAAGTTGGTCTTGGAGAAGCCCCAAGCCACTATGATGATAGAAACTGAGCCCTTTTCCAGAGGTTCCAGTAAACATGGTAAACTTGAATTGGCCAAGAAGTGGCCAAAGGAAGGAAACCTTGGACCTCGGGAAGGGTAAGAGTTCTGCAAGCGCCAGTCGGGATGTGAGAATTGAATCTCGACCCGACAGACCTAAGGCGTTCATCAAGGGAGGAGTTGTGCTGTGCAGTAAGTGTAAATGCGAGTGTGAACTCCAGATTCCTGCTCCTGGGTCAATAATAGACCAGGACCTGGTTCGAAAACAGGAAGGGTTGAGACTCAAGGCGATGAGGAGTCCAGCTAGAAATTATGGTCCACATAGTCCTAGAAGAGCACCTCCCCGAAGCAGCATCTTTGAGCGGATTGGGGGCATAAAGAGAAGAGCTCAACAGGATGTTCCCCAATCATCAAGCAGACTACCATCAACCTCGGAAACTAGAAGGTGGGTTCCAAGGCCAGTCCAAGAACGACTCACGCGCCCAAGAGAAGTCTTAAGGGTGAAAATCCCTAAAGAGGCGGTGAAAACTCCCATCCCGACTAAGGTGGAAAAGCTAGTCGAGGTAGATGGAAGATGGTATAGGGCCGGAAAAAACGGCCGGGCTGAAGAAGAGCTGTCTAGAACAGCTAAGAGGAAGATACAGAGAAGGTATGGAGCACATATGCGGTCCCAGACCGATACCTCAGAGGCCTCCACCAGCCAGGCCAGTGATAAACCGAAGCCAACGGTTCTGACAGCCAAGGCCAAACCGACAGCGGATCAGAAGGCCAAGGCCAAGGTGGTGACTACCCAGAAGGCAAGGGTAGTACAAACTTATGTCCCTGTTAAGGGGCAGAAATCCAACCCGATGGAGCATGAGAAACCAGTGAATGGTGTCCATGTCAACACGATCGGGATGAAACCGATGGAGGTGAAGGCTGGAGAGTCTTCACAATCGAAAGCCATGGATGTGGGAATCCAGTTTGGGTCAGTAGATATGATTGAAGAAGTCGCTACTGAACCTGAACAGTTGTTAGACTATGGCTCCGATCCCGACGAGATGCTTCCGGTACAAGCTAATGAGGAAGCCTTTCAGAGGGCCATCGAAGAAGAGGAATCAGAGCAGTGGCTGAGGAGTTTAACTGCTGACAATGAGGCTAGACTAGCGGATCGGGAAGGTGAGAAAGAATGTGAAACCAATGATGAGTCTCCTAACTTGATCATCAATATGGTTTTTGTCCTTTCTTCAGCCTTCCATGCTGAACCCGATCAGGTGGGAACACTCGAGGGAGATTATATTTCGAGTGATCCTTCTATTTCATTGATCACTGTGTCTGAAGGGCAAGAAGAAGATTCGAGTGTCGAGCCTCAATCTTCGGATGGAATCTTAAATAAATCATGGCGGATTTATGATGATCAAATGATCTTTGCAAGGCCGAATCAACAAATGGCTGCGCATATGAGGCCCATCTATATAACAGCTCATATGGAAGGAGTTCCCTTTCCAAGGGTGATGATAGATGGAGGGGCTTCAGTCAACGTCTTGCCGGTAAAAATGCTGAAAAGGCTAAATCTGACCCAAGCAGATTTGATGCCTACAGAAAGCTCGGTGTCCAACTTCTCTGGGGGCATTACCAAAACCTATGGTGTTGCACCCTTGGAGGTTGACTTGGGATCGAAGAAGATGATGGTGGTCTTCTTTGTTGTGGAAAGTACTTCTGTGTATAGTGCTTTACTGGGAAGGGACTGGATACATCAGTCTTTATGTATACCTTCCACACTACACCAGCAGATTGCCATTTACCATGAAGAACCTTCAGAAGGTTCAGAAGGGTTCTGGGAACTGGTGCAGGCCGACCCACGGCCAGTCTTCCCGACAGCCAGTATTTCAGAGGCAAACTTCTATAATCCGTACATGGGGGCATACCGATGCACGGGAGCTGATAAAGACGGCCGCCCTACACAGGTGACGGCCCGAAAGCTCTTGGAATCGGGTGTATCAATGACCCTGGAAGAATGGGACCGACCATTCTTGATCCCTAGCCTCCGATCTTTATGATAGGTACAGCTAACAAAAATAGAGATCGAGTGATGGCTATCCGATCACTGATCCAAAGGCTGGGAGAGTACGGAAAAGATAGACGGGCACTTAAAAGGATTTCATCCAGGGAAGAGGATGTAAATCACGCCAGTGCCTCAGAAATCACGGAAGATGTCATGAAAGCCTTAGACATATCAGCTATCGAGACTGAAGCGCAGGCAGCTGAGTATACTTATGATTTGGATTGGCCTGATGACCTTGAGCCAAGCTTTGACATATCAGAGTTTGTTTCAAGTGAACCAGATCAACCATTGCCAGAAGTCCAGGATCCTTTAGAAACCATTGAGTTGGGGACCGAAGATGATCCAAGGCCAATTCGAATCAGTACCCTGCTGTCCAGTGAGTATCGGGAAGAGCTGATCAAGCTGCTAACAGAATTCAAGGACTGCTTTGCATGGCATTATGATGAGATGCCAGGTCTAGATCCAGCTTTGGTGGAGCACAGAATGCCAATCAAAGAAGGATACAAGCCAGTCCAGCAAGCAGCAAGACGAATGTCTAAGGAAATAGAAGAAAAAGTCCAGGAAGAAATAAAGAAATTGTTAAAGGCAAAGTTTATTAGACCAGCCAAATATGTGGAATGGCTGGCTAATATTGTACCTGTAATAAAGGTTTTGACTAAGGCAATAAGGGTTTGTGTCGATTATAGAAATATTAACGATGCTACTCCTAAAGATTTTTATCCGATGCCTATGTCAGATATGTCTATCGATGCAACAGCCAATCATATGATTCTATCCTTCATGGATGGAAATGCTGGTTATAATCAAATCAGAATGGCTGAAGCAGATGTTCATAAAACTGCCTTTAGATGTCCTGGCCATATTGGAGCTTTTGAGTATGTAGTCATGCCCTTCGGATTGAAAAATGCCGGGGCTACATACCAAAGAGCCATGAATGCTATCTTCCACGACCTCATCGGTCATAACTTAGAAGTCTATATCGATGATGTAGTAGTCAAATCTAAAACCGATATAGAACACCTGGCAGATTTGAGACAAGTGCTAGGAAGGATGAGGTCCCACAAGTTAAGGATGAACCCGAAGAAATGTGCCTTTGGAGTAAGGGCAGGTAATTTCTTAGGATTTTTGGTTCATCAAAGAGGAATAGAGGTGGATAAGAATAAGGCCAAGGCAATCATAGATGCACCCTCGCCAAGAAATAAAAAGGAGCTTCAAATGTTGCTTGGAAAGATTAATTTCTTGAGAAGGTTTATTGCGAATTTGGCTGGAAAGCTTAAGCCTCTATCTCCGCTGCTAAAGCTCAAAGAAACTGAAAAGTTTAGATGGGAAGTCGGTCACCAGAAGGCTTTTGATGAGATTAAGCAGTACATGGCTAAACCACCTGTTTTGATGCCACCAAAGAAAGGGAAACCTCTTAAGCTGTACATATCAGCTTCGGAGGAGTCTATTGGCAGTCTCCTAGCCCAGGACAACGAAGAGGGCAAGGAGCAGGCGGTTTACTACTTAAGCAGGAGTCTGACTGATGTGGAAACCAGATATACCCCAATCGAGAAGCTGTGCTTAGCTTTGTATTTTACATCGGTCAAACTCAGGCATTACATGTTGCCATACACAGTCCACATAATTGCCAATACAGATGTGGTTAAATACATGTTATCCAAGCCAATGATGGCTGGTCGGATTGGAAAATGGATGTTGGCTCTGTCAGAATTCTGCTTCCAATATGTGCCTCAGAAGGCTATTAAAGGACAAGCTATTGCAGACTTTTTGGCATCCCATCCAAGTAATCCGATAGTATTGAAAGAGCAACCTCCTAAGATATCGGAAGCAGCAGTATCCAGTCTGCTAATCCGAAAGGAAAAGGATGCTTCTTTTGAGATTTCCAAGAATATAGCCAGTTTATGGCTTACACCTTGGAAGCTGTTCTTTGATGGATCCTGCACGAATAGAGCCTCGGGTGCAGGGATAGTATTAGTTAGTCCTAAAGGCGATCATTATCGTTATTCATTTCATTTGGATTTTGATGGCCTGACTAACAACCGAGCCGAATATGAAGCACTCATAATCGGATTGGAAATACTAATGGAACTGGGGGCACCAAGCGTGGATATATTCGGAGATTCCGAGTTAGTCATCAACCAACTTACTGGGGAATACAAGTGCAAAAACTTGGTGATGGCTAGTTATATGAGTGCCGTCGGATTCTTGATAAAAACCTGGGAAGACTGCATTACAGCAGAACACATCCCTAGAGAGGAGAATTTGGCTGCCAATGATATGGCCCAAATTGCCTCTGGAGTGCAAGTTCAGTTTGGCCAATCCAATGAATGGGTTGAGGTTCAAACAAGGTCACTTCCTTCTGTATTCGATAGAGAATTTGAAATGGATGTTATGATTATCGAACCCGAAGCTGAAGATTGGAGGGTTCTCCACTGTTGAAATACTATCTTAACAATCCATCAATACAGAAGATGGACAGGAAGCTTAGGACTCAAGCTTCAAACTATTCAATATGGGACCAAGCTCTAGTAAGAAAAACACCAGATGGGTTTCTACTACGATGTTTGGGAAATATTGAGTCCATGAGAATAATGGCTGAAGTACACGAAGGAGTATGTGGTGCTCATCAGGCTGGAGTCAAAATGCGTTGGCTAATCCGAAGGTATGGCTATTTTTGGCCAAGAATGGAAAAGGATTGCCAGGATTATGCCAAAGGATGCGAAGAGTGCCAGAAGCATGGACCTCTTCAGCATGTTCCAGCCATCCCGATGAATCCAGTAGTAAGGCCATGGCCCTTCAGGGGCTGGGCCATGGATTTCATTGGACAGATTTATCCTCCTTCGTCCAAGGGACATACTTTCATTATAGTAGCTACGGACTATTTCACCAAGTGGGTAGAGGCCGTGGCTGTCAAGAAGATCACTTCTGCAGAAGTCATCAAGTTCATAAAAAGCAAGATTTTGCACAGATATGGGATACCAGAAACGATCGTAACTGATAGAGGTCCATCCTTCATATCTAAGGAAACGATGGAATTTGCAGAAGAATTTAAAATTAAACTCATACAATCCAGCCCTTACTATCCACAATCTAATGGCCAGGCCGAAGCAAGCAACAAAGTCTTGGTAAACATCATCAAGAGGATGACTGATGATAATCCAAGGAAGTGGCATGAGAAGTTGGGAGATACTTTGTGGGCCTATCGGACCTCTAAAAGGTCCGGTACAGGGACTACACCGTTTGCTCTAACTTATGGCCAAGATGCAGTGCTCCCGATGGAGATTAATGTAATGTCTCTGAGAGTTCAAAACCAATATGGTTTACACTCAGATGAATATTTACAGGCTATGTGCCAGGAAGTGGAAAATCTAGATGAGAATCGGCTGGAAGCATTGAACAAGATACTAGCAGGCAAGCAGTCCGTGGCTAGAGCATACAATAAAAAGGTCAAAGGAAAAACTTTCCAACCCGATGAGTTGGTATGGAAGGCCATCCTACCATTTGGAACCCAAGTTAAAGGGTTTGGAAAGTGGAGCCCGACCTGGGAAGGACCCTTCTTGATTGACCAAGTAATCGGGAAGGGAGCATACAAGCTGAGATCGGTAGAAGGAGTTCAGCAGCAACATTCTATCAATGGAAAGTTTCTGAAGAAATATTTCCCAACTCTATGGGATGTTAGAGATATTTATTTGGAACAATCCGACTAACGGGTTTGTTATGATTTTGTTTGGACAATGTCAAGATAGGAGAATAAACTTATTTTTATTATAAAATGAGAATTGTTTTTCATATCTACAAACAAACTACAAGGAAGGAAAGCCAAAATCTAGAGAGCGAGCAAAAAGTTTACATTGTTCAAACTCTGCCCTAATTCTAGCTTCCAATGTCTTTGGCCTATGGGCTTCACTTCCTTTTTCCTTCAGCTGAGCAGTCATCTCTTGAAGTTGAACTTGAAGAGGAGTTATGGCTTCAAGTTTAACCCTCAAGCGTTCCTCCAATTCCGATTGTCGGGCCTTCAAGCGATTCATTTCAGCCAGTAGAGCCTCCAGCTCATCACCAATCATAGAGCATTCTTCCACAGAGGAATGCAGTTGGGAAGATCTCTCGGAGTGAGAACTGATGAAGGACTGAGCTGCCCGTGCCTTATTGGTTGCCTCCTCAAAGTCTCGATATGCTTGACCAATAATGGTCAAGCAAGAAAGGAAGGAATTGTGATCGGACTTAGGAAGCAAACCGACTCGTGCTAATAAATCGATGGCATCCTGAATTTGTTGGGCCGACTCAGCCACTGCATCCATGTCAAAGTTTTGGCTAACCCAAGACTTCACTGTGTTCTTGGCATCTTCTATATCTCTTTGGGGAGTCTTGGGAGGTGGTCCACTGCTCAACCTTTTTAACTGGGCTAGCTGAAGGAGGACTAAAGGTTTAGACCCAGAAGAGGGGCCTTCTTGAGTAACGGCCACTGATGGCCCTGCAACCTCAGCAGGTTGAGTTCCTCCAAAGGACGTCAGGACCTCAGCAGCGCTTGAGGCAGTTGGAGAAGGTTCTACCTGACAAAGGGAGATCACATATATCAGCATTAGAAAAAGCCTCTTGAGATAGAAAATAGTAGAGAAGAGTAGTTCAATATACCTCTTCAACTATTTGCTGCTCTGAGGAAGTTGACATATCCCAACTACTGATGGTCGGGATGAGCACAGTCCTTCCCGTTTCTTCAGGAATTATGGCCTGAACATCGGGTTGAACCACTGGACTTGGTGGTGTAGCAACCCGATCAACAGGAGACACTTGAGGACTTGAGGGAAGGACTGGAGGTTCTTCTCCCACAAGGACCAAAGCCAGCTCCAAATTTTCGGGAGGAGAAGATACTGGCTGAGGAGAAGTTCCTGTAGTCTCTGGAATTGGTTCTCCTTCTCCGGTTGGCTCAACAGGGACTTAAAGAACAAATAAAATATCAACCCGAAGCTTGAGCTATAAGATTACTAACAAATGAAGATTGGTCGGGTTAAATGTTTACCTCTGGCAAAGGAAGGCTAGCTTCCCTATGGCTTCTGCTCTTATGTTTTTTCTTTTGGCAAGAGAAGCCAGTCTGGGAAGGTTCAGCTGAACCAACCGGAACCAATGGTTCTCCTAAGAAGCGGGCACTATAGATCTCCAGACGCCTTTCCATTTGGAGAAGCTGTTCTGGAAAGGAAGGGACGGCTCCAGCAGGTGGCCTCTCTACAGCCAAGGGTGTAGGGACATTGGTGTCAATGCCCATGAAATTCTCAGGGTAGAGAGGATCTCGAGCCTGAAGTGCTTCGGGAACCACGAATGGGTCCGGAAGACTATCATCCTATATCAGAATTAAACTGGTTAAGTGTTTGGTCTGACAAGGAAAATAATCGGATTGGTATATCCTTTAAAGGATTAGGCCAATACCTGAGGAGTTGTTTCCTTGGGGGCAGCAGTTGACCCTTCTGATGTATCCTCCTCTCCAATAAATCTTCGTTTCCGTTTAGATGGCCTATCTGTAAAGGCAAGATCAAAAAGTTAGTAAAAATTAAGGAAACCATTGATGGTTTGTCTGAAAAGAGGAAAGACTTACTGGAGGGAGGAGATGTCGCAGTTGCTTCAGCAATTGGACTTGTAGGAGCAGGAGGAGGAGTTGAAGATAGAACCTCGGGTTCCCGCTGAATGTTTTGTCGGATTGGAGCCGAGGGTCGATCTTCACGTCTCTTAGTCCTTGCTTCAGCCATCTTTTCCTTACCCTTTCTGGGAGGTTGGGATGGGCCAACTGGGGGCAGAACTACTTGTTGGACTTCCTCATCATCATCATCACCAAAAACATTTTCGGTGTCATTGCTATCGTAAGGAGGAATGCCAACTGAAAAAATGAAAGGAGATGGTCAATTACCCAGAAAAAAGGATCATCCCGATAAACGGGATGAAACTAATTTGATCATGAATTGGATCGGGAACTTACCAATAAGAACCTTCCGATTCTTGATGACCAAATCCCGAGATAGCTTCCTCTGGTGGTCAGCACTCATATCACCCCCGATGTCGAAATGTTGAAAGAGGCGACGGTTAGCTTGGAGGGGGTGTTCGGGAAACCGTTCGGCGAATTGGGCCTCCCACCAAGTGTCAAAGGACTGGGTGCACTGAACGTTGAAGATATCGGGTTTGGCCCAAGCCTTCTGAATGATGAACAGGTTCCTCCTAGCTCCAACTACTTGGGCATCAGATGGCTTCTTAACTCGGAAGGAGGTCGCCCCATTCAGGCTATCGAAAAACAGTCCCGGGATGGTTTGAAGCAAACCAAACTGCCGGCAGAGGAAGTTGGGATGATAGACCTCCACCCCGTGGGTGTGTCGGGATGCACGACCCACTCCCCAGGAAAGGTCTCGAGGGTAGATGCAACTGAAGAAATGGCGGGCAAAGGTTTGGTCAGTTCCCAAACTTTCAAGAAAGGATCTATCTGCAAACCAAGGATAAGTCCTGGTAGCAGATACTGCCCACTCGCTCATTGTCCTCGTTTTACACTCGCTAAAATAAAACATGTAGGCGGCAGATGGGAGATTCATTGCAGCTGAAGCCTTCAGTTCGAGTGCAGGGACAATGTCATCCCTAAAGCTGATGCCCGGGGCCCTAAGATCGGGAAAGTACCACTGGAGCCATATCTGCAGCATCCAGGTGGGCCCGTTAAAGTTAAAAAACAATGGCTTGGGGCAGGTCATCTTGTGCATCATATGATATATATGAGCCAAGACAAAGGGACCCATAGCCAGATCATTAAAGGAATGGAGAGCAGACGCCAAGGGGAACCATTCCGACTTAACGCATTTGGAGGCGTTTGGAATAAGAAACCTGCTCAGGAAATAGACCAGGAAATGGACATGTTCCCGAGCAGGGTCTTGTGCAAACCGATCAGCATAATACCTTGGATAACTGCCAAAGGCAGTGTGATCGCTGAAGTTGGGTTCGGGTTCTACCTTGAAGAACTGCGAGCGGGTTGCTTCTTTGGCTTGGGCAGTCTGGATATAGGCATCACTCCAGTCTCCTGTGATATCCACCACCCTTCCCGATGGGCGAAGACCAAATAGCTGGGCCATGTCTAAGACTGTGGGAGACATAGGACCACACCTGAAATCAAAGGTGTTGGTGGTGGTGTTCCAGTACATGGCGGCGGAGAAAACCAAGCCAAGATCCGCTGCCTGAGGAATCTTGGTCATCTGGATCAAATAATAGATGTCGTTGCTGCGCCATTGATCCCCGAAGCGAGGTGCCAATTTGTCGACCCAATCGGACCATGTGAGGCCCATATTCCGTCGATCGGATTCAGCTCCGTGAACATATGGGGACGGGAAACCCCTTTCCACCATTTTCCAGGAGGTATTCTCCAGGGTGTGCATAAACGGGTGGGGGCACGTCCAGGGCTTCATGTCAACCCGATCGATGACTGGAGGAATACCGGGAGATAACCAACAAGGGCCGATGGTGTAAGCATCGTGGAGTGGAGTGAGAACGGATTGAGTATAAGTGTTTGGGGGGCAGGCCTGAAGGGCCGCCACCCATTTCTTCTTGAGGTCGGCAAGGCGTTCGCCGGTAACATACTGAGGTTCCTTAGAAGGGGCCATGGCTAGGTTTTTGGGCAAAGGAGTTTGAGAGAGAAGTGGATTTTGAAGGTTGGAGTTCGGTTTGGTTGCTGGATTTTAGTATTTTTCTGAATATCGTCTGAGTTTTTGAAAAGGAAATAGATGTCCAGAAATGGAAAAAGGGGTACAATTTGTACTGAGCACAGTTAAGGCAGTTGTGGGTCCCCGTTACTTTTCTCGGAGATCGTGGGAAGAAGAAACGTTTTAATATTTAATTAATGTTAGTGCGCCAAGAAATGGCGCTTGACATAAATACATGAAGTCCAAGAAAAAGGTGAACAGTTTTAATTTAGGCTAGCCGACCTTAAAACGGCTAGTGTAAGTTAAAAAAGGGTAGATCTGGTATTTTCAACCCGATGGTGTGTTAGGGATGTTGGTCGAAATCAGTGAATTAGTAAAATAATTAGATTATTTTTGGGAGATCTTGTTTGGACAAATAGGATAGAAAAATAAACTTGTTTTATTATAGGATAGAAATTGTTCTTACAACCCGACAACAAACTAAGAAGGAGAAAGTTCATTGATAAGTATACAGCCCTAATTACAACATAGAGTAGAAACTACTAAGGAAACTTTTACATCATTAGCTAGGTGCAGACTTCTGGGTCCTGATTTCTTCATCATCTTCCTCCTAGGTGAAGAAAGACAACAACGTTAATAGGATCTGTATGAATATTGATCCTATTAACTCCTCATATGAAGGGCCTGGAACGCCGGATGCCATCCCGCTCCCACAACTCTGTAGCATCGTTCTTGTACGCCAGACAGAGGAGGTGGAGCGGAAGGACTGGAGTACTGGAGAATCCCATCCCGACTCATCTCATTCCTGAGATCAAGGAAAGTGAGACGAGAAAGGAGTGGAGGCCAGAGGATAAATGGCCTTGGGGATCCGAGAGAAGTTTACAAAGGATCCCCAAGAGATTACGCACAAACTCCAGACCTATGGCAAGGACGGGGCATGATGGAATCCCCATTAGTAGACCAGTCATTGGTAACAAGGGTGTATGAGGATATGAAAAACAGTCGATGAGAACAAGCCTTAAGGGCATGTTCTCATTTTTGTAAGGATTGTGCAAGACTAATGACTTGGATGGAGGATTCCCTTTCATCACTGAGGATGAAGGATGAGGAGGAAAAGACTGGATATTAAGTGATACCAAGAATGGTGTTGCTAGTATTGATTCTGTAACTCAGAAGATACAAGTATAAATAGAGTGTATTCTGAAGAGTCTCGAGGATACGGGGGATTACCAAGGGATTTTTTGATTTGACCGGGCCAGCTATGGCGCCTTTATTGGGTGGTCATTTCCAAGATTTGGATAAGGATCACAGATTCGAAAATCTGAAAACAGAGTTCTCGAGGAGTTTAAACTTGACTAAAGCCGAGAATATAAACGGCTTCAGTAAGTTTAAGGGGGCAACTGTTTACACTGAAAAATACCCTTTGGATTTGAAAGACTTAGTTGGGATTAATAACTAATGGGCTGAGCCTAAAGGGAAAGGCCCAGTCCAAATCCGAAGAGACTAAAGAAGGAAAAGGAAATATCTGCTCTGCTAGAGTGTTCAAGTACCTATGCCTATCTTTGATAAAGAACATTCAATGCAAAGATATTGGCGGCATGGGAAAAGGCAGTCAGAGGATGGCTGAATCCAGATGACGATGACCAATTGAGTTGACAGCAGCCACGTGGGGCATCCAGCTGTCTATCTATCTTAAGAGCCATGGCTTATAAACTGAGTATTGGATTGGGCCTAGACCAAAGGCCCAGCCCAAATTAGAAAAGCAAAACAGAAAGGAGTCTGAACAGCATTTAATGCAAATCACTGGGCAAATTGGAGGGAAACAGACTATGAATAAAGAACCCTTTCTCAGTGGGAGTAGGCTGATCAGACCAAGTGATGTTCTTCTTCTTCTCAACAGAGGACAGTGGCAGAGATGACGTGGATCTCTTGCTGGCCTATATAAACAAGGAGAAGATGCAGAAATATAGACACTCAAACCAAATCAAAACAGAACTCACACGTTCAACCCAACAGGAAGAAACCTCTGAGGGAAACCCTCAAGCTCTTTCACAGATAAAAGATCTTTATCTTTATCTGAGACTCTCATTCGCACTACTCGTGTAGCTCGCGACTTTGAGAAGATCAAAGGCCAGTCACCCAGGATAATATATCCAAACTCCCCACGAGGAGTAGTGTTTTGCTCTGCTATCCAACCTATTTGGCGATAGTATTGATTTGAATCTTGGACCAGAGGGTCTTTGATTTGTTTTTCCTTAGGAACCAATTTCCTAAACCCATCCCGATAAGCTTAATAGACCATCCCGATGAGACTAAAACCATCCCGACAGGCTGTTATTCAAGCTCTGACGAACATGAAATGTAATAAAATGGATATTACCTTTAATTAATGTCTTTTATATTCAGTCCTTTAATTACAAGTCTTTATATTCAGTTTTTACTTTAAGTCTTTACTTACAGTATTTACTTACAGTATTTACATACAGCTTTTACTTATCTGTCTTTATTTTTATGTACGTTTGAGCGTGGGAGTTTCTTGGCTATAACAAGTTATACCTAAATCCCATCTCAAACTATCTCTGGTATAACATCAAGAGAATAAAAGTCCTTAATAGGCAAGGCAAATAACGAACCTAACAGTTCATATATATATATATATATATATATATATATATAAGGCGCCAATCCGACGAACGGAGGTCATATTACTTGTGGCGCAAGTATCTAATAAACAACACATCTTTCTATTGGCAGAGCCAATAGTGGCACGCCTGATAAATACCAAAGACAACACAAGGCCTCGCGAGCATCCCTCCGAAGGGATAGGAGCTGAGCCTGTTGGACCAGGTGCCAAGTAGAAAGGTTCGGGACCAGCGACCGGGCCGACTCGATATATTCCGAGCCTGCACCTCCGCAAAAGGCTGCGCGAACAGTAGGCAAAATTATTGATCTCTGTAGTGAATATTTTTCCTTTACTATTTCGTTTGTTGGTTTGAAGACTTGTTTTCGACTCATTACTGTTATGTTTCACCTCTGTTCTGTTTAGTCCGAGTCTCTTTTATGTGTGGCTGGTCTTCTGGTGAATAGTATATAATAGCTGTTGGGCTGCAATTTCGGTATCTGATGTAGGCAGCGCGTTCATAAACAACATAATTTAGGTGCGTACTACTCTTGCTTTCTGGAATCCATCAATTCAGAAGTTTAAGAAGATACCATCTCCAACCTTTGAGGATGGAAGGACGTATCCAATACTGATTCGGGTATGATTCAGTTAATGATGACTATAAACTTGTGATAATGGTGCCGTTAGTTAATCATTTTATCTATGATGGTGCGATTGCTCAAGTGCAGATTTATAGCCTAAAATCCAACTCTTGGAAATGGATCCAAGACCTGCCTTGCAATAGTTATCGATTTGAAAATTGGTTTGGAACTCAATCATGGGTTTGGTCTTTGAATGGTGCTATAATTTGGTTGATGTTTAATCAAATAGATAACAATCGGACCAAAATTGTAACCCTTGATCTTGCCACTGAGTGTTTTTGATATCCGATACGATGTTTGGATTATGAAAGAATATGGAGCGACATAATCATGGACCCTGCTTTGTTCTATTGAGCAGGAAGCTGTGCTCCCTTGGCTGTTTGATTGCTGCAAACCTCTGGTGTTCTCAAATAACGGTAAAATGGTTCTTTTTAGGCTAAAATTCTTTGTTGCGGGGGCCTTTGTCTTCTTGATGGCGATCCTGTAATCGTTGGGAAGCAGCAGCAAGTCCGCTCTACCTCTAAGAAGAGGAAAAACAGCGAAGGGTTTCTCGATCTGGTTATCGGAGAAACAGAAGATGATCAGAATGCAAACTGATGCGCCTTCCTTTAGACTAGGCTTATTCATTTCTTTAATGAATCATTCGCTCGTTATCGTATCAGTTTTAGCTACTTTGTTAGTTTGCATAATCGTTTTTAACTCGTATCGTTATAATTCACCTCCGTTTTGGTAGTCCAAATATTTGTTTTACGTCTGTCTGGTCTTCGGGTGTATTTGTTTGGCAGCATATAACACCAAGACAAGGAACTCAAGATTATTCTTCTTGCAAAACAACATCCAACTGTGTGTAGAAATAAATTTCAATTCACTTGATGTTCCAGGCATGTACATTTATCTTTCAATACACACAGCGAACCAAATGCTTCGATCCAAAATCTCAAAGGCTGCCAACGGTCATGAAGCGATGATTGAGAACAGCCTGTGCAATTGGCCGTTTTCGGAAGTCAGGATTCAGCATTGCCTACATCCAAGTGAAGAAACGTTGTGTTAGGTTATATCAATTCATCATATGCCAAAATGATATTAACATTAGTAATTATTGTCGTATATATAATACAACCTGGAGTAACTCCCAACCAGCACCATCTCCGAGATCCAGGAAATTCACGGCATCTAATAGCCGGTCATCTGCTACACAGTATCTGCAAAAGGGGTAAAAGCGGAGAAAATAAGCAAATACGAAACCTGCAAGAAGATCTTAGCTTGAAAAGTAAGAACAAATTAGAAAAACATCAGGTAAGCGTTAGAGGACCGTACCTTTTCTTATTTGTCAGACTAAATAAAAGATAAACTCATAAACACAAAGAATCAAGACGATGTTCAAGAGGTCATTACCAAACCACTGATAAGCAGACCCTAGGAACCTAGACAAAAAAGAAAAAATCCATTCTCTATCGAATTGTGCAGCAATGAAGCAGATTAGCTAAATAAGATTCGATCATACAGGTAAAAAATGGTAGCTTCATGAGACTAGAGAATAACTGAGATTAGAATGAAACTTTAAACACCGAAAAAAAGAGATTTAGATGAGAACTTATACTCTCACATAATTCATGTGAGTAATGTCATTTCTTGATGAAGTTCAGATCGGCATAGGTAAAGTATGCTTCATCCTTGTTTACTCTATCTACCATTAAACTTAGAGAGTAAATCGTTGTGACTAAGTTTCAGTCAGACTCAGATTACAGTTTCGTAATTTCAGTAACTCAATTGCATACTAACAAGCCCTAAACAACACAAACAAAGATAATGATGTATGAAGTCCCTAAAAGTGCTAAAGGAAATTCTCCAAACAATTTTTTGTCGAATTTTCAAATGTTTTTTCTTAATATCAAAGAATCAAGTCCATGATATCAAAGGTATCTTACTCTCTTGTTGCTCCAATATCAAGTTGAAAAGTGCTTTCCAAGAGCCTCTGCGAGTTCACAACATAAAAAATTATTGCTAAACGACTTTTGCTAATATGACTATAACTGATACAATAGCATCAACTTGGTTATAAAAATCCTATTTCAAACAGAAATGGCCACGATAATCAAAAGAGTCGGACCATTTATTTCATTTTTCAAGATAAGAATCAACCTCCAGAATTTTAAGAGTAAAGCTATTTGGGTTTTATAAAGACTCCAGCGTCTACTGTTAACGTTGTCTGCCTACTGTTAACGTTGCCTATCTACCACCATAATCATACGTTGTATTCACTGTGTTCTCCTCTATCCATTACTCTCCATTACTCTTATGGCTAATGAGAAAAAAGAATCCATGAACGGAAACAAAAGAAAGGTATACGTGTTAACACTATAGCTTACTTGCAAGGAAAGGCCATCCATTATCCCTGCTTCACAGAATGGTACAAATGCTAAGTATGCCAAGAGAAGACCTGCTTCATATCTGCATGGAATAATAAGAAGGTATAAAGATTATGAGACAGATTCAATCATCTACTGAAGCAAAATTTTTAAGAAAATTACATGTCATCTGCTATTCCAAAGGCTCTTTTTTCCATAGGCGTGAAGGCACCAGCAGTAGATGCTCGTCTCCAAAGTCCCTCCGAGAGTAATCCAGGATCCCCTTCTAAATTTGAGTACCTAGAAAACAATGTGTTTGGATATTCAGCCATTATAAGATACGGATCCACCCACTGTTATTTGATTATTCCCTATAAGTATTTCTTTAATAAAACGGATATCCATATATGTAAAATATAATATACTGTAAATAAATAATGGCATTTGATTCACAAATGGATTAGACTTTTCAAACTAAAGCGTTGAGGAAAAATTTAACAATAGCATTAACCTTACAAAATCACTATTTTCCTTTAAATTAATTGATCAACTGAAGAGACTCAACAACAACATTTCCTTCTGCATTCTCTTTGGTTACCTCCTCCTTTGTCCATTGCTAAATTAATAGATGGGACATCGAAAGTTACAATGTTCAAAGAATCACTTGGACAAAGTACCAAAATCTTGACTATGCATAGGTTATGCACATAAATAAAAATACAAGAGCAAGTAAATCAGATGGCAGGTATCATACCCAATGTCAACAGAAAAGGCTAGATCCCGAAGTCGAGGGACTAAGTAAACAGCATCTCTCTCTACAATTGTGCTGCAAGCAGTTAAAAGTTTAAGCGAGATATAACAGAGTGAACAAAAGAATCATTAACACAATTATTCAGATGAAGCACTATCTCGAACCAAATTAGATATCTCGAACCAACATACTTAAGAATAACAGAAGCTGGTCCAAGACTCTGGTGCAACCTCTCACGATCATGCATGTAAGCTAAACCTCTCATAATACCCTGAAGCAGCTTGGTAACAAAATATCTTCTGCGTTTGATGGTTTCCTCTTGTTCAAAATTATTCCAAACTTGTCCTCCACCAGCACGGGCTTTTGACACTCTTTCACTCATAACTTTGGCATAATCTGCTGCACTAGCTTTCCCGTGATTGCGAAAAGCAAGCCACTGCACATGATAAATTTCTTCATTCCTTCATTGTTTCTACCAAAGGAATTAATAAACTATTTGTATATGCGAAGTCTTGAGAAATAATTTCACATGACAAACCTGCTCCCCAGTTTTCGTCTCAAACCCACCTATGAGTAACGCAAGATTCTGACAGATGTCGTTTGAATTGTTCTGCAAAAGCAAAAGAAAGGACGACATTAAAAAGAAATAGAAAACAAAATAAGGAACTCTTTTAGTAATCATCTGAACTGTAAGAAATTAGCAAAAGGTACTTGCAAATGCAATCATTTATAGGGTAATTTAAATAACAACTTGTATTACTTGAAGGAATAAGTGAGCATTTAGCTCATTAGCAGCCATCATATCCGCCTCATTCCCACCAGCCCGTTGTCCAGGATAAACCTTCATGGTTAAAAATGCTACTGTTCAGTACAAATTATGAGTGTATAAAATTGAAATGATCTGAAGAGGATGCATGATGGCATTCATAAGAATATCACCTTAAAAACAACCGGGGTACCTCTCAGCGGACCCTGAGAGACTCTCCCATCATATAACCTGCGAAAGAACTGCCATGAGTACTATCAGCACCAGAAGGATAACAGTTCACAGATATCATATTCACATTATAAATTTTCTTTGAGCTACTTTCCACAAACTGATAAGACCATTATTAGTGCCATGCTCCACCACATTTAGTCGTGTCATGCTCGCAGCGAGGCAACAACTAAATAAGCTCATTGAGAGCATGAGTATGTATTGTGTTTTACGCTTCTGCATATTTACTACTCAAGAGTGTTTCTCCATTTAGAAGCACCTTTTCTATAAAGCGGGTATGAGGGAATTGAACTCAGGGTCTCGTCCAACATTTGGAAGATAAATACCATTAAGAAGTACTTGTTTCTCTCCTTAAATAATGCAGGACATTACTGCAAACATTTATCCTGTAGAATCTAGAAGGTACCTGATCTTTACACTGCCTTCTCCTACATCTTGAACTCGCAACTGCCCCGTATCCCCCGATGAGTATTCAGTATCTGCGCCCAAAGGAGACCCCGAAGAGCTGTTTCAGGCAGAGAGAAGAAGAAACCAAAAACGAAAAATAAACATGAACATGTTTTACTAGTAAATTGAGGCAAAAATTAATTAAGACCAAATAAAACATGAAATAATATAAACCAACCAGATATAAATAAAATTGTAATCGATCTATTCAGGTTAGGCTGTCGATTCGACATAGAAATCAGCCACCAAACATAGAAATCAGGTTCAACAATATCAAATGAAATTTAAACTGCTCAATCAAACGACAGCCTAAACTTGGTTCCGATTGTTTAATCAGAAAATAATACCAATTAATCAGAAAATAATATGAATTTGCCACCAAATTAACATAGAAAACAGGCAAATTCAGATGACAATGGCATTATGGCACCCCAAGGAAAATCTAATTCATTATTTTCTCTTTCATTTTCTTGTAAACCAAACAGAAAGTTAAGCAGTGTCGAGAAAATCACACCTAGTGATGTTCATGAAGCCATAGCTCCCGATGAGTCGACCCACCTCGAACGAGTCAGAGTTTGTGATCAGATTCACACTCGCTTTGCAGCAGAACCGAGTCGTCCGAGCTCTGATTAGTGAGTTGGGTTTGTGGATGCGGCGAAGCGGAAAGAGGCAATGATCGGGTGGAGCGAGGAGCATGGTCGTTTGCTGAGCTCCCTCTTTGCTTTTTCAGTTCTTCTGAAGAAATGGCGCCAAGTGGTTGGTAAGGTCGTTAGGGAAGGAGAGGATAAGAGAGGTTCTTTTTGGGAGGGAATTCACTGCGGTTATATAATGAACAGTTACTTTTATACCCAATGATCGGGTGCCACCTCAATATCAAATAATTTGCACCCCGTATAACCCGAGTTTGAATATATCTCTCATATGGAAAAGGACATGAAAAATAGCATCACTTTACAAAATTTAAAAATGGAAAAGGTAAGAAGCACATCACCACAATTTCTCGATTGGAGGATACCAAAAAAAAAGCAAGAATACGAGTCACCAAAATCAGGAGAAAGTCTTGTGTCCGGAATTCAGATGCCAGTATAGAACATCAAACCACAAGAGATGAGACCTTGACAATGGATAGAATCAAAACACAAAGAGTGTGGCACTTTAAACCTAAGAGTTTTGTTAAATTAAAAAAGAATATCACCAGTTAAATATATAAAATTTTGTGGTGATTAGAGAAATGAACTCATAAATATAAACATGTGAGACACTCAATATCTTCCCCCAAGTTGACAAGGATCTGTCTCCCCACAAATTTAGGATTCTGAAAAGAATAATATTTGGGAATTGGGAGGAGAATGATTAAGAAGAGAGCATGTGGAGCCAATCACGTGCATGTGAGATCTCGCTTTGTTGGATCCTTTTGTCTATCTTCTTGTCTTGTTCATCATGTATGCAAGTTAATTAGTCAAAAGTTGATTTTTCAGGCCACCAAGTTTGTTAATTAAATTTTAAAGATGGGCGTGGCATAATATTGTATTATCGGTTTGAGGCAACATCGTAACGTTCTAAGGAGTGTGCGTACATTCTTCTCACTCTTATTTTATGTTCAACTATAGCAAGGGCATGCAAAAATATTGGGGGATCAAGAAAAACTCAATTACCAACTTAAATAAATTTATATTGAAAACTATTTTCCCCTTTTGAACAATTAGAATGCGTTACATCAATGAAAATTTGTAAGCTATATATTCGTGATCAATTCTTTTCTTTTCTTTTTTCTTTAAAGGGGACTAGAGGCCGGGAAGACTCACATAGGCATTTCAGCCTTTCTTTGGCCACCATCGTGTGATTCACCAGTGCCAAGAATAGAACTCAGGACTATCTGTGTGAAATACGGGCTTGGAATTCACCTCAACCACTGGGTCACTCCATGGTGATTGTGATCAATTCTTAATTAGGCCAATTTTAGGAAGCTGCCTTAATTAGTCATGTCACTCATTTCTTCATGGCTTAAAAAATCCTAATCATGTCTTTGGCCAGGTTTAGATGGGTAGGAAGCTCCCTTCCCTGGCAATATATATGCATGCGTACAAAGTTACAAACAAAAGTTCGAAAAGAAAGTGTGGGTAGCCCTCTTCTTTGTTTCCCTTTGCAAATGCAAATCAGGGTGAAAAAGTGGGATTTGTTTTCGGTAATCCAGCCTACCAAGTAATTCGACTTTTAAAACAATATTTACTGTTTAATTTTTAAAGTCAATTTTTACCGTTTATTTCTCGGATCACTCAATAATCTCGGACTATTCAACCATAAAAAGTTAACCATTCATTGAAATGAGTAACTTAAAATAATTTTTTGATGCGACCGTCATCATGTTACGTGTTCTTTTGTTACATTCGCTTTTACATACTCTTTTAAGCAATAGAAAATAAAAAAAAAATCCAACAACTATATAAAAAGGTGTCGGTTCTCACTATTTTTTCCCCCTAAAAATAGGAAAATCAATAAATTAGATAAATATGGAAAATTGTTATATATATAAATAAAAAAGAAAAAAAACAGAATTCTACAAGGAGGACAATTGAGCTCTCTTTAGTTCTCTTCTATTTATAGTACTGAACGTTGAGCCTCCTCTGGCATTCTATTTGAAATCTTCCAAACCCACGTTCACACTAAAAGTCTGCAATCAAAATCACCATCTCATTCCCACTTCTCTTAGCTTGCAAGGTTCGTAATCCGCTAATTTTTGGTTGAAAATATCTCTGGGAGTGCTGATTTTGCTTTGATTTTTTTCTATTTTTCTCTGCCTTTTCCAATTTCCATTCAACTTCTGCTTTTTCTTTGTTTTAGTTTATGCAAGTTTTGTGATTTTTAGGTCTTTTTGGTTATTGGGTTGTGCTTGTATTCTTTTTTTCGTGCGGTTTGAGCCTTTGAAGCGACATTTGTGGATGCTCTGTTTCACTAATTCAATGCTATTTTTCATTTTCCTATTCTTTATTTAATTTCATTTCTTATTATTCCGTAGGGATACGGTACCTTGGAATTATATGAATTATTTTTGGATTAGCGTACAGTTCTTGTGGCAAGGAGTTGTAGCTCAAGTAGTCGAGAACATTACCGCGATCCTGTGTTCGAATCCCATTTCTCCAATATCGCTTACATTGTATAACAAAAAAAAATTAGAGTTCGTAAAGGATATGAAAATGCATAAAGAGCATAGCATTCGTAGCATATCAATCCTTATTCGCTTTTAAGCAGTCTCTGTTCGTCTTTTACACCAATACGGCTTAAGCAAAATAACATTTTCGCTTAATGTTAGACGGCAGTTTCAAGCCTAATGCAGTTATTCCACGTAATTAGATGTTATATGTTGTATGCTTAATCACAGATTTTATAAGGTCTGTATGACAAATTTGCATATTTTTGCTATGTTTTATTGCTGCAGAATGGTAAATACTGGGGGAAGTAAATACGGTGAGTACACATATGAGAACCTGGAGAGGGAACCGTACTGGCCTTCTGAGAAGCTTCGGACTTCCATAACGGGGGCTGGTGGTTTCATTGCTTCACACATCACCAGGCGATTGAAGAGCGAAGGTCATTACATTATCGCCTCTGACTAGAAGAAGAATGAGCACATGACAGAAGACATGTTTTGTGATGAGTTCCATCTTGTCGATCTTAGAGTAATGGATAACTGTTTAAAGGTCACTAGTGGTGTTGACCATGTGTTCAATCTTGCTGCTGATATGGGAGGTATGGGTTTTATTCAGTCCAACCATTCTGTCATCATGTATAACAACACAACGATCAGCTTTAACATGCTCGAAGCAGCGAGGATCAATGGCGTTAAGAGGTTTGTTTGCCTTGAATTTGTCGTTTGTTTTTTGGCTTCTCAATTATATGCTTCTATTACACTTGATTTGAGCAATACTTTAAGGGTCTATTGATCCGCACCAGTCACCACTATAATACCCTCCATGTTTGTGTTACAAAACAATTAAAATATTTGACTAAGAAATCGTCTAAAAAGTTTTCTCGAGTTCTCTTGTTACCGGTCAGTTTAACCATTTTTTCTTACAGCAATATTGTGGGTTCAGTTAGAAGGGAGTGTTCATATCTTCTAACTCATCTGATATATTATTGAATTCTCATCGTGGTTTCAGGTTTTTTTATGCGTCTAGTGCTTGTATTTACCCTGAATTTAAACAGTTGGATACTAATGTGAGCTTGAAGGAGTCTGATGCCTGGCCTGCAGAGGTTTCTTCTTCTGCTGAATGCTTATAGCCTTACATATTTATATACGTTAAATTTGAGTTCTGACCTCATTTTTTTAAAACCCTTTTGCTTGTGTAATAGCCTCAAGATGCTTATGGCTTGGAGAAGCTCATGACTGAAGAATTATGCAAGCATTATAAAAAGGATTTTGGTATTGAGTGTCGAATCGGGCGTTTCCACAACATTTATGGACCCTTTGGAACTTGGAAAGGTCAGCCTAAACTTGTGAATTCTGTTTCCGGGCACATATTGTCACTCATTGTTGCATATTGCTCGTGATTTGTTTTTCAGGTGGTAGAGAGAAGGCCCCTGCTGCTTTTTGTAGAAAAACCCTTACTTCCACCGATAAGTTTGAGATGTGGGGTGATGGACTACAAACTCGGTCTTTCACCTTCATTGATGAATGTGTAGAAGGTGTCCTAAGGTAAAACTGCCTTCAAAATTTCAAATGGACATGTACATTGCTAAGATGTGATATTTTACAGTCTCGTGATTCCGAAAATTGCAATGTCCTGCATTACAATAAACGTGATTACCAGAAATGTTGAAAATCTTTTAAGACTCTTTCGTATGCTGTCCCGCTCTTCTGCATTATAGTTTTGTGGCGCATACACGAGTGCCCTCAACTTTACAGGCATCTTTCCTTGACTGATTGGTACATATAACAAAGTTTGTACTTTGTACCACTGATGGCATAATGCTGAATATAAGTGCTTTTATTTTTAAGCTTCATTTCAAAAATCAATAAGTTGGATTTTGAAAACACATGCACTGATCTGACATTCATCTTCCACACACTCAGATTGACAAAGTCTGACTTCCGGGAGCCGGTAAATATTGGAAGTGATGAGATGGTTAGCATGAATGAAATGGCTGAGATAATCCTAAGCTTCGAGGACAAGAAGCTCCCAATCCATCATATTCCTGGCCCTGAGGGAGTTTGCGGTCGAAACTCAGACAACACTCTGATTAAGGAGAAGCTTGGCTGGGCCCCTACCATGAAGTTGAAGGTATAGTTGTAAGGAGCGATTTGTTTTCTTGATCGAATCCTCTTCAGAACGCTCGCCGACTGACTTCATGTGTGTTAATTGACTTTGATTTTTACAGGATGGTCAGAGAATTACCTACTTTTGGATAAAGGAACAGTCGGAGAAAGAGAAGGCTCAAGGCATTAATCAGTCAGGTTATGGGTCATCAAAAGTAGTGGGAACCCAAGCACCGGTTCAACTGGGCTCTCTTCGAGCTGCTGATGTCAAAGAGTGAAGCTGGTTAAGCCGTGGTTCTACTTAGTTGATCTCAAGTACCAAGTCCTATATGATGAAGACGACTAATATAATTTGGCCTGGAACCTTTGGATACGAAAGATTTTACTGCTTTTTGTACAACGGTTGAATAATTATGCTTGTATTGTTCCGCTTTTCGGACAATATCAGTCATTTGTGAGATTATATATTATTTAGAATAGAATCCCGAATGTGAATGTTCTGCAATTTGATGTCTACTTATCCAGGTGAAATCTTTCCTGCATTTATAAATTCGGCAGCGTTGTAATTGTTAAATGTCATTAATTTAATGACAACGAGTAGCATGCTATGTAGAAGATAGATTTGTCTTAAAGGAAACTTTTCCATTCCAATCCTTACAAAAATAGAAGGACTGAGAGTGATAAGCTTTTTAATGAATAATTTATCTTCTACCTAAAACTGAGACAACATATATATAGAAGTTGGCATCTTCTTTTCTTTCGGCATAAATTGAATTTAGTGATATATCTTGTCCAATTCAATCTAAAACACCAAACGAGGCCTTAGAAAATTGTGATGAAGGAGACTTGGCAAAGGGACCCATTTCAACACAAGACACGCACCAAAGAAACCCCTATGCGTGCCGAAATCTCCCTCCTCTCAAGAGCAAAACGTGCTCTTGCCTAAACCCTAAGTTGCTCTCTCCAAACACTGTCCTTGGGATTTATCTCTAGAGTCCCATTGCCTTGTAAAGCAAGAAACTTCTTTACAAGTGCAACTCTTGAAGCAATTCTCGTAGCCAAACATTTCGACCTGTGTGAAAGAAGTACATGAAGGCTACCCCATTGTTCGTGCTGGGGCGTGTTCACGTAAAAGGCTTGTAATTGTAAGTGCATCGTCGTAATATTTTTGCTAGGTAAGTAACCTAATTCGTTATTGTGTATGTGGCATATTTTTCCAACATATGTATTAATTCGACCGAAAAAATCATGGCATTTATATATGTCTCTCCATACAACTTCACTTTTAAATCCTTAATTATTAACCAATCCTAGGGGGCGGATATAAATCCACTTAGAATCGAAATCCTTGTTATTCGATCTTGGGTGCTACAGTGACGATACCTTGTTCATCAATAAAGACGCGAATCCTGTCGAAACGGAGGTCTGACGTGATAAGGGTGTTGTACTGATATATGGTGTGGGAGAGCAATTTATATGAAACGGGTTCATCACCACGTGACGTCTCAATCTAATACTACATTGCCTTGTAGAGAAAAACTTGCACTTGGCAATGTATTATTGGATATGAGATGCCACGTGACAGTGAACCCGTTTCATATAAGTACTCCTTCTCATGGTGTGGGCACCAACTGTGAAGACCAATATTTTGAAAAGTATATATATTTATTGCATTTATATTTGAAATATTTTCATAAATTATTATATATTTGCATACATGGGAGCCTCCATATATACGTGCATTACTTAGAACTTGAGTTCATTATCCTGTTCATTTTCTAAGTTGTGTTTGTCCAATTGTACATCTCGATCTGGAGAAAGGGATCAATTTGATTTCCTTCTTTTCTAGCCACCTCCTACAACCATTGTGATAAGCCTCCATTTTTCTTGTATCATGATGACACCTGGAAAATAAGTGTCGAACTCCATATTTCTTTTAGCTATGCGTCAAGTGCTTAAATGTACCACCTATTTTACCAGGCCACTTGTTAACCTATACATGTCCACCTCATGCTTCCTTTGTTTTTGGTTATCATCTCATCCAATCCTTATGTATGTTTTATTATATATTTTCTTAGTTCTTAAGTTTTGGAGCCGGCCCACACTAGTATAAATAGGAACTCTCGCTCCATTCTTTTACAACATGCAAAAGGTTGCATGCTTGTGCATGCAATTCACGTGGATTATATATAGAGAGAGGGAGATAGAGAGAGAAAGTGAAAGAGAGAGAAAAAGAAAGAGAAAGAGAGAGAAAAAGAAAGAGCTAGGGTTTGATATGTGGAGATTGTTAGTGGGTTTGTCTTGTCGAAGTTTTAGTTATCGATCGAGGTAAATAGTTTATGTAATGTGTTTTAAAATATTCTTATTTTTCTGATAACTGAAAACCATGAATTATCATTGAATTTATTTTATTTACAAATCTTGATTTATTTTCAAGTCAAGCATGTTTGATTTTGTGTAAATATTCTTAATGGGATATATATACATTTTATGTGGGAATTGTTGATAATGTTCATGGAGCATGAGAACTTTGGTGTTGGGTAATATGAGGGAAAAATGTATGGCACACGGGGACATTAAGGCAGAATGGCTAATATAGGGGTCATGTGGTGAATTGCATATTATGAAGGATAACCAACATGTGAAGGGATGATGTGATATGGCATGATATGTGATAAATGTTAGGATATAATTATACTATTTTTTAGAGTGTGTAAAATGGCATGCTTGACTGGCATATTATATATTTTACTCACTGGACGACAGTGATTGTTGCTCACCCCTCACCCGTTTTTATTTTACAAGTGAGTTATTTGGCAAGACAAAGGCTAGACGAGTTGCGTTTGTGTTAGACAAGAAAGTGAGAATTTTATTTATTTTTCTGTACACCTATAAGGAATTTCGGATTATTTGTTTAAGAGTGGAATTTTTTATTTTTAACCCCGTATCCCATTCAATTTCGTTTTTGTTTTAATTTTTATCTCAGAAACTGAACGCGAAGTTATTTTTTCCACCTATCCGGATTCGGGGCGTGACACGGCCGACCGATGGGTTTTCTTTCATTATAGTGGTTACTGCCTCCTCTCCTCTAGTGCCCACTAGCTCCGGCGATGAACTCTTTCCTGCAACTGCAATAACACCACCAACCCTCAATTAACACAATACAATTAATAAATTAAGAGGTGTTTGATAATATTTTTGTTTTTTGTTTTTTGTTTTTATTTTTTGCTTTTCATTTTTTAAAAACTGCAAATGAAATTATTATCACCCCTAAACTACACACAATTATTCATTCAACCTGGTTATCATGTCAATACTCACCATAAGAATATGATGTGCTACTTGCCATCTTGATATGATGATCACTATGTGAATATGATCTGGTAAAGAGTTTGCGGGAGCAAATGGGTATATGAAGGGGGGATATATTAGGTTGAAGAACTTGAATTTTTTAGCCCTTAGCCTTTGGACTTTTGTCTGGCCGGCTGGGATATAAACTATTAAACTTTTGATCGGGGATATAAATTATAATGGTTTGACTACATATACTGCATTTTGGCAGTGATGAGGGAGAAGTTTCATGAAAGTCCTTCTCGTGATGAGGGGTTTGGAGAGAAATTCTCTTGCAGTCGAGACATAATTTTAGTGACATTATTTGTCCAATATATGTTTGCCACGTACTAAACAAGTTTATCCTCTGATCAATTGACGTTTGCCACATGAGTCTTTGGTTACAGAGAGTATTTGTCAAGGTGAGAGCTCTATTATCTGGCCATAGACAAATTTCTATCATATTGAAAAACAATCACCCATGCCACTAGTACTAAATTCTAGCTCTTCACTTGTAAATGGAAAGTCTCAAGTTCTAATCTTATGAATGACGAGTTCGATACGTATTTATGGTTGTCCCTATGTCATTTAAGCCAAATCCCCCCTCATGCCCTCCCCCAATATTATTGTATCAAAGAAAAACAATCACCCTTAGACTTTTGAGAGATCAACCCTTCGTGGACTTTTGCTCAACTAGCACATACGGTTTAGTAGTACTAAACTTTAGTTGTAAGTGGGAGGTTTTAGGTTCGACACACATAGATGACAAATTTGATACCTAATTATGGATGATTCATTGTGTGACTTGGTCAAAATCAGGTTTAGTAGTATTAAACTTCAGTTGTAAGTGGGAGGTCTTAGGTTTGACACACATAGATGACAAATTTGATACCTAATTATGAATGATTCATTGTGTGACTTGGTCAAAATCTTTACCCCTTGTGTCGTTGTATAAGAAATAAAACAAAACAAAACAAAAAACCGTAGCTTCTTTGTTGAATTTTCAATCCACTAAGGGCGTGTTTATTAACCAAGAATCGGAATAAGCAAGAATCGGTGTAAGCAGGAATCGGAGTAAGCATGAATCGGAATCAGGCATACCCATTTAGCTGTTTACTAACAGTCAGGAATCGGAATGAAAATAAAGCTCATTTCCATTGCATATGTTTACTGTTGTCCAGAATCGAAATCAAAACCAGTTTGATTACCAAAATGCCCTTGCAATGAATAATTGTATAAACTTCTATATTTATCAATAAATTCTAATTATTGTGTTCAACTTTTTTTTTATCTAACGAAGTTGGAGAATCCTAAATGTAACCAAAATTTCTTCATCTTATTAAAACATGAGATGAACCTAAAAAATTAGACAATAGAAGAAGATTTCCAGGTAGAAGCTAATGGTGAGTCGTATTTCTACCATAAGGAAGTTGCACGCTGCTGCCTTTGTTTTTTCACCCAGCGGGTAATGAATGAGACTAGGGTTGTATAAATTAAAAAGGGGTATTTTGGGTAGAAAATACCTCATTCCGTTTCCCTTAGGCCCAATCCGACCTTCCCCCTTGGGATTTCGATTCCGTGAAAAAACATAATCATACTCCTGATTTCGAGTGGGACCTATATGATTTTTCATTCCGATTTGTTAGGTAAACGCAGGAACTGGAATGGGAATGACTTCCATTCTCCCCATTCCTATTCACCCTATGTAAACACACCCTAAGTGGACATGCAACACACAATTTGCGAGGGTGCCATTGATCCGGGCTGGGTATGGACTCACGTCAACCCTCCTCCTTAAATTCGTGCATAAATATCTCTCTAATTAACTTGTTAAGTGAGGACCTCAAATTGTTTTTGTTAAGACATCCGCTATTAGATCTTTTGACTTTACAAAAGGTAGACAAATTTTCTTGTGATCCGATCATGTTGAATTGAATAGTGAGTAATATCAATTGCCGCTCTATATATTATCACAATACAATTATGGGAGGCCTTGAATCATACTCGAAGAAGTATACAGATCGAAAAGAAAACAGTCATTCCAGCTATTGATTTGCAGAAATTGTTAATTTCAAATTAACATTTAGAATAACAGATATAACATATATATATAGCACAAGCACAGGCTGCACAACTTTCAATTATTTTCTTTGCTGATTGCAATCTCAACTTAATTAAAGCCCTACAGATATTGTAACCAGAATCCTCCAAGACTAAGAGACGCGTGCGCGCGCGCGCACACACACACAATATATATATATATATATATATATATATATATATATATATATATCTGTTATTCTATCTTGGGTGGTACAGCAACAAGACCTTGTTGATCAATGAAGACGCGAACCCTGTCAAAACGGAGGTCTTGGGTGATAGCGCAGTTGTACAGATTGATGGTGTGGGCTCGGACTGATGGATTTTCTTTCATTATAATGGCTACTGCCTCCTCTCCTTTAGTGCCCACTAGCTCCGGCCATGAACTCTTCCCTACAGCTGCAACAACAACATCATCAACCCACAACAATTAACACAATATAATTAACTTAATTAAGCTACACACAATTAGTAATACTCACCATAAGAATACGATGTGCTACTTGCCATCTTGATATGATGATCACTATATGAATTTATATGATCTGGTAAAGAGTTTTGTGGGAGCAAACTAAATGGGGTATTCGTAGGGGGAATATATTGGTTTTGAATGATGTTTTAGCCTTTAGCCTACAAACTATAATTTTTTATCAATTGGGATATAAACTATAAAGGTTTGACTTGCCGTGGATGAAGGTGAGAGCTCTACTAACAGGCCGTTTGACAATTTTATTCTATTGAGAAACAATCACCCCGGACTTTGGAGAGATCAACCCTTCGTTGACTTTTACTCAATTAGCACTACAATTTGGTGATATTACTTTCCACTTGTAATTAGAAGGTCTTTAAGTTTGACTGACGTGAATGACAATAACAATGTTGGCTGATCTATTGTGTGGCTTAGCCCAAATCTTCACTCTCGCAATTGTTGGAGATGTTTGAGTAGTAATACATTCCAAACTTTGTCCCACATTGATCACCACCAAAAAGTTCCTACTCTTTATAAGGCTTTGTACCTCTTACAAAGTGATTGGAGTAATGGAACCATGGAGAGGAAAATTGGGCTCAATCTTGGGTTTGGGCTTTGGGGATGTGAAAATTAATTAATAATTAATATATATAATTAATATTAATTAATTATCAAAAGATGGGCCTTGGGCTCTAATAATTAAATCCGTTAATTAATTATTATTTTTTTAAATTTCGGATTTAATATTTTATTCCTCAACAGACTCATCCTTTCAGATGAAGTCTGGGTTGAAGAAGAAGCACCAGAGAGCAAAGCATCCTTTCCAAACAGATACCTCCCAACAGTCACATCCCATTCTCATACCTGTTGCGAACAGGTATCCATACTCTATATATTCATCCATTTGCATGGCATTCTGCATCCAGAAATTCGCATTCAAATCCCTGAAAACCAAAACCATCTTACTGAGAGAACCACATTCTATATTCGCCAGAAGTCAATTTTCCGGCGCTGGAATTTTGACTTAGATCGTTGAATCCTAGTGAAGCAGACGTCCATCGAACTACAAGCACAGAGTAGGGACGAAATTCTGTTTCAAGGACATTGCGGTACGCAAGCCTCGATCTTCATTTTTCTTAAATTTATTTCGTATTGTTTATATACTGCCATTGTTCTTTGTATTTAATTATTAGCATAAATAAAATTATCATTGATTGTTGTTCTATTTCCAACAATCTTGAAACAGAATATGGATCAACAATCTGTGAATGGCACTGGTCCTAAGTATTCTGAAAAGCCTGAGAAATTCAAAGGCCTGGATTTCAAGAGGTGGCAACAGAAGATGTTGTTCTTCCTGACGACCATGAATCTTGCTCATGTTGTCAAGGAAGAAGCTCCGAAGTCTAATGAGAATCCAATGACGAAGGAGACTGTCATGGCAATTGAAGCTTGGAATCATTCTGAGTTTTGTTGCCGGAACTATATTCTAAATAGTTTGGATGACAATCTCTACGACATTTATTCTTTGTGCAAGTCTGCAAAGGAGTTGTGGGAATCCCTGGAGAAAAAGTATAAGATTGATGATGCCGGTTCAAAGAAATTTGTGATCGGTAAGTTTCTCAAATATACTATGTTGGATTCGAAATCTGTTGTCTCTCAAGTTGAAGAAATCCAAAAGTTGATCTATGAATTGCACTCTGAGGGATGTGAGATCAATGAACATTTTCAAGTTGGGGCCATAATCGAGAAATTGCCAACTTCTTGGAATGACTTCAAAATTTATCTCAAGCACAAACGTCGTGAGATGAATATGGAGGACTTGATTCTGAGGCTACGAGTGGAAGAGGATCACAGAAAGGCAGACCGTCCTAGCGGGGTTGCTGCCATTGAAGCCAATGCTAATTATGTTGAGGGAGGAAACTCCAAGGCCAAGACAAAGAAGAAGGCTCAGAAACCTAAGCAGTTTGCACAATCTGCACTTGCTCCTAAAGGCAAGAATCTGAAGAAGATTAAGGGTGCCTGCTATGTGTGTGGCAAATCTGGTCACAAGGCACAAGATTGTTATCATCGCAAGGATGGGAATCATGGCAACGGAAGCAACAACAACCAAGCAAACATGACTATTACTGATGAAGAATTGGCTGCTGTTGTGTCCGAGGTCAACATGGTCTCAAATGTGAGTGAATGGTTGATGGATACGGGTGCTACTAAGCACATATGCGTTGACCGAAATCTGTTCACTGAATACCATCCTGCTGCCCCTGGAGAAAAACTGTATATGGGCAATGCTGCATCTTCTGCAATGGAGGGAAAAGGCAAAGTGGTACTCAAATTCACATCTGGAAAGAGCCTAACCTTGCTAAATGTGCTGCATGTTCCTGAAATTAGGAGGAACTTGGTTTCTGGACCTATTCTGATTGCTAAGGGATTTAAGCTTGTATTTGAATCCAACAAATTTGTACTTACCAAGGGTGGGATGTTTGTTGGAAAGGGATATGTGGCCGATGGCCTTGTGAAACTCAATGTAATTGCTATTGATGATGCTAATAAAATAAATGCTTCTACTTATATTGTTGAGTCTTCTAATATTTGGCATGCTAGATTAGGACATATTAATTTTCGTTCCATACAAAGAATGGTTAAATTAGAATTATTACCTAAATTCGAAATTGATTTTAATCATAAGTGTCAAACATGTACTGAATCAAAATTTGCTAGGCAAACTAGAAAGTCAATTTTGGAGTATTGTCATAATACAATTTTTTTTTTTTTTAAATTAATGGCAGCTGATAGATTAAATATGAATTAATCTCAGCCGTCCATCTTCTCGTAGTATCTGCTAATGCGTAACACTTAAGATTTTTTTCTGTTTCTAGTGGAAAATAGAAGTTCATCTTTAGTGTAAGATGGTGATGAAATTTTATTTCACTTATTTAAGATTGCATACTTTGGGGAATTGTTACTTTTTCCTATTACTAGTAGGACACTGCATTTGAACTAGCTAAAACAGTAAAACATTTAGGCCTCATTTGGTACACCGTATAGCGCACCGGATAGTACTAATAATCCGGTCTCGGGTGTTTGGTGCGCTTCGCACTAAAATAGTCGCCCAACTATTTAAACCGGACCCACCATTTAGTACCCCTCACACCCGACTAATTATACGCCCAAAAACCTCCGTATAATTAGTCGTGTTCGTCCCTCTCACTCTCTTGGTCCAGCTTGAAAGAAAATATTTGAATTACAAATTCATTTGAGCAACACTTAAGCATGCTATTAACAAATTAAAGGCTCTTAGTTAGCATATTAGTACTCAAAAACAAAACTTTGCTCATGACTTTTGAAGCCTAAATGTTGTGAACCAAGACACAACTCAAAATCACATTAGTAAGTTGTAGCATCCTATAACTTTTCTTCAAGGCAGATCCAAGAGGGCCTTTTTTGCATGAGCAAAGGCTAAACATCCAAAAGGGCCTTCAATCTCATCTTGGATGAACACCTTTGCTTGGAGGAGTTGTGGTTGCACCTTGAATCAAATTGAAGGTTACCTACATACTTCGTCTCCTATGAAGATCAAATTTTTCGTAGTTCTTGCATTTGATGAGGATTTGAGTGAGTTTGTATAAAGAACAAATTGTGTTCTTCACACACACCTAGGGCCGGTCAACCCAGTATAAATAGTCGATATTAGTCCGATATTGCACCAAACGCCCGACTAGTTTAGTCAGTATTGTCCGATGACAGATTATCCTATCCGACTGAAATAGTCAGTCCAGTCCGAGCTGCCAAACAAGGCCTTATAGATAATGACAACATGATTAAGGGTAAAGTGAGTGGGGGATAGATTCCTGTTTCCTTCCAGGTAAAACTGGATTTGTCTACCCATTATAGGTACACTAAATCTGACTTACAGCTCCTATTACCATCACCAACAGTGATTACACAGTTTTTCTCATCTCGATTGTTCCTTAATTTGGTGCTTTATTTCTATGTACTTATATTTATTTACTTGTGGATGCCATTAGAAGCATTGTGGAAAGGCCTGGTTTTTTACATCACCATCTCTTGCACTGTTTTCTACTTGTCACTGGATCTTTCTGGTTACTCTTTTTTCCAGCTGTTGTTGACATGATATCTTTGCATATCTAATTTTTCATTTTTGAGGGGGGGGGGGGGGGGGGGGGGGATGGATTGTATTTATTTCTAGCCTTTGGGATGGTTTGGTTGATTAATTTATCGTATAACCCTAGTTATAGGGATAGATTTGGCTAATTCCAGTTACTGTCTCGCAGTTTCAAGATTGTCAAGGTTGAAGTAGATTGACTTGTTCAGTCCTAAAATTTCGGAGCAAAGGTTTTGTTAAATATAAAGGTGGTGTTGGTGTTCACTTGTGGTTGTCGGTCAAGACCATTAAGGTCTGTGGTTAACCTTGTAAGTAAACCAAATGCCTGTTCGTGCTGCACGATACGGCTGACCTATAAGCTTTAGGAATAGTTTTCGGGCCTTGTTTAACGGACGTTGCGAGTTGCGACGGCCAGCATCCATTGTAACTGTAAAAAAATGTTATACAATTATAATTAGGAGATATGGGAGTGATAGAAATGCATTCTTATAGGTGTTGGTCACTTGGTTGGTTGATCTTGTGGATTTTTCGACAACTCACAGTTCGTTCTATTTTTTTTTTTTCTATCATAATTTTGGTACAGCTGCATCCAGTCTCTACTTTGTTAGAAGTGGTTGGTACTCATTTCTTATAATGTGCGTCCTGGTTAGATATTAATTTTTCACTTTTTGTTATTTTAACTACAGGGAGGGGTGATTCGAATTTAGGTGCATAAGAGCGAGCACATCTACTCTAGCTAATGTGGCTACGCCTGTGTCTACATACTTTGATGAGTTCATTTTCACATTTCATCAAATTATTGTAAACAAATGCCGGAAAGTTTAGCAACTCCTTCAGATATTATGGCTATGCATTGTCCATATACAGTGGCTCATGGAATCACATTATAAACAAAATAAAAATATAAAAAGCATTGAATACCATGACATTTTGGTTGCCATTCCTTAAATCAATTGCAAGTTCATAATAATTGGGGCAATCATTGAGTACAAATTATGGAAGAAAATTCACTTCTAGCTTCCCTCCTTTGCTTCTAATCAAATTATATATATAATTTTACACATTAATTTATATGATACCTGAATAATCAGTTGAACATGTATCAATGAGAATTAGAGATGTGAATATTTCTGTTCTGTTGTATGGTAGGCTAACGACAGCCTACTAATCATTGTTTCAACGATTTTCTCCGAAGAGTTTCTAGCTTCTACCTTCACAAGCAAGTTATCTCTCTTCTGCAAACATGATGCCTTTTGTTGAATATTTTATTTTGTAGATTGACATATATGTAGGCACAGACCCGACCTTAGTCGGGGTGTGCTGTACCCCATCCGAAAGTTGAGATGCAGGAAAATACATATGTAGGCACAGACCCGACCTTAGTCGGGGTGTGTTCAACCATGTTACTATACATCTATAGCCCACCCAATGTCGCTCTTATTAGTTCACCTCCTACTTCTCTTCTATAATTGTTTTGTATAAATAAACTTTATATACACTCGACGTATATTATATATGATTCTTTTATAAGTGTTGCTGTCTAAGATGTATAAATAAATAATACAAAGTTTAACAAGTTGTATAAAATTTTAAAAATTCATAAAAACATATGAGACTTTGCCAAAAATTTTAGCTGAGAAAAAATTAGCTAAAGGTTTCAGCCCATCCCATTTTTTAATCTTGGATTCATGCCTGCATATATGCAAGCTTTCAATATTAGATGTCCATATCTGACGAGTTACTAGTCTAGTAGTATTTTTCTTTCCAATGATGGAAGAGGTTGCACGTTCGATTCCTTCTTTTCCTATTGATCGAAAAAGAAAAGGTCGTTTTCTAAATTTGCTCAAATTATTATTGCTGTCATTTTCTATTTTTTAACCAATAACAGGAATACACACCACTAGGTTAAGAATTCAACCCAAGCCAAGCTTCTCACTTAACTGAAAACTTAAAATTTGTGAAACTTACCATTTGAAGATCTGTAGTTAGACAAACGGTTACACAAATTGTCAACATTAATTGATAACTCATATCAAACTCAGCTTTAGCAAGAAAATAATTACACAGCTGAGCTCTACGGACCGTAATGGAAATGAAAAGTATAGCAAATATTAAAATAGAGCAATCAATTTTCTAGAAAGCGTCATTGACTCATTGTCTGGTTAACCTCAATATTCATGCCCCTCTCTTCATATGATTTCGCAATGAGAGAAATATGAAGAGAGGAGTATAAAACTGAGTTTTCCGCCAAAAGATACTCATTTTGTTTTATTTTTTATTGAGTTTTTTCCGCCAGGATATACTCATTGTCTTTTATTTTTCTCTTTTTTTGGAAAATTCAAAACCAAGTCAGTTTGCCTGTAATTAGAGGTGGGCATTTTAGTGGGTCTACTGACCAACCCACTCGATCTAGGTTAGGTTGGATTGGGTTGGGTTGGGTTGGGTTCTAAATATTTAAACTTTATTGTTGGATAAAAATCTGACCACCCGTTCAATATGTAGGTTGGGTTGGGTTGAAGTGTTACTAACCCGATTGAAACCAACCCACCCAAATGACTATAATTCTTAAATACACATGTATATTAAATAGATTTATACATGAAATTAGTAACTTTTAAATGCACTTGTTTATTAATGCTTGATTTGAATATAATAAAATTTATGTATTAGTAAACATGTAATGAAATAACATCAAATTCACATGATTCGAGCCTAGGTTGGCATAAATATTGATTATTTGTCTCTCATACTCACATTAGAAATAAGAAAGAAACCAATCAAATTTCAACCAGTGGAACCCGCCCAACCCAACCGGCCTAAGAATGATTTGCGTGGATTGGGTTGCCAATTTTCTTTGGTGGCAATGGGTTTGAACAATTATAACCCAAACCTATTGAGTTGGCCAACAGATTGAAGTCTAACCCGACCAACCTACCCGATGCCCACCTCTACCTGCAATAGTCCTGAATTGAAAAACAAAGTTTGCTGACTATCTAGATATTCTGCTTTGAGCCAATTACAAGATTCAGAGAACTTTTTATTTTTCAATATTTAGGTTCGGTCTTTACTTTTTTTAATACTTTTTTGTAGGTAGAGAGAACTACATAAAATACATCCTTCTGGTGTATGGAACCTTCTTGAATTGGTCATCTCTTAGACTGCATTCTGAATTCAAAAAATACATAAATACTACAAAATTAAATGGTTTAATAAAACAGCAACAGAAAACAATCAAGTGCATCATTTAAGAAACAATTAATATTTAGCTAAATTTTCTTGGTGTGTATATTTAATTCCTCATTCAATTTCCAAGTGCTTATGCAATAATTAGCAGTTGTAATCCAAATCTTCCACCTCAGTAAATAAAGTCATTAATTTTTTACAGGCTGCATTTGTTGATCTGAGTTTTATTTATTTTTACCTCTGCCACATCATTTATGAAAGCCTAGTGATCTCATGCATGCTTTCTTCTGAGGCTCCTCCAGCTAAAAACTAGCTGTTGCTTCTGCCCCTTCATAGTTAATCTTAACGCAATGATGCTTTCAATTTAATTTGGTTTTCTGATTCTCTAACAGTTAATTTAATTCAATTCCTTCCTCAAATGGTTCACAAAATTGTCCTCTTTTGAAAAATTAATTAGGGTTTTCTTTTCCATTTTGTTCATTCCTGTATTAAATTTTAGTCAGTAAAATAAATGCAAGTATAGGCTCACTAGTCACCAGTCACTACTATTAGGTTTAGGTAATTAGCATTCCAGCATAGTGGTATTCTTCGGAGTTTAAATTTAACTCGTGTGAATGGTTAATTCAATTTTAAATTACTATTTTTAATTCTTCGGGTGGTTTAGCCTAAATCTATCCATCATTCCAAAATATACGTTGCATAGTAAAGTTCCGTCTAGAGAGTGTTAAGCCAATCGAATGACATCATGAACTTGTGTAATTTTCTGGTTAATGGTCGTTTGGAAAGCAACAATCTGCCAAATGCAAATCTTATTGGTCATTAAAAAAATGCCGGGTTTTCCGCATAAATCTGTTTTGACCATTATTTTGTGACTAGTGTTAATTAATCTAATTGGTTTGGGTCCAATTGGAATCCCGTTCTATTTTCAATTATTTTCACTTTTGTCGCAAATGAATAGATGGATGCTATATAGTCGACTCAATCAAAATAATTAAACTTTCATCAATGACCATTTCGTAGTTACTTGTTCGAAAGAAGAAACATAATTTTTTTTTTTTCTGAAATGAAGGTAAAAGATGAATTACTTACAAAGAAAATTGATTCTTTTTAATCTTTAAAATTGCAAAATATCACACCACATACCGTATTATCTCCTTAGTATTGAAAAACCTTCCACCTCTATCTTAATTTCTTACTTCAACATACCTTGAGTCTTTTGATTTAACCACTCCAATTCAAATCTAGATACTAGATAAACCCTTCCTGTCTACTTCATTAGAGAGAATCCTAAATTCAAAACTTATGAATGATAATAATTTATTTTATAATCAATTCGCTTATTTGATGATATCTCTTTATATTAGAAAAATAAAAAAATAGTTCTCATACGCGATTTGAATTATAAGTGTGGAGCCAAAAATAATCAGAAAAATCATGGAGCTAACATGTGGATTATTATTCTACATTGATGAGAATGCTCTCATTAATTGGCAAGGCCCACATATTGCTCCACACGCAGTTCAACCTCCAAGAAGTTATGAGTTGCAGACTACCATCTCTCCAAGTTGAGCTGTCCATGGCAAGGAGATAAAGATAAGGAATTAAAGGTGGAATTAATAACTAATTTTCACCTTTAAGCTTTTTTTATTGAATACTAATTTCTTTAATGAATGAATCACAATCAAATCTCATCATGGATACTCCAGGATAAATCTAAGATACTATTAATTTATTTAATAATATCTTTAGGATTCTTTCCTACTGCATCCAATAGATGACACACTTTGGCGAACTAGATGATAATATATGGTGTGAAATCCCTCACCCCATGGCCGGCCCTAGCTCTATAAATATTCCATCTACACTAAATTCTTGGTAAGCTTTTGCTAAGCAATTAAGCCCTAAACTCTATGTCTTTTCAGATAAACTGACTTAGGCATCGGAGATATATTGGCCAACCCTCCCTGAGTGCGTGGCTTTGGTCTTTGATCTTAGGTATTTATTTGTTTTGTGGGTACAATTTCGTCAAATCCTCAAACAGTGGAATTTCGGTACCACAATAATCACCGTATCAAAGCTAACATACAAGTAGACGATCAAAATACTAGTAAAATGATGTATAAGTAACTTAATGAATTTTGTTTCTTATTTTTTTCCCTTAGCAGTTTTTATAAGGATGCTATACATGTTCAAGTCTAGATGATCCCTTAGAAATAGGTGGATTTTATTGGATTATCCCCTACATACAAATAACCAAATTGGGTTGTTTTCATTAATCTAAGCAAGGAAAAAAAGGCAGTTATTTTAGTAGGTCCTTCGACCTTTAATATAAAGTCATTAAACATTAATTTCTATGGAGTTTGATTGAGACCAATTTGTCTTCAGCTAGGTGGACTTTAATTATTGGTCATGGTCCATAAAATATATAATTGACGTGAAATCATTGATTGTTTTAATTTGTGACAGCATTTTATTTGTGAATCGAATACAGATTTTGTAATAAAAAAAGAAAGCCAAAAATTAATGGTGGTAAAAGAACCTGTTGATTTCAAGCTAAAAGTCAAGGAAGGAGCATTCAAACTCCATAGAAATCATCTGCCCCATTAAAGCGATGGAAGCTACTTTAAGATATGCTAAATTAAAAACTTACTTGTTGAGAGATTTATTTGTGGAGCAACAAAGCACACCTTATACTATTTACAATCACATGTTTCTTTAAATGTGACCTCAATCTGTATTCTTATTATGTTTCTGTGATTGTGATGGATGGTCTCGCTATCCAACGTTACCAGGAATCACAGTTGTGTAATTTTAACTTTTACCATTGGTCTGCATCATCCGTTGTGGACACTTGTCATGCATTTACGTCCTTCGAAAGAGAGGTTATGAAAAATGAGAGGAGATAAAGAAGAAAGGGGAAAAGGAAAAATGTGAAAGATGAAAGGTTGCTCGCATATTTTTCATCTGTAAGTAACCAACAAGCTACTAGAGAGATGAAACATAATAGTAAATGGCTATAACCAATAAGGAAATGCCAAGTGTAAACAGGCCAAACCTAACGAAATTACTTGGTGTTTGGTTCACCTCATCCCTAGATTATACATTTTTAGAGATAAATCTGAACCAAGCACTCCAACTGGTTTGATTCGGCCAGTTTGAGTTGTTTGGGCGAGTTTCAGCGCAATCCTATTGACACTATGGGATTGTGTGGATACATTATTAGGAAAGAGGATACTGCTAGTGAGCAAACGGTTAAGATAATTAAGTAAATAAAGGAGACATTTGAAAATTCTTTCCTAAAAAACATATATGGTGATAAGCGTTTTTGCTAGAATCGCTTCTGTCAGGGCCAAATTTTTTTAATAAAAATTTGAGTGCTTTTAAAGAAAGTACTTCCAAGTGCTTTTCTTGAAAACGTTTTACAATCTAGAAACATTTTAACATTTTTTTGAAGCACTTTCAAAACAGGACATAAGAGAGTTGATTAAAGCTAAACAAGAAAAGATCTTCTTGTATAATTAGTCTGAACCCCTCTCTAAGGCTATGTTTGGGTGAATGATAGTTTTAAGCGATTGAAGTAAAGTTAGTAACAAATAGACTAAAAAATATTCATGAGCATTACAAAGGTACGTATAAGAAATTTTTAAATAACCCATTTCAACTATTGATTTGTAAATTTATTTCACATGTTTTTGTAATAACATCCTTGAAAATGCACAGTGAGAATCTGTTGATAATGTAACTTGTGAAATTATACGGTGACAGAATATTTCTAAATTGAATAAAGAAATGGGATTTGATCAAAGTACAAGAGGAAAAAAGCAAAAAAAGTGTGAAAAATAAGAGGGCCCTAAGAGCACCACATGTCATCCAAGTACTGGCTCCATGTCATAGAAGATAAAATGCATGAATGAAAAGAGAGCACGGATATGTCAAATCATGATTGGATAAGAGTGAAGGGGCCCTACACTTTTCGTGAACTCTCACAGGGTTTTGGGTTTGGTACACTCCTCAATTTTTGTGCTCAAACAACAAAAGAAAGAAAAAGCAGAATACCCTACAGCATATATCCAAAGAATATCCTAATCCCACAGCCAAACAGTATGGAATCCACTACTGAAAAGATGAGGCTGCATGCACCTTATCCCTGTCTCCAAACACTCGATTTCGTGTGGTCTGGGCAAACTTGGGTGAGAAAATGAAATTCCCAAATTTACAAATCACAAGCAATCTCTTTTAGAGAGAGAGAAAAATAAAAAGGGTGGGTGGGAAGTTGCTTTCACGGAGGTATTTTTGCAATTATCAAAATTATTAAAATTTAGGGGAAATTTTTTTGCTTTGTACAGCATCAGTCTTATCACCCAAAAAAATAAATAAATAGGAAAAAGGCATATGGACCCCACAATCACAACCCCTCTTTTGGCCTTTTTTGAGAGAGCTTTGTAACCGACCCTACCCACTTCTTAAAATATAAGATTTAATGAGCATAGCAATAATATGATCATATATTTTACAAAACATAATGGGTCCCACCACAAATCATTTTGGAGCAAAAATAATTTAATTTGCACCAAGAGGATCATATTCTACAATATAATAAGGGAGTTCCTATTTGTTCTCTAAAAATGACACTATATAGTATATACATCGTCTTTTTTTTTGGTCGAGACATCGTATACATTGTCAAAAATAATAGAGGAGTCCCGCCACAAAGTAAATTGATAAGGAACTTTTTTTCATTAATTGAGAAGTCAAACTAATTTTTTTTTTTTTTTAAAGTATGATGGTTTTTTTTTAAAATGTTAATAACAACTCTCTATGAGATTAAGCTCATTGTAACAATATTTAGCCATAACAATTGATGCAATAATTATACAATAATAATCATATTGTTATTAGCCAACATTTCAATAAGTAAGTAACGCATCAATAAGCCAGATGGTATAAACTAACACGTATTTGAACACATGCACTCACATACACACATATGTGAAAAAAAATAGATTTTCACACAAAGCCTTGATAATATTAAATATTACACTTTGTAGAAACACTACAAGTCCAATACTTTAAAAAAAAGGACAATTAATTGAAAATATTTCGAGTGGTACGTACCATTCAATGATTTGGCTATTAAATAGTTTCAAATTAATTTGCGATAGGCCCCAAATGAATCTTAAACCATTCAATAGTACGTATTATTGAATTGCACGTACCATTAAAATTTGACCCCAACTAACTTTGTAATTCAAGGTCATAAGAGAAATTTCATAACTAAAAATCAACAAATCGGTGGATGACGTTTTATATTTTTCTCTAATTGAGTTTTTATTTTTATTTTTTTGGTTTGGATTTTTTGTTTCTAATTTACTGTAAATAATTATGGGCCAAACATATCACCCATTTAGCACAATGAAAAGGAAATTTGTGCTATAAAAAGCCAACAAAGTTGGTCTGTCTCTAAATAGTCATGATGCATATTTCCTTAATCGTTAAGGTTATGACTCCAAAAGCGTGTGCTTGGCCACAAAAATAGAGTTTTTCTCAGAAGCTTCAACTCCAAGCATAAAAAATAAGCTTGAAATTTGTCACACGCTCAACTCAACTCAACTGTTTTAATCATATATTTAAGTATGAACACTTATACTATATTGTGTCACAAACTCCACTTAAAATATGTAACACGCTCCACTTAAAATATGTGGCACACTCCACTTTCCCTAATATTATTATGGAAACTATTGAAACTAAATGGAGAAGGATGAAATTAATTAAGAATGATCAAATAGATTGAAATCAAATTCCCCGAAAAAGTATTAAAAATGATAGATGATTATAGATGAAACCCTTGTAAACAAACTTAACCACGAACAATTTTGTATCTAAACTTAGCAACGTAAAAAAGCACGAGGTTGTTCTCATGGACGGATTCCACATAGGAACCTAGGTGGTCTCGTAACCCACCAAAGGTCAGAAAAAGTGTTTGTGAAGGTCCTCAAGACACCCTCCGAATGTCTAGTACGAGACCCTTAAGTGCCTACCAAGTGATTGATGAAATTCCTTCTAGGCATATTTTGGCAGCACTTGGCATGAACTCTCGACATAAGAGCATCTCCAAGAGACATTATATTAACAAACAAAAAAGTGTCAAGAAAAGTATAAAATATTAATACAAAATATCACTGCTCAATCATCTCTCATACTTTTTAACTAAAATTAAAAAATACAACATTACTGAATAAAAATGATTGACAATAAAGTAGAATGAGAAGATTCAAATAAGAATGTTGTTAGTGTTCCCTATCAAATATATAGCATGTCTGCTATCAATATTTTGAATTTGAATCACAAATTCAAACAAAATTTCGATTGATCCAATTTAATAACGTAATGTGTTAAAAACTATCTAGTAAAAACATTTTACTTTAACCCCGAGATGAATAAAAAGATGCTCGATAAACTCATTATACAGAAGGACTAGCAAGTAGCAAGCACTTGGTTTGTTTGTGTCACTCGAGCTTCATATGCAAAATTTCCCAAAAATCCACGCACAAAAAAAAATAAATCTCAAGAGCCAGTCAATGGCTTGCACGTGTTAGAATAGCTTGTTAGTCGTGAGAGAGAGAGAGAGAGAGTCGTCAGTCAAAGTTATAGCTTCACACACAAATGAAGTGTTTTCCTTATTTCTGGTGGTCGCCGATGGAATTCGTTTACTGGTTTTCACTTTTTTCAACTGTTGAACCAAAAGAGACGTTTTCGACACTCCAAAATTAATCAAATTCCCTCACAGCGAGGGAATATCACGCAATCCTAATGAATAATTTTCATTTTTATATTTAATTTATTAATAATTATTATTATTTAACCCCTCACAGCCTTCGAAACTCCACGAGCCCCTCTCTCTCTTGCCGTCATCCTCATCATGTCTTCACCTCTTTTCTCTCTCTCCTCTTTAATAATTTACCTTTTTTCGAAAAAAGCAAAAATATACCCTAAAAAGATGGGAAATTGAGAAAAGAGACTGTCATCCTCCTTTGTTCCCCTTTCAAGAAACCGTCGTTGCACAGTACATTACATCAAAACAAAAATTCTTGGGTATTCTGTAGTCGTACTTTGAATTTTTTAACCGTTACATCTTAATTTTTATATTTTAAAATAAAAATTTAACGATTAAAATAATCAAAGTACAAAATGCTTCGAAATATGCAAAAAAAGTCCCTACATAAAAATACCCATCACCAAACCAAAATTAAATAAATTTAGATGCATAAATAAATTTTTAATTAAAAATATTAGCATCCTCTTATTTGTATATACTCTTTTCTTTTTCTCATTTCTATTGTTACAAGATGATCAAACTGTTTAATTTTTAACGCATTTTTTTAAATATTGTTTTTTTTTTAAATTATTTAAATTTAAAATCATTCGGTCATCTAAGCCAATAATTTAACGAATCATACTTTTTACATAAACATTTAGATCATTGGGAAAGTGCAAATAAAAATGTTGCTACCATTTCCCTACTATTTCAAGATACTTCTCACATCACTATTTCAATGATCTGGTTATTGAAATGTTTAAAATTAAATTGCAGTAGGTCTCAAATAAATTTTAAATCACTTTCATAATGCGAATCATTTCGACCATTGAATAATCCGTAGTGGAACCCAAGTTCTATAAAAGTTTTTCCCAAAAATATAACATTTCTTTTTTGGTATTTAAAACTATTTTTATTACATAAAGATCATGGTCCATAGATTTACTTGCTTTCTTACATTTGTGCCCTTGCTAACAAAAAAGGAAGGGAAAACTTGGGAAAAAGACAAAAGTTAAAAAGCCTGTACCAGTACCACTCTACTATTCCAACTCCCATTTATATATTTTTCTTATATTTTTTTATATTTATATCCATTTTTTTGACGGAAATTTTAAAAATTAAAAAAAAAAATTCCAAAATTTGTCTCAAGGTTTCTCCTTGAGCAGCGATGCCAACCCGGTCACGATCCTCGCCCCTCTCTCAACACTCTTCGGCTTTATCGCCGGTGGCTGCCACGCCACAGCCGCCTTCTCACCTGGAACATAATTTCGCCCCGGCGATGGCAGCGGCAGATGGCTCTCAGGCGGCGATGGCAGTGGCAGATGGCTCTCAGGCGGCGATGTGCATTCGCCGAAGATCAACTCGAGTTCCCCACAATCGCTGAGATTGTCGGCCTCAGTCGGAGCGTCAGAGAGTACGGTTTGGGTCTCCGACGCCGGAGCGGTGTCGTTTTCGGGACGGCGAACGATGGTTCGGGTGTAGGGTGAGAGCCACTTGGCGCGCATATACTCGGCTTTCCGCCACGGAGGGAAGTGCATGCCTTTCTTCTTCAGGCTCTGTTTGGCTGCCTCCGATACGATGGAGACGATCTGGCCGAGACGGTCGGATTTTCCGACGAAGATGTACGGCAGAGATTGGAGGACGGCCTTGTAGGCCCCAGTGGATCGAGCGACCTCAAATTCCGATCGGAAATCTATGTCAATCAACAACCTGTCCCCCTCTACCATCACATCGATATACTCGTACTCACCTGAAAACCAAAAACCACAACCAAATTAGTCTTTTTTTTTTTCAATTTAAAAAAAAAATCTGTTTGGATGCTGAGAAAGTGTGAGATTTTAAATTACCGGCTTGGAAAGACGACGACTTCTCCCATTTCGATTTGCAGGTGGAGGAATCGTAGCCGAGGGATTGCAGTAAGTCGGCGACGATCTTTCTCAAATCGTCTTTTTGTTTGAGATTCTTGTTTGCTTCGACGATCCTCGCTGTATCGGCCAGGAGGTTTCTCTCCGCGACGCTCACGCATGGAATCAGACTCTGATTAAACAATAATTAAGCAAACAATCAATCATCCATATTCTCTGTTTGGTTGCCAAGAAACCGCGAGAAAATGCAAAAATAATTTACTAATAAAAAAAGTGGAATTGAAGCGACGATTATTTTATAGTTTTGTACCTTAAGGATATCGGAGGCGTCGCCGCCGAACGAACCGGAGGAGATTGAATCGCCGAAACCTCCACCGAAGACATCGAGCTCGTCGTCGGAGCTGTCATTGCTGTTGCCGTGAAAGCAATTGCAGCGGTTCCGGCCACATTTCGGCGGAGGCTGCTTCTCGTTGCTTTCTTCGATGAAATTCTGAACCATCTTCGCCAAGCAAACCGAGCTCGGCTCGAACTCGGCCGCCGCGGCGACGGTCCCTGCATCCTTGCTGATATTGTAGTTCTGCTGCTGCGGTGGCGGCTCAGTAGCAGGCTGCTTCTCCTGCGCCGAAGAGATTCTAAGCACGCTCGGAAACTGCCGGTCAAAGAGCCTCCTGAGCCGTGATTTCAAGACCGGTTTGCCCGAGTCGACCCGGGCCGGCTCGATCAAATTCTCGGAATCGATATCAATCGGTTGGATCTTCATCGGAAATGGCATATTTGGGGTTTTACAAACTACAAATTACTAAGACACTGACGCACCGCCCTACCTAATTTCTCAGTTTTTCTGCTCCATTTTCAGAGCGTCATTAATCTTTGAGATTCAAAAACCAAAACCCACAAAATTTACACAAACATCAAACTCAATTCAGAAATTAAAGCCTCCTCCTTCCATACACATTTACTCCCCTCTTCCTCTACCCAAAAATCTCAACGCCTACAAGGTTAAATCCGGTCCAAAAGCTCGAAAATCGAAAAATAAAAGTCAGTACCTTCCTCTAGAAACTGTTTTTTTTTTTTTGTCGGCAAAATTTGAGCTAAAAGAGTACGGCTTCCGATGATGGTTTTTCATGGAAAACGTGACGACGATGATCGAAAATACGAACATTTCGTATGTATATGAGTAATAAAGTCGCCGGAATATTCATTTCCCGGCGATCGATTCACGCCGGCAACGGTGGTTGTGGTGGTGGTGAGCTGAGGAGGAAGAAGCGAGAGCTTTGAGTTTTTCTGTGTGTTGTGAGGTGTGGGTTTTGTGGAGAGTGGAGTGGTGGGATGGGTTTTGGGCATTTTATAGGAGAAGGTAGGAGCTGACTAGGACCAGTCCTGCCACGTATGATATGACGTGGAGGGAATTATCCAGAAATTGCAGTTTCCAGCGTGGCGCGGATGATGGTAAATATTTGAAATTACGTTCTTGCCCTTGCACGGGGAGGTTGTGTGGGACGTGTGAAATGTTTGAAGGTTTGAAAACGAGGGGGGTCTTTCAGTCGTGTGAGAGACGAGTGGGGGTGTGATGCGCTCGGACGTTATCGAGTGCGGTGCGGCTAAAGTTGTGGCGACACGTGGATCGCATTGGTTCGCTGGATGGGTTTTTGGAATTTCGTGATTTTTAACTGACTGCAAAAAAAGAGGACGTCGTTTTGGATTCCAGCCCCCCACCCCCAACACTTTTTTGAGCTTTGAGCTACACTACTCCCCCTTTTGTTTTCTACTAAGCTAATAACCTTTTCTTTTTTAAAGAAGAAAAAGAACAAGAAATTGGATTTTATTTTTCACTTTATGACAATTGTCCATTAAAACGAAATTAAGCATTTTATTGATGGATCTTTTGATTTTTGTTACATTTTTTCTTCACCAAAAAGGTGTAAAGGGGTTGTGTCCAACGTGAGTACTATGTGAACTCAATTCATTTAGAATAAGTTATTGTCATGGTGTATTGTGTTAGACCGATTATGATATAATTATACATGCATGCGTTAAACTGAAATATTTGATTCATCAAACATAATTTTTATGAACATACACGTATTGTATGAGACGTTTTATCCCAAAGAGGATTCGTTCTACAAACGGCCTATTTGTAATGACCAAGTTCAATGAATCGTTTGTTTATACAATGTCTTAGAAATCTTGATTCATCATATTAATTCTTGGCTGGTTTCTTTTATTTCACACGTCAATAGTGAATAAAATTATGATTTGTTATTGTTAGTTTCTGGATTTTAGTTCCTTTCTTCAGCTCCTTAAAACAATGTATTTGAAACGGTAAAAGATACTTGATTAAAATTTAGTACACCTAAACATTATACAACCAATATAAAAGTGTTTCAATACCATTGCTTGGTCTTATTTTTTTTATAATATACGACTTCATTGATCAAGAAATAAATATTACATTAGCAATGAGAAAATAGGACAACCAAAAAGGTTCCTCCTCTATAGTCGAAACTAGTGGAATTTGAAGTATGTTAGAGATGCTTGGTCTTATTTAGATAAGCAATGAGTAAAATGACAGATTGTTTTATTTATTTTATGAATGCCTAAGTAAACAAAAGAATAATCATTTGGTCCAAATTGGATATATGCACTCTTCTTTAGGCCACAACAATACCATCTTGTTTTTTTTTTTTAAAATCAACTGATACTCGGAGAGAGAATCTAACATATATACTCAGATGGAAAAGTGAATGCTATTTACGCATTGACTTAGGAAATCATGCAAGTAGCTTTGTGTAAATGTGACTTATTCTCCACGTATCGAGTGGACAATAGAGGAGTAGCTTATAGGTCATGTCTACGTGTTCGGCTCATTAAATGCTGAGGCGGTGCGAGAATTAAGAGCCCAGGACTTTGGGGCTCACTCAGAGCCTATATAAAAGGGCCGAGTATCCCTTATAAGCGGTTGGATTCATAAGAGTAAATTTACATTACATTGTTTCGAGAGCTTTTGTAATCCACTTCAAGTATATTACAAACCACCACAGTGGATGTAGCCTGTTTTTAAGGGTGAACCACTTAAATTCTAACTTTATATTTTAAGCCCACTAAGAGTTGACTATACTAATTTTTGTTGACCTCTCAATTTTGAGCGTTAACAAATAGACATAATACACAATTGATGAATTGTTTTGGTGGTTAGCACATCAGAATAGTAAAACCCTAATTAATTCTTCTCTCTTGGTGGAGCTAAACTTGCAATGAAATAGTTTGAAGGATCATATCAAGAAACTGATATACTAATTATTCTTGTGAAATGTCACTTTATCTGCTGCCATAATATATATAGGACAAAAAACCAATTGAAGGAACCCCTGATCAAAGGCATTAAAGTTCTTCCTTAATTTTTAATCAATTATAGTGTCCATCGTGGGGAGCAAATTATGCTTTCTCAACTGCTGCTTTTCAAATCATAATTTTTCTTCACAATATCAACCCGATAATGTTTTGTTCTTGATATACATATCGTCTTATATATCTCTACATTTGAAGACAATGCTTATGTAGCGGTAGAGCACTTAGAACATCTCCAAAAGAGACGCTAAATTTTAAGTGGAATGCCACATAATAAAATTTGAAGGTAGATGGAAGTTTCAATCGATATGTCAATCCTATGTGGATTGGCAAAGAGATTGTGTGCTGTCAATTTTGACATATGAGAAAATCTGATATCTTTTTATTTTTTTAATGTTTTATTGTGTGAGTCCTACAAATATTAATTGAATAAGAAAAAACATATAGGTTGGAGTAAAAATAAATTTAACATTGCCACATAGGCCTTTAAATTTACATTTGACATCTCCATTGTAGATGCTTTTAGGTTTTATTACGACCATTAATGACCTTTATTATTATTGTTATTATTATTTTTTTTGCATCACAGTCGTTACGAGTTTCTTATCTGATTCCTAAAGCTAGCTAACAAGGATTAATTTATAGTAGTATTAGGCTAGTAAAATGAGATCCAAATGCAATTTCAGTAGCCCTCATTTCATCAATATTCTTTTGAAGTCGAGGCACATTTCTTTAACATCCTTATTTACATATTTCCTTTTCAACTTTTATAAAAAAAAAAAAAAAACTTTGGCCATTTATGCTCACTAGTAAATCTCTTTTGACTAGTCCAACTCGAAAAAATGATCGTGATAAAAAAGAGAAAAATAAATGATATAATGAGCTAAAATTCTCTAATTATATATTGTAATAATGCAATCCGTGATTGACCAATGAAAAAAATGAAAGAATTGGACCGTTAGGTCGATAGAGAGCTATATATGTTTGAAAATAATGAGAGCGGACAAATACTGGGGCCCTGCTTTACCATTAGAAAATAACTAGCAGTAAAAATAGTTAAATCAAGATTTACAGTGAGAGTGAGAGCATGTATATATGACTCTTCTATTGTACGCATGTCTGGTCAATTTTCATCAGAGTTAAGATGTAATGAGGACCCAAAGTTATAATTTTGTGTACAATTTTGGGTACAATCAAACTGAGAAGTCATGGAATAAAAAGCAAAGGGGACAAAGCTAAAATCAGCATGCATGTCAAACCATGTATCAACCAATGAAGGAGGGAGGAAGGGCCTGTAATTTCCTCTTCGAGCCAATCACTTCCCTTCATCTCCTCGTTATTTTTTTCCTCTTTTATGGCTAAAGCATATGTAAGAAGTTTGTAACTCAATTGGTTTATGTCATTCCAACGTTTGATTCTTCCTCTCCAATTATCACTTGCATAAAGAGAAAAAAAAATCTATAAAATAATTAATCCTTATATAGGTGGTGCCATTCACACACTTCTTTTTATCTTTCACTCATTCCTCTCAATTTCTGGCTGTCAGATCGAATGAATTGAAGAGAATCAAATGACAGAAATTAACAAAAGGTGTGTAGTAGGTAAACCAAAGTATGTGGATAGCACCACCCTAATTTTATAGTTGGAAAAATACAAAGCATCGTACCATTAAAAAATACAAAGCATTATACTATGGCATGCATATTCCTGAAATATAGTTTAGTCCTAATCTCAATTTTAGTCCAGATAGTTCTAAATTCACAAAGATACCATCATAGTTGGAAAACGTTTTGCCTGGTCTAAAGTTACATTTTATATTGGTGAAATTGATTGAAGGAAATTGATGATATAAAAAAAATATTGATTAAATTTACCCTTCAACCATAACTCAATTCCACACTTTCGTTTCTTTGATTATTTTTTTACCTTGGTGAAGTTAGGGCAAAAGTTCACGATTTCCATTAACCAATGTGATAAAAAAGTAAATTTAGGTATAACATTGATCAACATGAAAATTTTATTCATAATTCAATATAAGTACATTAACAACATTCAAAAGAATCAAAAGTAACTCTACAAGCTCTCATATGTATATAACATGGAAGACATGAGTTGAAACTACAATTAAGTAAAGACCAGAGTAATTAATTAAAGTGAAACATGACTTAAATTATAATAACCACGACTATATATGATTTAGCCTTTTATATATGTTTTGCAAAGTTGCATTTGCCTCTATGTTTTTAGGTGGGAAACAAAATTAGGATGGCCATGAATTACTACTATCATGAATTATGACCATAAACTTGTCATAATGTTTTGGTTTCGATAACAAAAATCGGTCTAGTCTGGTCTAGGGAAGTAGCATCCCACTGATTATAATGTGAATCCTTTGTCATCATTGTCCTTTCCAAAGCTGTAAAAATGTTGCGAAACATAATACCTAAATTCTTGTGCAAGTAACGCGAGTGCCAAAGTTTTCAAATACCTGCCAAACCTCAGCATCTCCTTTCTCCATACGAGTCCTGTGTGCCTTCCTTCACACATCAAAGTTTCCCCATTGTCAAATTCTGCGAGTAACTTTTTCTTCCTTTTTTATGCTTTAGATGATGAAAAGCCAACTCTTTAAAGAATAATTAGTGAAACATAATCATGTCCCATAGATTAGTAATTCATGCACTAAACCCCCTTTGGTTTAATTATTATTTTTCTCTATGTTAGGCCTTTAATGAGACAATACTATTGATGTCACTTTAGTGAACTTCTTTTGATGATGTCCAATTATTGAATTTCTTTTCTTCAGACTCATTATTCTCTCTTTAAAGCTTTTGTGAACATGGGCTTGTTATTAGCTTTTGGGGATTCAAATGCTTAATTTGTATTAACAATTAAATACATTTTGGACTTGATTAGAAAAAAAAGTAACAGATTTAATTAAAGAAGTTCCTTCTTTGGTGACACACTTTAATATTTGCATTAGGTTAGGAGGCCCTACGTACCTCCATAATTTGAAAGGATGATTTTGCTTCTCTACGAGGAGAAATTTTTTTAAGTGCCCGGTATTCAAACGGGTACTCCACGTGACATAACGCAAGTTGAGGGACACCAAAAAACATATTATTTCCTTTACTTGTATTATAACATGTGAATTATCGCTTGAATACCCTGCACTTGAAAAAATCTCTCCTCTATAAGAGGATATACATGTGAATTACTTGCCAACCATAATTAATCTAAATGTAACATGTAATGGGAGTAAATATACTACTCTGTATTACATGAGGAGAGATACAAACACACAAAGATATTCATTATGTTACACATAAGTTTCTCTTCTGGCCATCAATCTCCTTGAATCACAAATCAATGTTGAAGATGGACTCCGTTACTATACGAGCCTTTTTTCGCAAATTATGTTCTTTTGGCGGGTTGGGGTTTTTCTAGGCCATTTTAGTTGTTTTGCACTCAAATATTTTGACAAATTATGAAATCTAATTCCATTATTAAGAAAGAAAAATTAACAATGTAATGATTCAATTAGAACTAGTAAATATAAGTAGAAAAAAAAAAAAGAAGTTGGATATGATCGGACTTAAATTTAATGCTAGTGCCGAGATGAAATATAAGTACGAGCTGCATGAGTCTTTCCATATTTCCATTTCGCCATGACAGTTGATGGAGGTGTATATATGAATGGTGTTTAGGAAGTGGGCCTCTGTGTGTTTATGTTTCCTGGTAGATGAGAGGTCGAAGTCCTTCTGCAGAAACCCTACAATAATGCATGCTCGTACTGATAAACTACTGATATGGATATAAAAGCATCTCATAGTTTTTGACAAATCCGGGATTTGGAAAACCTGTATAACATAATTCGTGACACTTCACCATGCTTAATTCTTCTAAGTTTTGCATCAAATTGCAAAATATTTGGGAGTAACAATAGTATGTATTCGATCTGTTCTCATAGTTAGCGCGTGAGGTACGTGTACGCTTATCACATGATGAAATGAATAATTATAGAGAGACATATATGTTTTGTCAAATGCATCCCAAATGACTGATTTTATTTTTACAATGAGTGCAAATTCTTCTTCATTTCTAAATGTGGTTAGTTACATCAAACAATGTTAAAACAAATTGTTTTCATCTCTTGTGAGGTTGCTTAGTATCATTCCACGCCACAAGTTTTCTTTAATTGAGCAGGCGTCATTTTCCGTTGTATAATTTTTTTGTGCTAATAATTTTTCATTAGGTGTGACTTGTGAGAAAGTAAATGATGGTGCCTACATTTTTAAAACATAAGTTAATATTATATCATGTATATATTGAACATTAACGTTTTGTAAGATTGGAACTTAACAGAAAAAAACTTAATATATTTTTTTTAATACTAATTTTGAGAGAGGTTGAATTGGACGTCATCGACTCATTTATCAATACTATTAGAAACATTAGGAAGAGAAATACTACTAAATTAATAACAAATTTGCAAAGAATTTGTAGTTCAAATAATTAAGAACATTTACCTCTGCACCTGAATTGATCTCACCACCCCTACTATTATTTGCTTGTAATAAAAAAAGATCAAGAACAAATGTTAATATCAAAATGTTTTTAAATTGAAACGCTACAAGAAAAAGCTTCATCCTTGTCATTCAATGGGGGTACCATGTAATAAACATCCAAAAAAGTTTGTTTAGCAATTGACAGCAAAGGGACATAAGGTATAGTCATCCTCCTACAATCTCACCCCTCCATATGACCAATGGATGAATTATATAACACATGATAGACTCCCTTTTTATGGTAACCTAATGATATTATTGGGAAAGGTTTATCTAATCCGCCATTTTCTTGTATGAATGATATCATGCTTGTGCTTCATTTATTGGGAAAGGTTTTTGATGAACAACGCCCCTCCATGTTGTTCTCTTCAATCTTTACGAACACGTCGAACATAATCTCTTACGCTACCCACTCTTTCTCCTTTTCTTTTACCTTTTTTGATGTGCATGCTTATTATTTTTCTTCAAAATTGTTTTCATAAATATTGTCTCCACCTATCTGATTTTTTTCTACCTTTTCATCAAAACCCAAAAGATCCTCCATTCCCAAAATTTATCAATTATAGATGCAACAGTTATATGGTTTTGTAATTCTTATTTTTTTATATGAAATTAATTAATGACCATATTTTCAAAAGATTTCTTAATTTCTCTTATTCATACAATCAATAACAAATTTCTCGTTATTACCGATGGAATAAAAAGATGAGGATGATTCGTCAAGATGTATTCATAGTTCAAACAAAAAAGAAGGAATTTGACAATAAAGAATTTGTGAGAGGAAGAGAAGAAAAGAGAAATAGAACTAATGGAGAGTTGAGTACAAGGGGGCTAGAGAGATAACGACAGACTAGTTTAACGTCAGTTTAGTGAATTAAATAAATAAAAATTCTAAATTTAATTCTAGCAACTATGTCATATCTTTAGCCGCTGGATTATCTGAATGATTCAGATTTTAAAAAATACGGGTAAATGCGTGATAGCTAGCTAAATGCAGAGACTCAAAATCTATTTCAAATATATTCAATATATTAGTTTATAAGTTTTGTAGCAAATTTTGCCTTACTTTCAAATCCAAATTATTATTTCAAATTCCAAGCTTGAGTGAGTTTGATACACTATATCAAACATGTTATGTAGTGACAAGAGCAAATTTCCATATTAATTTAGCAAGTTAATTTGTTATAATTAATTGGAAATTTGCAGTGTGACAAATTAAGAAAAGAGAAAGGCACAGGAAGAGGACAATATGTTGAGATATTTTAACCATTTAACGAAAAGATTACGTCCCAGTTTTCCAGCTAAAAGTTGGATCGATGCAATACCAACTGCATGCATTATTTGAACCCAACGCAGCAGAAGCTTTAACCTATCTATATATATATATAGAGAGAGAGAGAGAGAGAGAGAGAGAGAGAGAGAGGATGTCAATGTCATGATATTTAACTACCAACATTGGTGACCATCCTGCAGAAGCTATCTACTAAAAAAAGTCCCATCTACTATATAACCACTTATTAAGTACTAACATAGAGTGCTTATGTCACATGTACTACATTAGTGTTACTGCTCTACGTTTCTCCAAACTTTCAAAGGACTATATCGGTTGGCCTACCAAACCCCTATTCCCAATTAAATTGTTTAATTAGTTAATTAATAGCTAGCTCCTAATTCTATATATGGCTCTACTTAGCTTGCCCGTTTAGTCTAGACATGCACACTGCTAGTCCTATGAGCTCAAAGATACTACATATTTAACAGTATTTGTAACATAAAAATTGACATGTCACGGAGTGTTACTATCATACACAATAGCTTTTTGCTATATTGTGGATTAGATTCCATATCTTTGCTCATCGAACACTATATCTCTTTACAAATCAAATGAAAGAACTTATTCTTTGGGTATGTATCGTTAGAAAGATCATATTGAGGTTCAAATAAGAGAGATAACGTTGCCTAATAGTAGTAACCTTGATCATGTCTAAGAAACTCTAGAGTACTGAATACTTTGCCACTTAGAGCTCAACGATCCAATCCAACGATTGTCTAATTTTCTTCGACAACTGTTGGATTGAATCTAAGTAGCAAAGTATTCAATAATCCGGAGTATTGTAGATTTTTCGCATGTTTAATAATGAGAAATAACAATTGGCCAACAGGGGCGAAGTTAGAAAGTTCGCTCACCGGGGCACAATTAAGTAGTGGTAGATGCAGGAGTATCCTCGTTGTATCCTAAGAATAGCGGACGCAGCGCCAAAATTTATTTTTCAATGTTTTTGATGAGGCACTACGTCGAGCACTTGGTCGACCCATACCATTGTGTACTTAACATACATTTCCGATCTTTAGTGCTATTTTAATTGGGTCTTTACATCAATATTGTTATAGGTCAAATAAAGAGTAAAATCATATATGTATAGGGTTGATAGCTCAAATATATAAAGACAATTGGGAGGAGGGAAGGTTAATGGGTCTTTTATTATTTCAAGAGAAAATGACTAACTTTAAACTTTACTAAAAAAAGTATCGTTTCATTAAAAACATATACGTTTTTCCGTTGATAGTATTGGATGAGGATCATGTGATAGAGTTGAAGTGGAAAGATTGTTTAGTTTTTGCTGAACTCGTTTGTTTCACGAAAAAAAATTGAAAAAGAGATATGGACAAATTACTTAAAATTAAGTATATATATTTTTGTCGAAACCCAAAAAAAATGAGAGGGACACGTGCTCCTCCCCGGGCCCTTCATAAAATTCGCCCCTGTTGGCCAGGATTGGAACCTCCAATTCTTTCATAAGTCATTTCTGAGTCTAAAGGGTGTCTGATGAATTACACATGCATATCTAAGGCTTGACACTATCAACATATCTGAGGGCATAGCATCTCTTAGTTATTGTCCCTCATGAGAAGGTGCATCATCATAATCTACAAGCCTTAAAATAAGAAGATATGTATACGTTTGTTCGTATCAATTAGAACAAAGTTGGTGCCTCAACAATTAAAATATTTTTAGCTTTCTTAAATGACAGATACGACGAATGACGAGGACATAAAGGAGCTAGGGTAAGGAAAGCTATAGATGAAATGATGGCTTTGTCTTTGTCCACCCAACACCACAACCCATCTGCTTGGACTATTAGCAGTTTTATTCTTTTGCTGGGTCCTCCATTTTTCTTCTGCATTTTTTCCCTGGTAAAAGCCGACCTGACCAATTGCCCCTGATCTTGTTTACTATATTAGGTTTTTTAAATGCTATTTTTAATTATTATTATGATGAGGTTTAGGTTACTGTTTTACAATAATTGTATAATTAACTGCTTCATGTTGGTATTTAGCTTATGGGTTGATTCGTTGAAGCAGTCCAGAATGATAAAAGTATATGTGGATTTGATACAGTAGGACCCCTCACTGATGATGCCAATTGCCAAGATATCATCAAGTGTTAAATCCACCACATATTTTCTTAACATGTTCCTATTCTATTGTACAAGCATTGTTTTTATTTCCAATTTTTGAGTTTAACGAGGATCTCCAACTCACATTAATTGGTAGTGATAGCCCATTTTGTCCTAAACATTATTCTAATTTCATGAAATAAACCCACTTTTTGGTGAGAAAAATTCTAATAAGATGAGGGTGCTTGCGTAACATGAAGTCGTTTAATGAGAAATAGTAAAAAAAATGTATCGTTCCATGTCTCCTTCTATAAAAAACCGAGTTAACTGCTATATTGGCAGCAAAGCCATCCCAACGTAAACTTAGGCCTATGATGAAAATGCAATAAGGTTTTTTCTAATTTAGTATTTTAATATAATTTTTTTTTAAATTTTTTATAAACAAAACTAGTGAAATTAGAAAACTTTCCAATCCAATCTAGCAATCATTTTCACAACAATATGAATTTAGGGCATATTAGATTAGATTTAAGAAAATAAGGAAAATCTTTAGTCTTTTTCTTCTCTTTTGTTGAACATACGATGAATAAGGACATTTTAAAGATATATGTAGCATAAGGGTATACAAAATATGAGATCGGATTCAAAATGAGACCCAAGACACATACTTTGTTCACCCTGCCTCTAAACCGGCTCTAGCTATAGAAGGGTGATCGAAATAAAAGATTTTTCGTCCCTAACCCTCCACTCCAAGGAAAAAGAAAAAAGTTTGGAAGCTCCCCAAAAAATTGCCAATGTAGCAGGTATTGTATGAGCTTTCAAGTCACCTCCAAAACCATTTTTCTTTTTGTCAATTATGCTGGCAATTGGGCATCATATAAGTGGACCCGTTGAATTATGAAGTTGGAGTGTGATAGTTCGAGCCCACTCTGTAGCTCGCACTTGGGAGAAAGCTCAAGGCAAAGTAGTACTGTGTGCTAATGCCATCGACTCATCGTCCTGTTTTTAGCTCATCCACTCACCCATTCAAAGATTATTATGTCTCTTTTTTCTGCTGAAAATATAGAATCAATTGGCCAAATCATATTTACTTGACATATATATTGATTTTAATCTTCATTTAATAAATAAAAGAGATAAAAACAAGAAGGAGAGGACAAAAGGTGCACACTTAATTCTGTCTCCAGTTGTAAATGCAAAAGTTTTATATGATTCAAGTAGGGTTGTTAGAGAGTTTTGGTTTTGATTCTTAGGCCTGCAACCCAACATATTCCATGTTCATAAAAAAAATCTCGCACATAACAAGCGTATTAGACCGCTCATTTTGCTTACGAAAAATTATCGTATGTCTTGGTTATATGTAATTTTTCTTTGAAAATATGTGCGTACATTTAGTGTCGCACGCACAAGAGGAAAATGATATATATATATATATATATATATATAACTTTATGCATATAAAAATCCCTATCCATGATTGAAGGTCATAAGCTCAATTAGTGACTAGATCTTTTTCCCTGTTTCCTTTGAGGCATGCTTCTACAGTTACTCAAATGATAAGTAAGTTCAGATAACGTGACTTTGACCAAAACAATCAGTCGATATAATATTAATTGATTATGTTAAAGAAAACTTGGGTGTTTGTTTTTTTCGGTATCAAGAGGATATATCATCACACAAACCGGTTACACAACTTGTGCAACGCTTAAATCATGACTCGCTGAGCCAACTGAGAATCGACCGACTGATGTATGGTTCATAGTTCATCCTACAAACCAAACTCCATCGGCGCTACTACCAGGCCAACTAATTCTGTTAACACAAGGAGATGAAAGCTTGTATAGATGAGAAAGTGTCAAAGACGTTAAAATTAGTGGTCCGGCCCTTTACTTGAAACCAACGGTCTGTGTGGGGAGCTTTTGTCTTCTTGATGGTGAAGAAGAAGAAGAAGAAGATGATGGTACCCTAAAGACAATATAGACAGGCACACTACCAAAGCAGAGGCGAGAGAATTATAATGATACAAGTTGAAAACAAGTCAGAAAACTAACAAAATTAAAGATAATGGTGCCCTAAAGACAGAAAAAGATTCGTAACATATATAAATAAGCCTGGTCTAAAAAACGGTGCATGAGTTCAAATACTTGTAATCTCCCTGATTCTGATCATCTTCTGGTTTCTTTGGCTACCAGATCGACAGGCCACTTCACTGCTTCAAATGTTCCTCTTCTTATAGAGGTAGAGGGGGGGATTCTGCCTCCCAACAATAAGAGGGTCTCCATCAAGAAGGAGAAGGCTCCCCACACAAATGGCTGGTTCAAAGCGGCAGAGCACCAATTTCAACTCCTTTGGTACTTTTTTTCGCTAAATCAACCCAAAAAAGCCTATCAAAGTCGGTCATACAAAGAATCATTTCACCATTCTTTGACAGCATCAAAGGCTTGCAATGCTCAAACTTCCAAGGCACGTCTCCCTGCTGAATAGAATAAAGTATTGTCCAAGACTCCATATTCTTTCATAATCCAAAAATCACTTCGGTGGTCAGTATGACTAACACAAGTACATAAAGAGTCTCCCAAGACCTCCAGAGTCATAATATCCCCATCAACAAGGGTGGGAGTGTGAAATTGGTGATATTTCTCATTGGCAAGATCTAAGGTCAGAATTATGTTATCTAGTCTGTTGTACATCAGCCAACTGAGAGCACCGTTTAAAAACATGATTTGAATTCCATGCATTTTAAAACCATGGCAAGGCATGCTTTGAATCATTTTCCATGAGTTGGATTTTAGGATATAGAGACTGACTTGAGAACCCACTACCCTATTAGAAAACTCCGCAATTTCGACAATTTTATAGATGGTTCATCCTCAGATCTGATGATGACTGCTGGTCAAAGCAATACTCGCCCTAGGGTCGTTAGTGCGAATGCAAACCAAACCTTTAGAGTAGCCCAATATGAAGGGGTATCGTGGGTTTTTATCGTATATAGCTAAAATTTGGCATTTAATTTTATAAATGTCAATTTTTAGAAAATATTTCAAACATAGCCAAAATCTCACTTAAATAGACTTAAATGCCCTCCATTAACCTTATTATACTTTAATTATAACCAAAACCCTTTTAGATGACTTCACGATTCATCTTCCATTCAGATTTTGATCACATTTATGTTTCTCCAAAGCCAATTGATTTCACCATTGCACAAATACGGAGCAACCTAGTCATAATTTGGTCGACAAAACCTCAAACGCATAACTTGTTTCCAATTTTTGAGGTGAGCTTGTTTTCAATTTCAAGGTATCTTATAATATAGAAATTGGGATGAATAAAATTTCACAATCAGGAAATATTCACGGAGATTGAACCAATTTCGACATCTGTTTATTGGCTTTCCCAGACAACATAGTCACCTCTGTTTCAATTTCTTTAAACCCATCACTCCAACATTTTAAACTTTCAAGTTTCAACGAATCCAGCCAAAGAAAATGGGAATTGACCACTTCACCTTTCAACTCTATTAAAAACATTAGTAAACAACTTCGTAAGAAAAACGTTCTAAATTTTTTTGATAATTTTCCTTTCAGGTTTTATACTTTTGATATCCATTTTTGTGGGATTCTTCATCGTTGAAACATATACCCCAAAAAAAGAAAGAGAGAACAAAGATTGGACTTTGTTTTTTTTGTTAATTACGTTGGACTTTGTTTTTATGGAAACAAATACTGAGTTTTTTTTTTTCTTCCAGTGGTGATTGGTTCGGTTGAAGAAAATGTGTGTAAGATGATGAACAATTTAGAAGCCCAGATTATAAGGGTTTGTTTGGTTTTTAATTTTCAAGGTATTTAGGTCTATTCACCTTTACTTTTGGCTGAAAATTAAAGGTATTCTTTGTGTAATCAAAGGTATTCAATCAAATTCCTGAATTAAAAGGGTGAGGAAAGAGTTGGTCTATGGAGCGTCGAAGATGGGTTTTGATGGAGCGTTGGTTGTGAATGAAGGCATACCAAGTTTTGGAAACACACAAACATCGGAGCAAATCCTCTGGCGGGAGCCGTACGAGGATTTCAAAGAGTAACTCCGGTGGGACGTCTAACATGGTTGAAACTTGCATGATTCTTCTACGTTTAGGGTTAGATGCACAAGCCAATGCTTAGCTGCACTCTGTTTTGTGAGAAGCACGGGACTTGGTTTTTAACTGAATAAAACCCTCCTCACCCTCAAGTCTCAACGATGCAAGGCCCAGTGAAAACAGAAAATAGGGTTTATAACTCGACTCCTCACGTAGGCCTAATTAAATCATGGGCGGATGCAAATAGCAAATAATTACCTGCCCTAAAAATTAGAAAAAGATCCCAAAATTAGATATAATCAAGGAACTTTAATGAAAAGGACAATTTTAAATTTTTTTTAAATCAAAAGCATCATAATAACTTTCTTTAATGAAAATGACAAAATTTTTAATCAAAATGACAAATTTTACCACAACAGGACAAAAAACAAAAAGGCCCACATGTTGGAAGCAAAACCCAACATGCAAGCTACAATTTTTTTTCCCAATCTACCCCTAACAGAATCCAAACTTTGTTAACCCAAATATATCACTTTTTAATTACAAAAATGCCATTAAACTTTCATTATTTACAAATATGCCATTAACTCATTAATGTCCAAAGATCACAACGAATTTTTTTATATTTTATTTTTTATAATTAATCAGCCTAATGCTTCTGATTATAACATTTTTTATTGAGCTATTCAAAAAATACAAAAACAAGGTATAATTATCACTACTCCCTATTATTCATGTATCAAATAATTCATCATAATAATGAAGCGACATTATTTTTAGAAATAATGTAAGCCTATTTAGAGCAACGGTGACATTATTTTTAGAAATAGTGTAATTGTTTCTAGAAATAGTGCAGTTTATCGAAATAGTGTCGCTGTTTCTAGAAATTGTGTCACTGTTTCTCTAAATAGTGTCACTGTTTTTAGAAATAGTGTCACAATTTCTCTAAATAGTGTCATTATTTCTACAAATGGAAATGATTGTGTAGTAGCATTGGAGTGAATTTTGGTTTTGTTTTGGGTCTAATTCCATGCCAAATTCAACAAATACACAACTATTTCCAAAAATATATACTGACTATTTCTAAAATGTTCATCCAAACTACAAATGCAAATGATTGTGTATCAGCCGACTGTTTCTAAAATCTTCATATCCAAACCACAAATACAAATAATTGTGTATTAGCTTGGGATGGATTTTGGTTTTATTTTGGGTCTAATTCCATACTAAATTCCAAAATAAAAAATAAAAAATTCAACAATACACAACTATTTATATATATATATATATATATGCTGACTATTTCCAAAAGTATTTGCCGACTGTTTCTAAAATCCAAATCGCAAATGCAAATGATTGAGTATTTGCATTGGAGTGGATTTTTGTTTTGTTTTGGGTCTAATTCCATACCAAATTTCAAAATTTTTTTTTACTAATACACAACTATTTATTATATATATGCCGACTATTTCCAAAACTACTACATTTCGTCAATTCTCATCAACAACATCGAAAAAGCACGTAGATTACGACAGAAACCACAATAAACAATTCAGCGTTCCAACATATTCAAATCATGAAATTGAACAAAAATTTTCTCAAATTTTACACAAAAATCACACCACAACATTAAAAACTGGTTCACAACATTAAACACTTTTCATACTAGAACCCATAAGACAAAAACAACACAAATCTTCTAGAAGCAAATCAATTCGCAAATGAAACCAACAATGTGGCTTGACTTGCCCAATACATCAAACCCACAAACAATACAATTGTTTAAGAAACTAAAAGAGTAACAATTTCCAAGGAGGACCAAAATGCAAATGAAGAAGGTGAAGAGAATATTATAGACGTATAAAAACATATAACTAAAACTAAACATATAATAGAATAGAATTCTGATTAACCTGAACAAACTTGAATATGTAGACGAATGAGTTCCTCTTCATTAGCAAGTATTCTTTTGACATGCAGGCTTTAAGGAGATCTTTCTTTCCAACACCATATTTTTGGGGAGCCAAAAGTTCTGCACTCTTGTCGAATGGAACTCAAAGGTCCTCTTTGATCTTCTTCCCCACATGGAATGACTTAAATGCATTAGTGAATTCCTTGATTGTGACAAATTTGTAAGGCTTATCCCTATGAGCCCAATATTGCTACTGATCTTTCTTTGAAGTCACCTAATACAATTAATCAATTATGCAAAAACATTATATCACAAAATATAAAAGGGCAGGGCTCGCATAGTTAAGAGATCGATCATGCAAAAAAATTAAACTACATTACATTAAATAAATGGAATCGGAGAGGTTGAGGTCCTGAATCACGACATCGAGGAGGGAACACTGTCATTATTTCTAGAACTTTAGACTGCTACTGTCACTATTTGTATAACTGAACACTGTCACTATTTCTATAACTGAACACTACCAAGACCACTATTTTTAAAACTGAACACATTCACTACCACTAGCTTTAGACTGTTATTGCCACTATTTGTAGAACTGAACATTGTCACTATTTCTAGAATTGAACACTGTCACTATTTCTAGAATTGAACACTGACAATGCCACTATTTTTAGAATTGAACACAATCATTGTCACTATTTCTATAACTTTAGAATGTTATTGCCACTATTTCTAGAATTGAACATTGTCAATGCCACTATTTATAGAACTGCACATAACCATTGCCATTATTTTTAGAAATTTAGACTGTTACTGCCACTATTTCTAGAATTGAACACTATAACTACTTCTAAAACTGAACACTATAACTATTTTTAGAACTAAACACTGCAACTGCCATTATTTCTAGAATTTTAGACTGCTACTATCACTATTTCTAAAACTGAACATTGTCACTGCCACTGTCAAATATATCCACCATAAACCGATTTGATTTTGTGAGACCCTGGTTATTTCTTAGTTGTGTGATTAAGAGAATAAATTTCCATATTTCATTTGAAGAATTGACGATGATTCTCGAAGGTTAGAAATGTGATAGAAAAGTGAGACATATAGTGATCGAACTAGTTAGAGGTTTCTACGGAGAAACATCCATTAAGATTAAAAATTCGTTCGAAGTAGACTAAAATACCCAAGCCCCATAGTCTTACAAAGTTCTTATAGAGTTTTTATTTACACCAACCATTTAATTTTATTTCCTATTTTACAATTATTTTAATTTTTCATTAAGATGCATTTTCTTCTTTTGCCATTTGTTCAAATTTTACCACATGTCTCCACTTTAAACCAACAACCTATTCTCTTATTTACTTCCTCTTACACATACCAGCCCAATCGAGGTCTTTTGGCACTGTACATATTCCAGAAACACTTCGACTTCTTCAGTTAACAAAAAAAAAAAAATTTATTTTTTCTTTCCCATCAGATCTGATCAGACATTCGAAACTCCACTTTCTGTTGCTCAAATGAAATCGAGTTCTTCATGAAAGTTGTTCATTGACTCGAGAACTATATCATATCAAAATTTGAGCTCAATCAGATCAGTACAACTTAAGAAATTCTGGTATGAACAGATATTGTTCATCTCTTTTTTCTGTTTTGCTGATTTCAGTTTTAGTTGATTAAATGCGTTCGTGCATGTCATTTTTATTGCATCTCAATGTATCAAATTATGATTGAACCACATTGAAATAAAAATATTATTGAAAAAGTACCAACATCAGAAACCTATACATACACACCTATATGTATATAATGCTCTAGAAATCTGAATTCTTGTTCCGAATTTGCTAATTGTGATGAATCGAAGAGATCGATGAAGAGGGAAGATCGAAAGGAGTTGGATCTTGATTTAGTTGAAAGATAAAATTACCTGGTCAGTCGAAGAACCAGAGAATCAAGTGAAATGGGAGCTCATTGATTTGACGGAGAAGAAGACTGGTGACTGGGCTGATGAAATGAAAAAATTACAGACATCAGAAAGAGAAATGAATTTGAGATCTGTAGCGAAATCCCTTTTGTCTCTCTTTGTCTGAAGCGAAACGGACCAAATAAAAGGGCCAGGTTTGCCGTCGAGGGTAAAATTGGAAACTCGGTAAGGTACTTTGATTGGGCCAGTCTTATTGGGCTGGTTTAATATTGGGTTTTGTCCTAACCATTAAATAAAGTTATTAGGGTGCTTTTGATTAAGATTCAAAATTTTTATGTCATTTTCATTAGTTTTCCTTATAATCAAATAGTATATATTTTCCTTGACTTACATACATTTTTTGGTCAGACGATCAAATATTTTACTCTAAAAATTTATCTAATATATGAGGAGGGAATTCAAACTTGGGGCAGTCTTGCAGAACAGGGAGCACATTGCTCTAGTCAATTTGGCTAAACCCATGTATGCTCTTGAGTCACTTACATAAAAATTAGTACTTGGATAACCAAGATGAGTCCATCTAAAAACTGAATACGTTATCTAATGGGGTATGATAAGTTAATAGACAGTTTATATGTGAGAGGTTCATTGCTAATATCACTGATGACTTTTGTAATAAAATCTCACACCTATTAATAAGTGGTTAAATTGGAGACAAGTTGATGGTAGTAGTGGGTCATGCAGGGCCCAAAAAGTTTATCAAATAGTTTACCAAGGCAACTTGAAATTCATGTACAACATATTGGTCATATGAATTATGCGAGAGTCGTTGAAATTCCCATTTAAAGTCGTTTTTGCAATTTTCGTAATTGAATGTTTAATCCTAATTTATCTCATTATGAGCTATTCTACAGTCTAATGACGCTATCATTTTCTTGCTAATATGCTCTATTACATATGGGGAGAGTTTCTGCAATGAAACCGAGAAGATGGATAAATTGCACTGTGAGGAGTGCAGATGCAACTTCTCTTGAAAAGGTTCCTTGTTGGTTGTTGCCCTCCTAAGTGTTGTATGCCTTGCAGTCCTTTGTCCTTACCTTCTTCATCAGGATAAGATCATTCAGTGCATATTTTTATGATTTTATTTCTATGCCAAAGTATTATTGTACCTTTCTTCTTCCTGCATTTTGATCATTTCAGGCATGGTTCATTTACTGAAATACAACTTGCGTTGCTTATAATTACTCCATGGTTATTGTTAAAATGTAATGCACATTTGAAAACAGAATTCTACAAAGTTATAGAATAATCTAGAATATTTGGGAGGGTAATTATGTAGAAGTTTCTAGTAAAATATCTAAGATAATTGTAATAAAATAATTTGGTAATATAAACCATAAACTAGTGGCTAGGATGTAATCAATCTAATTCCACCGACTTGACAAAGTCGGCTAATGGTCATGTATAAATATAGCATGAGGCCTCTATGTTAGAAAAAGGAAACCAAGAGAGTTCAACTAGCTAGAGAAGCCATAACTAGTCCGGCTTATTGTACTCCATCACTTCCAATAGAGTAAAGCTGAGAAGCTAATCACAAGCCCAGCTTACGACTCTATTGAACGTTCGTACCCTCCTCTAGTTTTCTAATAAGAGAAAAGTGTGCTTATATTCTAGAGAATTCCTAACCCCTTGATGCAGGGCGATATAATGAAAAGAAATGAAATTAAGAGAAATGAGAACTGAAATAAGGGTTTACTATCTCCTTGTGCGAGGAGAGACCTGAAAATTCTTAAACCTCAAAACTCCGTCTCTAGTCCTGCAATCGCAGAGAACTAGAAAATAAAAGCCAGACATTCTCAAAACATATAGAGAAGCACTCTGAATATTTCATTGATAAAAACATCCAAATATGTCCTAATTCCAGCAACAAGTGGGATTTATAATGGTACTTGTAACTTACATTCAAAAACTGAAAAGACAACGAAAATAAAGGCTTACAAGATAAAGTTTCAGAAAACTGAAAATACATTAGTAATCTGATCAGCCAGCAGATAAGTTCTAAGAAATGGTATTAATAATTTATTTTATCCCAACGCTCCATAAATGCAATCACCAGCATATCTTTCATCACCCCCTTCACACAACCTAACAGTTGTTGCAGAAATGAGAGTTCGCAGAAGACATGTTGCAGGAAATACAAGAAACCACAAATGCTATTGGCTTCCTTTTTCTGTCAATTTGTGTTCATGGCTCCTATTTTTTCTAATTTTTTTTCAAGTGAAGAACTGTCATTATCTAGTAAATGTATCACTGCTTAGTGCAATTAGATCAACTTCTCTAATTACCATATACACGCATCGATCAGAAGATGTCAGTACTTTCTAACTTGATTATATAATAATCGATAACCATGATATTCCTTCCCTTGGCCACAATGCCATGATGTACTCCTCAATGTAGCATTGCGGAGTGCAAGTACTGAGATAATGTACCACATACCAGAAAAAGAGAAAATATAGATATGCAGTAACAAAGCAGAGGTGAATTTATAATGATACCAGTTGAAAAGGAGTCCGCAAACTAACAAAGTTACTAATAACGGTACCATAAAAACACAAAAAAAAAAAAATCATAACAGATAAATAAGCCTGGTCTACAAAAGGAGCATAAGTTCTAATACTGTAACTGCACTGGAGTTGTCATGCCAAATAACTACTTTTACTCCGTGATTCTGATCATCTTCTCGTTGCTTTGGCTACCGGACCGAGAGGCCCTTCATTGCTTGAAATTTTCCTCTTCATTGAGGTAGAGGGGGCTTGCTTCTGCATGCCAACAATAAAAGAGTTTCCATCAAGAAGGCAAAGGCTTCCCACACATATTGTTGCTAGAAAGCGACAAGGCAGACCACCAATTTCAACTTCTTTGGCACTTTTTTTTGCTAAATCAACCCAAAAAAACCTATCGAAGTCTGTCATAAAAAGAATCATTTCACCATTCTTTGAAAGCACCAAAGGCTTGCAATAATCGAACACCCAAGGCACAACTCCCAGCTGAATAGAATAAATCATGGTCCAAGACTCTGGCTACTGCATATTCCTTCATAATCCAAAAATCACTTCGGTGGTTGGCATGACTAACACAAAGACATAAAGAGTCTCCCAAGACCTCCATAGTCATAATATCCTCGTCAACAAGAGCAGGAAACTGGTGATATTTCTCACTGGCAAGATCTAAGGTTAGAATTATGTTCTTATTTATATCTAATTGGTTATACATCAGCCAATTGAGAGCAAGGTTTGAAATCGCGTCGCGTAAGGCGTCGCGTGGGAAGTTTCGCTATGCAATGTCGCGCTATGTAGCGGTTTCGCGTAAGCTATTTGAGACTTGCATAGCGTAAAATAGTAATGAACATTGAATAAACATATATATATATATACTTGCACCAAAACACATATAATTTCACATTAATGCATAATAAACTATCAAAATACATATTGTTCAAGTTCAACAACACAAAACACTTGAATAAAAATCCAAATATGCCAAACATAATGAAGATCTTATGTTAAAGATCATTCAAAAAGTTACAAAATATTCATAAACCCATTACAAAGAGAAAAACTAAACTTTACTCATTTAAATAATCATCCTCATCAAGATTATCATCACCAAGCAAACTATCATCATTGTCACTCACTACCAAAACTAGGGATTTGTCCTTTTGGGCAAAATTTTTTTTTTTTTTTTAGTTACAAATAGCGTTTTCATCGCGTAATTTCGCGTAAATCGTGTAATTATCGCGTAAATCACGTAATTATCGCGTACGTTTTTTGAGACTTCCGCGAAAATTTTACGCGATATCGCGAAATTGGTTCCGTTACGCGACAAAACGCGCGATATTGCGCGATGTCGCGCGATATTTCAAACTATGATTGAGAGCACCATCCAAAAACATTATTTGAATTCCATGCATTTTAAAACCATTGCAAGGCATGTTTTCAATCATTTTCATAGTTTGAAAAAACGCGCGATATGTTGCGTCGCGGTGTGGATTTTGTGACATAACGCAAAAATTTCACGGAAGTTCTCAATATCGTATGCGATTTATGCGATATCGTATGCGATGTATGTTATATCGGGCAATATTTGTAACAAAAAAAAAAAAAACCCCAAAACTGCCCCGTTTTGGGAAAACCCTAGTTTTTCTCTACCCCTTTTACTTGTTTTCCAACAAGGGCAGTGGAAAAGAACCACAATCTTCGGTCTTTGATTATTTGATAAGTTGCACTCTCCCTTTTCTTGAGAAATTAAACATGTGCCCTAGTCTAGAGTTGATTCATCACAAGCCTCCGTGAATTATTACTATTATTTAGGTTATGTGCAATTTTGTTTATATTCAATTTGATACTTGGATTAGATATGAATATGATATAATGTGATATATTGTGAATCTGTGATATATGATTGCTCAAATAGCTTACGCGAAATTATTATAAAATTATATGTGTTTTGGTGCTAGTGTATATATATATATATATATATATATTTATTTATATATTTATTCATTACTATGTTACGCTATGCAAGTATCAAATAACTTACGCGAAACCGCTACATAACGTGACATTGCACAGCGAAACCTCTCACGCCACGCCTTACGCGACGCAATTTCAAACCTTGATCATTTTCCATGAGTTGCATTTTAGGCTATAAACACTGACTTGAGAACCCACAATAGCATTCTCCCTATTAGAAAGCTCCACAATTTCGACAATTTTATAGTCATCCTTAGTTGAATCATACCCAAATCCATAATGATGCTCCATCGACAGATTTGATGACGGCTGTTGCTCACAGGTTGGGAAGGGAATCTTCTTGAACTTTTGAATTGACGGGTTCCACAAAGCAATACCCACCCTAGGGTGTATGTTGCGAATGCAAACCAGACCATTGGAGTGGCCTAATATGCGGGTGTGCATTTCTGGATACTTCAAAGGTTGTTCAATTTGCTGCCAACGGTTTCGTTGGCTTGAAAAGGCGATGAGAAGTACTTAAAGGTAGTCTTTGAGAAGTCAAATTCCTAAACTAAAAGGGTGCGGAAAGAGTTGGTGTTCAAAGCCTTTTGCAGGATGTAGGCAAGGAGCATACGCGTTGGCTTAACCGTTAGTTTACACCTTCTATCGAATTGGTTCAACAGCAGGCTTCACTCTGATTCCTTCGAAGGAATGTTTATGAGGCCTTTGTCGTTGGTGTGTTTGTCAGGCGTGCCATTATTGGCATTCTGCCAATAGAAAGATGTATATTAGTTTTAGTATAAGTTAGTTTACAAATATATTAGGTACTTGTGCCACAAGTAATGTAACTTCCGTTCATCGGATTGGCGACTTAATTAGATTAGGTCTTGGTTAGGTTCTTTTTATTGCCTTGCTTATTAAGGACTTTTAATATCTCTCCATTGTTTATACCAGAGATTGCTTAAGATGGGATTTTGATATAAACTGGTTATAACAAAATGTTCCACGCTCGCGCATACATAGGAAAGTAAAGACGATAAATAAAGACAGAATGTAAAGACAAGAATTGAAATACTTGAAAGTAAAGACTTGTAAGTAAAAACATTAAGTAAGAACTGGTATTGAAAGATTTTAAGTAAAAAGTTCAATAATATTAAATGTAATGGTTATTTCAGATTGAGTAAACACCCATCGGGTTGGTTTTAGCTCTATCGGGATAGTTTTCAAAGCTGGTTCCTTACAAAGGGAAATAATCAAAGACACCTTGGCCTAAGATTTTCTAATCGATACAATCAAAACAGGGATGATTTGATGGCAGAGCTTAATTCACTACTCCTCAGGGGAGTTAGGATGTATGATCCTAGGGTTCTGGTCTTTGAGTTCTCAAAGTCACAAGCTACACAAGTAATGTGAATGAGAAAGCAGCAGATAGAGACGAAGTCTGTATCTGGGAAAGGCTTGGAGGGATTTCCTCAGAGGTTTCTTTCTAAACTTAAGAGTTCTGTTTTTGGTTGTTTTGAGTGTCCTTATCTTCAAATCCTCCCCTTGTTTATATAGACCAGCAGGGAGCCCACGTCATAGCCATCACTTCTCTCTGCCACCGTTTTTGAAGACTCAGTGAGGTAAGGCTTAATCAGTAAGGCATGGGTAATATCCCTGATCAGTCTACTCCCACTGAGAAAAGGTTCTTTATTCATAGTCTGATTCCCTCCAAATCGTCTAATGCTTTGCATTAAATGCAGTCAGTGGAGGACTATTCAGACTTCCCTCCTTTCTGTCCACTGGCCTGGGTTGGGCCCTTTCTCTCTTAGGCCCAACCCATCACCAAACTAAGTTATGGCCCAATGAATATTTTTCAGTGTAAACAGTTGGTCTCGATGGAACGTTGAAGATGGGCTTTGATGAAGCGTTGGTTGTGAATGAAAGCATACCAAGCTTTGGAAACACACAAACATCGAAGTAAATCCTCAGGCGGAAGCCGTAAGAGGATTTCAAAGAGTAACTCTGGCGGGACGTCTGACATGGTTGAAACTTGCGGGGTTAGAGGTCACTTTTGTGCATTTGGGTTGTAGGGTTAGGCTGGGCTCCCTCCAATTGCTCAACTGCACAATCTGCTTTGGGAGAAGAACGACCTAGTGTTATTAGACGACGTAAGCAATCAAAACCCTTATTGAATAAGCAAATACATCATCTGTTTGTTGAGTCAGATAGATACAAATGGTACTTGGATAACCAAGACGAGTCCATCTAAAAACTGAGTACATTAGTAAAAGACCACCCTAATCACTCTTTATAGAAAACCCTTTCAAGAGTTAAATTGAAGAAAAAAAAATTGCACACTACAATTTCTAACTAGTTTATAAGGGTGTGATATCTTTTGTTTGGTGCCCTTCTCCAATGTAAAAGGTTTTATTTTTTACTTTTTATGAACACATAATATTTGTGGGTGTATGTTTGATGTTGGGTTTAGGGTTTTAGATTTATTTATTATTATTTTTGGGTGGAGGTGGAGAGATTTTTCAGTGTACTGGGAACTTGGCCCAGTATACAAGTGTCATAATACAAGTGGATGGACACTTGAAAAAAAAAAATTCTCCCCACTTATATTCTGACACTTGATACCGGGTTGTCTTCTCGGTACACTGAAAAATCTCTCGTGGAGGTGAGGGTGGGTAGAGCTTATGACCTATGGTTTAGGACTTGGGTATTTGGCTCCATGAGCTAAAAAGTAAAACCCCATAAGCTCACACACTATTTTAAGCCTCTCACACATCTCTCTTTTTTCTAGCCAACGAATTGAATAAATCAAATTCAAACGACGGACAAGATTAAACAAATGTGTAAGGACAAAAGGAGTGTTTATTACTTCCCAAGTGATCAACCCAATGCTAGTGTTTTTATTTGATTGTTGTTGTGACATGTTTGTTTTTTTTAGCCTTTGTATTGACTATTTATTAAGTTTTTTGAATAGTCAAATGGGTTATTTTTATGAACTTTGACATGTGAATGATTTATCCGTATGCGGTTAAAGTATGAGGGGTTTAGTTCTTAAGCTCATGCTTCTCCCTATAAATTCTGATGTAATTGACTCAGTTCAATTAATTGAAAGCTCAGAATTTCACACCATCTTCTTTCCAAACATAAAAATCGATCAAGAAACATAAGCGCGCTGTGCATCTTTGCCAAAGCGTCCTCGGTGGAAAACATGTTTACACATAAGCGTGAGAGAAAATTGACGTGTGCACAAAGATGCTACCCTGACCTGTTACAACTCTCCCAAGTGTTGGGGAGAAAAATTGCACTTTGAGGCGTGCACTGCGATAACTATTTTAAAGTGTCAAAACATCTCTCATTATTTCTTTGCCAAAATTTTATTGTACATTACGTGTTAGTGCCGATATGTACCTTTTGATGATTGGTGCAATTTGGGAGCTGCCAGTATGAAAATGGTGAAGGCCATAGCCAATGATGCAGGAAACACAAGAACCCACAAATGCATATGTAACCCTGTGTTCCTGGTTCCTATTTTTTCTAAGTTTTTCAAGCTAGAACCCGTCAATTTCTCATAAATGTATCAATGCTTAGTGCAGTTATCAACTTTTTCAAGCGAGAACCCATACTCACACATCATCAGATGTCATTATTTTCTAACTTATAAGCGAATAACCAACTTGAAACAACACATGTAGCATTGCGGAGTGCAAGTATCAACTTCTATGTTTTACACATAATTTATAATGATACCAGTTAAAAACAATTCTGAAAACGAACAAAATTACTAGTAATGTTTGTAATTGCACCGGAATTGTCATGCCAATAAACTACTTTTCTCCCGGATTCTGATCATCTTCTGGTTGCTTTGGCTACAAGATCTAGAGGCCTTTCACTGCTTGAAATAATTTTCCTCTTTTTAGAAAGTAGAGGGGTATTTCTTCTGCCTCTAAAAAATAAAAGGGTCTCCACCAAGAAGGCAAAGGCTCCCCATTACAAATGGTTGCTTCAAAGCAACAAGGAAGACTACCAATTTCAACTTCTTTGGCATTTCTTTTCGCTAATTCAACCCAAAAAAGCCTATCTAAGTCTGTCATAGAAAGAATCATTTCACCATTCTTTGAAAGCACCGAAGGCTTGCAATAAACAAACACCCAAGGCACGTCTCAGTACAGAATAGAATAAAGCATGGTCCAAGATTCATTTACTCCATATTCGCTTCAGAATCCAAATATCACTTCGGTCGTCAGCATAACTAACACAAGTACATATATAAAGACCGAAGGCTTGCAATAAACAAACACCCATGTACCTTCAAAGACATAATATCCATATCAACGAGGGTGGGAGCGGGAAATTGGTGATATTTCTCACTGGCAAGATCTAAGGTCAGAATTATGTTCTGATTTCTATATAATAGGTTATACATCAGCCAATTGAGAGCACCGTTCAAAAACATGATTTGAGTTCCATGCGTTCTAAAACCACTGCAAGGCATGTTTTGAATCATTTTCCATGAGCTGGATTTTAGGCTATACACACTAACTTGAGAACCCACAACAACATTCTCCCTATTAGTATTATCCCTATTAGAAAATTCCACAATTTCAACAATTTTATAGTCGTCATTAGCCGAATCATACCCGAATCCATATTGATGGATCATCCTCAGATCTGATGATGGCTGCTGCTCAGAGGTTGGGAGGGGAATCCTCTTCAACTTTTGAATTGATAGGTTCCACAAAGCAATATCCCCAGTGCCTTTGCCTTCGTCGCCAATGCAAACCAGACCATGGATAGAGCAACCCACTATGTAAGTGTACCGGCCAGGGCATTTCAACGGGTGCTCAATTTTGATGGCAGTCCCGATCGTGTCATTGTCGTAAACAGGCGATGCGAAGAAATCAAAGGCACTCTTCCAGTAATCACGTTCCAAAACTAGAAGGGTGCGTAAAGAGTTGGTTTCGATGGAGCGTTGGAGATGAGCTTTGATGAAGCGGCGGTCATGGATGAAAGCATACCAGGCTTTGGAGACGCTCAGGGATCGAATCAGATCTTTGAGTGGGAGACGTGTCAGGATCTCAAACAGTAGCTCCCGTGGGAAGTCTGACATGGTTTGCTCAAACTTGCAAGCTTCTTCTTCTGGATTTCCCGTTACGGTTTTCAGGGTTTAGGATTCTGAAATTTGTGCATGTGGGGTTTAGGGTTAGACCGAGCTCACCCGCCCCAATGGCTGAAATGCGTCATCTGCACAAATCGTCATGTAGTTTACTCGAAATTTCACTTATGTCAAGCTACAAGGACAACAAACTATATGGTCGAAAGTGAAAATCCAAGTAAACTACAAAGACAATTACTATTAGTGCACTCTGATTAAAATTAAATAAGCAAATACTCCTTTTTGTGTTGGAAAATATCGTGAAAAAAATCGGTTAGACTCATCATTCAACATTGGTAGTAATTTTTACACTACCGTCTATATTTTCTGCACTCCATTTATTGTTTGTGTTCCTTACTTCTCTTTTGATCCACACAATCCTTTTTACCTTTAACACACCCCTCTCAATTTTCGACCTTCTCATCGAATGAATTGAAGATGATCAAATGACACAAATTAATAAGGGGTATGTGCAAGGTAAAAATATGTGTGTGGATAGCATCACCCTTGATTTATTTAATTCAAACACTAAAAAAACGAGCACAAGAGACAAAAATCTTTTTCTTGAAATATAATGCAATGTGATTATAAATGCATTCGACTCCAAAGTGGGATAAAGAACTGTAGAAGCATTAGACTAATAACATTTGATCAATTGAGCTCAAAACAAATAAATTCTGTTTACACTCAAATTTGTCATGTTTCGATTTATTTGGGTCTAAAGCCAAATTATGGCATTATGTGGGGGTTATTGTGAAATTAGGCCAAACTTACACCAAGATATTTTGGGTGTCTACAAGTTGACATATTTTGGACAGCAAGGATGACACTTTTTCTTGTAGACTGGAGGTGTATTTGCAAGTGGATAGTTAATTAATGTTATCTCTCTTTGTGCAAGTGGATTTAGGATGGTGTGTGCGCATCAAGTTGGCTTGCTTTCACATTAGTTTTGTTCTCTATATATTAGAAGCAAAGACATGAAGCAAGAGACACTCAAACAACCAAAAATCAAAACATACATGTTCTAAGGAAAGCCAACCTTTCAAACACCAAAGAGAAAAACCTCTCTCTTGAAAGCCAAGAATTGGCATTCATCAGTTTATACAACCTAGCAACAAGCTTTCATAAGCCTACACAAGGCTTTAGCAACCATTCACAAAGCTTCAACAACTTGTGTTAAAGCTTTTAGATCAGGAAACCTCTGATCTTAGAATTAGCTCTGCCACTTCTCTCTGTGGTATCGATTTAAGCTTGAGAAAGAATCTTCTTTAGGCTACTCTCTTTTTCTCAAAGAGACAAACTTGTAGAGAAGCCAATCCAATGGCCTTGTCTCCAATCCGATAAGCATAAAAGCCAATCCAATGGCCTTAAATGCAATCCAACCATACTTTGGTTGATGTTTACAGCTTTATTTACTTATTGTATTTACTTTCTTGTAAACTTTCAATTCAGTTTATATATGTTTATTTTGGTGCAAGCTGTATTTTCTTTATTTACTGCTTATTGTCTTTACTATTGAAGCATTCCGATTGAATATAACCAGTTTATATTCAATCCATATTCCAACCATATTGGCCTTGTTATATATATCTACATAACAATTAAAGTCCTTAACAGGCAAGGCAAATAAAGAACCTAAGTTGAGCCTCTCACACTTAAAGGCACAATCTTTTGGTTAGAAGTTAAATAGCGCAATCTCAAATTACATACACACACACCGTCTACTAGCAGTACCTAGTAGTGGCACGCTCGCAAGCTCCCAATTCGTGTTCATATAAATTTCCAGGCCTACAACTAAGTGCCATGTGAATTTATTTAGTGGAAACATATTTTGGCACGCCTGATGGGATCATTATGTAGAGATCATGAGCAAACCTTATGTTCATGACTTTTCTCAACATACTTTCGAGTCTTGCTCGGAGTATGATGAAGAATATGATAGTTGGCCTACTTATGGCTATGATCAAAATTGTTATCAACTGGATAATAATAATCTTAAAGATTGGCCTACTTATGGCTATGATGAAAGTTATTATTTTGATAATAATACCACCCATGGAAACTATGATTATGATATGCCAACAAATGGCTTGGATTATCAAAGTATTTCCAATGAGCATATAGAGCAAATCAGTCATGACCCAAAAAGTTATTATTCCAATAATGATAATTTTAGTGGAACTTCTTATGAGAAGCCAATCAATGGTTATTCGGAGAAGAAACTCTACAAAGAGGTTATGATCAAGCAAGAAGATGACTTGTCTAAAATTCTTGAAGAGATTCAAGAAGCTGGAAGACAAATGAATGCAAGCTACATGGCTATTCTTGAAAGAGAAGATGCCAATCTTAGAGAACTTGGAGAACTTTCTCAAGTTTTCTTGTTACAACTAAAAATGGCTCCAACCAATGAAAAGTCCATGAAAATGGATTTGATTGTAGATGATCGAACCAACTTGTCAATGTCGCTCACGGCTAAGTTAGAACTCATGGCCTTGACAAGCCAAATAATACTCGGGGGGCTTAAGCTCACATCTCCCATGGAGTATGAAAAAGAAGAGTGCTTCTACACTCCTCATAGCTTGAAAATGCATGGTACTCATGCCAAAATCTTGAAAAGCGAAAGGCTTGGAGTGAAACATGGATGGCCTCCTCCCATTATACATATTCTTCATGGCTTTCATGTTACCAATTCTTATTGGAAAGCCTTTCAAAGGCTATATTTTCCATAGGTTTCACTCGACTTGATGGAGCTTGGAGGCATTATAAAAGCCAAGATCATGGCTTTAGTACCAGGAATCTCATTGAGAACCTGTTGAGCCATAAGTTCCACAAATTTTGCTCAAATTTATGAAACTTGGAGGGCTATGTTTACACTCAAATTTGTCATGTTTCGACTTATTTGGGTCTAAAGCCAAATTATGGCATTATGTGGGGGTTATTGTGAAATTAGGCCAAACTTACACCCAAGATATTTTGGGCGTCTACAAGTTGACATATTTTGGGCAGCAAGGATGACACTTTTTCTTGTAGGCTGGAGGTGTATTTGCAAGTGGATAGTTAATTAATATTATCTCTCTTTGTGTAAGTGGATTTAGGATGGTGTGTGTGCATCAAGTTGGCTTGCTTTCACGTTAGTTTTGTTCTCTATATATTAGAAGCAAAGGCATGAAGCAAGAGACACTCAAACAACCAGAAATCAAAAGCCAACCTTTCAAACACCAAAGAGAAAAACCTCTCTCTTGAAAGCCAAGAATTGGCATTCATCAGTTTATACAACCTAGCAACAAGCTTTCATAAGCCTACACAAGGCTTTAGCAACCATTCACAAAGCTTCAACAACTTGTGTTAAAGCTTTTAGATCAGGAAACCCCCGATCTTAGAATTAGCTCTGCCACTTCTCTCTGTGGTATCGATTTAAGCTTGAGAAAGAATCTTCTTTAGGCTACTCTCTTTTTCTCAAAGAGACAAACTTTTAGAGAAGCCAATCCGATGGCCTTGTCTCCAATCTGATAAGCATAAAAGCCAATCCGATGGCCTTATATGCAATCCGACCATACTTTGGTTGATGTTTACAGCTTTGTTTACTTACTGTATTTACTTGTAAACTTTCAATTCAATTTATATATGTTTATTTTGGTGCAAGCTATATTTTCTTTATTTACTGCTTATTGTCTTTACTATTGAAGCATTCCGATTGAATATAACCAGTTTTTATTCAATCCATATTCCAACCATATTGGCCTTGTTATATATATCTACATAACAATTAAAGTCCTCAACAGGCAAGGCAAATAAAGAACCTAAGTTGAGCCTCTCACACTTAAAGGCACAATCTTTTGGTTAGAAATTAAATAGCGCAATCTCAAATCACATACACACACACCGTCTACTAGCGGTACCTAGTAGTGGCACGCTTGCAAGCTCCCAATTCGTGTTCATATAAATTTCCAGGCCTACAACTAAGCGCCATGTGAATTTATTTAGTGGAAACAAATTCACTAATCATGATATGCAAATCTTGTTTTCTTCTTGCATGATAATATACAAAATCGTGGACCTCTCCTAATAACATATTGCTAGTAATTTGGATTGAATATTTTCTCTTGAAAATATATAATTCTATTTTTTTTGCTTGTTAGCTAAAATTGGCCTCGTAAATCGACGCGAAATTCACGATCAGGGGAAAAAGAAAACATTGGAAACCAAATTTGGAAAAACTATCAACTAGTAGTTTGTATCATTTGTTCAGATTGAAACCAAATGCAATCACAACTCCAAAGTGAAAGCCAAGAAAGAGCCTCTGGCCTCTGGTTTGTTCAAGGTTAGTTAGAAGTGAGAAGTACCTACTAATACGATACGATATGATACCACCACCAATACGATACCAAATTAAGTCTTGATTTCTCTTGCCAACAACTACAGGATTGTCATCAAGAACAAAGACTGTAAGGATTACTTCTTCAAGCCTTATCTGAAAGCTGACCATAATCCTTCGCAATGCAAAAATCATTCATAAGGACCGACAATCAAAAATAGAAACCGACACTTAACCGGCCCTGTTCTAGCTTCAGAATATTATCAACCCAAGAACATGGGCATTGCATTAGATGCAGGAAATTGCAGCATCAGTCATTCATAAGGCTTAACAAATACAGGAAACAGAAGAAACCACAAATGATCTTAGCTTGCTTTTCTATCATTGTTTTTGTGTTCCTATTCCCCATTTTCCTATCGTTTTAAATTTAAACAATTGAAGCCAAAATTCCTTCCTTTGGTCACAATGAACCAAGTTGACACATCATCTGTCATTTTTTTCGTCAATGTAGCACTGCTTAATGCAATTATCAACTTCTATCTATTGCACAGTATTCATCTAAAAAATGCACCACACGCACACCAGAAGACCAGCCATACAAAAACAAAAGACGTGCACTACCAAATCGAGGTGATTTATAATAATATGTGTTGAAACAAGTCTGCAAACTAACAAAATAACTAATAATGTTGCCATAGAGAGAAAAATATTTATTCCAGAGATCAATAAGCCAAGTCTAAAAGAAGGCACATAAGTTCGCATACTTGTAATTGCGCCACCAAATTCACTCTTCTGGTGCCATTTAACTACTTTTCTCCTGCATCATGATCATCTTCTGTTGCTCTAGCAGATCAAGAAACCCTTCACTGCTTGAAATTTTTTGCTACTAAGAGGTAGAGGGGACTTGCTACTGCCTCCCAACAATAAAAGGGTCACCATCAAGAAGGCAAAGGCTCCCCACACAAATGGTGGCGTTAAAGCTAGCAGGCCGACCACAAATTTCAACTTCTTTGGCACTTGTTTTCTTTAAATCAAACCAAACAAGCCTTTCGTAGTCCATCGCCAGCAGAACCATACCACCATTCTTTGAAAGAACCAAATGTTTGCATATAGCATTCCTCCCAGGCACATCTCCCCTTAATAGAATAAATTAGGGTCCACGATTCTGTCACTCCAAATTTCTTCATGATCCAAACATCATCTCTTAAGAGGATATGATGAACATAAAAACATAGAGAGTCTCCCAAGACCTCCAAAGTCAGCCTAGTATATAACTATCCACATAGACAGGCATGGGAAACTGGTGATATTTCTCAGTGGCAAGACCAAAGTGTATGATTTATTGTGAGTATCAATGGATATCAATTAATTTATTTGGACGTCAAGTAATTGATATACGAATTATTACTTAAGGACCAAGTTAAGTCGTAAGCTGGATATGGCTAAGATCAGGAGTCTTAACACTATGCAACTAATTAGAAGACCTTATATAGTAAGACACGTATTGATTACTACGATTTAGACACTAGATTGGTATCAGAGCGATATGGCAAATCCCTTACTTCTCTGTAATAGGCGGATTAGTAGGGAACCCTAGCACTATATTAAGGTTGTCCCCGCACTCACAGCAAGCGTTATATTCCTGTGCTAAAACCCTATTCCCTAGCAAGAACATAACGGCTGTGAGTGGAGAAGACTACCTTCTCTAACCTTGTCATCATGTCTTCCTCCACAGATCAGTGTAACCTTCATCTTCTTCTCGCTGCATATATATATAACTGTGATCTTATGTCATGTTGTTTTAGGTTATATGCTTACATGTGGTATCAGAGCACCACAACATGTATAGGATTCGGTTTACAAATAATGTTATGATTATGTTTGTCATGAAAGATCCTAATTGAATGCTTCCGCCATATATATGTAGATATATGAAACAATCATAACATTCAATATAATTGTATCGAAAAGATTATATGTTTCCTGCGATATCTAACCCTATATTCGATATCATTCTACATTCATATATATAAACATATATACATAGAGTTATGTCCAGAATTTTGTGTCAAGAGTTTTCTATGCAGACAACTGCATAGATACGATTCTTGCAATGGATAAATTTTGTGGAATACCGATGTCATTATTTATCACTATCGAGTCGATAAATATGTGATATCTTGTGATTCATATTAAAGGAGATCTATAAGTATTTTCTACTCAAAAGTGTTTGCTTATTGATTCTCATTTTGGTTCAAACGAACAAGTGACTTACATGCCATGATGAATATTTTAAAATTTATCCCAAGGGATTTTGTGATTGTATTCAGTCCAGGCACTAAGTCAATATATAATGGAATGTGGAATTACAAAGTTTATATATTTCATCTGCTCAAAAGTGTTGAAACTATATTTACATACTTGTAGTTTTACATTTTAGTTATGCAAACCTAATATGATCAGTTTCAATCCAAAGATGATCCTGGAATTATATGACTAATGTTGTGATCAGAAAACATTAATTATGTTATCGTTTTCTGTTCTTTCTGTCAAACGTGATGAACAAAACTAATAAAGCTCAAATATTTTCCTCCACAGTTTCAGGTATGACTTCTCTCAACTTCTCTACCATTGAGACCTTGGCTGGTTCCAACTACAAAAAATGAAAGCAGGACATTGAATTGAAATTGTGCTAGGTCTCATGGATTTTGATCTAGTCTTAAGGGAAGATGAACCGGCAGCCCTCACTGCAGAAAGCACAGCGGGATGAGAAGGCCAAGTTTGAAAAGTGGGAAAAGGCTAACCGCATGGCATTACTCATTATGAGGAAAGCCATGACTGAATCAGTAAGGGGAGGCATACCAAAGAGTGAGAAAGCAAAGGAATTTCACTTCAATAGGTGAAAAATTTAAGGAGTCTGACAAGGCAGAAACCAGCAACTTCCTTTACCAAGCTGACTACTATGAAATTTGATGGAGTTGGCAGCATCAGAGAGCACATACTCAAGATGGCTGACATAGCACAGAAACTGAAAGACTTGGATGTTCCTATGACTGATCAATTCATTGTTCACATGGCCTTGAACTCTCTGCCTGCTCGGTATATATGGACAACTCAAGGTCTCGTACAACACTCAGAAAGAGAAGTGGAGCGTTGACTGATGAGTAGATTTTATATTATAAATTTATCCCTATTCCTAGTAGATTTTGGTTAATATTTTGGAAGAATTTTGATACTTTGAATTGTATTTTCAATATAGGACTTTCAACTTCGTTTGGAGCAAAACATAATCAAATGGACGAATTTTGGAGTAATTCCAGTTGAAGGACGTTCGTGAGTCGCTGAGCTTTGTTGTATCAAAATATCAGATTTTTCCACCAAGTAGTTATTTTCTGGCAATAAAATAAAGGAGCAGTGCGCGGTGCTGGAAAGTCACGTTTTTGGGTTTAAATTGCGTTTTTGGAGCCCAAGATGACCTCAAATGGATTCGTGGCCTTCTGGAGTTGTGTTCAGAACGTTCTTATCTTTAAAACAAGCTATCTTGGGCCGGATTTGGAGGATATTTGAGGCTAAAACGTGGCTGGACAGTTTCTGTACAGATTCTTCTAGTTTGATTAGGACTCTATTTTTTGAGTTATTTTATTATTATTTGGTTTCCAAGTTGGAACAAAAGACTATTATTTAGGGTTTGTGCGATGGCATAGCAGCATATATTGCTTTCATAGGTTATATCAGTCAAATCTTTCTACCTTATGTGTTGTGATGTTTTTCCTCGTGTTTAATAGTTGGCTATCCCTTGGTTGTCCTGTGCTAATTTGAGTCTCACATTATTATTATTGATGCTTTCCTATTCAACTTATGCTCAGTTCATGTAAGCTTTTTTTTCTGAGAATTGATTATAACAAATTTGTTGCATTTATAGCAGCTTCCCCCCGAGACCCCTATCGAGGAGGTGACTCCAACTGAGTATGTTGGCCTTCATATACTAAGGGTTTACCGGGGGATCCGTGATTTGCAACGAGTCAACACGTTGGAGCATGAAGTGTAGAACCTGCAGAGGCAGTTCGCGATTCAGGGCAACCAGATGAGCCATATCTTACAAGCTCGCGGTTCCCAATCCCCTCCTTCACCATATTTCCCGCCGACATATCAATAGTCATTTCATTTTAGGATTATAATTTATTTTCAATTGAATATTTTGTACGTACATTTCTTTATATAATATAATTTATTTTTCTACATTGTTTATTATATTTTATTGTCTTTTAAATACCAATTAATTCATTATATTAATTAATTAAAATAATTAAATATTAAATAATTAAATATTTTGGGCGACGAAATACATTTCGTCGCCTAAACCTTTGGGCGACGATATATTTCGTCGCTTTAAGTGTAACCAAACTTAGGGCGACGAAATATTTTCGTCGCCTAAAGGTTGCATTGGGCAACGAATGTATTTTCTTCGTCGCCCAAATGTTTAGGCGACAAAATGAGACCTTGAGCGCCGAAATTTATTTTGTCGCCCAAGTATCTTTTTCTACTAGTGAGAATAATGGGTTACTTGCTTCTCCAGTTTCATCTTTTGATCTCCCAATTATGGTATCAGCTGCATCTTCTTTTAACCATGCACCAGATGATCATGTGGCAGCATTCATTCAACCTATGAAAGCTCAACCTGTACTGGAGGAATTACAGCTTGCAGCTCAACAACAAGAAGTTCTTGAACCAGCTACCATAGAGATCGAGCCATTGCCAACAAGAAAATCCGGCAGACAAAGAAAGCCAGCAATCTCTAAAGGCTTTTTATGCTACTTACAAGAGACTGAATATAATATTGGTGATGAGGATGATCCTGCAACATATTCACAAGCCATCAACAGTACAAGAGTTGACTTATGGAACAAAGCTATATATGGTCGAAGAACTTGAATCAATAAAGAAAAATCAGGTCTGAGTTTTTGTGCCTAACACATTCAGTCAAAAATTCATTGGTTGTAAATGGGTTTACAAGACTAAAAGAGATGTAGAGGGACAAATAGAAAGGCACAAAACTCGACTTGTAGCTAAGGGCTTCAAACAAAAGGAGGGTATAGACTACAACAAGACTTTCTCACCAGTTTCATCCAAAGATACTATGCAAATCATCATGGCCCTCACTGCACACTTTGACTCAAAACTTCACCAAATGGATGTAAAAATCGCGTTCCTTAACAGTGATTTGGATGAAGAGATAATCATGCAGCAACCACTAGGCTTTGTTGAAAGGGGGAAAGAGTCCATGGTATGTAAACTCAATAAATCCATCTACGGATTGAAACAAGCTTCAAGACAATGGTATATTAAGTTTGATCAGGTTGTGACTGCTACTGGATTTGAAGAAAACAAAATGGATGATTGTATTTGCATGAAGGTTAGTGGCTCCAAAATTGTTTTCTTGGTTTTGTATGTAGACGATATTCTCCTAGCTAATTTTGACGTTTCATTACTACACACAACCAAGAAGTTGTTAGCTGCTAATTTTGACATGAAAGACTTGAGAGAAACACAGTTTGTTTTGGGGATTGAAATTGAAAGAAACATATCAAAGAGAGTACTTGGCTTGTCTCAGAAGAACTACATTGACAAAGTGATGAAAAGATTCAATATGGACAAGTGCTCTAATGGTGAACTACCTATTGGAAAGGGTGATAAACTGAGCAATGATCAAAGCCCTAAAAATGAGCTTGAAAAGGATAGCGTGAAAGATAAACCTTATGCTTCTCTTGTAAGTAGCTTGATGTATGCACAAGTTTACAGTTAGTGTTTTAGGGAGATTTCAATCAAATCTTGGTGGACCTTATTAGGTGGCAGCCAAGAAGGTTCTGAGGTATTTGAGAAGAACTAGGAACTTCATGCTCACTTATGGACATGTCAATAACTTGGAGATGATAGCTTACACCGATTCAAATTTGGCTGGCTGTGTGGATGATCAAAGATCAACTAATGGATATATTTTTATTCTTATTGGTGGTGCAATATCATGGAAAAGCTCCAAGCAAAAGGTGATAGCCTCTTCTACAATAGAGGCAGAATTTATAGGCTGTTACACTGCCACAAAACAAGCCATTTGGATCAAAAATTTCACCACATGTTTGAGGATTATTGACTCAATTAAAAGGAGTAGGCTACAATGCTTGCAAGCATTGAATGCTTACACCGATCTCACCATTAAAATGAGGGAGGAGAGAGGAGAGAGGGGGGAAAGGAGGGTGAGATCGGTGTGAGCATTCAATGCTTGCGAGCACTGTAGCCAGTCCCCAATTAAAAGGCCACTAAAGATATATTGCGATAACAAGGCAGCAGTTTTCGTTTCAAGAAACAATAAAAGGTCTTCAGCTTGCAGTTAATATCAAATACTTGTGAGTTAGAGATGAAGCGAAACATAATTTGGTCAATCTCGAGCACATCAGCACACATCTCATGATTGTTGATCCTATGACCAAGGCTTTACTAGTGGGAGTATTTAAGAAACATGTCTTCAACATGGGGGTGCGAGAGTCTTTTGATTCAGTGAATGAGTGGGAGTAAATCATTCATACAATTCTCTACTATTGTTTTTTATTTAGTCTATCAGTTTTGGATTCATCATTAAAGGTTCCTTTCAAACTTCTAATTATCCTTGTCATTTAGTTTGCTTATCTAAATTGACAGAGACTTTTGTGGCTATGAACTTTTGTAAATTCAATTTCGAGAAGTTGGTATTTAGATTCATCAACTTGAATAATCATAGTATTGTCTGCAACACAGTACCCTTGAGCTGAATGTATGTGATTATAGAGTGCAGGTGAAAAAGTTATATCACCTAGTTTTCTATAGCCCTGCATTTAGTTTAAGGGTGACAAGTTGTTTAAAGGTATGGGTTGCAAACTTTTGTAAGACTCAGTGATCACCTACTCTGGTTATTGTTAACGTAGAGTATTTTTTGGACCCTTCAGGTAGCATACAATGGCAACTAGGCCCACTAGCATGGGCCCAAGTAAAGAGCCCAAAAGAAGGGAATGAGAGACAGCCCATTCGGACCAATCGCTGCTGCTCGGGATTAACAACGGACAAGAAACACGAGCGCTTATCGAAAAGCAAATCCGACCGCCTGGGGCAAGTTGGCGGACCTGACAATTGTGGGGCACAGAACCCCAAAGGTGAAACCACCTACGCACTAACTCTGAGTCACACATCAGCTATCAGGCAGGTGCAGAGGTCTATGATAAGACGTAAAGACTATTAGACCTAGTGCTCGGTTGACAACTTTTCAGCCATTTGTAGCCCGAGCACAGGGGTCGGGCGATCCTGGCCCAAAGTTCTATGTTACCAGCCCAAGACAACCGCTACATCTCCAGGTGTCGTCCAACTCGCCAAATAGTAGTTTGCATACTACACCTGCGTGTCAAGTTCATTTAATGTGAGAAGGGCGAAGTATTCAAGGAGGCGGATCTTCTAGATTTGAAGGCCTATATAAGGAGGGACGAATCTCCCTTATAAGGGGTTGGACAAAGTAAAGAGATTAAGACCATATTGTATCCAACGCACACTTGTAAACTAACTCTTATATATAAACAGACTAGTTTAGTGGACGTAACCCAATTTTGAGGGTGAACCACTCACACATCAGTGTTACCTTTTTATACATCTCAAACCAAGCCCTCACAGGGTTGACCATACTGGTCTTTGTTGACCTCCCAATTTTGAGCTTTAACAGTTATATCGAGATGATATTCATTGACAGTCAAGTGGGAGAATGTAAGATTTATTGTGAGTATCAATAGGTATCAATTAATTTATTTGGATATCAAGTAATTGATATACGAATTATTACTTAACGACCAAGTTAAGTTGTAATCTCGATATGGCTAAGATTAGGAGTCTTAACACTATGCAACTAATTAGGAGACCTTATATGGTAAGACACATATTGATTACTATGATTTGGAGACTAGATTGATATCAGAACGATATGGCAAATCCCTTACTTCTCTGTAATAGGAGAATTAGTAGGGAACCCTAGCACTGTATTAACGCATCAAACATCGGCCAACTTAGAGCACGGCCGAAAAACACGATCGTTCTCCAATGCATTCTAAAACCATTGCATGGCAAGTTCTGGATCATTTTCCATGATCCGGATTTTAGTCTATAAACCCTGACTTGAGAACCCCATTTAGCATTCTTCCTACAATAAAACTCCGCAATTTCCAAAATTTTATAGTCATCGTTTGCTGAATCATACCCGAATCCATAGTGCCAGAACATCCTTAAATTCGACGACGGCACCTGTTGCGCAATCTCAGTGGTTGATCGTGTTTTTTCCTATTTTGTCTCAAGGTGTTGGTAACCTTCATAAATAAGCGAATGTCCCAATACTTTTATCTTTTTCTTGTTGAAATACAACTTTTATTCAGTAACACGTGACCATTTGGATCCAATTTTTTTTTTTTTTTTTTGAGGCAGTTTTTAGTTCAAATCTCATGCATTACGGTTGTTGGTTATGAAAACATTGTACTTTTAAAGCAACCTAGTGAGACACGTTAAAAATAAGCACAAGTCCATTCTAACATGTAGGTCACTAATACGTTCTTTGGGAAAAATTGATCACGGAATTTTACAACAAAAAACACAATCGTGATTACCAAATTTAATGTTATTTTAAAATCCAAATCATTTCTTTCAAATTCGCCTAGTAGTAGGTAACATTAATCAGTAACCCTAATACATTCAATTTCAGAAAACACTAGGTAACTTGAAATGGTTATTGTCGATCATACTTGATCCAATTTCAGAAGAACATCAAAACACAGATTGTAGTAAAGTTCAATATAAAGATAATACAATACATAGGTAAATTATTTTTGTGTAATGCCAAAACATAAAGATTTTATCTTGCCTTTCACGGATACAGTTTTTCTCATAACCCTAACACTAACTTAGCAAATTAATCACACAATGTACAGTCGTGAACAAAACCAGGCAGATCAAATGGCAGAAACCCTCTGAACTCTACGGTAGATCTTGAAGCAGGGCCCTGGGACGATCAATTAATAAGGGAAAACTGAATTATCTCCAGACTACCCCCTTTTCTTTCAACCGTTTGATACCAATGAACTTAGTAGTACGATAGATGACACAGTCTATGTTGAGCATGATATCAGGCCTAAGATTATATTTTTATATTTAGGAAGAAGAAGGATATCAAGAAGTGATCTGAAAGTTATGAACTTTTCTGAAATATAAGGAATGCAAAATAGAGGATTGTATTTCTTACTCATTCATTGATTGATATATATATTTTGATGTGGGCAGGTGAGATCCTACAAACTAGGTCTCACTCTCAGCCATACAACTCGTCACATGGTTAGGTGGATTTTGGCTATTCAGCCAATTTAAGTGACAGACAACAACAACTGTCAGTTTCTCGAAACGGAAAGAAAAACTAGCCGTTGCTAAATTTGAAACTAACAGCTATTACTAAATACGGAAACTTCTTCCTACATCATTCAAAAACATTCTTCTCACTGCATGCTTGACTTCTGCAGTATAATTCAAGCATGTTTGCTGCTTAATTCTCAACAGGCTCTCCTAAGCTGCTAACAGGTTTCACTCCTAGCATCATCCTCAATTCATTGAACCTTACTTTAGGCAATGCCTTTGTAAAAATATCTGCCAACTGCTCTTCACTTCTGCAAAACTTCATATTGATCACTCCTTCCTATAGAGCTTCTCCGATAAAATGAAACTTTCTGTTTATCTGTCTAGTTTTCTGATGGAAAATTGGATTTTTAGCCATAGAAATGGCTGACATATTGTCACAAAAGAGCAGGGCTGGAATTTTTGTACTGAAATACCAAAATCGAACCAAAAAAATCCGAACCAAATACCAAAATCCCCGAAACAGAAAACTCCCGAACAGTTCGGTAACCGATACCGAAAAAATACCGAAGTTTCGGTACGGGGATGGGATGGTATTACCATATATTCGGTAATACCGAACCAAACCGAAAACATATATATATATATATATATATATATATGTATTTTTTTTTTATTAGTATATATATATGTCCTATTAATATTAGCCGTAGGATTGGTTGAGATCTAATCTCAACTGTTGGTTTGAGTGGGAAGGAAATAAAAGTCTGAAAGTTTTCAGACTTATTCCTTCTCTGTCGACTTCGAGTCTTCGAGTGACAACTTCACTCCCTGCATTCTCCGTCGCCCAGCCACCACGCACCACCACCATACGACTTCCTCGCGCAACCACCACCAGGATCACCACCACAACTCGATCTAGTCCTTCGATGATTCGATCTGGTTGTTTCTTCTTCTTTCTTCACACCTCAGCCGCCACCACCATCACCCATCCCTTTCTTCCACCACCTCCACACTCCGTCGTGCAACCACCACGCCCCCACCTCCACACTCCGTCGTGCAACCACCACGCCCACGGGTCCACGACTTCTCTCTAGTCCTCACAGATTGAATTGGTATGTCTACTCTCTACAAATCCTAAATTTCAAATTTGGGTTTTAATTTTGTCAAATTGGGTATTTGGGGATTAAATTTTGATTTAGGGTTTTAATTTTGAAGAAATTAGTAGGGCAGGCAAGGGATTAATTTGATTGCATTAGAATTTGTGAATCGGTGAATGAGAATTAGTTTAGTTTGATTAATTTTTTTACTTTTCTATGTTCTTTGCAGTTGATATTGTTGCTGTTTCCAGTATTACTCGAGTGGCCCCAAAATCAAAATTATTTTCGGTATTAACCGAAGTTATGAACCTAGCAGTGGCTTCTGCTGCTGAGACGTATTCAGCTTCTGCAGTTGACAAAGCAACTGTGTTTTGCTTCACAGATGCCCAAGAAAACACACCACTGCCAAAACTGAAGGCATAACTTGATGTGCTTCTGCTGTCTTCTTCACTTCCTGCCCACTCTGCATCACAAAAGCCAATCAATACAGCAGCTTTTCCCTTTTCATACTGAATGCCATAGCTCAAGGTTCCTTGCACATATCTTAGAACTCTTCTTCCAATCCCTATGTGCTTCTTTGTAGGTGAATTCATGAACCTTGACAATAAGCTGGCTGCATACATTATATCAAGTCTAGTTGCAGTCACGTATAACAAGCTTCCAACTATTTTCCTGTATAGATTCTCATCTACTAGTTCACTTCCATCAATTTTCTGGAGTTTCTCACCAGTAGGCAGAGGAATTGAGACTGGTTTACAATCCTCAAGACCAAACTTAACCAAAAGTGATTTAGCATACTTACTCTGATGGATGAATATACCTTGATCAGTCTGAAATATCCCCATACCAAGAAAATGGTGAAGTAATAATAAATCAGACATCTCATACCTTTCTATCATCTCCTTTTGAACTCACTGAGCAAGAACTCACTATTACCTGTATAGACAACGTCGTCTACATAGATAGACAGAATAATAATTCCTCCATTTCCATATGTCCTTGTATATAGAGTAGCCTCACTAATACTCTTCTTATACTTGCAACTAGTGAGATAGGAGTCAATCTCACTGTACCAAGCTTTGGGAGCTTGCTTGAGTCCATATAGGGTCTTTTTCTGTTTATAAACTTTATAAGTGGCATTCTCAGTCACAAATCCCTCAGGCTGATCAACATAGACTTCATCTTCAAGTACTCCATTCAAAAAGGCTGATTTAACATTTAATTGAAACAACTTCCAACCTTTATGTGCTGCAAGAGCTATGAGGGTTCAGATTGTGTCTAACCTTGCTATTGGAGCAAAGGTTTCATTGTAATCAATACCTGGTTTCCGTGCATATCCCTTTGCCACAAGCCTAGCTTTGTGTTTTTGAACAGTTCTATCCAAGTTTAGCTTGGTTTTGAACACCCATTTCACTCCAATGATAGGTTTGTTTGCAAGTCTCTCAATCAGCTCCCAAGTATCATTTTTTTCAATCATATCAAGCTCAGCATGCATTGCTTCTTGCCAAACTTGATCACCTGCAGCCTCATGGTAGTTTTCAGGTTCAATAATGCTCATGTGACATCTAGCATAATTTTCCTCCAAACTCCTCAGTTTCACAGGTGTAGAACTTGGGGTTAACTGTTCACTGTGATTTCCTGCAAAACTTTCAGGTTGTTCACTTGATCTTGCACTTGAGTGACCAAATGAGCTAGCAGGGCTTCCAATTTGTTGTTGAACTTGATCTTGACTCTAATCATTTCCCTGAGTCTCATTCCTGCTAAAATTGTTTGAGTCTTCATTATCAAAGTTGAAGTAGGGAGGCAAAGCAACATTTTCAATTTGCTTATTTTCCTAATTCCAGAACTCATTTTCACTGAACACAACACTTCTTGAGATAATGATTTTCTGGCTTTGTATATCATAGATTCTATAACCCTTTTCACAGCTGCCATATCCCATAAAAACACCTTTACTTGCCTTTTCATCCAGCTTCTGTCTTAACTGAGCCGGAATATGAGTGTAGCACACACAACCAAACACTTTTAGGTGCTTTATACCAGGTTTCCTACTTGTAAAAGCTTCAAACGGTGTCTTGTCCTCCATATTTGTAGTGAAACATCTGTTTTGAATGTACACTGCAGTATTAACTGCTTCTGCCCAAAACCTGATAGGAATTTTCTTCTCAGCCATCATGGACCTTGCCATTTCACCAATGGTTCTATTTCTTCTCTCAGCAACACCATTTTGTTGGGGTGAGTAAGCAACAGTTAATTGCCTCTTCGTTGCTAAGTCAGAACAAAAATTCAAAAACTCATTGGATGTATACTCTCCTCCTCTATCACTTCTTAGCTTTTTCAGTTTGTGGCCACTCTGTAATTCTACAAAAGCTTTGAATTTTTTGAACACATTGAATACTTCCGACTTGTTTCTAAGAAAATATACCCAACACATTCTAGAAAAGTCATATATAAATGTGATGAAGTATTTGTTTCCACCCATGGATTCTTGTTGCATAAGTCCACACACATCTGTGTGTACAAGCTCCAGAGGATAGTTTGCTCTCCAAGCTTCCTCTTTATCAAACATCTCCCTGTGGTGTTTTCCTGCAATGCAACCTTCACAGACATTTCCAGTTTCTGAAGTTTCAGGTAAACCAAGTACCATTTGTTTCTGGTACATCTTTTTCATACTGGAAAAATTTAGGTGGTCAAATCTCATGTGCCATACCCAAGAGTCATCAACAATACTTGCTTTCCTTGCTACAGGATTCACTGAGTCAAGTGACAGAGGGAAACATTTTTTCCCTGTCATGATTACTTTAGCAACAACATTCTCCAAATTGAAGTCATCAAATATCATTGTCATGTTTCCACCAAATAGCACATAGTACCCATGTTCCATCATTTGGCCTACACTTAGTAGATTTTCATCCAATCCTGGAACTAGCAGTACTTCATTTATATATCTCTTCCCTTGTTTTGTTTCAACCACAAGGGTTCCTTTGCTCACAGCTTGAACCAAATCACATGTACCCATTTTCACTTTGCAGGTAATAGATCTGTCAAGATTTATCAACAATGACTCTTGAGAAGTCATATGGTTACTACATGCACTGTTAACAAACCATACAGAACTATCTTTCATAATTGATGCAGAATTACAAGCGTAGAACATGGTTCCTGTGATAACCTCATCATTTGCAGTTCCCTTGGCACAGTTTCCCACTTGTTTATTATTGCTGCAATCCTTTGAAACATGACCAAACTTACTGCATTTTTCACACTTAGGCTTTCCTTTGAACATGCAGATACCAAAATGATATTTTTCACATACTTGGCACTGAGGTTTGACACTTCCTTGATTACTACTTCCTTGCCTGTTCTAGTAGTTAGGTTTGTTACCCCAATTTCCACCTGGGTTGTTCCAATTTGAGCCACTTTGGGACCAATTTTTGCCCTTCTTGTTAGACTGACCCCATTTGTTGTTTTGCTTGTTCTGTGCCCCTTTATAGCCAGTATTTGTACTGTTATTTCCTCCTACTTGGAGACTGCTAAAGGCTCTTTCTGTACTAGAGACTCTATCCCTCTCATCATGGATATCCTCTCTTTGATCAAAGACTTTTATAGAGGCCAATACTTCCTCAACCCTAATGGAATCCAAGTCCCTAGTTTCCTCTATGATAGAAACAATGGACTTATATTTTCTACTCAAGCTCATTAGAATTTTTTGCACAATTCTTGTCTCAAGTACATCTTCACCAAATGATTTCAGACCGTTTACTAATTCAAAAAAAACGATCTAGATAATCACTCAATGTTTCACCATCAGTCATTCTCAAATATTCAAACTCTGTTCTAATAGCTTGAAGCTTAACAGATCATACCTTTTTGTCTCCTCGAAATTCTCTTTGCAGAATTTCCCAAGCTCCCTTTGCAGTTTTCTCATTTCTAATTCTGGGAAACAGCTCCTCTGATATGGCTCCTTGGATAATACTTAACGCCTTGGCGTTCTTGATTCGATCCTCCTTCAGGACTTCTGGTGGTTTCACAGGTACTCTAGCATCTCCTTCTTCCTCAGCTTCACTCAAATCACTTAGTGTTAGCTGTTCTTGTGGTCCGAGCTCTACCATCTCTCATAGATCATAGGCTATAAGAATGATCTCCATTTTGACTGCCCAAAAATCATAGTTGGTGCCGTTGAACTGTGGAGTTCGTAACTCCCCTCCAGCTAAGCTAGATCCAACCATTTCTCAGGTAATTTGAACCTTGAATCGAAGAACCCTAATTTCCAAAAAATTTGGGTTTTTCAAAAATCACAGCTTTATGCCTCTTTTGGAATTAGAACTGAAGCTCTAATACCATGTTGAGCATGATATCAGGCCTAAGATTATATTTTTATATTTAAGAAAAAGAAGGATATCAAGAAGTGATCTGAAAGTTATGAACTTTTCTGAAAAATAAGGAATGGAGAATAGAGGATTGTATTTCTTACTCATTCATTGATTGATATATTTTGATGTGGGCAGGTGAGATCCTACAAACCAGGTCTCACTCTCAGCCATACAACTCATCACATGGTTAGGTGGATTCTGGCTATTCAGCAGATTTAAGTGACAGACAACAACAATTGTCAGTTTCTCAAAACGGAAAGAAAAACTAGCCGTTGCTAAATTTGAAACTAACGGCTATTACTAAATACGGAAACTTCTTCCTACATCATTCAAAAACATTATTCTCACTGCATGCTTGACTTTTGCAGTATAATTCAAGCATGTTTGCTGCTTAATTCTCAACAGTCTAGAAGGATCAAGCCAATGATTGCAAGCTAAGTGAAGTCCAGTTTTCAAAGAACATTAATAACTTGGATGCACTGCAAGACGTGAGACAGCACAAGGTCGCCAGATTTGATCAAACGCCTGGCCTTTAGTAGAAAAAGGCATAGTTTATAAAAAATTAAAAAATAAAATCCATCGGGAAAACTGATCTCACGCGAGCACTTACACACTTAAGAGGAAACACAACAAGCACCAGAGATGCTATTAGACAGTTTTTCTATCATCGGCTTTTATAACGCATAATTAAATCTAACATCTCCTTCCTTTGGTCACAATACAACCAAGTTAAAACAGAATCTGCCGTTCTGTCCTAATTTTTCTATCATCAACTACTATGTTTGCACAGTAATCTCCCAAGACGAAGACTGGGACTACCAACGCAGAGGTGAATCATAATTCTTAAGGACAATGAGTTGAAAACAAGTCCACAAAATGAGAAACTAACTAGTAATGTTACCATAAACATAAAAGTATTCATTACAAAGATCAACAACCTAATCTAAAAAAAAGGAGCATAAGTCGACAAAATTATAACTGCACCAGAAAATTTACCCTAGTCGCGCCAATTAACTGACTACTTTCCTGTTTAATTTGATCATCGTTTTCTTTTGCTTTGAGCACCAGATCGAGAAACCTTAACAATGCTTGAAAGTTTCTTCTTCTTAGAGGTAGTAGAAGGGACTTCCTGCTGCCTCCCAACAATTACAGGATCGCCATCAAGAAGGCAAAGGCTCCTCACACAAATGGTTGTATCGGACCAACTCACCTTTCCTTGAATACCACGAATTTGAAATTCTTTGGCTGTCTTTCTCTTTAAATCAAACCAAGAAAGGCCACCGCACTCTATATTCAAAATCATTTCACCATTCTTTTGATAATAGTAGAGCTGTGTAAAAATCAAGCAACCAAGGCACACCTTTCTGCCCAATAGAATAAAGTAGGGTCCAAGATTTTGACACTCCGCATTCTTTCATAATCCAAAAATCGTTCCGGAAATTGTAATTATTAATAAAATGAATAACACATACACATAGTGATTCTCCCAATACCTTCAAAGTCGGATCATTACTGTCATCAAGGTTGATCGGGGAGGGAAACTCCTGATATTTCTCAGACGCAAGATCAATGGAATGAATCATGTACCGAAAATTTATTAGGTTGCGAACCAGCCAATTCAGAGCACCGTTTGCAAAATCTAAAGGGGGTCGATAAATAGTTAAATACAGTCATCGCAAGGCAAGTTATGGATCCTTTTCCACGAGTTTGATTTTAGGCTCTAAATTAGAACTTGAGAACTCACAATAACCAGGTCCCTATTAACAATCCCCCTAAGGCCCACAAGTTTATAGTCATCGTTAGCTGAATCATACCCGAATCCATAGCTATCAAACGTATCCAAACCTGATGATGGCTGCTGCTCAATCTCAAAAGTTGGGAAGGGAATCTTCTTCAACCTTTGAATTGAAGGGTTCCACAAAGCAAAATTCTTATCGTCATTGTTTTGAATGCAAACCAAACCATTAACAGAGCCGCCCAAGATATCACCGTGTTTCAACGGCTGCACAGCTTTGACGGCTGTCCCGAAGGTTCATTATCAAAAGGCAATGAAAAGAAAGCATTGGACTTAATTGACTTGATTAAGATGGTGCGAGGAGAGTTGGTTTGGATGGAGCGTTGGAGGTTGGCTTTGATGAAGTGCTGGTTGCAGATGAAAGCTTTCCAAGCTTTGGAGACACACATGCATCGTATCAAATCCTCCGGAGGGAGCCGTACAAGGATTTCCAAGAGTATCTCCGGTGGCAAATTTGACACGGCCGCTAGCTTCTTGTGGGAAGTTTTTGGGGATTTCTAGGGTTTTTTGGTCGAATGGGGGGGGGGGTTTGGAACGTCGCTGTTTTTTAGTTCAATAAACAGTAGGGTTTGACAAAAAGAATTATTTTAATTAATTTATTGTCCACCTCAGCTGCCGCACAATCTTTTTTACTTGACTTGGACTGTCCAACTCAACCGCTAAGGTGGTATGAAATTGTAGTATCAATTACAAAAATTAGAGAAGAGACTAGTGTCATAGTAGAAATCAAGCATCCTTGTGACAAGAAATTCTAAGGTCCAACTACCGAACTACCTTATTCATATAAACTTAGATACAAAAAACATTTTCCTACCCCACACTCCCTAATTTGTCATGCTAACCTTACCCATTTTTGGTCCCACCATTCTCTCACACCACCTCTAATTCGGCACCCATACCCAAGAACCTCTCCCTTGTGACCCTCATCATTGGGGTTCGAAGCTCCTCCACCCCCTTTATTCCTTCCCCCCTCAAAACCCCACCTAACTATTACAAAATTGAAAATGCAAGAAAAACCCCAAATACATGAGGATTTTTTTGGCAAAACAACCAATATGAGAAATGGCATATTCGCTCAACATCTTGCCAACACAGCAATGAGTGCCCAAGCTTACAGATTTGATGATATTACAAAGTTATATTTCTTTACAATATTCTACTTTAAATTCAATTAGGGTTTGGGTAGGGACTAAAAAGAGGGTTTGGAGGAATTTTGGAAGTTCCCATTTTGAAAACCCCTGTTTGGATAAATTTTAAAAAAGTCATATAAAATCAAGGATTAAATTGGGGGTTTGAAAAGAGGGTTTAGCGGGTTTCCGTCGTCCCTCTTCTTCGCCTTCGCTGCTCTCTCACTCCACTGAGTCTTGAGGATGCTCTATCTCAGAAGCTTGCAGGTATGAGATCGTCTCTCTCTCTCCTCTCTCTCGTCGCTCTCTCTCATCCCTCTCTCTCTCACTATCCCCTTAGATTATAAGAAAGAAAGGAGATTCGAACTCAAATGCATAGATAAAAAGCACATCTGCGCTATACAATCAATGTGGCTACATGCAAAAAAAACATAAAAAATAAAAATAAAAAGTATTTAAATGAACTGCGTCTACTTATTTCAAAAACATCAGTAGGTAACATTAAACAGCAATTTGAAAATGGTTATTGTTGATCATGCTTGATCCAATTTCAGAAACACATCAAAACAATACATAGGAAAATTATTTGTGTAATCCCAAAACATAAAAGATATTTCTCTGCCTTTCAACGATACAGTTCTCGTCATAACCCTAAAACTAACTAAGCAAATTAATTTCACAAGGTACTATCATGAACAATACCAGGCAGCTCAGCTCAAGTAGCAGAAAGAAACCCTCTCAACTTTACGATGGATCTTGAACCACGGCCCCACGGCCCGGGAAGATCATTCGGGGAAAGCTGAATCACCTCCGGGTTACCCCCCTTTTCTTTCAACCAATAGCAATGGACTTAGCCCTTCGATGGATGACACAATCTAGAAGGATCGAGAAAATGCTTCCAAGCTAAACGAATTCCAGCTTTCAAGGAACATTCATAACTTGGATGCACTGCAAGATGTCTGAGACAGCAATAACAAGGTCGCCTGATTTGATCAAATTCCGGGCCTTGAGCAGTGAGAAGGTTTTATTAAGGTTGCTCTCCATATCATCAGAGAAGCTCACCCGAAATGGTATCAGACCCCACTGTAGGTTCAGACGTCTCCGTACAGATGTCTCGTTAGTAAAAGCAAAGATTGGGCAGTCTGGCCTGCAGCGAGACAAAAGAGATGCCATGTGACCTGTCTTTGTATAGACAAAAAGAGCATCTACCTGCAAATTATTGGCTGCAAAATCGCAATTCACATCAAGATATTATTCCACATGCAGCAAAAGTAATGACGAGAACAAAAATATAATTCAACAGAAAGGGTCAATACACTCAACACTAATATAATCATTCCTTTGAATTTCATTAGCCCTCTTAAGAGAAGGGTGAGAATAAACACGAAGACATGCAAGAACAAAAATGTATAAAAATTTACAAGAGAAAAAAGATAATTTTTTATGTCATTTGGATATGTTGGTTTGGCTTCGCAACAACTTAGGAAGTGCATTTTATACAATACAAAAAAGGAAAACATTTCGGAACAAAGAATCCAGATATAATCTGGCAACCAAAATGTATAATCACGTATGATTATCTCGACATTGCTTTCATGCGGGTGTGCGTGTTTGGTAGAAGTGGCATTTTTGCTTTTGTTATTACTTATAGTGAAAGACACAATTTATATTACACTTGACGGAAATCCTAGCATAAATCCACCCCAAGAGAATACAGGCATCAAAGACTCTCACTGTAGATCTATTATATGTAGTTTATATTGACAGACACAACCAACCCAGGCAGTTCCCTAACTATAGTACTATTAAATATGCAATCAAACGGATAACTGCTGTGCTGAGGCTTAGCTCAAGAAACATATTTAGTGAATACTTACCCATCTTGGCAGCAGAAATGCAAATCTCCTCTGAAATACTGTCAGAAAATGAAGATCCGATAGCTGGTAGTTCCATAGCTTCATGACGTTTCTCTTCCCTCCACCATCTTTCAATCCTCAGACTAACACTTCTGAGAACAGCCAATGACTTTTCTGGGAACTGGCCCATAGCTGACTCACCAGAAAGCATCAAAGCATCAGCGCGCTGCCTCACTGCTTCAGAAACATCAGCCACTTCGGCTCTAGTGGGTGTAGGATATTCAATCATAGATTCAAGTAGTTGAGAAGCCACAATGACTGGCTTATTTAGCTGCCGACAAACTTGAACAATCTTTTGCTGGGCTGCTGGGACCTGTTCCAGTGGTATCTGAGCACCTAGATCTCCTCTTGCTACCATTGCTCCATCTGATGCTCGAATGATCTCTTCCAAGTTCTTTAGTGAGTCAATACTCTCTATCTTTGCAATGACAGCAATATCGCTGCAACAAAATGATTAAAAAAAAATTATCTTAAATGAGGAACACATGTTAACCATCTTGGATAACAAAACAAGTCCCAAAGTACAACAAAAATATTCAGTAGGAATGATTTTTATCTCAGTATATCTAATTCAAGTGGCAAATACGTATATTAGACTTTAATTATTGAATCAAAATGATTGCACGACGAACACATTAAAAGAAATTTCACCAACCACAAACCTTACAAAATGCATATAGGTAGTGGAAAGAAATATCAAATCTCTTAACAATGAAAGAGCTAACAGGAGCACTCAATACTTAATAGGAACAGGAGCACTCAATACTTAATAGGAACAACTGAAAGGAGGCTTCATTATGGTGTGATAACATATGACCAAGAAATATAATATGTATATATGTATTATACGTATTTAAGACTTAAGTTCTTTACCTATCTCGAGACCGTGCAGCAATATAGCTTTTAAGATGATTAATCACTTCCGCAGACTTGACAAAAGATACAGCGATAAAATCAACACCCTCTGCAATCCCAAAATCGATGTCCAACCAATCCTGAATATATTGAAAACTCGAATGTGAGACCAAAAGATAAGTTTAAGAACTTACTGATATTATTATGTGGAAATAGTATATTTTAGCGAGAACAAAAGAAATGAAGAACAATCACAAATGCATGTCATTGCTAGCATATACAAGCACAAATGATATACACTTTTTAAAGTTCCAGTTGCCAATTCATGATATGCTTTTAAGACTCGAAGTTAGACCAGACCACACTCCAGAGTCCAGACAGGATTAATAGAGTATAGAATTCGCTTTATGACCAAGTTGAGATTGTGACAAGAATTAATAATTTTGAAAATATTCAAAACTTGGGATTTCTTTTTGTAATCTTGCTCAAGAGACAATCCATCTTTGTGATACGAAATCCGTAGATAAGGATGCTTCATATCAGAAGACACTAATGCTCTGAAACCATAACTCTCCATGCTTACCAATCAACAATAGAGTTATCCAAAGAGGACTAATATGATAAAGCCGTGCTTACCAGAAGAAAGTATTTTAATTTTGAAAATCGTTAGAAACAAATGTTATTTTAAATGAAAATTAACATATCTGGAAGTTGAACAAAAGATGAATGTAAAAGAGTTGTCTTAGACTCTTAGCTCAACCTTTCGAAACTTATTCTCCTCTTTCTGAAGTAATGGAATCTTTCCGAAGTAATGGAATTAAATAATTTAACTAGTTTTGAACAAGCTTTGACAAATATTGAAACAAAGGCATGTGCAACAGAACCATCACTAGAAGTGATTGAAGATGCATCTACGTTTCGAAAATTCAATTTGAACAATTTGATAATCCCTAAAGGAAACCTCAAATGTATCTATATTTGGCTTGCACATTAGAAAGCCTTGCTAATAGCGTTCGAAAAACAATGTAAAGAGTGAAATGCAGCCCCTGCAGATTCCTATACCAGGTTTATAGGTCAAAATGGTCAGCTCGGTTATCATGTCAATATAGTTTATAGCTAGACAAATATATGTACTCGGAAGTTGGAACATACAGAAGGCTCGTCAAGGCATCATTAAGCATTTTACTCACTATGCCAGTGGCACGCAACACTTAACATTTAGAAATTCAATACATACATCAAATGATAAGTCACTTGATGTTTTGCTTATGCAAAAGAAGGAAAATAATGAGCAAACCTTGGACGAAATTGTGGGAAGCATGGCATTTCGTTCTCGCACTAAACTCCCGTCCCTCCAGAAAGTCAAATTAGCCCGAGGCAGCAACAAACCAGGATCAGTACACTTACACTTAACATCAGGACCAAGCTTCTCGATCACCTCAAACCTCACCATCCCGCCATCGACAAGCAGCTCATCCCCCACTTTCACATCTGTAAGCGTCATATCACACATCAGTTTTCGCCAAACGAAGAGGAAAAAGATCAAAAATTTCAGAAATTTGGTGATCTAATTTAGTTACCTTCAGCAAAACCTTCATAATTCACATTGATGGTGCGTTCGGGGAGAGTGGAGCCGAAAGCTCTGACACTGAAAGTCCATACTTCACCATCCTGCACTTTCCAAAACCAAACTAATCAGCCAATCGGCACTCAGCAAGAAAAAATGCACATAAAGTTTTTGATGAAATGTCACAAAGAAACAAACAAACGGACCTCGGCTTTGGCCGAGGAGGCGCCACCCAAATCACCCATATGAATCTCGCTGCCTTCGGTATCCATCATGATGGCGACGGCATATCCCTTGTCCTCGTTGAGCCGCCTGACGCGCTGAATGACCTCGCGGTGCCACTCGCGGGTGCCGTGGCACATGTTGATGCGAGCTACGTTCATGCCGCCGACGGCGAGCGACTCCAGCTGGTCGAATCCGGAGGTGGCGGGGCCGATGGTGCATATGAGCTTGGTGCGCCGCGTGGAGCGGAATCCGTTCTCCCGGAGCTCGGCCTCGGTGACGGCGTCGACCTCGATGGAGCTGGAGAGAGCATGGTCGGCGTTCGAAGCAGGGGATTGGAGCCCCGATGAGGATGTGCCGTTGTCGGTGACGAGAACGGAAGGCTCGCGATCGGAGGAGGAGGCTCTGATGGAGAGCTTTGGGAAAGAAGAGGCGGCGGTTGTGGTGGTGGTGGTGGTTACCGGCAACCGGCGATTGAAGGTGGAGAGGAAAGAGGAGTGGTGCTTGGGGACGGCGAGGTTGGATGGGGTGAGGAGATGGACGGACTGCGACATTGTGACTGGTGGTGACCGACAGTGTATGGTCACGGAGGGAGAAGGTGGAGGGGTTTAAAAGGGAAGAGATGGGCGGAGTTACCGAAGAGGAGAGAGAGCTCTGGAGGAGTTTCCAAAGCGAGGAAATGTATGAGGGACAAAAACGGCTGGAGATTGATGGGGCAGTGATGATACAGTGGCGTTTTGGGGGGTGACGTGGAGGAGGGTGAATGGTGGGATTAGGTGATGTTACCACCTGCTATTGATGATTGTTGGACAGTTGGGAGTATTTGGTGATTTAAGCTAATTCGTGATTAATTTGGTAGTTATCTAAAGCTATATGATCTCTACCCATGAAAATGTATTTTTTAGCCAAAAAAACTCATGTGCTTCCTTTTTTTTTAAAAAAAAAAGGAAAACTTAGGTGCATGGAAGATGAATAATTTGCATATTTGAGTTTAGCCAAGTTAGTTAGAATTGCATCCAAAATTTGTATCTTTATCTTTTAATTTATTATGACACATTCATCAAATCCATATTTCTTTTTGTTAATAATAAAATGTCCATACAGCTCACTCTTTTATTTCTCTAAGGAGGGAAAAGAGATTGATTCAAACTTATTATCTTAAAACACAGAAAATTTCTAATTTATCAAGAAGAGAAAGAGAGATTTTAAATTGGCCTTGGCTTGTTTAATTTCTTGGATTTCATGGCATAGCATCTATATCTGGACTCGACGAATTAAGGGATTTGATTATTCGTCAGCACGGGTTTAGCTTCAATATTAGGAAGAAAAGTGCTAGTAGACCACTAGTTAATCTCTTTTTTTTCCTTAAAGGAGAAGAAGAAAAAGACAACTATTAATTGTTAAACTTATTTAAAGCTGCTTTTAAAATGACTAAAAACATTTATAGAAAACCGAAACACTATTTGTTTGACACTTGATTTGGTTATAAGAAAAACTTCAACGCCTAATAAACCTAACTAACCTGAACTCAACTCAAGCTAATTTGAATTCGTGTTTACATTGGGTTGGATACATACTTTTCCATCCCCAATGAAATTCAAAACCAAATGTAAATGGTTAATTACAGATTAAAGTTGGATTAACCTTTCGACTCGCTCGAGTTACACCATTTTGCAGTGAAATTGTTTTTAGGTTAGGGCCATTTTTGGCTTGGGGCTTGTTGTATTTTATAGGCCCATGTTTTTTTGTTTTTGGGCCTTAGACTAAGTCCAATGGGAGTTGCCAAAAAATGAAAAAAATGTTCGTACGTTCCCAAATTTGGAAAATACTTTTTGAGTTGCCAAATTCAAATGGACCTCACGCTTTAGCTAGCAGATGGTGTGATGATCTAATCATGTGGCCCAAAAAATGATATCCAACAGTGTGTTTATCACTTTTTTTTTTTTTCTGTTTTTACTTTAGTTTCTTTGAAATCCAACGGATGAGATCAAATGTGATCACATCTAATGGTAAAAAAAATGATCTAACTGCCCAAATTTCAATCCAACGGTTAAAATAATATTTAAAAATTATTTCACTCTAATATTACCTCAAACTCTTAAATACCTATCTTTTTTTGTAGAAATTTGAATTTTTTAAGGTTAAAATGGTCGTAAAAATAAATCAAGATAACCTAAAAAAAATTGTGTAAAAACGTTTACATAAAAAAAAATTAAGAGTAAAACACTAGTTGAACATTTAATATAGTCATGATGCTAAATTTTTAGCATTGTAGAATTGGAGGAGAAAAACTGTTTGGCAATTTGAAATTTGTCTTTTGTGTGCTAAATTTTAACATTTGGCACATTTGCATCGGAGTTGGTCTTAGACTTTTATAATTGCAAGTGTCATAGGCCCTATCTAATTTAGAAACATTTCTAAAATAAAAAGGCATAAGAACCCTTTTTTGAATGACAACATGATATCGTTTTTTCTGTCCAAACGTTATAATTTAAACCGTTTATTCTTTTGGTGATAATCAAGAAAATGAATCTTTCGAATTACAACATTTATATAATGAATTGGTTCTTAAGTCATTATGTAAAAAGAGTTGAGATTAAGCAAATGAGTGTGGTTTCAATGATATCTATACGAATGTTTTAACCGTTTAGATTAATTTTTTATAATTATTTAATTATTTATATTTTCATTCGTTTCCCGTCCATGCATGTAGTATTGAACAATAATCTCAAAGGATAATAATCAACAAGTACACGTCAATGCATCATGATGTCCCAAATAGCAGTGCGCCTCCGACACCACTCCAACGAATAAATATTTTTGGTGGATACTTCTATTCAACGACTAACTATTTAACAACTCCAAAGACGTTTCCTTTATCGCCTTCTCACAAACACCAAGCTTTCTTTCCCCATACAGATCGCAACCTCACAAAACTTTCTGAAACCCCAAGCTTCTTGGTGGATTCCTGATCGAAACCCAAAATTAATATTGGGGGTTTCTCTTGGTTCCAATCCTCCGCATCCCGAACCATCGGAAACCGCCCTTCCCCACCGATCAACCGCCGCCTCCTCCTCCATCTCTCACCCTTCCGCCAATATCCAAAATCTAGGTTCGATCGTTTTCCTTTCCGCTTTTTTAATTATTGAAATCTTTCTGTTGATCGATCTGCTAATTTCGGATCGAACCCACATTAATTTTTCATCGTTATTTCTCGATTACTGTTTTTTCGATCTTGATTTAACTAAATCATCCAGAATTAACACATAAATCTATTTATTCATGTACTTTTTTGGTTTTTTAGGTGTTTTTTTATTTGATTATTATTGGGTAGTTTTATTTTCTGATGGATTGTGGGTGTTGTAGGTAAAGTTTGGATTTTTGGGTTGGGGATAGAAGATGGGGGCGTTCATTTCCAAGTTTTGGTTCATGTTGTTTCCTGCAAAAGAGTATAAGATAGTGGTGGTTGGGTTGGACAATGCTGGGAAGACCACTACCCTTTACAAATTACACTTGGGGGAGGTTGTCACTACGAACCCAACTGTAGGCAGCAACGTCGAAGAGCTTGTCTACAAGAACATTCGATTCGAGGTACCTTAACCATTCTCACCTCTCTCTCTCTCTCTTCTATGTTCTGCTTTTGTTAATTTTGTTTTCGGATAGTTATCCATTTTAGGATGGATGAGTTTCTTGAACAAGCCAGGGCATTCTTGTGTGTGGTCGAGCTGTCGAGGGGTCCTCTTTATCTGTGTGTAGTGGATTCTTGTTGTTTTCTAACAACCTTTTGCTAGACTTTCTAATTCGGTATATTTGGCAATTGATTTGAATTTCTCAGTTTCGGTTTTTGTACTTCTGGTAGATATTTCGAGATAGCTATGCAGTTGATAGGGGTGTGTAAAGAAGTCATATTTCCCAATTGTTTGGTTTCTTAATAGTGCACAGAGGTTTGCTCTCCCTTCTCTTTTGTTGGCATCCAAAATACCTTGCTGGCTGTTGAGGTTCTGTCAACCTCGCTAATAGCGAGCTTGAGGTTACAAGTGAGAAAGTTGAGCATCTGGATGTATCTGTTACTTTCCCCTCTGTTGCCTGCAATGCCCCTACTGCTATTGATAATCCTGTCCATGGAAATGCCTTTGACAGTAATCCCACTCATTAAACTCATTTAGTTAATGGAGTTTGATAATTCACTGTAGTATTAAGGGGATGAAATTGTTGGGTGAAGTTGTTTCTTTTAAAAGATTATCAGTGCTGTATTGGGAGATTCACAGCAGCATGAGCTTTTTGCCCTTCTCACAAATCTTTTCTGAAGCATAATAGTAGTAGCCTTTTCTTGGTAACTTTCAAAGTTGATTATCTGTTGTATCGAGAGGAATTTTTTGTTTTAGGTTAACGGAATTTTTTTAACCATAGGCACGCAATGTGTTCAAGCATTTTCGCCTCAAGTACTTTAATAGGAAGTATACCATGCTTTAAGTGGTTTGATGAAAGGTTAAGAGTTAACCGGAAACACACCATTCTTTTTATATGCTCTAAGCTCTCGCAGTTTAGAGCATGATAGGGTTCCCATGAGAGTACTTAACTTCAAGTGCTTGAACAATCTTTTGTGGAAGGATGATAAGAGTTGTTTGTTTTTGTTTAAAATATTTGTGGTCTTTATAAGAGAATTATAACAGTTGTTAGGATTTGGTGTATTTGGAGGAGGTCGACGAAGGGAACATATATTTGGGTTTAATTTTTAATTGGATTGTTTTTTCTCATTGTCACTTCTTTTTCAGTTTTATTCACTTTTACATACACACACACACACAAACACACACATATATATAGATCATCATCATTTGTATATCTAAAGTGGCATAGATTTGAGTTTGTGATATCTGGAGGATGTACTTCTGGACAGGGCAAATATAATTGCCCCTGTTGTGTTTTGGAATTATATGTGTGTAACATGTCAAGTAACAAGATACTTCCAACGATACAGGAAGCATGAAACCTCAACATTGCTTGCCAACTGAGCTTGTTAACTATGACTTTGCTGATGGTGATCAAAGAAGTGTAAAAATGAATTGAGTGTTGTCGTTAAAACTAAGAAGATATGTATAGTGACATCGTTGGTCTGTGTACGAGTCTTTTTCATTTGAGCTCATTGAATATTTTGAGCTACTGCATTTAAATGATGCTCTATATCTCAGCTCGATCAAATGTCAGTCATGCTCTCAGTTTGTCAATTTTATTTCATTCTCTCTTGTTCAAGGCATTATTATATCATGTTTATGTTTATTTGGTGCCAATGACAGGTATGGGATCTTGGTGGACAAGAAAGATTGAGGACTTCATGGGCAACATACTACCGTGGAACTCATGCTATCATTGCGGTTATAGACAGTACAGATAGGGCCAGAATTTCAATTATGAAGGATGAACTGTTCAGGTTGCTGGCACATGAGGATCTTCAACAATCTGTTGTATTGGTTTTTGCAAATAAACAAGACCTCAAGGATGCAATGACCCCAGCAGAGATTACCGACACGCTCTCTCTTCACAGCATCAAGAATCATGACTGGCACATCCAAGCCTGTTGTGCCCTCACAGGAGAAGGGCTGTATGATGGCCTAGGTTGGATTGCCCAGCGCGTTACAGGGAAAGCGCCCACTTGAAGAAAGACGGAGAGAGAGAGACAGAGAGATTTTTCATATACCTGGGGTTTCGAGGCCGAGTGATGTAACAGTGTCAGTTGTGTATCATCAAGGCTATTTGCTCAGAGCAAATGTGTAGGTCGTTTCCAATTTCAAATGCTTGAAAAATATTTTACCTTCTGAATCATTAAGCAGTTCATTAAACAATACAATATCAATATGCCTGGAAAATTGTAATGCTCTGCCGAGACAGTGAAGCATTTTGATTGAAAAATTGTTTACACTCTGCACATTTGCCTTGAAATTAAAGACTCTCAAATGAAAGCATTGCCATAAATTGTCATCTGCACAATGAAACGTTTTGTAAAACATTTGCGAAAAACAGTAATAACGAAATCTTTGAAATGTCCTAGTTGAAGCCTGGGTGAACAAACGACGATGAAAGCCCGGAACTCAGCAATGACCGTTACAATATCCAGCATCTGCAACCTCTTGAGTCTTGGGGGCCTTCGAACCATCGATCCCAGAATGGATTAAGAGGGCCGTGTGTTCTGTCAATCAAGGGGAATGACAATCAGAAACGACGGGAAAGTTTACGAAACAATGCAAAGAACTAGAATAGAGGTGTTACATTGGGAGTAATGGATCAGGCCTTGTTTCTGCACTGTTCAGTATTCTGGAGTACAAAACAAAAGTCGGTTAGCAAAATGATCGCAGTCGAAACTAGGTTTTCTAGATAAAAAATCAAAATATTCTTCTGCCGTGCTTACTCCTTGCATGCAGATGATGCTTTATCCATCTTTTCAAGTTGCTCCAGTTCTTCCTGCGCAAAAAAAAAATGAGGAGAATAAAATCCATTCAGCAGCCTTAATAATGATGTCATGCTGATAAATCATGACAAACAAACACACGCACGCACACAACAAGCTGCTGAATCCCTTTTCAGGATACCTTTTGGATTACCAAATCACCGAACTAGAAAATGGAAACTCATGCCCACCGAAAGGAGGAAACAAATAAAGCAATAACCGTTATAAATCTCCAATTCTGAATTAAACCTAATGTGAAAAGTGTCACTAGATGCTTGGCCATATAAATTCACGGCCGTGAGGGGATGAAATATGTCACTAAATGTTAACACAATGATGCAAAAGGACACATTTCAAACTTATCTTAACAAGAAAAGTTTAACACCGCACAGTTCATTGACATCCAACTTTTCGCCCATAACGTTTTGCATGCCTCACTCTTTCCTCAAGGTACCCTACCGACTTGGTGGAAGAGTGAGTCACGAAACTCAAACATCTTTAACCTTAGTTGCTTCCCAAGACAGAGGATATGGAGTTGCATTTCTTAAAAGAAGGTACGATTTGTAAGTTTCAAGAGCATGCGGCATCAATTGAGATATGGAAAGTTTAATCAGACCACTTCTTAAACCAAAACTTGAAAACAACTCCAGACATGACTGTCCCACCAATATATGTGGTTGCTCCTCAAACCAAAATGTTGGCAGCAAGATTAACAACTTCTACCAATATATGTGGTTTCACAAATCTTATCCGAAGCATAAGGTTAGCAGCAAGTATGTGGTTGCTCCTAGGTTGGCGGATGGAGTGTTTTAACCATTAAAGTCCAAAGAGGTTAAAATATCCAAACATAAATGTAACAAATTTATAATTTTCTACTCCGCACACGAGAAGCCATCTTTCCGAACACTCCGAAACCACTTAATTAGCCTTTATCATTTACGTGAACTTTGCAGCTGAAAAGTTAAAACTTAGGGCTCAAGGTACTCTGAGTGTTGGTAGCTGTGGCCAATTTAACCATTACAAACTCCTGTTATTAATATAGCCTCAGGTAAATTTAAGATAGCTTTGGAGATTGTTATCTTCAACTGAATGTTCTGCCATTTAAGCGTTTTGACTACAGTTCTTCTCTTTTGATATGTAGGTACTTCCTATGTCGTTAATTTTTTTCAACTTCGTTCTAATTTTCAGTTATCAACAGTTTGATAGGTTGCACATTTTCACGATACAGAATATATTTGAAACCTTGTTCTTTCACTTATTGTCTGCAGTAACCCTAGTGACCTGGTCATTTTTTCAACCTAATGAACTTTTGTCTTCACAACTTAGAGACAAAAATCTTGCAAGTTTCTTGCATCACATTTGACAAATTACAATACGAAAACCATCAAAAACACTAACTTCAGAGTTTGATGCAGAAGACCGAATGTGCATGCAAACACAGGCCAAATGAATGAGGAAAGCACGCCACTGTATAATGAGTAAAGCTCAACGATTCACTTCTCAAGAGTTAAAAATGAGTAAGTAAACTAAAAGTTGCCTACACGGCTACACCTCTTAGCTGTAAAAGTCATCATGCTTTCATCACCGACAAAACCAATCAGTTGTATCACATGAAACTTGTACTCACCCAAGGCAAGAGAACTAAACACTAAAAAGCCTTGGGCCAACTACTGATATCCCATTTTTATCTGTTGCGAATCAAATTTCCCTTCTGCACAGCAGATAATGAACTACAATAACCGAGAAGGCAATCAACTATTCCTAAGCGCAAACGTAAATAATAATTGGACCTGACCAAACAAAACGACTAACAACTCCAAAAACTTCCAAATTTGCAAAACATATAGTTAGAAAGGGGGTCGCATGGCCGCAATCGGAAAACCTGATTAAGAGGGTCACATTTAATAGAGCAACAACCCTCATAAATTTTGGCTAACAGTGAATAACAGGGTCACATGGCTGCAATAGGCAAAGTTGAGAATACACTCGAAAGGGTGAAGCATGAACTTTCCAAACTCTCACATTACACTACAGAACTAGGAAACCGAACCTATGGATCGATAAAACAGGACCACAATCTAGTAAACAACAAAACCAAACGATTTCAAAATCTACAGCCATTTTAACACATCTAACAATTCTAATAAATGCATTTTTAATCTACTTCCAATCCTAGATTCCATCATTGACTCTCTAAACCTTCAAACTCCAAACAAACAGAAATTTCAGTGACCGTACAAATCCAGCGGCTAATTGAATTCAACCTTAAAAATTGGAAATTTTCACCATCTCATTGGCACATGCATCCAATCACAATCAGAAACGAAACATAAGACAATCAAAATCCAACAACATAAGACGAACTCAAATTCCCAACATCATAGACAAAGTAAAAAGAATCACACTGACCTCTAAGAATCTAGTTTCTTGCTCGAGCCGCTTCAACTCGGCATGTATCCTGTGCTTCCCTCTGGTATCGGCGGCGGACAAAGACTGCAGCCGTTGGGTTGTCGGGCTCAATGTTTCCGACCCATCCGATTGCATCGTATCGCAGAACCCACTAAAGCTTCAAACTTTCTAGCAAAAATCGAGTTGCAAAAACCAACATATATCACAAAGAAACAATCTGATCATCGCAGAAACGCCATTGGAAGGGAAACCAACGACGACCCAGAAATCTTCATGGACCCCACAACCAATTTCTCACCAGAAACACAAAGCCCTTTTGCAAAGGAAAGGATCTAGCAGTGAGAGAGAAAGGGACAGAGACAGAGTGCTTGGGTTTTTTGGGTTTGGCTGTTTTGAAAGGAATGAAAAGGGAAAGGAAGAAAGAAAGTTGTTTCTTTCTTCCTTCTTTGTGGGTTTGGTTGTTTGGTAGTGGAGGGGGTGTTGGATGAAAGCTGGTTTTCTTTTTTCTGTTTTTATAATTTTCTGTCTTTTTTGTCTCTCTCTCTCTGCTTTTTACTTTCTCTCTCTACTTTTGGAGTCCAAGGAGTCATACAGATTCTTTACTTTGTTATGCAGCCCCCACGCGGTGTTTTTTCCCACTTTGCGCCCTGTAATTGTGGATGCGCGCGCGCATGGTACTGTGGGCATGGACAGGACAATATTTAGCTCTGGTTTTTTAGTACTAGAAAGTAGAAAAGGGGAAGAGAGTCCGTAGAATCATTGTTGGATTGGTGTTGTAGTAGACTAACTTATATGAAACTTGTTTGTCGCTACTGTGACGTTTTCATGATTAAAAATTCTTGAGTGCTCCAAAGTATTCTGTACTTCGGATTTTTTAACCGTTGAATCTTGATTTTTATATTTTAAAACAAAAATCTAACGGTTAAAATACCCGAAGTACGAAATACTCCGGGATATGCAAGAAAGTCCCTTTGATGACTAAGAGGTTTAGGTAGCGGTAAATTTGTTCAATGTACATACTTCTCGTGTTATAAGTTTTTCTAAGTTTGGAGAGACATAAAATGGATCTTAAAACGGACATTGGTGATATGTAAGTTCCTCTAAGGGTGGTGTAGGTTATCCCCTATTGTCGGTCAGGACAATTTCATTTGTGTGACAGTGTGGTATGATGGCATTGTGTTGTGAATTCACCTAATACAGAAAGAGATTGTAGGTCAAGTGGTTAAGAGCATTTACTCAAGTATCCGAGGTCTTAAATTCGGTTCAATCTCCTCCAATATTGTTTTTATAACAATAAAAAATGAATTTACCTAATACATGTGCAATTATTAAAATCTTAATGCTAAATCGTAAATAGTGAAAAACTCTAAACACAATATGTGGGTTGTAGTTTATGTGAATTTATTACACGAGATGAATAGGTTGGTGCAGTGGGTAGTATCCAAATAATGTAGGCAAATAAAACTGACAAAATTGCACTATAATTGCTTATGTGGCAGACTGCTTACTCAGTTGGCTTGTAGAAAAAATATGTCACCTTCAATGGAATGAAGCAATATATTTTTATTTTTTATTTTTATCTTCTTTCTCCACTTAAAATACTCTCTAAAGATAATTTTGAAGTACACAATATTGTCTACTTTGGAAAAGTAGGCAAAATTTGCCTACCCATTGACTACACTATTGAAGTATGTTATTGCCTACGTGGCTCAATGGGTTTTACTACTCATTTGCCTACTTCATTAAAAATGTTCTAAATATTAGAATGTAATGCTAATGAATTCTTCGAGATTATCTAGGATATGTGAGATTATAAAATCATGGAGTTATTGAATGCGAGATATTGTGGTTGAATTGTTAAAAAATCCATAAAGTAATCACCACGAGGTGATTTATGCCTTGTTTGGTATTTTTTTTTTCACTAAAAACTGTTTCACTTTAAAGTTAAGCAGATAAAAAGTGTTTGGTAAAAATGAAATATACTGCTTATTTTAAAAGTTATAGCATTAACACATTAACTTTTAAAAGCAGCATGGAAGTTGCTTTTAAAAGCTGCTTTTATAAGCAGTTTTTTTTTTAAAGCACAACAACCCCAAACTGGTGATTGAGACAAATTTTAGGTCTGTATTTCACACGATTCGTCCTGAATTTGATTCCTAATACTGGTAAATCACACAATGATGATAAAAGGGAGACTAAAATGCCTTTGTGAATTTTCTCGATCTCTGAAAAAGTGAATTACTGTGACTTGACCACCTGTTGATCCTCTTTTAAAATAAAACAAATCCATAAAAGTATACACTTTAATGCCACATCAACATATACATTACGTAATACCAGTTACAGTCACTATTCATTACTCATTATATCTTATCACACTAACCTTTTCTTTTTCGCACTAAGGTTCATCAACTCTCCTCATTATTCTCATTGATCAAAAGCATTACTTTTTTTTTGGGTGAACCGAGGGGGTGGAGACACCCCAGACCAAACTAAACTACATCATTAATACAAATAGAGCGGTGCTTAGAGCACTTTCACCCGTGCTTAAAAAGCAAGGACATGGACAACAATTTTGTCTTTGAAGCCCAAAAAACACCTCCAGCCAATTACAATTTGAAAGGCCCAACCATGCCCTATCAACTGCCCTACTAAGTCTTGTCTTTCCTCATGCCATCTGGCAAGCTGACGTCAACATGACATCAACCACCACTTTACAACCTGGTGCGTCGAATTCAATAGTAAAAAAATGAACTGTCAGAATTAATCCGACCGTTGAAAAATAATATAAAAAAGGGAAAAATTTGTTTTTTTATTCTATAAATACCCAACCATATTCTTCATTCCCACAACCACAACTCAATATTTATTTTTCCTACAATTTTATCAAAAATCTAAGAGGATATTATTAATGGATAATGACACTGTCGTGATAAGAGTGGTTGAAAATCACACGTGGCGGATAATGCCAACAAAGCATACAAAAAAAAAAAACCATATTTTTTTTACCCTTGCCCTTGCCCTCCTTCAACGGGTGAAATTGCACAAAGGCAAATACTGTTTTAGAAGGCAATCACTTACCCTTGCCCTGCTCTTGCTCTCGCTCTCCTCTAAAGAGTGAAAATGCTCTTAGGAGCTCCTACAAGATCATCCATTAAATATTGCCCAAGCCATTGGGGAGGAAGCTCAAAAACATAAAGTCCAAGGTCCAAATTGTAGCTCCAATTGGCTAGTTGATCTGCAACACCGTTCGATTCCCTGAAAATATGTTTTAGCTCACATTGCGCAATTCGTCTCATCATATCCCTGCAACTCTTCAAAAGTTTAGTGAAAAATCCAGTTCAAAATTTGGTGGTTCCTCCATTTCCAGATATACCAATATGCAAAAACAAACAAACAAACGATTCCATGCTATCTTATCAGACCACATTGCCTTAGACGTCACTGTAGACACGTAAATTTCAGCGAAATGAATGTTTATCAATAAATTAAATTTGACTCGTCAAGGCTTACGTGGCACACACCATGAGTCTCACAAATTGCACACATGGCATGTGACTCATAAAAATTGGATGAGTTATCAAGAGTAACATGTGTCAGCATCTGAGACCTCCGTCAAACAAATCAAACCAAATACACAAGAGGATAAATTAAACCTAATTTGATCAAATTATATCAATTAGGGTAAAATTTTCATAAATTAAAGATTCTGATTTAATTAAAAGCTAAATTAAATAATTAGCTCAAATTAAATCAAATCAGAAAATCAATCCCACAAATTACGGGATTCAAATTGAGGATTTTAAACTAATACTCAATCGCTCGCCTATAAATACTAGGCTCATTTTCAAGAAGAGGAGGGGAGAGAGAAACTAAACAAGTCCAAGCCTTTGGAGAAACCAGAAAGCTGGCCAAAGCAAACACCAAACACACAAACACTCTTGTGTTCTTCATCAAACTCGTGGAGAATCAACAAGCGCAACAAACACGCGCCAATTCATCCGCCACTAAAGCTAAAGATCACCCACCACTAAAGCTGAAGATCACCCACCACGTGACACTACTCGTGGTCCTGATTTGTTCAAGATCAAACCTCAACGGCCCTTGACCAAATCACATCCCGATTCAAGATCAAGTGCTCACCACCCTTTGATCAACACAAATATTGAAGATTGAATAAGAGGAAATTCTTTTTCTTGAAAAAGAATACCTACAGAGATCGTAACCCTAATTTTCTCATTAATACAAATTTATTTTGTACGTGTGTTCTTATTTTATTCGTTGCAGGAAATTTCGTGTATACAGTCACATTAGCCATCATCCAGGCTTTCAAATCCAAGTCGCATTACTTTGGTGATGCGTCTTTAATCTTTTCGCTCTCATTTTAATCTTTCATTTCTTGCACATTCACCTACTTGAAATGAGTATTTGATGTAGATCGAAGACTAAATTGAAAGGTGTCAATTTGGCAGCAAAATTCAAGCTATGTATATTTGGACTCTAATAACCTATTTGGGCTCATAAGAATGGCATCGCGAGTCCAACTCACGACTACGCTATGACATATGAACTTCTTAGGTCAAATTCGGTCATTTACTATGTTTATTATCTAAACTTAAATTGGGTAAAGCCATAAGACCTAATTCAAGAGTCAAGATTTTCAACCCTATGATATGCACAAACGATTAAAGAGAAATACGTAAGTCACATACCTTAACAATTAACTGTGAATAATCTACAATCTTGATTTGGAGCGATCCGTAGACGAGTAGTCGATTTGGAACGATTCTAGTTTCCTTATATTTTGGATACCTTCTCTTTGTCACATTGTGGTAGTATTCAAATTATTTTCATTCCTGACTTCACCAAATTATGCGAGCTCGGTGTATAACGAAATAGATAAACCAAAACAATTAAATACTTGCAAGTATATAAGATCAGCAACATTATAGCAAGAACAAACACGAGGTCAATCCTACGAGGACTGATTCAATTTACCTGATTAATCATGAAAAAACTTAATTAAAAAGAGAATGATTAAATTGTGTTGACTGATCGATTAAGACTAAAACTAACAAGAAAATATAGCATACAACAATTAAGGGATTGCAACTCAATATTTGAGGGCACCAGGACACCGAATCCACCACTAATGATAAAATCTAGTCTCTTATTTACCTACTAGCTTGTTGATCAATCCAATTGACGTTGTCGTTCAATTTTTCTTTTGCTTAGATTAGCTATGGTATTTAAGATAACCCTTATCATACATGCAATGTGTCTATTGTATCTAGTACATATATGAACACATGACTAATTAAGCACATATCACCTGTGTTTAATAAGTATTAAAATTATTCAGATTTCTAACTACCCTACATTTACTAATACATATGGAACCAAAAATATGAATAATTCAATATTTAAATAATTAATGAAAATGTATAGGGGAGACAACTAATGAGAATGTGATTATATCCCTTCATACAAATATATTTACTTTGTTGTTTAATCCACAATGGATTAGCACAATTAAAAGTGATCTTTTTTTTTTTACAAATGATAGCGTTAGTAGGTTAAATTGTTAGTTGTTAGGAAGAAAAGGAGATCGATGGGGATTGAACCTGCGCCAAGGTGCACAAACATGATTGCTTTCTGTCACTGCAGTAAAACGCTATTTGCATTAAAAGTGATCATTTTGAAGCACTGCTGCTACGTTATTTTACCAATAAATTTTGACAAACAAATTAAGTAAATTAAGCAGTTATCTTATTTCTAAGAGTTCTTCTTAATCCCTTTGCCAGAAACAAAGGAAGTAACAAATTTCTCAGATGAAAGACCAGCTAGCTCGCCGCGGTATACGACACTACGTGTTCAATCCAAAACACACTTGACTACTGAAGATCCTCATACCACTAATTACTGCATGACTCACACAGCTGTCGACTGTCACCCCCACCTACGTCCACGTGTCACCGACATGCATGCAACCTCTTCTATGCAGCCTCAGTACATAATCTTACATTCAGTCGATCAATTGCTCAAAAAAATTTAGCTAAAAGCATGTCATCTGTCTCTGCAATCTCCTCCTCCCTCATAAAACGAACCATCCCGTTTTGTTCCTCCGCGGCTAATACTACTTTAGACACGGCAGGAAACGGTGCTACACAGTTTCTTTCACTCAAAAAATCCATGTTCCCCTCAGCATCTCATGTTCTAGCCTGTGCCCTACCCGACGAGTACCCTACTCGAGCACCGCCAGAGATTTCTCCTTCGGTTCCAGGCCGCTACGACCAGCCTTCTACTCCTCCTGAGGTGCCTGAAATTTCCACCTCTCCGGAAGTGGACCCGGCTACTACTGTACCACCTGAAGTGAGGCCATATCCTCCGCCACTTAACCCCGGTCCAAATCCAGGTCCGGATTTTCCGGTACCTCCCTTGAACCCGCATCCTGTGCCCGATATTCCGCCACCTTTTCCTGATAACCCGTTTCCAAAACCCGATGTACTGCCGCCGCAGCCACCTGACGTCGTGCCTCCACCTCCGCCGGGGCCTGAGATTATACCTCCTCCAGCTCCGCCGCCGCCACCAACTGGCCCGGGTGGGCCTATTGTTGTCTAGGTTGTGAATTAAGTTTTCGATTTTGACGGGGAAATTCTGGATGTATATAGAGCAGTTCTTGTTATGTAGTAACTTACTAATTAACAATTTTAGTTTATATATTTTTATGTCGTTGGACCAATGAAATGATATTATGTCTTGAAGCTGACTTTTGTACCACTGGAGTTTATTACTAAAATTATAGTTTTATAAATTCAAAGGTAGACAATGAAAACCTTGAAATTTGAGTTTTGATTCGAATCTGTAGCGGAAACTTTGTTTTTTGGCCACAATTTTTTTGATACGATCTATATTCTTGTAGATGAGTGACACAGGCACAAATGAAGCCTGTTCGACGTTTGCATAGATTATTGAAAGATATAGTTTATTGAAAGAACACAATAGCTCGACAAAGAACAGGATGATGAAATAGTTGAATTGATTTTTTAATAGAAAAAAAATAATGAAATAGTTGAATTGATTACTTAAAATTGGATTGAATTTGAATCTTCAAAGAAGGGAATAAAACGTTTGAATTTTGTTCAATTCATTAAAAGTAGAAGCTGCATCAGATAAGATTGATCTTCGGCTTGGCTGGGCGGGCTCCACCCATCCGAAATTTTTTTACACCAGTTGCTACCTTCGTGTACTAGCCCAATCAACTCACCTCAAGATCCAATTATCTACATGCCCAATTTCTTCAAGCTCTAGCCCAATCAGCTCACTCAAGATCCAATTTTTTATATGCCCAATTTCTTCAAGCCCTAAAAGTAATGAAAAAACGTAGTTCTTATTAGTCAACAGAAGGAAAAGGTAGTTCAAGTGACTGGGCTTCATTGCTGCTCATTTTAGTTCACAAAGCTTATACAAATGCAAAGTATTTTTTTTCATTTTGACTTTATTCTTCTTAAGTTCTTTTTTTTTTTGGTACAAATTTTTTTTCTTGTCTCGCGTGTTATGCTTTTTCTTGTAAATTTCTATTTCTTTTCCTTTTATTTCTCTTAATATGTATATTGAAGGCAATAGTTTCAGTATAAATATCTGATTTGATGAATCTATTAGAAGAAATTAGGAATTGAAATTGTGAACTTAAATAAGTTTTTTTTTATTCTTGATAATAATTTCACTTGTACAATCGAGTTTTGTTTATATTTATTTATATAGTTATTAATAGATTGTGTAAAATTTTAAAATAAATGAGACTTCGTAAAAAAATTTGGAAATATTTCCACTAGTAAAATTTGGCTTCAAAGTTTAGCACACCCCAATTTTAAATCTTAGATTCGTGCCAGGCACAGGTCTAGGCTTGGCTGGGGTGGGCTCCAGCCCATCCAAAAATTTCTTCCCCCAGTTGCTACCTTAGTGTAATAACCCAATCAGCTCACCCAAGATCCAATTATCTACATGTCCAATCTCATCAAGCTCTAAAAATAAATGAAAAAAGTAATTCTCATTGGTCAACAAAAGGAAGAGGTAATTCACGTGACTGGGCTCTATTGCTACTCGTTTTAGTTCACGTAGCTTATAGAAGTGCTAAGTATTTTTTTTTCTTTTTGGCTCCATTATTCTTTAGTTCTTCTTCTTTGTTTTTTTAGTACAATTTTTTTATTCTCTTGTGTATTATGCTTTCTATTGTAAATTTGTATTTCTTTTTCCTCTTCTTTCTCTTAATATGCATATTGAAGATAATAGTTTTGTTATAAATATTTGATTTGATGAATCTATTAGAAGAAATTAGGAAGAAATTGTGAATTTAAATAAGTTTTTTTCATTCTTGATAATAATTTCACTTGTACCGTCGAATTTTGTTTATATTTATTTATATAGTTATTAATAGGTTGTGTAAAATTTTAAAATTAATGAGACTTCGTCAAAAATTTTGAAAATCTTTCCACTAGTAAAATTTGGCTTCAAAGTTTATCCCACTCCAGTTTTAAATCCTACATCCATGCCTGATTACATGCAGGCACGGGCCTAAGCCCGACTACGGTGGGCTCCAGCTCATCCGAAAATTTTCTCCCCTAGTTGCTACCCTTGTGTAATAGCCCAATCAACTCACACAAGATCCAATTATCTACATGCCCAATCTCATCAAGCCCTAAAAATAAAGGAAAAAAGTAGTTCTTATTGGTCAACAAAAGAGAAAGGTAATTCACGTGAATGGCCTCCATTGCTGCTTGTTTTAGTTCACGTAGCTTATACAAGTGCTAAGTATTTTTTTCATTTTGGCTCCATTGTTCTTTAGTTCTTCCTTCTTTTTTTTTAGTACAAATTCTTTTCTTCTCTCGTGTGTTATGTTTTCTATTGTAAATTTCTATTTCTTTTTCCTGTTTTTTCTCTTATATGTATATTGAAGATAATAGTTTCGTTATAAATATCCGATTTGATGAATCTGTTAGAAGAAATTAGGAATTGAAATTGTGAACTTGAATAAGTTTTTTTCATTCTTCATAATAATTCCACTTGTATCATCGAGTTTTGTTTATATTTATTTATATAGTTATTAACAGGTTGTGTAAAATTTGAAAATAAATGAGACTTCTTCAAAAATTTTGAAAATCTTTCCACTAGTAAAATTTGGCTTCAAAGTTTATCTCATCTCAGTTTTAAATCCTAGACTCGTGCTTGTTTACATGCAGACACGAGCCTAGGCCTGGCTGTGGTGGGCTCGAGTTCATTCGAAAATTTTCTCCCCCAATTGCTACCCTTGTGTAATAGCTCAATCAGCTCACCCAAGATCAAATTATCTACATGCCCTATCTCACAAAAGGAAAAGGTAATTCACGTGACTGGGCTCCATTGTTGCTTGTATTAGTTCACTTAGCTTAAACAAATGCTAAGTATTTTTTTTCATTCTGGCTCCCTTTAGTTCTTTTTTTTTTTTAGTACAAATTATTTTCTTCTCTCTTCTGTTATGTTTTCTATTGTAAATTTCTATTTCTTTTTCCTCTTCTTTCTCTTATATGTATACGGTCGAGTTTTGTTTATATTTATTTATATAGTTATTAACATGTTGTGTAAAATTTTAAAATAAATGAGACTTCGTCTAAAATTTTGAAAATCTTTCCACTAGTAAAATTTGGCTTCAAAGTTCAACCCACCTGTTACATCCCATCCCTAATGTTATTTTATTTTGTTCCCCGAAGTTGTAAAATTACGAAAATATCCCTTTTGGGCTAAGTGGAATCCTACGTGAACTTTTGAATTCTCTTCGTAACTTTGCACTTTTCTTGTGATCTTTGTGTAGCACTCTTTGTTACGAACCTGATAGCGCAAACGAGACGTCATTCGAACTTGTAAAGAACAAGTTATGTGCAAGGGCAAAATGGTAATTTACAATTTTCAATATTGTTTTCCTGTGGGCTGTTTTTCGTGTTCTTGCATGGAAATCAGAGTGCTTTGCACTATCTGAAAACCAACTTCAAAAACTAATCCGGGACAAAGCTACATGCAATTGTTTATAAAAATTTTCTACTCTTTAAATTGATGTGTTTCCGTTGTGGGATTTCAACAACACAAACCAACATCTCCCTCTCCCCTTTACTCAGTCTGTATCCCTCTTTGTTTTCCTCTGGTAGTTTCCCTTCCCCTATGCTCTGCACACACCCAAAACTTGCTGAGAGCTCCACCACCACCATCACCTTGATTTTTCTCTCTGACAAACCACCACCATAACCGTCCTTAACTCATCACCATCATACCAAAACCAAGCCTGCAACTCGGCAAAACCTCAAACTTTGACTGCACCGAAACTCAATCGAAGGTTGGAGATTTTTCTGACGTGTTATCCGACTATCGAGACCTCGATCGACTTTGTTTTTGTCACCAACCGACTTCTTGTGAGTCGTAGATCACAACCCAGTTATTGCATGCAAGATCTGGCTCGAAAACCACAAGAACCAAAACCTCCACTTTCGGCCGAGAGCTTTCGTTGCATTTTCCGGCCACCTCCAGCCACTTTTTGAGATTTTTCTAGGTAAAATTGAATTCCTTGTCTTCCTAGCTTCATTTTGACATATTGTGCATGAAAAATGGTGGTGATTTGACTTTTTTTTGAACTTTTGAAAATTCCGCCAAAAAATTTCAATTTCTGACGAGATTCTAGCCGGTGGCAGCCAGAAGTTGCAGCGGAACCGTAAAGCTGACGTTAGCAAACCCGGTTCTGACGTTAACCAACCCGATCCTAACGTCAGCAAACCCAGTCCAGATCTGGTTGGACCAGAAATATTCCAAAGGTATATTCCTTCTTGATTGACGGTTGTAACGAAATATTCCGTAACAGCAATGGAATATTCCGTTAAAAACTTAGAATTTTCTGTTATAGTTACCGGCATGTGTAATCGACCCTTGGCCGGTGCGTGATGGCACGTGGCTGCACATGATGCTCCGTGCAACCCTCTAGCGAAGCGTGCGAGTCACTTTTTCGATACTTTTAGCTCTCGAAACGAGCAAACAAAGGGGATTTCAAGTCTTTTCCTTAGTAAAATTTGGATTTGACGTGTTTAATGAATAGTTTAGTAATTTCTCATATAGGTGAGACCTACCCCGAAGAGTAGCGAGGCCAAACTAGATACGGCGACTACGACCCGGCGACTACGACCCGGCGACTTACCAGTAAGTGGGTTATTTGATTTAAATTATATTATAGTATGTGTTTTAAATTATGTTTTATGAACTATCGTATAGCATGCCATGTTTTTAAGAAATTAGAAATGATTTTATCAAATACCTTTACTTGAGTTTTAGAAATTAATGTTGGCATGATTATACATTTATTACTGTTACTTATCATGCATACTTGCACGGTGTTAGTACTGTCTGGGCCAGGACTAGCGTCACGTGTATGTTCACACTGAACTGACACTCTCACTTTGGATCCATTGTAGGTGTCAACCTGTTCTAGTTGCCTTGGCATCTAGAACTCGTTGTGACGCACTTATCGCCAACTTCACATGCATGTAGTACTTTCTACATGAACTCGTGTACTTGTATTTATCTGATAAGTAAACTTATTTATACTTATCCTGTTTAACTATTTGAGTACCCGTATCCTTTGAAGCGTTGTTACCAACGCTTAATGTTTATTTTATTAGTTTATTACAAAATTGTGTTTTTGGAAATTATTACGGGTTTTACAGTGAGGGGTTATTGTTTTGAAGATCGGAAAAAAGTTTCAAGAAAAAATTTACTTTTTCGGCCCACTCACCCTTTTACGTTTTTGCGCCCCTCTAGGACCTAAGGACTGAGCTTGGCAGACGAGGATTGTTGGCACCAGTTGACTCGCTTTTCTGAGAATGTAGGAAGATTATCTTACTGGTTTTAATGTCCATCCTTCGGGATGGGAATGTTAATTTCTTTTACTGCACTTTCTATGTGCTGACATTGTAAATCTGTAAATAAGGGTTCAGCCCCACTCTGCGCACTCTTTACTTTCTTATTTTTGCTTTTTAGACTAAAATTTCAACTTTTTCATTCAGTTCTTACACATTTTCCATATCATGACTTCGTCACTTCTCTGGAGTGACGATCAGCATGCCTCGAGTTCCGGTGTCTAGGTGGATATTCGGTTGGGGTATGTCACCACCCCAGTTTTAAATCCTGGATTCGTGGCCGTTTTACATACAAGCACTGGCCTGAGCCTGGCTGGGGTGGGCTTTAGCCCATCTGAAAACTTCCTCCTCCAATTGCTACCCTTGTGTAATAGCCCAATAAGCTCACCCAAGATCCAATTATCTACGTGCCCAATCTCATCAAGCCCTAAACATAAAGGAAAAAAAATAGTTCCTATTAACAAAAAAGGAAAAGGTAGTTTATGTGATTGGGCTCCATTGCTGCTCATTTTAGTTCACGTAGCTTGTACAAGTGCTAGGTATTTTTTTCATTTTGGCTCCGTTCTTCGGGTTTAACTTCAGTGGTACGTACTATTCAATGGTACGTGCTGTTGAATGGTCTAAGATTCATTTGGGACCCGCTGCAAATTAATCTGAACCATTCAATGGCCGTACCATTAAATGGTACGTACCACTGAAGAATTTTCGCCATTCTTCTTTAGTTCTTTACTTTTTTTTTGGGGTACAAATTCTTTTCTTCTCTCGTGTGTTATGCTTTCTCTTGTAAATTTCTATTTCTTTTCCACTTCTTTCTCTTAATATGTATATTGAAGATAATAGTTTCGTTATAAATATCTAATTTGATGAATCTATTAGAAGAAATTAGGAATTGAAATTGTAAACTTTAATAAGTTTTTTTTTCATTCTTGATAATAATTCCACTTGTACCGTCAGTTTTGTTTATATTTGAAAATAAATGAGATTTCGTAAAAAAGTTTGAAAATCTTTCCACTAGTAAAATTTGGTTTCAAAGTTTATTCCACCCCTGTTTTAAATCCTAGATCTGTGCCTGTTTACATGCAGGCATGGGCCTAGGCCTGGCTGAGGTGGGCTCCAACTCATCTGAAAATTTTCTCCCCAGTTGCTACCCTTGTGTAATAGTCCAATCAGCTCACCCAAGATCCAATTATCTACATGCCCAATCTCATAAAAAAATAAGGGAGTTTTTAGTTTAAATACCAAATTCAAAATAACTTTAAGTTAAAATACCATAGTTTTAGTTTAGGTACTAATTAAAAAGTCAAACTAATTTCCTAGGTAAAATGACAATAATGTCCAATCCTACCATCACAAAGTTATAGCCATTAACATTCCCAATAAATTGTAACTAACAAGCATGAGTATGAATTTTTTTAGAAGAAATTTTTTTTTATTACGTTAATCGCTTAGGGTGTAGGGTCTAGTTCCCGGATTTTGGGCTTCGCCCAAAACCCGAGGCCTACACCCTAAGCCCTAAGCTCCTCCCAAGGACATTCTAAAACCCGAAACCCAAAATGATCAACCCCAAACCTTGACCGACCTTTTAAAACCCTAAACCTTCAAAGTCTCTAAAAGCCTTATAAAATTCTGAAAGAAATAAACTTGAGGATAATATGGTAATCTCTCATATCTTTTATTTAGTCATAGGATCACTTGCAATAAAGTTTGTGGTTTATCATAAAATATTTAATTAGACTTGGTATTTTTCCTTAAATATGATATTTTTCCTTAAAACATATACCCAACTTGGTATCTAATATGAATTTACCTCAAAAATAAAGGAAAAAAGTAGTTCTTATTGGTTAACAAAAGGAAAAGGTACTTCACATGACTGTGCTCCATTGCTGCTTGTTTTAGTTCATGTAGTTTATACGAGTGCTAAGTATTTTTTTTGTTCATTTTGGCTCCATTCGTCTTTTGTTCTTTTTTATTTTTTTTTAGTACAAATTCTTTTCTTCTCTTGTGTGTTATGTTTTCTATTGTAAATTTCTATTTATTTTTCCTCTTCTTTCTCTTATATGTATATTAAATATAATAGTTTCGTTATAGATATCTGATTTGATGAATCTATTAGAAGAAATTAGGAATTGAAATTATGAACTTGAATAAATTTTTTTCATTCTTGATAATAATTTCACTTGTACCGTCGAGTTTTGTTTATATTTATTTATATAGTTATTAACATGTTGTGTAAACTTTTAAAACAAATGAGACTTCGTCAAAAATTTTGAAAATTTTGTCACTAATAAAATTTGACTTCAAAGTTTAGCCCACCTCAATTTAAAATTATGAATCCATTACATGGCTCAAAGCATGTGTTTCACACATTTAACTTTTCTAAAAATTCTCTCATAAGTAAACGATTGAGATTTGTCCTTTGATGCACAACAGAACAAAGCTCTTAACTTCTCTTTTCCTTGAACAGTAAAGCATATTCTGTCGTGATGCTATTTTATTGATTGGACGTGTTAATCAACCTGTAATTCAGCTTTATTTGTCTCACGAAAAAATCATTCCACTAAAATTTTTTTATTAAAAAAACTTGGAATATATTTGAGAGCCGTCTCGATCCCCAAGTCGGGGACGGTCCGAGACTCCCGGGTTTTTGAAACCCAACGCCATCTTCCTTTTCCGTCAAACACCGTCCGTCCCTCTCTCGTTCCCGCCACGTGTTCACGTACTCATAAATTAAAAAACAGTTAAATCTGTTGGCAACGCATCCGAAACCTTCCTCAATCTCACGACACCTTTTTCCCTCCTTTACAAAAAAGCATAAATAAAAAAATAAAATAAAATAAAATAAAGTTTTTGAAAAAAACACTTGAAATATCCACCGCCTCTTCTCTCTTCTTCTCCAGTAATTGAAGGACTTCCTCCCTGCTCGCTCGCTCACTCACTCACTCACTCACTCACTCTACTCTCTCCGCCAACAACTTTCCCCCCCACCGCACGAAATGGCGTCTCAGCTCGGCGTCTGTGCTCCATTCACCGCCCATTTCTATCTCCACAAGCTCAGACATCTAGTCATTCTCCCACTAGAACTCCTACAAACGGCGCCGTTTGGGAGAGCCAAAATCACAGGCAGAGGAAGTATGCGGATTAGGGCTTCCGATTGCGAGGACTCGTCCCTCGGCATGTGGAAGAAGGTCGTCGAGAACGACAAGAAAGCCACCGTGTTTGAAAGGATCTCCGAGAACTCTGCTAAAATGGAGGTTGATGATCCGAGTGTCGAGCCTGTTGAGGAATTGGAGAAGAAGAGCGAGGAGTTCCAGAAGATTCTGGAGGTTTCGATTGAGGAAGAACAAGGAATTGAGGAGTGAGGAGGCGGATCGCAGCGGTTCCTGTGGTGGGAGTGGCGGAACAATTGGGGCTCGTCAAGAAGGTAAAGATTTGAACATTGTGTTTGATTTTTAATTTGGAAATTTGAATTTCTGACTGTTTGTTTAAATATTGGATTTTGATTTGGGATTATGAAGATAAAGATGGGTGTAGTTTTGAGGTTCATTTGGTGTTAATGAGAAATGTTGATCACTGTTTTTTTTTATTAATTGAAGTCCATATGTTCCAAGAAAAAAAAGGTTCGGGTTTGATCCTGGATATGTTTTGGATGATGATCGGATTATTGTTTCGCGGAGGTGCCATTATATCAAATTGTAAACTTCTTCAATCGGCAATTTCAGGAACCGGGACTCGTCCTGGGAACCCCCTCAGGGTAGTCATCTAGGTTCAGATGATGTCAATACAAGCAATCCTGTGTTAGAGAAAGAGCGACCTGTACATTATCTCCCAATTGTCTTTCAGAGTACGCTTCGAGAACCCAATCGAAACCCTCCTCTTCCTTCTTGCCAGTCAGTGATAGAGGTTGGGAAAGTGGACGTCTCTAAAGAGGAACATGAACTTGGTGAGGAGTTTTCAGATCATGCAGCAGAGGCAGCTGGTGCTCTTGGTGTGGTGGATGCGTCATCATATGGAGTGAATACAGAAGGATCTAGGTGGTGGAAGGAATCTGGAACCGAGAAAAGGCCTGACGGGCTGACTTGCAAGTGGACAATGACAAGAGGTGTTAGTGCTGACCAAGTTACTGAATGGCAAGATAAGTACTGGGAGGCTGCGGATGAGTTTGGCCACAAGGAGCTTGGTTCAGAAAAATCAGGACGTGATGCAACTGGAAATGTCTGGCGTAAATATTGGACGGAATCTATGTGGCAGGTTATTTCACATTGCTACTTCAAACTAAATTTAAATGTTTTTTCACCTTCTTTTCAATATCATAACCTTAATGGATTTTAGCCTTTCTTTCAGGTCAGAAACAACATTACGTAGGTTCTGCTGTGATTGCAAGTCTAAATTGCATCCTCAAAAGCTTAGACAGATGTTTGGAATATTTTTCAACATGTGTAGTTAATGAACTTAATCTATGTAATGTAGACTTTAATCAGTTCATGCAATCAAAACACAAAAGCTTTACATACCTAGAGTAGATGACATGGTGAATTTCTGGATGATCAAATTCGAGGACGAAATAGAATGAAGTACTTCTATGCACTGTTGCTCCTTATACAACTGACTGATGGGGAGTTTTAGGGTTGTGTTGTGTAGTAGTGTGCATAGGGACCTCATACCTACATAGACATCACGTCCCTAGAATCCTACTCATGAACAAATTCTAGAAACCCTAATGAGCCTATAATTAGAATACTAAAGCCCATGAAATTGTCTCCGACGCAGGAACCCCTTAACCAATAGGAATTAATCCGGGTTTCACTCTTCCTTGTGGCACAAGGAATAGCTAACTAATTAAAAATCTAACCCTAGTTTATTCCGCATACAACTATGTAAAGCAATTAGGATTGGACTTTAATGTTTTATTCCAACATTCTCCCACTTGGATAAATAGTTGTATAACAAGTTTTCTTTAATGGCCTCTTTGAGTTTATTAGTGCTATATGGTTCCTTAGCTATGTCAACTAAGATCACTTGCTTAGAGATGTTGAGTTTAAGAACAAATTAATGTGCTCTTAGCCTTTACAATCAGTCAAACAAGAACCTTACTAACATAATTGTACTAGACTTAGTAATAACAAGATGATTGGCATTCCCTTATGTGAAACTTTATAGCGCAATCACTTTGGTCCTCTTTTTGCAAACAACTATGAGTTTACTTCTTGCTTCCAATGAAGCTCTATAAATGTGCAAGACAGTTATAACATGTACCGTATAAGACAACTGAAACAAATTCTGTTATAACATAAAATTGTGCACTATAACTTCACAGCAAATAACATTCACGTTGTCTAATAAAACACTTTATATGCATAAAAACTGAAAGCATTCCATAGATAATAAAACTTTAACATTCAGAACAATTTGAGTGAATGTACTTCCAAGAATTAAACCATAATCAATCCAAACAAAATCGAAATTAACTGGAAAACAAATTGAGACTACAATACTACTTTACTCCCACATACTTCATGCATTAAAAACTAAAAAAAAAAAGCTAATCCCCATATCTACAACATGCTTATGAAAAACCACGTTTGGCAATGGCTTATTCAATGGATCTGCAAACATTCTAGTAGTTTCAATATTGTCGACTGAAACTAGCTTAGACTTCACTTTCTCTCAAATTAGCTTGTACTTAATATCCAAATGCCTTATGCCATTTGAACGCTTATTGTTTTTAGTATGAAAAACTGCAGAGATTTGAATTGGTCTTAAAACTACATCCACAATTTGTATACTTGTGAAAAACTTCTTCAACCAATTTGCTTGTCCAATAGCTTCAAAACATGCTACATATTCTGCATGCATGGTGGATATAGCCACATTCTTTTCCAAGATATAACTCCTCCTGCAAACATGAATACATAACTTGAAGTTGATTTCAAGGTGTCTGGACATCTTGCATAATTTGAATATGTGAATCCAACTCCAATGACCTGGTCTTCTTGTAAATGAGCTTGTAATCCTTGGTCAGTTGCAAGTATCTCAAAACTTTTTTTCTTGCTAACCAATGTGCAAGTCCAGGATTGGGTTGGAATCTCCCTAACACACTATAAAAAAAATGAGATATCTGGTCTTGTGCAAGTTATGCATAAGACTTATCTTGCATAAGGCTACTAACAAGTTATGCATAAGGCTTATCTTGCATGTCATTTTGCTTCATGTTAGTATGAGGGCACTGCTTGTTGCTTAACTTTTCTCCTTTTGACATTGGTACATCACATCCATTGCATGTCTCCATGTTGAACCTTTTAAGTATCTTATTGATACCCCATCTGAGATAATCCCAGCATACCCATGTGTCGGTCTCTACTTGTTTCAATACCTAAGACATAAGAGGCTTCTCTCATATCTTTCATCTCAAAGCTACTTGATAGAAAAAATTAGTGTCATGTAAAAGAGACAAACTAGTGCTAGCTAGAAGAATATCATCTATGTATAGGACTAAAATAATAAAATATCTCCCAATTGCTTTGAGATAGATGCATTCATCTTCAGAATTCTCCTCGAAACCAAAATAGATGCATTCATCTTCAGAATTCTCCTCGAAACCAAAAGAGCTAATCACTTCATAAAACTTAAAGTAGCATTGTCCAGAGGCTTGTTTCAAACCATAAATGGACTTTTTCAACTTACAGACTAAATTTTCTCTTCATTCTTAAATGAATCTTTCAGGCTGTTTTACGTAAAATTTTTCATCTAAATTTTCATTCAAGAATGCAGTTTTGACGTCCATTTGGTGAAGAAACAAGTCTAATTAAGCTACAAGAGCCATGATAATCCTAAATGAGTCTTTGGTTGACACAGGTGAGAAGGTTTCAGTATAGTCAATTCCCTCATTTTGAGTATAGCTCTTGGCCACTAACCTAGCCTTATAACGTTCAATTCCTCCTTGTGAAACCTTCTTAGGGCCAATTAATTTGGGGTTGTTATGCTTTAAAAAAACTGCTTATAAAAGCAGCTTTTAAGGCTTAGTTTGGGATTGCTGTGCTTTTTAAAAAAACTGCTTCTGCTGTGCTGAGAGAAAAAGCAGCTGTGAAAAAAAGCAGGTAAGTGTTTGGTAAACTGTAGTTGTAAAAGTGCTTATAGCAAAAAAAAAGCAGTTTCAAAGTGTTTGGTAAACTTGTATATAAAACTGCTGTGACTGTGTAAAATGACTAAAAAAGGCATGTTGCTGTATGTATTATTAATTTAATTGTTTGCCAAAAATATTGGTCAATTCATTACATATACTTTTTTTTCTTATATTGTTCGTCTTATTTACGTATCCCAAATTTTAAAGAATTATTATAAAAAAATTTCTTTATAATATTAAAATAATATACACTCATGTAAGGTAGTTACAATATTATCAACTATATAATACATGCATCAACCATATTAAAATATCTACAAATTGTTCAATATAAAAATAGTCTAATTAGGTGCATTCATCAAACTTGCGGCTATGCTATTTCTTAATGCTTCAATCTCTTATGATCCTTGGTCTGGTGATTTTGGCCTTCTTCTTCATCAAATAACATACACCACGAAAGTTATTAAACCACAATTTGTATGAAAGTCTCAAGCTAATAAAGATTTGTCCTCTTCAATTAACATCGAACTCTGCGGTGTCAACTTAAAAGCTTGGAGTTCCTGCATTGCTACTGTTGATTGCATCTCGTGCGCTATACGAATCACACCAAACACCCGAGACTGGATTATTAGTACTATCCGGTGCGCTATACGACGTACCAAACGATAGAAAAACAAAAGAAGAAAAGCTCGCCTAGGCAAAAATGACAATGGAGGCCAAACACGAGTCGAAACCCATCACCACCTAAGCGTGAAGAGTGCGAAAGAGTACTTTTGAGTGAGAATACAAATTTGTGTTTGGTAGTAAATCTATAGATTTTAATTAGAGTTGATTTGCATACTCCCTTTTTAACTTTTCATACAAAAAACAATGGTGTTTTCTACCAAGAGGTTCAAGTAGAAGTTGAAGAGAAAAAACAAAGGGTGTGGAAAGAAACCACCTATCAAATAAGCCTCTGACCATAAACAAATTTAAGTGCATACAACAAGTATCTGCTGAATATATAAAACTCCAAATAACAAACATAAAGTGCACTGTCTCCCGAGTCTCACTCGAGGCAATGAAGGGGGGGAACGAGGAACAGAAAAGGGAAAAAGAAAATAAAGATTTAAAGCCGATACTACACTGCACTCCACAACATCATACAACAGCCAATACTAAATCCGCAACCTAAGATGCACCGGAGCTCGATGACAGCCCCATCTTTCAGCATACGAGGCAGGCAGCTACAAATCACTACAACAGTGAAAACAAAAATCACATCAAGAACAAGCCTAATTCGACATCAAATAACAAAACTGCGGTTAAACAACTGATAATAGTTACCTGCTGTTGCGGTTGGTATGCACCAGGCTGCTGGTAGTTTCCATATCCAGCGACATAGCCTCCATAATACATGGCAGGGTCCTGGGATCCAGACCCCCAACAAATATCTGCACTCGAAAGTTTCAGGAGTTACAATCATGTAGCAAGAAATGTACAATGCCAACATTAGAACAAACTACGCACTGTTGTAACATTAGAACACACACAACACACACACACGCACACTGCACACAACACACATTGAACACACAACACACACACACGCACACTGCACACACAACACACACACACACTGCCTTGCTTTGTACACACTGCACACACACACACACTGCACACAACACATACACACTGCACAACATAAATCCATTCCATATCCCAATTCAACATAAATCCAAATATACGCTAAATGAAGGTAAAGTTGCTTTTATTAGTGAATTGAATGGCATTTCACGAGCATTTGATGAGGATCAAGCAACAAAATATTCTATACCAATATACCACCAACAACTAAGTCTTGAGCAACGACATAAAAATGTACACTGATTCAACATTTATAGAGAGCTAAGTTTTTGGCCATGATCATGGAATGTAGGTCAAGAATCCAAAAGAGAAATTCCAGCCTAAAAAAAACATGTTCACATTCAATCCCCAATCAACATAAATCCCAATTCAAATTGCTGGAATTGATAATTTTAAAAACGATTCCATATCCCAAATTAACAATCGCTGTGACTCACCACAAGACAATTGGCACTGGAAGGCTTCGTTCTGCACTGTCGGAGGAATCAGACGGTTGTGCGGCGGTGGCGCGTCCTCGTCGGGGGTTTGAATTTCGAAGCCGCCCAATGAACTTGAAAATTACCCACCAAAAGGGTTTTCGAGGGATAAAAAAGAAGGCATTCGATTTCCCTCCGCTCCCTGCAATTCACAAAATTCGTTCGGGAAAAGCAGACAAAACAATTAAAGCACGTATCAGAATCCATATCATCTGCCATAGCTTTGGCGACGGAGAGAAATCGACAGAGGAGGGGAGAGAGAGTAGCTTTGGGGACGGAGACAAATGGACAGAGGACAAGAAGAAGAAGAAGAAGAAGAAGAAGAAGAAGAAGAAGAAGAAGAAGAAGACGAAGAGAGAGAGAGAGTAGTTATAAGGTTCGTTTCTGGGGACCGATGTTTAATAAGTAGAATTAGAGGCTGAGAGAGAAGGATACTTACCCTTTTTCTGGTGAAGAAGAATGCTCCAACTTGATGAGAGGGACAGATCTGGCGGAGGTGAGGAGGGAGAACCTAGGTGGAAGCTCCTGGAGGCTGGGAATAATCTTCTCTTTCAGTCTGTGAAATCGTTCGATGAGTTCTCAGAGAAAAAAATGGGGGTAGAATTGGCATTAAATTTTTTTTATTAAGTGTACTGTTCACCCGCCTTTTGTCCAAAAAAAGCGCTTTCTTGAGAATCATGGGTTTTATTGCTTCTGCTTATTGCTGTTTTGAACTGATAATTGTGAAAAAAAGTGCTTTTTTTTTTTTTACCAAACACAAATTGAGATGCAACTTTTTTAATAAGCTGCTTTTAAAAAAATTTCAGCAGTCCCAAACTGGGCCTTAAAAGCAACCTCCATGCTGCTTTTAAAAGTTACTGTTAAATGCCATAACTTTTAAAATAAGCAGCATATTTAATTTTTACGAAACACTTTTATCTGCTTAACTTTAAAGTTAAGCAGTTTTTAGTGAAAAAAAAAAATACCAAACGGGGCCTTAGTCTTAAAGACCCACTTGCAGCCTATAGGTTTGCAACCTTGTGGCAACTTAACTAACTCCCACACATCATTGTTACTCATTGATTCTATCTTCGACTCCAAAGCTTCTAGCCACTTGGTTTGGTTTGAATTTTCCATAGGTTGCTTGATAGTGACAGGATCATCTTCAATCCCTTGATCGAAATCTGCTTCTTGAAGATACACATAGTCTTCTGAGATGTATGGCTTTCTTGGTCGTTGTGATCTTCTTGGTTCAAATTCTGGTTGTGGTTCTTCTGGTACCACCAAATTTGTAACATCCAGTAAAAAGTTTGTTATAAAATAATTCCCGGGGGATATTTTGGACACGTGCGTGATTATTTTGTACACGGGATCGTGTGATCTTACTGTTTTGGTGGGTGCACAATACCTCCCAAAACCCAAAATATCTCAATTTTCTTCTTCTTCCCCGTCACTTTTTCCTTATTTTTCTCATTTTCTCTTTCTCTCTCGCTTCACCGTATGTGCATAGTGCACGTCGACGAAAAACCGTCGAACCGAGGTGAACTAAAATCACCACCATCTTCGTCTCGATGCCCTGGACTCAACGGTGCAAACCGTTCATCCAAACTCTCAACCGTTTGACGGGAAAAGCTCACGAAAGAACCTTCCCAGTGATTTTCTGGCCATTCTAGACCGAGGTGAGGTTTCTAACTACTACCATTGGGTTCCTCTCGTTGAGTAGATGAATTTTCATATGTGGTTTGCTAAATTTGGTTGAGTTTTGACGTAAATCGACAAAGCTACAGTACCCACGACCTTTTGGAGATGTCATTACCAGTACCGCTACGCAACTTTGGATCCATTGTAGGTACTAGCCTGTTCTAGGTTGCACTAGGCAATTCGAACTTGTGTGACACACTTTGTGCACAAGGATTAGCGTTAGACTCACGTCATTGTAGTACTCAGCGTATTACTTATATACCTAGCCTATTCCTCGTAGCTTATCTACTTGGGTTTGTGTGTTTACATATGGGTGAGCAATCAGTCAGTCATTGATTTTCGGGGAGTACCTGTGTTTTGAGCATTCAGTATGATTAACGGGGAGTACCCGTATTACTATTATAGTATTTTGAGGATCATACAAGGGAGTATGACGTATTTTCAAAAACTATACATGTTTTCCAGCGAGGGAATAGTATGCTCTTGAAAACAAAGGTTTTATAAAACTTTGCTTTTTGACCCACTCACCTTTTTATGTTTTGCGCCCCTCCAAGACTTAGTGGCAGTTTCGATTTCCAGTGAGGCATGGACTGGCTTCGACTGTGGTTAGCGGTTCTGACAGTTCCTTTAGATTATGTAGGATTCGCTCCTACTTTTAGTAAATTTATATTTATCCATCCTCACGAGGATGTGAATGTTTATACTCTATGCACTATTTACTTTGCTCTAACTGTTATGCACCTGTAATAATGGGTTTTACCCATCACCGCACTCCTACTTCCGCTTCCAATTCTAAATCTACTCAATTTTTCACTTATACATGCATAATTGGCTTTCGTCACTTAACACGTGTCGGCCAGCACTTTCTGACACCTGGCGTGTCAGGATTGGGATGTGTCAAAATTTTCTTCATGTGCAGGTTCAACAGGTGCTTCCAGGTTGTTATAGTTGTCAGGGTCTGCTATAACATTATCTTCAGCCGCTACAACATGCTCTTCATTATTATCATTAATATTTGGTGTTATAACTGCAGTTGTAGTGTATTCAATCATCATTGGTATTGTAGTCCTAGCTGGAGCTTCACCACTACTTCATTACTTGTGTTTGATTCCCGATCGAAAATAAAACTCTTATTCACTTCATTATTAGCTATTGTTTCAATAAACTTGGCTATCTCTGCCTCTATGAACCTTGTGGAATGGTTTGGGCAGTAAAAACGATAACCCTTGGTTCTTTCAGGGTATCCTACAAAGTAGCAGCTTATGGTTCTAGGATCTAGCTTATTTTCTAATAGATTATAAGCCCTAGCTTCTGCTTGACAGCCTCAAATTCTTAAATGATCCAAAGAAGGTTTTCTTTTAGTCCAAAAGTTCGAATGAAGTCTTTAGAACAGCTTTACTTGGGCCTTTATTCAACAAATAGTTTGCTGTATTTATTGCTTCACCCCAATGAAAAACTGGATTGTTTTGATTGCATGGACTTTAATCAGTTCATGTAATAAAAACACAAAAGCATACCTGGAGTAGAAGACATGGTGAATTTATGGATGATCAAACTCGAGGACAAAATAGAATGAAGTACTGCTATGCACTGTTGCTCCTTATACAACTAACTGATGGGGATTTTTAGGGTTGTGTCGTGTAGTAGTGTGCATAGGGACCTCATACTTGTATAGGCATCACATCCCCTAGAATTCTACCCACTAATGGATTCTAGAAACCCTAATGAGCCTATAACTAAAATACTAAAGCCCATGAAATTGTCTCCCACGCAGGAACCCCTTAACCAATAGGAATTAATTCGGGTTTCACTCTTCCTTGTGGCACAAGGTATAGCTAACTAATTAAAACTCTAACCGTAGTTTATTCCCCATACAACTATGTAAATCAATTAGGATTGGACTTTAATGTTTTACTCCAACATGTAAATGCAGGCTGCTCTTCATAATAGCGAGGAAAAGCCCCTTAGAAATGTTGTGTTTCATCAACAAGATTCCCATAAGAAGAGATATGTAGCCATTAGCTTATTTATCGTACCATTGACTTCTTAACAACAATTTCGATAAACATATTGTTGCCAACATAGTTGATATTCACAAACATTTTCTTTCTCCTTCCATTGTATCCATTTTTCAGAGAGTGCTCCTAGAGTTTATTAATTCATTTTCCAGTTGAATTTATGAGAGAAATTGTGCTACGTTTGATTTGGCGATGAAATATTTTGGGTAAAATGTTGTTTTACACCGAAAATGAAAACCCTATTCCCTACGCCAACTGGCTGCATATATTGTCTGCATCTCTATAGGCATAGTCTATTTTCCCATGAAAATATGAATGTTATAAATCTTAACAAACTGAATAGAAAATTTTAATTTGATTGCAGAATTGTAGACTTATGCATATGGAGAAAACTGCACACAAGTGGGGAAAGAGTGGTAGAGGCAATGAGTGGCACGAGAAATGGAAGGAACATTATGATGCCTCAGGCCATGCAGAGAAATGGGCTTATAAGTTGTGTAGTATTGACCCAAACACACCCCTTGAGGCTGGCCTCATATCTGGCATGAAAGGTACCAAATTCTTTGATTAAATGTTTGATGCCATGCTCTTAGTAACATTGTCTCATTTATTCCTGCAGTCTGGTCAAATTGTTTCCTCATGGCAGTAGATTTCAAAAAATTGTAATATTCCCGCAGATATGTCAATAAACTTGCCTTTATCGTGATAAAACTGAATAATCTGTGAAACTTCCAAAAATATGTTTTCTTGTAAATACAGGTGGGGTGAAAAGTATGATGGACATGGTGGCAACGACAAATACACTGACAAATGGGCTGAGCGCTGTGAGGGTGATGGCTGGGCAAAATGGGATGACAGATGAGATGAACATTTCGATCCAAATGGTCACAGCGTGAAGCAGGGCGAAACATGGTGGGAAGGTAAGTTTGGAGACCGCTGGAACCGGACATGGGGCGAGGGCCATAATGGTACTGGGTGGGTTCAAAAGTATGGGAAGAGCAGCAACGGCAAGCACTAGGATACATGAGCAGCAAGACACATTGTGTGACAGGTTCCCTCACTTCAGGTTTTACCACTGCTTCGAGAACTTAGTCAAGCTCCAAGAAGTTCCTAAGCCATCCGAGATGTCATAGATCATCATCTGTGTACACTGCAAGGGCCGTCTACATTTATAATCGTAGAGTCCTTTTACCTAAATAATGAATGTAATTATAATATAGTGTTTGGAGGTATTGTTTGGTTCCACTGCAAATTTAATCTCAGACTATGTAAGTTTGATAAGTTTGTGTGAACTAAATAAAACAAATTCAAAGTACTTAATCGATTACCAAAGATTAATACACAAGCAAAAGAAGAAACTTGTATGAGAAAAAAAGAGGAAAGAGAAACTTGCATTTATATGGGCATCAACGAGAACTTTTGTATCTAAGCGTAACCAATCCATTCATATTATAACAGGCCGAAGTAGAATTATAGTCCTGCAGTTTTAGCGAAGTTTCACTCAGTTCCATGTAATTTCCATTGCTGTGATTTAAACTATGTGGTTTACTAATCGTTGCAATTGAAGAACAACAACTTAACTCCGTCACCTTTTTAATGAAATTAGCGCGTGAGAGGCACACACTTGTGTTTTCACACCTTTCAGAAGTCAATTTTACCTTCACCTATGTCACTTACTAGCTAATCATGTCACTTAAAAATAAATTTGATAAAATGAAGTTGTCATGATTTGTCCTTATGCAAATGTCACAATACTTACAATATATTTTTTGGTTCTAGTGGCTAGGGGCGAGGATTCTAAATTTAAGTGGGTCCTATGTTGTCCAAGGCTTGGGTAGAGACTATTTTAGCCTCCCAAGATGCCCAGGCTTCGATAGGACCAGGCTAATTTTGTTGGGTTAGAAACTATTTTTTAAATTTGAGGCTAAATTATCAATTAACCAAGGTCAAAAGGCTTCCATTAGATATGCTCTAAGGGCTGGGGAGTGGGCTAAATATCACAATTGGCTAGCAATAATAATTTGGTTCCAATTCGCCCTTGGCAAGAATCAAACCTAACTTCTCTCACTTACAAGTATGAATACCACTAGACCATAATATTAAGTGGTAATTTTTTTTTATTATTGTCTCACAAAAAAATCACTCCGCTACATTTTTTAAGCTTATTTACGGCTGTCCCTTCTGAAACTCACACTTATTCTCACTTTACCCTATGAAACTCATTTTTCTCACTTTACTCCATGAAACTCACACTTGCTATCACTTTGTCCTGTTTCCGTCCAAAGTCTGTGAAACATAAAACTGGGACCCACTTGTCTATAATTTTATTTTTACTTTTGGTCAAAAAGGACCCATTTGCCTATTTATGTGAAATTTGGTTTATTTATGAAAGATTTGTCATGAAATCCAACTACCAACTGAACTCTTATATAATGAACAACTTAGATATATCTAATGTCTAAATACAAATATTTTCACTGAAACTCACGATTGAGCTTCCAGATTTCGAGCAACACATCTCCTAATCCAGATAAATCGCTCCACTTTCAAAACCCTAATATGAAAATTAAATTCACATTTAGCGTTTATTCAACCAACTTAGCAACCTCTCTTTAATGGGTTTGTTCGTGAAATGACGACATTACCCCTAATATTGCTAACATACGAGCATGCACCATATAAGTCATTCTAACTTTTATTTGACAGACTTTGGACGGAAATAGGGCAAAGTGATAGCAAGTGTGAGTTTTATGGCGTAAAGTGAAAAAAAATGAATTTCATGGGATAAAGTGAGAACAAGTGTGAGTTTTATGAGGTAAAGTGTGAGTAAGTGTGAGTTTTGAAGTACAGGCGTAAATAACCCTTTTTGTAGTTAAAAAAACTTGAAATATATTTGAGAAGCCGTCCCAGGATCCAAGTAGTGGACGGTCCGAGACTCCTGGGTTTTTGAAACCCAACGGTAGAATCCTTTTCCGTCACGCACCGTCCGTCTCCCTCTCGTTCCCGCCACGTGTCCACGTATCCACGTACTGAATTAAAAGACAGGTAAATCTGTTACCAACGCTGCAACGCATCCGAAACCTTCCTCTCATTCACGTCACCTTTTTCCCTCCTTTTCAAAAAGCATAATAAATAAATTAAAAATTAAAATCATAAAAAAATTAAAATAAATAAATAATTGTGCTATCCACACACACATTTTTTACTTCGTCTAAATTAATTTCTAAATTTAAATTTTCTTAAATTTATTTAATTTGACGATCAAAATTACAAAAAAGCATTTAAAGTAAAAAAAAGTGTTTGGAAAATAAAAATGAGTGTGGATGCGTGGATAGAAAAACCCTAAATAAATTTTTAAAAAACCACTTAAATATCCACCGCTACTTCTCTTTTCTTCTCCATAATTGAAGGACTTCCTCACTGCTCACTCACTCACTCACTCACTCACTCCACTCTCCCCTAACAGCCTTCCCCGCCACCGCACAAAATGGCGTCTCAGCTCGGCGCTTGTGCTCCACGCGCCTACCATTTCTACCTCCACAAGCACAGGCATCCGCTCATTCTCCCGCTAGAATTCTCCCAAACGGCGCCGTTTCGGAGAGCCAAAATCACAGGCAGGGGAAGTCTGCGGATTAGGGTTTCCGATGGCGGGGACTCGTACCTCGGCATGTGGAAGAAGGCCGTCGAGAACGACAAGAAGGTCGCCGAGTTCGAAAGGATCGTCGAGAACTCTGCTAAAATCGAGGTTGATGATCAGAGTGTCGAGCCTGTTGAGGATCTGGAGAAGAAGAGCGAGGAGTTCCAGAAGATTCTGGGGGTTTCGAAGGAGGAGAGGGACCGGGTTCAGCGAATGCAGGTTGTTGATCGAGCTGCGGCCGCGATCGCGGCGGCTCGCGCCATTTTGGAGGACAAGAACAAGGGGTTGAGGAGTGAGGCGGCGGATCGAGGAGGTTCCGGGGGTGGGAGTGGGGGGGGTGGCGGAACAATTGGGGCTCATCAAGAAGGTAAAGTTTTGGACATTGTGTTTGATTTTTAATTTGGGAATTTGAATTTCTGATTGTTTGTTTAAATATTGGATTTTGATTTGGGATAATGAAGATAAAGATAGGTATAGTTTTGAGGTACATTTGATGCTAATGTGAAATGTTGATCACTGTTCCATTTATTAATTAAAAGTTCAGATTTTCCAAAAAAAAAAAAAGTTTTAAGTTTGGTCCTGCATATGTTTTGGATGCTGATATGATAATTGTTTTATATCAAATTGTAAAATTTAGAGTTGTGAATTTGTAACATATGTTGGCATTTGACAATATGAGGATATACACCCTGCAATCAACGGGGTAGAACTTTTAGTTACGGTGGGAAGTAATGGCGTGCGGATTTAGTATTTTTGAGTATTTAGCGGATGAGCATCTGAATTTTGTGATCAATTGAATTGATGCTTTTTGTTTTTGTTTCTTGTAACTTGTATGTCAGTCATTTGAGCATTTTGTTCATAATGGATACTCAAAAATTTTTAATTTCAACAGGAGCGCAGATTAGGAGTGTAGTTGTGCCAGTGCCTCAATCCGAAATTTCACGAACCGGGACTCCAGGTCCTGATTTTTGGGGCTGGGAACCCCCTCAGGGTAGTGATAAAGGTTCAGATGATGTCATTGACTTGCCGACAGCAATGAAAACTTCAAAACAGCCAAATTTAAGCAATCCTGTGTTAGAGAAAGAGCGATCTGTAGATTATCTCCCAATTCCCTTAGAGAGTAAGCTTCAAGAACCCAATCGAAATCCTCCTCTTCCTCCTTTCCAGTCACTGATGGAGGTTGAGAAAGTGGACGTCTCTGAGGCACCTTACTTGAAAGAGGAACATGAACTTGGTGAGGAGTTTTCAGCACATGCAGCAGAGGCAGCTGATGCTCTTAATGCGGTGGATGAGGTATCATCATATGGAGTGAATACGGATGGATCTAGGTGGTGGAAGGAATCTGGAATCGAGCAAAGGCCTGATGGGGTGATTTGCAAGTGGACAATGACCAGAGGTGTTAGTGCTGACCAAGTTACTGAATGGCAAGATAAGTACTGGGAGGCTGCGGATGAGTTTGGCCACAAGGAGCTTGGTTCAGAAAAATTGGGACGTGATGCAACTGGAAATGTCTGGCGTGAATATTGGACGGAGTCTATGTGGCAGGTTATTCCACATTGCTACTTCAAACTAAATTTAAATGTTTCTCACCTTCTTTTCAATATCATAATCTTAATAGATTTTAGCCTTTCTTTCCGGTCAGAAACAACTTTACGTAGGTTCTGCTGTGATTGCAAGTCTAAATTGCATCCTCAAAAGCTTAGACAGACGTTTTGAATATTTTTCAATATGTGTAGTTAATGAACCATAAATTATATTATTCTAGGTAAATGCAGGCTCCTCTTCATAATAGCGAGGAAAAGCCCCTTAGAAATTCTGTGTTTCATCAACAGGATTGCCGTAGGAAGAGATATGTAGCCATTAGCTTATTTGTCGTACCATTGACTTCTTAACAACAATTTCGATAGACATATTGTAGCCAACATAGCTGATATTTCAGATAGTGCTCCTAGATTTTATTAACTCATTTTCCAGTTGAATTTATGAGAGAAATTGTGCTAAGTTTGATTTGGCGAAGAAATGATTTGGTTAAAATGTTGTTTTTCGCCGAAAACCCTCGTGCTTTCATGATTGTGGGATGATGCCTATTCCCTGCACCAACTAGTGGCACATATTGCATGTATGCACACCGTCTTCAATGTGTTTTAGAACCCTGGCCCTGTATCTGCCTGCATCTCTGTAGGCAGAGTCTATTATCAATGATTTTGAGATGCATGGAAAGCCGTTATCCAATGTCATGGTATGATTTTCAGGCATGTTAGTTTTGTCCGATGAATATATGAATGTTATAAATCTTAACAAACTGAACAGAAAATTTTGACTTGATTGCAGAATTGTGGACTTGTGCATATGGAGAAAACTGCAGACAAGTGGGGAAAGAATGGTAGAGGCGATGAGTGGCACGAGAAATGGAAGGAACATTATGATGCCTCAGGCCAGGCAGAGAAATGGGCTCATAAGTGGTGTAGTATTGACCCAAACACACCCCTTGAGGCTGGCCATGCTCATATCTGGCATGAAAGGTACCAACTTCCGTGATTAAATTTGATTAACTGTTTGATGCCATGCTCCCGGTAACATTGTCTCATTTATTCCTGCCGTCTGGTCAAATTGTTTCCGCATGGCAGTAGATTTCAAGAAACTGTAATATTCCTGCAAATATGTCAATCAACCTGCTCTTATCGCGATAAAACTGAATGATCTGTGAAACTTCCAAAAATATGTTTTCTTGTAAATACAGGTGGGGTGAAAAGTATGATGGACATGGTGGCAGCGACAAATACACTGACAAATGGGCTGAGCGCTGCGAGGGTGATGGCTGGGCAAAATGGGGTGACAAATGGGATGAACATTTCGATCCAAATGGTCACGGCGTGAAGCAGGGCGAAACATGGTGGGAAGGTAAGTTTGGAGACCGCTGGAACCGGACATGGGGCGAGGGCCACCATGGTACTGGGTGGGTTCACAAGTATGGGAAGAGCAGCAGCGGCGAGCACTGGGATACACATGAGCAGCAAGACACATGGTATGAGAGGTTCCCTCACTTCGGGTTTTACCATTGCTTTGAGAACTCAGTCAAGCTCCGGGAAGTTCCTAAGCCATCCGAGATGTCATAGATCATCATCTGTGCACACTGCAAAGCCCGTCTGTATTTATAATCGTAGAGTCCTCTTACCTAAATAATGAATGTAGTTATAATATAGTGTTTGGAGGTATTGTTTGGTTCCACTGCAAATTTAATCTCAGACTATGTAAGTTTGACAAGTTTGTGTAAACTAAATAAAAACAAATTCAGACTGTAAGAATAATACACAAGCAAAAGAAGAAACTTGTATGAGAAAAGAAGAGGAGAGAGACACTTGCATTTATACGGGCATCAACGAGAACTTTTGTATCTAAGCGTAACCAATCTATTCATATTATAACACGCCGAAGCACAATTATAGTCCTGCAGTTTTAGCGAAGTTTCACTTAGTTCCATGTAATTTCTATTGTTGCGATTTAAATTATGCGGTTTACTATTCGTTGCAATTGAAGAACAACAACTTAACTCCGTCACGTTTTCATCCGTCACTTTTTCAAAGAAATTAGCGAGTGAGAGGCACACGTTAGTGTTTTCACACCTTTTGAAAGTCAATTTTACCATCATATATGTCACTCACTAGCTAGTAGCTAATCATGTCAAAAAATAAACTGATAAAATGAAGTTGACATGATTTGTGTTTATGCAAATGTCACGAGACTCGCAACAACCACCACCCCTCGTCTATGAAGCACAAAACGCTTCGTCACATAATAATGCCAAAAGCGAGTAATACGTCGCCGTTTGGGCCGTTTCACTTTCACCTGATGCTGATAGCGATAGGCAACAGCAGCACAGCCGCAACATGTGGTGCGCATTCAACACAGCATTCAACACAGAGTCGCTCAAGTACACTCTCTGCCTGTAATCCTTCGTCTCCGCACAACACACATACGTGGGTAGGTAAGCCCTTCCAATTTCCCAATCCTTTCCTTTCTCAATTTTCGCATATATGAATTCCCACTGTTCCAATTACCAGGTATCCAGAGTGTTTGCTGCTTGCATGCCCGCTCCACTGTAAATCTCAATCCTCACTGCAATTTTTCACCTTAGTTTCCAGTAATCAGTGAGAAAAACTGTAAATTTACCTGTTTAAATTTGTGGGTTTTCGTTCTTTTACCGTAAAATGGCGATTTCGATGCTCTACGGAGCTCAGAATCTGAAGCTTGTTAATGTATCACCAAATGGGTTGGGTTCTGGTGTGAAAAATTACCCTTATGGGGGTTTATCCCAGAAGGGTTTAGTGAGCTATGGCAGTAGGAGTCAAAAGGCTAGAACTTTAGTGGGACCCATATGCAGTGTGTCATCCTCAAGGCCTGCTTCCCAGCCGAGGTTCATCCAGCACAAGCAGGAGGCTTTCTGGTTCTATAGGTTTTTGTCTATAGTGTATGATCATGTTATAAACCCGGGGCATTGGACTGAGGATATGAGGGACGATGCGCTCGAGCCTGCTGATCTTTACGATAGGAATATGGTGGTGGTGGATGTTGGAGGTGGAACTGGGTTTACGACTCTTGGCATTGTTAAGCATGTGGATGCCAAGAATGTGACAATTCTTGACCAATCGCCGCACCAGCTTGCTAAGGCTAAGGAGAAGGAGCCCTTGAAAGAGTGTAGGATAATTGAAGGGGATGCAGAGGATCTGCCGTTCCCAACTGATTATGCGGATCGATATGTCTCTGCTGGAAGGTAACATTTCTGCTTGTTTTGCTTCTTGTAATGTGATGCCATTTAAAGGAATTTCGAGTAGGGTTTTGAGCAATGCGGTTGTGTGTGGGAATTTCAAATGTAGAAATATAAGGAATGGGTTTTGTAATTGGGATTTTGATCTTATCCAGAAATTCACTGTTATTCCAAAGCTTGTTATCCCTTATTTTAGATTTTCGTTGAGGTGAATAAGAAGAAGTTATATACCAGTTGTGTGGTTAATTCTAATTTAATGGGAGCATTAGTACTTATCTTTCAACTAAGTTAAGGGAGTATTACTTTTTACAAATGTTGAAACTTAGGGTATTCCACTACAAAGCATATGCTGTGTTTCATTTTCGTATTTCAGCTTTCACAATGGTGGTGCTGTAAAACTATACAAAATGGTAGTTTATATGCCACTATTGGTTCTCTTTGTCTTATGCAATTTCATTATTGTGTTCCTCAGTATTGAGTACTGGCCAGACCCACAGCGTGGAATCAAGGAAGCATATAGGGTACTGAAAATAGGAGGAAAGGCTTGCCTTATAGGCCCCGTGTACCCAACCTTTTGGCTGTCTCGTTTCTTCTCAGATGTGTGGATGCTCTTTCCAAAGGAGGAAGAGTACATCGAGTGGTTCAAAAATGCTGGTTTCAAAGATGTTCAACTGAAAAGAATTGGTCCAAAATGGTACCGTGGTGTCCGCCGCCATGGCTTGATTATGGGTTGCTCTGTGACAGGTGTTAAGCCCGCATCTGGGGACTCCCCTCTTCAGGTAATATATTTCTTTATCCGTAATAGATTTCTTTGTTCCGGTAAGGTTTATGTTGGAATCTCTTTTTATGGTGAATGAAACTCTTATTGGTTGATTCATGTCAAGTTATCACATCTTAACAAATTTGGGGTTGTGTGAAGAATTTATTTTATCTAAGAAATCATCGCTAACTATAAAATAGCTTATCAACTAGCAGAAGACAGAAAAATCCGCTTGATTTTTTTTTTGTCATATCAAAATGGCATGTAGTCCAATAAATAATAAATAATTCTTCCAATTCAAATTAGAGACTTGCTTGTTGCTACACTTTTGAAATATTTTGTCTAGAGGCAGCATTATTCTACTTTTGAGCTGGCAACTTAAGAATGAAGTTTGTTCCGGAGAAGGTGATATGGCATGGTTTCTGCATATTAACGAACACCCTGATACATATTATCTTTTAATCTTTATTTTTACAAGGAATTCTCTCATTTCTGATGGCATGTTTGAATGCATTTACCTTTCCATGTTATTGTTTTCTTAAAACTGCGTATGCGTTTTTGTTTTAATATTTGTTTCCAAATTCTTTTGGAAACTAGATGGGTTTGGAAATAAAACTCGACTATGGTGGTCGGTTGTGGTACAAGAAGCGATTGGCCATGGAGGTGGAGGTGGCTGCAAGAATGTCATTAGAGTTTTTTCTTCTCTTATTTCTTCATAGTTGTTTCAAAATTCTACTGGAAACAGTAAAATATGTTGGAAGTTAAATATATCTATGGAAATTGTTGTGTGGTGGTGGAGGTTATGGTGGTCAATTCTTGTACTAGCTAGGAGTGGCAGTGCGTGACAATGGTAGTGGTTATGACAAATGGTGATGCTGGTGGAAATGGTAATGGCACGTGTGACTCTGGGGCAGTCATGTGGTGCTTGAATTAGCGGAAAGGGTGATGGTGGTGGTGGTGAAGGTATTAGTGGCAACAACTACTGTTGGTGACAACGCTAGTTGTGGTTCATTTTAAACACAATTACAGGAAATGGGAAGAAGCAATACTACATAATACAATTTATTAATCTAAGATTTTAGGATTTTGAACAATTTGAACATATGACGGTCAGGTCTACATGAAGATGTGCCTATACTAGTTTTAGTTCAAAAGCAAATTTGAGGACACTTTTTTTGTGAGTGGTTATAGGTAAGGACTGTTTAATCAGACGTTGCTCAACTGAGGATTTACGCACATACCTAGATGATTATCAGTTCAACATTCAGCAGAAGATGCTGTAGATTTGCATTAGGTGGCTTATTTTCACTTTGATACATTTGCTTGTCGTGTTTATGAGATTTTGCTTTGGTGCAGCTTGGTCCAAAAGTGGAGGACATAAGGAAGCCTGTGAATCCATTGGTGTTCCTTTTCCGGCTCATTCTCGGAGCAACTGCAGGAGCTTACTATGTGCTGGTTCCAATTTACATGTGGATTAAAGATCAGATTGTTCCAAAGGGTCAGCCTATCTGAAACGGGAGTTACAAAATGTGAAAGGATCGTCAGCATTTCCTACGGTTTGCATCCCTTCTTTCCCCTTTCTTCGGTGAAGCTAGCCAGTTAAGATAATCTGTCATTTGACAAACGCACCTCTAGGCATTTGTGCTGCGGGGATGCACCTTTACCGCTTAAGTTTTTTGGAACTGCACTGTACAAGTGACTTACTTGATCCGTAATGTCATGTTGCTTTTATGTCATTAACTTTTCATCTTAAAATGTTTGGATACTCTCTATGTACTTATGGAAGTGATTTGATTAAGTTCATTTCACTGGTTTTGTAAAGCCGCCGATCCATTCACGCTGTACAAATGGGATAAATTTAAGGAACAAATTTCTTTGCTCCTGATCTACCTGTTATATCAGCCCTAATTTTTGTTTCCCCTGATGAAATGTTAGCCGTGATCTGATTGCCAGTGAACAGATTCTGTGGGATGGAACAGTCCTGGTCAGTTTTGAGGAGTCAGTTTTGGTTCGAAGACTTTAACCTCGTAGAATCGGTCTGTTATTTCACTAGGTTTACTAATTACAGGGTGATTTGTAATTTTATATGAAGGTGACGTGACTATGGTAGTCTTCGGCAAAGTTGGAAGGTGTCAATGCTTTTAGCCGGATTGACAAAACACAAAAAAAAAAGCTTTTAGCCGGAAGTTGATGCACAAACTTGAAGTGTTAGTGGGTTCCAAGTACTAGAAGAGTCAATGGAAGTTAGTTTTTGAGGTAATCAAAATTTGAGCTCTCTAATAATACGATTGAAAAACTAACAAAGAAACATTCAACCCCAAATTTTAAGTTTCTATGTAAACGTTTAACAAGTGCATCTAATCGATATAAGATTTTCCAAGTCCTTTTATTTCAAGTGGATAAAAGCATTTACCACGACATCCGATGTTTTGTTTTTCAATTCAATTCGCCGTACCACGATGTCCGTAAACAAAAAAAAAAATGTCAATTCATTAATAAAAGAGTGACATGTATGGTGAGAACCATGATAAGGGTTATGTTGAATTCTATGTTTTCATTCTTATATATAATTCATTTATTTAAAGAAGCATGTTCAATATTTTGTCCTTTGCAGTTTTGGAAAGCCTATTGGTCCTTTTCTAAAGGCAAAATGCACATAACATCCATCTAAACGCGTTGAAAATATCATGTACATACTATTGCATTTTGTATTCTAAATCACCCTTGGGGCTCACACTTTTTTGTTCTACTTTTTCGGTTTTTTTTTACAAAATAATTGAAATTGTCTATGTTTTAGGTCATTCAAAAATCGACTCTGAAAAAATTCAAAACAAATGTGAAATTGTTTGTTCATCTAAATAAAAAATAAACAATTCAAATGATGATGCAACATATCAAAATGAAAAAGAGAGTACGAAAAAAATAAAACAAGAAGATATAAAGGGTCCAACTTCAGTGGTACGTACCATTGAATGGTACGTACTGTTAAATGGCTAAGATTCATTTGGGGCCCACTGCAAATTAATCTGAACCATTCAATAGTCGTACCATTCAGGTACGTACCACTCAAGATTTTTCCAGATATAAATGAGGAAGTTGTTACTCTTTCTCTCTTTACTCTTGGGCTACTCGTGCAAGCAAGCAACGCAGCGTGCTTTTGGGGGTTGAAAATGTGAATGTGGGAGCAATTTACACACCTCCCCATACCCTTTAGCGTCTTACTCTTTGAATGCCCTTTGTCTCCCAAACATCAAACCCTTACAGCTGTCCTTTCTTATATTTATTCATCTGCATTTACAGTGAAACAGCTATATATATATAGGTTAGGATCGGGACACCTATATTTTGACCCACATCTTGACACATATTTTATAAGGTTCATTTATAATGTTTTTTACTATTCAAACTGTTTATATTTTAATTTATTATTCATAAATTATCTTAACAAAAATTAAATAAATTCAAAACTATTAATATATTTATTTATAATAAAGAAAATAAACAAATACGGTTTTGCAAATAAACTCTAAAATGACTATCATTTAATCCAACGGTCATATGATTTCAGATTTAGATGATTTTAGGTAGACACGATCTTTAAGGGAAGATCTAAAAGATAAACGGTTGGATCGTTGAAATACATTATGAAGTAAGCTCTACAAAACGTGTGTTCAAATGTGTGTCCCTCAATCCTAACCCTATATATAGCCAATGATTTGAAACTAGGAACTAGAAAAATTGGCCAAGGATTTGAAAGTCATATGATTCTTTTCAATAAAGCCATGACTGTAACAACAAATTCCAGTCATGCATATATAAGCCTTGATTTGACCACCCTTTTTTAAATTTCACTTACTTCTTCTCTATATTATTATTATTGTTATTAGTTTATTAAAATCTTAAACAATAAAAATGTGCTTGCACTTGCCTATTAATTACCCCATTGGATTGGAGGACTTCTTCCTACTAAAACCCAGCTAAGATTGAGCTATACTCAACTCAACATTCTCTCTCTCTCTCTAAAACTCTCTCTCTCTAAACTTTTTTGTATTTTGAAAGGCTAAGTAAAGAAGAAGATGGCAGACGTACTAAGCGAAGAACAGATTGTTGAGTTTAAAGAAGCATTTTGTTTATTTGACAAGGATGGAGATGGTGAGTTTCCTACTATCATGTCCTCCATTCTTGGTTAGTCTTTATTCTCTATAATACACACACACACACACACACACATAACATGTTCTAGCATTTGACGGAAAATATTTTTGAATATGTGTTTTATTAGGTTGCATTACTGTGGATGAACTTGCGACGGTGATTCGGTCTCTGGATCAGAATCCGACGGAGGAGGAGCTTCAGGACATGATAAGCGAAGTGGACGTTGACGGAAATGGGACCATAGAGTTCGCAGAGTTCTTGAGCTTAATGGCAAACAAAATGAAGGTATATAATATATATGCATGGCACTGCAGATATATATAGCTTGATTATATAAAGATTAATTAGGCTTAAAATTCCATATTAATGTTCTTAATTATGTTTGTATGAATGTATATATATGTCATCAGGAAACTGATGCAGAGGAGGAGCTCAAAGAGGCCTTCAAAGTATTTGACAAGGATCAGAATGGATACATTTCAGCCACTGAGGTAAAACACAATTAAAATTCCATCTCGTTAATTAAATTCATAAGCAACGATTCCTCTGAAAAATTTGATTGAACAGATAAAAGGTTAATTATTATCAGCTTAAGTTGAATTTATCAAATAAATTGCACTAGCGAATAAGCCAGTGGGTCTATTTATGTGAAAATATTGTTCACGAAACGTGTTTTTCATGTGTTTGAAATAGTTAAGAGACTCAGAAAAACATATAACAATATTGAAGAGACTGCACTGTAAAAAGAGAATGATTACATTGATTTTCAAATGAAGTTTTACTCAACATGGAGTTTGTAACTCAAGCGGTTAAGAGCATTTACTCATGTGTTGAGATTCTGTATTCAAATCTACCTTCCCTAATATCGCTAGTTTTAGAAGATGAGGTTTTTCCCCATATACAATATTATTATTAATACCAACTACCTAATGGCCTAAACAAGCTTTGAGCTGTTAAGCTCTCTGATAGGCCACCAAATTCAGAATTAGTGATGGCTTCACTGCACTGACATTAAATTTCTAGCATTGGTTGCAGGGATTGCCAGCATGGATTCTGATAAGGATGTACTTAGAAAAATAATAGGGAGAGAATCATATAGCTTAAGTGATGCTAATACTTGCTTATAAAATGTTTTGTTTGGGTATTCGTGAAATAATTCCCAATATTTAATCTAACTAAATCACATCCTTTTAACCCAAGTTCTTATGAGTATCCATCCGTATCTTGATTCCCTGTACCTTTTCCCATGCAATGAACACTAACCAAACTTTATTAGACATTGTTTATGTTGTTTTCCACATGATCTTTTATTTCCAACAGAATCTAACACTTCACATAATCATGTTTGTTCTTGTTCTTGCTCTTTTTTTTTTTTTTTAAAGTTGAGGCATGTAATGATCAATCTCGGTGAAAAATTGACGGACGAGGAGGTCGAGCAGATGATCAAGGAAGCGGATTTGGATGGCGACGGACAAGTGAATTATGATGAATTTGTGAAGATGATGATGACCATTGGATGATACATATTGAACAAAATTCTCTCATTCAAATTCATCCTCACTACCCTCAAGCAATAAACTTGTATTCATGTTGTCAAATGACCCAAAATGTAGAAGGACTTGACTAGTACCCTTTGATTTGTTCAATTCATTCAATTCCACATTGTAATTCTTTTCAATTTCTAGTTAGTCAATGTCGACATTGTGTGTTTTAATGTGATGATGTATCAAAATCTTTGTTTTTTTTTTTGTTGGTCAAAGTATCAAAATCTTTGTTCAATGTGATATATTTTAGCTCAATCATTTATATCTACTTCTGCTTTATATTCATTTCATTCCAAAATTTTCTTTTTCGAAACAATTTTCGCACAATTTTTTTCTCGTCTGCACACTCTTATTTATTTATTTTATTGATTCTTTTTTTATTTATTCAATTCAAAAGTAAGAGAAATGTGCAATGCGAAAATAGTAATCTTTTTTTCATTTTTTTTTTCTGTTTTTGGGTAATTTTTAAGATTATCTTCCAACTCATAAGAGGGGTTTCTTGATTTGAAGTTTCTCCAACTTTTGGTTGTGAAGTTTGACTTTGACCAAGATCAATAGTTGGAAATGTGGTTTCTAATATGAATTGAATTTAATGTTTTGGAGAACGAAAAGGGTAAGCTGTTCCTTTCACATTAATTTCATTGCAATGAGTCAATGACTTCATACTTCCCCCAAGTCTATGCCTTCAAAAGTTCAAACTTTAGACCGTCCTTAAAACCGTGTGGAATGTGGAAACTTTCCTCTCTCTCTATATGCCCTAAACCTACATTGCAAATAATCTTCTTTGACTGTGTCTTGTCACTCAAAGGCATTTTTGTAAACGCGGGCATAGCCACATTAACTGTAGCGGAGGTGCTCCTCCCTATGCATCCGAATTTAAATTCTCATTTTTATTAAAGTATAATATTGCTTGTAAAAAAAAAAAAAAAAAAGTCTTCAGTTCTAGCTCAATGTATAAATTGTGACAAAATTAAATGCAGATAAGGCCTTTTATTGTCATGTGGGCCCAATGGTCTGGCATGGTCTAATGTGAAGCAAACATAGGGTTGGGCTAGGTGGTATGGGTCAAGGGCATCATGTCTGTCTGGCCTGGTCTGCCCCAATGACCTGGCCCCAGTTTGCTTAGGCCAACCATAGTTCTATTGGAATCCAGAATTAAAATTGGCTCAATCAAGAGTGTATGGGGAGCTTTGATGTTTGCAGTTTTTTCATCTATCGCGGAAGAAAATTTGTCATATCGTTGATTGTATATAATTATTTGTTTATTTCTCACCGATTAATTATGTGACAAAAGTGATAAGAGAGACAAACGCATAGTACTATGTATACAATTGGTGATATTCAAGATTCTGTTCGACGGCCACATTAGAAGTTCTGATGGTAATAGTTAACAATTTGGCTCATACCATCTCTGCACAACATCAAAAGGACAGTGATAATTATACTAACAAAATGGTGATATTTGTCACTAACCTCAAGATTAAGTTGATAAGGAATAAACCCTCAATATCAATATCAATATCAATATCATTGTATTATATGAATAAAAATGAACAAATATTACAATCAGAAGCATCATATATATAGCTCCCTTTAATACAATTCCCTCCAAAAGCTTACAAATTAATTGTCTCTGAGTCAAATAAATAGATGGAATTACATCAAGGGTAACTTACATCACAAGGAACTGTAACTTTTGAGCCAAAGAAGTAAAGAAAGAAACAGATGGAACAAGTGAAAACAAACACTCTTTCTTGGCTTCTCAAAGTCAAAAAATAACCAAGAAAGTTACCAGTTTCCCTCCTGATCAGAACTCCATTTCCCAGAAAGCCAAGATAATCACCAAGCAAAACAATATATTCAAAACATTTGAATTAAGAGGCATTCAGTTAATCACAGTTGCACAACACATGCAGTTGGTAAAGAGAGAAGATCGCTGCCTGCGCTTCGCTTTACCTTTTGATGAAGTAGTTGGAGCCCTAGCAGCTTCTTTAGTATGTGACTCCAACAGATTCTTGGTTGAATTCTCAGCAGTCGAACGCTTGTCATCTTCCTGTGGTGTAACAACAATACGAGCTTCTTCCTCTTCCTTCAAGAATCCTAGGAATGGAGTATTCGACTTCTCCGAGTTACTTGTTTCCAATGTGATGACTTTCTCTTCCACCGGCATTGCTTGGTACTGCAAAACCTCTTGTTCATATCTGGTGTACTCGATAAAGCTTCCAAGAGTAACATCTTCACCTTGGCTTGTTGAGCCTTCTATTGCAGCCTTGTCATGATACAGCAAAGGGGTAAAATCCGATTCTTCAGTCCTCGCTTCGTTTTGGAGATCAAGGCTGAAGCTTGGAGATTTTTGTATCCGAGCATGAACATTCAAGTTATCAGCATCTGATTCAGTGCTGGATCTTCCCACATTTTCTTTTGCTTCAAAATCACAGCTTACAGATTCAGATGTTTCAACTTTTTCACATTGTTCATTGGATTGGCTGGCTGGAGTTTTAGTTTCTGCTTCTGCTGCTGCTGCTGCTGCTTGAGATGGTTCGGTATGTTGTGTAACATGTTGATCAGGCATATCAAGTGCCAACTTGTTCATGGAGACTAATGCTTCAGCTATCCAATTATTGGAATCAACAGTGGATGCTTTCGTAGCAAAGAACTCACCGCAATTCTCTTGCTTAGAATTTAGGATTGAGTCATTGGTGCTTTGAGGGGGCAGAGCTTCTGCTTGATCATGATCAACCGCAATTGCACACGAAGGTTCAGTTTTATTCCCATTTTCTTCAACAGCTGTCTTCTCTGTTGCCTCCTCTTCCTCGTCATTGCAATGCGTGACAGTTAACTCCACTGGAATCATTACAACTTCCTGAACCACCTCAACTTTCTCTTCCTTGTCATTCTCAGCAACTTTTGTCTTCTCAGTTCGACAATCTTTGTCGCTTAAAGGATTAAATACACTTACCTTTTCGCCGCTCTCAAGTATAGAGACAATCATTGTAGCTTCAGATTGAGGGTCAATAGAGACAATCACTGGCTCTCCACAAGATTGGATTGTGTTGCCATCATGGTTGTTCTCTCCATTTTCCAACTCTTTTTCGATTAGTCTGATTTCCTCTTCCACAATCATGCATTTTTCTTCGGGTTCAGGAGCTTCTAGATGGGAGTTTGGGGACTTAGGCGCTCGAATGGCTTCCTGTTCTAATTCGGAGCAATAATTTCCCCTCAAATCCATCTCAGTTGGAAACTCCTCATGACTTTCATTTCCTAAACCGCTCAGACCACCATTGGATGCTATTGTTGTAATGGTGCTCAATCCACATTCAACCTTACCTCCATCTGTAGTTTCAGACTTCTCTTCGGAGGACTCGATTTGCTCTTGGGATGCCTTCTGCTCCAGTAATAAGTCATCCCTTTGCTTCTCCATAACTGGATCAGTGTTAGAATCGACACTTTCAATTATAATTTCCAACGCCTCAGCGTCAGAGAGGTGGCCATTCACCTCAAAATCAGGATTTGATCCTATAGAGTCTTCACTTCCTCCTTCTAAAGGTCCACTGCCATCTTCTACAGTTTGGTCATCAGCATGAACTGTAGCCATTTCATGATGATTTAACTCCAAATGTGTTGATTCTTTAGGTTCTGGATCATGTGAAGTGGACATTGTCCCTTCTTCCTCTGTAGCATTTTATAGCATATAAGTATTATGTTGGGTTTTTTTTCCCTTCTCATTTAAATATATAGTCAAATTTTACCCAGAAATGCACAGAATTAAAGTTCAATTAAAACTAAAGAAATAATTCAGAAAACTATATTACTGGTACTAAGACAGACTAATTACTGAAATATCTAAGAGAATATTCAACTAGTACAATGGAGACATACCTTTGTTGAAAGACGCCTGTTTCTCAAGATGATGCTTGATTGTTCCTTGCAGATCATTCTCCTCTATTTCTTGCTCTACCGGCTTCTCATATCCCGAATCATTCATTGATGGACCCAGTTGCATTTTACCGTATTCTTCACCTGCTTCGTTTGATTCGAGTTGAACTTTTAATGGTTCATCAAGAGGATGAACTTCAGTAGCTTCTTTCTCTATGGACAGAAGACCAAATGTTAAGTGACAATAACTTTTTGTAATCAGTGATTCAGTATTAGGAAAGTAGCTAACCTGTTCTGTCTGATGTCTGATCATCAACACAAGGATCTCGTATTCTCTTTGGATCATCGGAAGCCAAGTTTGTAACTTTTTCATGAAAGTCTTTTCCTTCATCTTCAGGTACTATTTCATGTTTTTCTTTCATGGCATTTGCACGAGTAGTTTCCGCCAAAGGTTTTTCACCAACTTCACCAACTGTTGTGTTCTCTTCATCTGCAGGAGAATGCAATTGCAAATAGCTCAGGATATATGAACCAATAAAACACAAAACAAATAAAATGTTCACAAAAACTTCAAACTGCCATGCATACCTCTCAAACCTGATGTGTTGTTGTTACCCATCTCATTTCCCATGATCGACTAAACCAAATCCTGCAGTACAAACAATGCAGATATTACGCCTCCTCCCGAGTATTTTCGGATCAAGAGAAGAATTCAATTCAAAATCTGAGTCTAAATTCGAATACCATATGGAATGATGTATTCACATGCAAACTGCTATAAACATTTGAGAACAACTTTCGTTCTGTTAAGCTGCCATGCCAGAGTGTTTGCACTTGATTAACATAGGGTGCTTCTACTTCACTAGTTTTTCTTGAAGCAAAAGTCTCATCCTCTTTGCCTTTTGAGCTGACATTGACATCCTTTGGTCCTGAATTTAAAAGTTTCCATGAGACAGACATTGCTAACCAAATAAAGTTATTCAATATAAATAGCCTTTTAGTGTGACCTGCCACTATATATGATTATGTTGTGCCAAATTGTTAATTACTATTTAATTTGTTGTTTATGCAAAAGACTAGGAAGTATTATCTTAAGGACACTCTTAACTAACCTAGCTAATTAAGCTTTTTTAAGCAGCCAATTTTGTACATGCGCCGCACAGACAAACAGTAGGCGTTTCAATGGCTTCTAGTGTTGCTGAAATTCCGGGTGAGGCACATCATGCGCAGCTTGGTGTTGTGCAATCTAGTGACACAACACTAACACTATATTAGAATCAACTTTGTCCTGTGTTTGTGCCATTTTCTTTTCTACATTTTGGACAGTGATTTTCGAATACGTCCAATCAGTAACAAACTACATATGTTTCACATATGTATGCCTAAGTTTACAGCTCGTCCTATGTTCACATTGTGCTCCTAGTACTTTTTTTTTTCAGAGTGAACATTGGGACATGTGAAGAACTCTCGGAAAGCATTCTATCAACTATAAATTGTGTCCATTAGTGGGTTGGATGTGACCATCCAGATTATGAGATTAGGAGAAAATGATTAGAAGGGAAGGACACTTGGTTCTGAAGGACTGGCACGAGCCACATGTAAAGTGCTAATTGGCCAAACTTAGGGTTTGCATAGGGTGCTGATGCAAATATTCTCTCTTTCCGCCATAGGAATGAATTAATCTATGAAATAATTGTTTCGATAAGGCTTAATTTCTAAAGGTGTGGGTCTGTTCTTTCAAGGTTTCTTGATCTCAAAGCTTTGTTGCTTACATAACTTTAGAAGGATAGGGGCTCATGATAGCTGTGCATTGTTTTTGGAACCCTCTGAGCCTTTCTACATGCTTAAAAGCAAGCAACAATGGAGTCATTGGACCCTCCACACTCTCTTTTGCTCATTCGGGGGAATGGAAAGATGAGTTGTGTGGAAATCCACTCCAGTCACTTTTCAGCAAAATATTAGCCATGGAATGATTATACCACCTTTGCCCGCCTATTATTTTTTCTTTCCAGCAAATTCCCATTATTTGTGATAAATAGTGTTCAGTAGGAGAGATTAGAGACATGTTTGCCAACGGTCAAAGAAAAACCAAGAGTTCACACTTTAAACAAAGAAAGGTAACTTACAATTTGCGCCCATACGTTTAGTTTAGGAACGATAATACTTGTGTCACTCCAAGAAAACTTGATCACTATAATTAGTTTGTAAAGAATCTGATGGATAAAAGGTCTATTAGTTGCTACGAGCTCATAACCCCATTAGCCACTTATGTGTCATTTACCCACACAATAGCCATTGATTGACCTTTGACCTACCTCATTTTGTGCCACTCTATTGTTAGGTTTTCTTCTAATGTACACGCTACGTGTTCTCCTCATTGTTCATTCAATTGTAATAAACGTATTTTTATAGTACAAACGTGAGACCATTCATTTTTTTAATCACAATTAAAAGACCATATGTGCAAAAAAATCAATCAAGTTAGAGATAATTTATGTGCATCCTACTACAACATAATCATGCTTAGAGAGGAAAATTTCAACAGAGTATTTTTTTTTTTTTCACAAAAGGGCACTTTAACCAAGGAAGTTTTCAAATTTTGAACCAGGCTTGGGTTCAATTGGGTTCAGCATACTTAGGTTGGGCTTGGGTCAATCCCATTCTCCACACATCATCTTTCACACATAAATTAAACCAAATAGCATGGATTATATTTGAAAGTATTTTTAAAATAACTGAAAACTCTTTCAAATCACCAAAAGTGCTCATGACCATGTTAAGTAGAAAAAGTCAGAAGTGCTTTTTGGTTTAAAAAAGCACTTCAAGTGCTTTCTAGAAGAAGCACATGTTGTGTGCTTATTTCAGGAAACACTAGAGAGCACTTGAACTTTCATTAAAAATTTCAATGTACTTTTAATAGAAGCGTTTTTTTTTTACTGGAAGTGCTTTTGAGCAGAAGTACTTTTTGATGAAGCAGCTCCAAACGAATTTTTAATGTTTCAACAATGCAAAGTTAAAATTAAATTACAAGACACATCATTCATTATCCAAATGAAAACCAACAACAAACTTCAAGTATAGTCATCCCAAAATTTATACGTAGCTTATAAGCTTTATATAATATGAAGTCAAATGGGTAATATGTGAGCAAATTTGGGCTAACAATCGGGTTAGACTTGGGGGGGGGGGGGGTTTTCACTTCATTCTAACTTGCCATATTGGGTTTGAAGTTGGGTTGCACATTGACGGATTCGAGCCCAAGTTGCACCCCTACTACCAATGTCATTGTATGAAAAAAAAAATATTGTGTCTTTTGAGATCAAATATAACCAAATTTGAATAGTATTGATAAAGGTGGTCTTATTAGTTAATTATCGTGATCCCAAATTTGTCTAATAGGAGTAGTGCAATAGAACAACATGCATATTATTGCCGTTGGCCCTAAGGTTATTCATCCATTGTTTGCTTCGAGCTTTTCATATTTGGAGTCAATTCAAACGACTTGATCCAAATATTCCAAGCTTAGTGTACTTTCTTATTTTTTGTAGAACTTATGCGTCAACCATGCAAATGCTGAATTCAGATTGAAAGCTAAAGCAAAATAATTGTCACGTTGATAGAGAAATTCATAACTTTCAACGTAAAGGCTTTCTATAACAGTACGTAACTACACTATTTTTTCTTAACCATTACGACTTTTTTTTTCTTTGAGAGTATTTTAGGGTTGATACCATTTTAGTCAAAAGGTTTTTTTTTATTTTTTTTATTTTTAACATTAGAAATTGGTCATAAATGTTTATTGAATTTAATTTTAGGTCAACGTTGGAAAGGACCAAATTAAAACACCAAAATGACTGCTAAATTTATACAAAATGCTCGCACTACCGCAAATATCGAAAATATTCAGCCTATATAAATCCATATGTTCGACATTTGGTATTTTCGATATTTTCTGACCTAAACATAGGATTATTGTTCCTTAATATCGAAAATATTTTCTGACCTAAACCAAATTTCTTATTACGTATTAAACTTGACCTAAATTAAATTTACTATTACTTACAAAACTTGAGGTGAAGGACGCGTTGTTAATGAATTGTTAAGAAATTTTGATCAAGGTTGACCCCAATGAGTCTTGTAAACTTACAAAATTAGTTGAACTGACTGCACACTCGAGGTGGAGGTTGTTGATGTGATTCTCATCAAACCATTACACTTGAGGTGGAAGTTGTTAACGATTTGTTAGGAAATTAAGCAACTATAAGTTAATTAAGTTGACCCCATGGCACTTTGTAGGATTTGATTAATAAATTTGGTATCAAACTCGGCATTTATGAGATTCGAAAATAAAACATCACATTTACAAGTGAAAAAAAATATCATTAAACGATAATACTGAATGAAAGTAGTTGTAGAATTCAAATTTAGTTGAGCTAAGTGCACAACTCTAAGGACTAATGTATGGGTATTTATTAATTCATCGGAACATTGATCGATCACTAAAGATACTTGGGACCTAAAATATCCACCATGTATAATCTACTTTATGCAAATATATCAATCTAACTTCAAAATCTTTTTGAAAAAAAAATAGAAATAAAAACTAACTTGAAATTCGTAATTTAATTGTTTATATTTTGGGTAATTTATCAAGGATCTTATATTCCTGCGAGACTCTTCCTCAAAGAGCAGCAGTTCTTGCATGGTTTCTTTCTCCAACATTGTACAGCAGTACTTCTACAACATATGAAAAATTTTCAATTAAGTTGTGAATGAATTTGAAGTGAGTCAACATTTTGAATCTCTGTCGTTGAAAACCCATTGACCACTCCAATTGGAATTTGGATGCCGTGGGGGTGGGTTCTAGCATTTTGCTGGCATTAGTTACATGCATTTTCAGGGTTTCTTTAACCAATTGTATGGAGCCAAATGGGGGATGGAGGAAACAAGACTACTTCAGGCCGAATGTACTTCCCCCACTGGTTACTTCTAGGTTGTGTTTGGAGGGAGATGGTTTAAATTAAGATTTTTTTTGTTGCAGGTGGTCCAATATCCTAATGGATAGGATATTGAATTTCTACTCATGCATCTAGGTTCGAAACTTCCCTTTTCTTAAATTATTATAATAGTTTAAAACTCTTCTCCTTTTTCTTAATAATAATAACTTTTAAAAATAAAATAAAATAAATATTTTTTGTTGCTTTGAACTCGTCTCTTAATTATGTTCATTAATTTACTTTTAATTTGTTTCATCCAACGGCCAACAAATAAAAGGAAAATGCATAAAATAAAGAGGAGAGTGCAAAGACCACTCTCCTTATAAACAATTCCAATTATAACATGTATGCAATGTAGAATCATTCGTCCCACCTATGATGAATAAAAATGAAGAAGTTACATGTATTCCTTTAGAAAAAGAAGCGCATGTATTATTTTTAATGTCTAAAGTGAAAAAATACATGTGATCATGTCATCACAATTTCACAAATCTCAACATAATATACTTTATACTTAAACTCATAAGTAAAAGCATGGCATGATAGAAAATAGTTCACAAAAATCATAGTGGAAAGTAATATAATTAAATAATATAAGTTTCTCAAAACAAAACTCACTCACAGATATGTAGTTAGGTCGTAGCCGCCTCGCCTTGCCTAACCACTGTACTCCTCGTGGTAAGTCTCACTTATATGAGATATCACTATAATAATGATTAAACTCATAAACGATATTAATTAAACTAATAAACGACACTTATCCCTTGTTTGCTAGATTCGGAAGTTCGAAACACTCCGAAAAATACCATACATATTGCCTCTATGTAGTACGCGTCGTCACGAGTCGCCTCGTGTCGACAAAAGTTGAAAAAAGTGTCACACGAGCGGCTCACGCGCGGCTCAAAAGCGTCGCACACGCGATCAACCCAAGCCGGTCAAAATAACGGCGTTAGTTGACGCCGTTAGATTTAACAGAAGATTCATGTATCTTCGTTAAATCTAATGGAATATTCCTAACGGCATTAAAGGAATAAACTTGAGAATATTCTCGATCTGAACCGGGTCTAAACCTGCTTGTTGACGTCACGACCTGGTTTGGACTGGGTTTAGGCCGGTCTGAACCAGTCATCACTGCAACTCAAGCGGTGGCCAGTGCCGCCGTCTGAACTCGCCGGTTTCTGAAAATTTTTCAAAGCTTCATAATTTGTTCATTTCTCAACCATTTTACACGATCTACATGTCAAAATGAAGCTAGAGAGAAAAAGAACAAGAATGTACCATTTGGGGTTTGAAAAGTGGTCGAAAATGGCCTGAAATTGGCTGGAAAGTCTCGGTCTAAAACAGAGGTCGGATCTACTCCAAAACACACGAATTTAGTATGAAAATCCATCTACTCAATAAGAGGAAGCTAATGGTGGTGGTTAGAAGTCTAACCTTGGTCGGAATTTGCTAGAATATCGCTAGGATAGTTTGGTTCTTCTGTGTGCGATTTTCGTCAAATGGCTGGGAGTTTGGACAAAAAGTTAGTACTATTGAGTTCAGGGCGTCGAGACAAACAAGGTAATGGTGGTGGTTCTGCTCGATTCCAAGAAAGTGACGCACGTGGCTACTATTTGTCTGTGGGTGTGTTTCTATGGGAAGAAGAAAAAGAAAAATGAAGGAGAGAGAGAATGAGAAGTCTGAGGGAAAAAATAGAAAAGAGAAAGGGGGTCTCTTGTGGCACGCAACACAACACTCCAAACACAGGAAATAATTAATTAAACGTACATAACATTTCCGTTACACATCGGATTTTCGTCCCGTTTGTGCTCACGCGTTCGTAACGACGAATACTATCTAAATACGACAAGAAAGGAGACAAAATAGGAATAGAACTAAAAAATCCACGTAGAATTCCACTAACCCTTCAAGGGGCATTTTCGTCAATTTACAACTTCGGGGAAATAAAATACCTAAAAATAAAGGACAGGTTGCCACATTTTTGGAATATAATGAGCATTTTTAGTTGTTAATGAGGACAAATTTGTCATTAAAAAAATATAGCAATCAATGCATTTTTTAAATTTTCCATTGGTAAAGAAAGTGAAAACTAGGAGCGGAGGGATTCACTTTTCCCTCCATTTTTCCGTGACCCAAAAAATCATTTCCCAAACATGAGAAAGGCAATACTTTCCCATTCACGAGCATCATAAGCCAATTAGAAATCTTTATGCGTCTATATTTTCTTAACCAAGTCCGAAAATATCGGGAGACCCATTTAGTCTAGATTTCTTGTTTTTCACTAGACACCTCTAGTCTATTCCCAATTAAATTTTTATGCATTCTCAAAGTGGGTAGGAGACACATTAATTCGGCAAGTATATAGGATTTCTCCTAATTTGTGCGGCAATTAAACCTTAAGAGATTTATTATCCCAACAACATGTACCTCGCATTGTATTGGTCCAGTTTGTTCGATTTAGGTATGAAATTGCACATCGAGTTCGAACTAGCTAGTTTGGTTTAAGCCTCAACCCAATTCATTTAGTTTGGCGCGTTATTTCTTTTCATACGTAATTAAGCAAATATTTCCCTTCAATGAGAAAAGAAATTTTGAGAAAGAGAGTTGATGACATGAAATTTCAAGAATTTAGAGGTTTTGGATTTTGTATGAAATGGAAATATTTTTCCAACCGAACATATTCGCGTATCCACAAACACTACATCATACGAGTGGGTTGGAAAAAAGTTATATTCTATACCATATTTTTCTAAAAATTTAAAAAAAAAAATGAAAGCTTTTAAACTGATATTCATGAACAAATATATGAATTGTAAGATGTTTCCGTAGAGTATTCATATATACTTGTTCATAACGGAACGATGCCTTTTAACCGACCAAGATATGATGATAATTATCATTATTGTTTATCATCTTCAACACCTGGATTTGTTTATTAATTAATTCAAGTGCATCGTTCTCCTACTTACAACGAAACCTGGTCATGTTTCTGAAACCGACCTCAATATATAATTATTACATTCTGTATTCTATTTCTCAGCAATAGTGCCGCCATAGATACGCAGAGATGTATATGCATCGGTACCTTGGCTCCTACTTCTTCTTGGTTTCCTGGAGCCTTCAGTTTGCCACTTTGCATCCATTACTAAGGAAACTCGCCGCTTTTGTTTCCCCGGGCAAATGGCAAACTGGCATTGCCTTATAAGCTTTTGACTTTTGACCCAGGTGAGAACCAAAGTGTCTTGTCAACACGGTTACGCTTTAAAAAAATAACAAATAAAAAGAAGAAAAGCACTTATTGAGTTATTCTCCTCCTCCCCTGTAGGAAACGAGTAGCCGCTATCCTATATAAGTACTGCTTCGTGCAAGATCGTCTAAACACACACATACAGATTGTCCATGCATACGCACATTGCACTCTTAGCAATCTCTGAACTTTGAAATACTTCTCAATTAAGCATATAGCCTTTTCGTCTATTACGAATTTACGATCTATAATCTTTGAAGTACAGTCTTTTCATCTCTTACAATCTCTAAACTTTGAAGCACTTTTCAGCTAAGCATGTCTACCACCCTGCATGCAAAGCTGGGCTGCATTGAAATCAGGCTGCTTTTTGATGTTCCGAAAAGCACTCTTAGCAAACACCAAAGAAAATGGCATTCCGCTTTTGCCAAAATCTACTGCTCCAGAGCCTTCAACCTTTCTCTACCAAAATACAAAAGCACCAAAATATCTCGCTCTCCTTCTTATGCCGCCATTACTGTCAGTTCATCAGATAGCTTCTTCCAAGTTGACCAAACTACCCTCACTCACCTTGTCAAGGAGAAAAACCTCAACCAGCTTCAGGAGCTGGGAGGGGTTGAAGAAATTGCGTCAGCTCTCAAAACCGACGCAGAGCACGGAGTCCATGGCGGCGATGATCCTGAAGACGACATTGCCAAAAGACTCGAAGCATTCGGCTCGAACACGTACAAGAAGCCACCACCAAAAGGGTTCTTCCACTTTGTGTGGGAGGCCTTCAAAGACCTCACAATTCTCATCCTCTTAGGCTGTGCCGCACTTTCTCTCGGCTTGGGAATCAAAGTGCACGGCCTAAAAGAAGGATGGATTGACGGCGGAAGCATATTTCTCGCAATCATTCTGGTAATTTCTGTTTCTGCTGTGAGTAATTTTAGACAGAACAGACAGTTTGATAAGTTGTCGAAAGTCAGCGACAATGTCCAAATAGAAGCCGTGAGAGGCGGCAGGCGCCAGCAGATTTCGATATTCGAAATTGTGGTCGGTGATGTCATTTGTTTAAAGATCGGAGACCAAGTTCCGGCCGACGGGTTGTTCCTTGACGGCCATTCATTACAAGTTGACGAATCGAGCATGACAGGGGAGAGTGATCATGTCGAAATTAGTCACCACCAGAATCCTTTCTTGTTTTCCGGCACAAAAGTGGTTGATGGCTACGCTCGGATGCTCGTCACCTCTGTCGGGATGAACACGACCTGGGGCGAAATGATGAGCCAAATCAGCCGCGACAATGGAGAACAGACTCCTCTGCAAGCTCGGCTCAACACGCTAACGTCATCCATTGGTAAAGTCGGTTTGGTAGTTGCATTTTTAGTCCTCATTGTCTTGATGGTTAGGTACTTCACTGGAAATACAGAGGACGAGAATGGCAACCGGGAGTATAATGGCAGCAAGACTAAAGTTGACGACATATTAAACGCGGTCGTAGGGATTGTGGCGGCTGCGGTTACAATTGTTGTGGTGGCAATTCCCGAAGGCCTGCCTCTGGCTGTGACTCTGACGCTTGCGTATTCGATGAAGAGAATGATGGCAGATAAGGCGATGGTGAGGAAGCTCTCTGCTTGTGAGACTATGGGGTCTGCCACCGTCATTTGTACCGACAAAACAGGCACTCTCACCATGAATGAAATGAAGGTTACTAAGTTTTGGCTAGGCGAAGAACCCGTGGAAGAAGAGGCGTATTCGTCTATTTCGCCTTTTGTTCTGAATTTGATCCATGAAGGGGTTGCTCTGAACACAACCGGGAGTGTGTTCAGGCCTAATTCGGGTTTGGAAATTGAAATCTCGGGCAGTCCAACTGAGAAGGCTATTCTTTCGTGGGCGGTGCATGGGGCGAATATGGATATGCCGAAAGTGGTGAAGAGTTGCAGCATTCTCTATGTCGAGGCCTTCAATTCGCAGAAGAAACGAAGCGGGGTTCTGATGAAGAGGAAGGCGGACGATTCAGTGCAAGCACATTGGAAAGGAGCTGCAGAGATGGTATTAGCAATGTGCACAAGTTACTACAATGCATCTGGAGTTGTTAAAGATATGGATGAGAACGCAAAATTGAAATTCGAGCAGATTATTCAAGGTATGGCGGCGAGCAGCCTCAGATGCATTGCTTTTGCACACAAAGAAATTGAGGTAAAAGACCAGGTGGATGATCAAGAACATAAAAATTTGCTAAAAGAAGATGGATTGACACTTTTAGGACTTGTTGGTTTGAAAGATCCATGCCGCCCGGGGGTGAAGAAAGCGGTTGAAGACTGTCAATATGCGGGGGTGAATGTTAAAATGATCACAGGCGACAATGTGTTCACTGCGAAAGCCATAGCCACAGAATGCGGGATACTCAAGCCTGATCAGGACATGTTCTTCAGCGGCGCGGTGATAGAAGGCGTGCAATTTCGCAACTACACTCAGGAAGAAAGAATGGAGAAGGTGGACAAAATCTGTGTGATGGCGAGGTCCTCCCCATTTGACAAGCTTCTCATGGTGCAGTGCTTGAAACAGCTAGGCCATGTGGTGGCAGTGACGGGCGATGGCACGAACGATGCGCCCGCGTTGAAAGAAGCTGACATCGGACTTTCCATGGGGATCCAAGGCACGGAAGTTGCGAAAGAAAGCTCGGATATTGTGATTATGGACGACAACTTTTCGTCAGTGGCCACGGTTTTGAGGTGGGGAAGATGTGTTTACGAAAACATCCAGAAGTTCATCCAATTCCAACTAACCGTCAATGTCGCAGCGCTGGTTATCAACTTTGTAGCGGCAATTTCAGCCGGTGAAGTCCCGTTAACCGCAGTTCAGTTATTGTGGGTGAATTTGATCATGGACACACTAGGTGCTCTGGCTCTCGCCACAGAGAAGCCTACAAAAGAGCTCATGAAGAAAAAGCCGGTTGGGAGGACGGAGCCTCTGATCACCAACATCATGTGGAGGAACCTCCTGCCTCAAGCACTCTACCAAATTGCAATCCTCCTAACATTGCAATTCAAAGGAAAATCGATCTTCGGCGTGGAGGACAAGGTGAAGGACACACTGATCTTCAACACATTTGTGTTGTGCCAGGTGTTCAATGAGTTCAATGCAAGGAAGCTTGAGAAGAAGAATGTGTTCAGAGGAATCCACACCAACAAGTTGTTTTTGGGGATCATTGGAGTGACAATTTTGCTGCAGGTGGTGATGGTGGAGTTTTTGAAGAAGTTTGCAGATACAGAGAGGTTGAATTGGGGGCAATGGGGTGCTTGTGTTGGAATTGCTGCAGTCTCTTGGCCAATTGGTTGGGTTGTCAAGTCTATACCTGTCCCAGAGACACCTATTTTCAGCCATCTCAAGATGAAGAAATCTAAGCAGAACTCCATTTGAAGTACTTACGATCTTGAGGGATTGAAGACCCAATTTGGAAGCGAAACTGCTCGTTTGTGTCAATCATAGTTTGACGTATATTTTTTTTGTTTAATAATTTTTTACATTCTTTTATTACTCTAAAATAATGTAATTGAAACTTACAACGTATTATTTGTAGGATGCAAGTATGCTCAACATCTATTTAGGTTATAATGTAATTAAACTTTAGTTCCAATAATGTATTGTTGCAAATTTTCTGAAATAATATGCTGACTTTTAATGGCGACTAATTGTCATTTGTCACTGTTGTCTGTTTTTTAGAAGGTGTACACCTTGTGAGAAAGAAAATTCATTACACCACTTCATGTCATGTAAGCACGTTCATTTTATCAAAGTTTTTCAACAAAACAAAGAGTAGAAATAAAATAAAATTCATTAGAGCAACTGTGAGTGTCGTTTAGGGCATTTTCTTGATGAAACGTCTATGTATAAACAAATTGAAATAAAAAATTAAGAAAACTTTTATTGATACTCAATAACAGTTCTCATATATTATTGGTATTCAAAAATCTCATTATGGTTTCTATATAAGTGTATTTTTCTTTCTAAATATAAAAAGTTTGGAGTTCATACTGAGATTGTTAGAGTGTCAATAACATCTTCATATATATATATATATGTGAAATTTTATTATGCTCTAGTGTATTTCATGCATTTGAATAATGAATAACTAAATGTACGGTCAATGTTTTGATGAATAAAGATTTAGCGGCCAAAGATGATTAATGAAGTGACAAATTCACAAGATTCTAATTTTAGGGAGTCTCTGTGTAAAAGATTCAAGCTTTTTTGAATGAAAACAGCAAGCATAGCACACCAAAAAAATTCAATATTTAAAGTGAAGTATTTCGTCAAACACTTAGTGGGCATGTACTCATTTGTTGAGCCACGATGCAGGCCTGTCAACAAAACAAAAATTAACAACTACAACACATGTTGATAGCCCATTTCCTCCACAGAGAAGTATAGAGTGAGTTTACCTTTTTTCTCTCCATGGCCTCTCTTTTAGTTTTTCCTCTCTAAAAAGCCATTTGAAACTCGTGGAACCAGGATGAAAGTGTGTGACAAGGAGCTAGGTAATTTAAAGTTTATACTTTGCTTTTGTGGAGGACAGTTCGAATAATGTAACTTAGAGTTTATACAATCTTTTTGGAGCTTTTCGAAAATAAAGTTCTGCTTTACATTTTGAGAAAAAATTGCGTAGAAAGAAATCATGGACGTCTTTCTTATTTTATTTTTTTGGAGTTTATTTTTTGCAAATATGAAATATCTAAGTATACCAAAATCCTTTTGAAGCTTTTTGTTTAGGGCAATTAGCAAAACATAAACATTTTTTTTATATTTGATTGTACAAATGATCATTTTTTAATAACGAAGACACGAAGATAACATAATGACACTTAATGATCATTCCTGCTAATTGCCCTTTTGTTTAATCCAAAAAAAAAGAAGACATTTCAATAACGTATTAATATTAGCAGTTTTGGTAATAGCACTGCCCAAATTGAGTTTTGCCTTTTGAATTTCAAATTGTGAGTAGTTTTGATTTGCATTTGTTAATAGTGAGTATTTTTGTCAAAAACCCCTGGTTGGCATTCCAAACACTACACAACGTGCAATTCATCACAAGACGAGAGGAAGTTTCCCTCTCACCATAAAAAATCCAAACATCTGTAATTCCGTGTTGTTCAAGTATTTTCTCAGCAACAACAGTATGGACATTTTTCATGTTGATGAATCTTCCTAAAGGATTTCACGCATTATAACTCACGGAGATAAAGACATATGATCGTGCAAACCAATATATACATTATGTAAGAAGTAAGAAACTAACTCAATCGTTATTAGTACTACGGTCTAGTGGTATTCTTCTCCACTTATAAGTAGAAAGTCTTAGTTTCAAATCTCATAAATGGCTAGTTCGATACAAAATTATTATGACAGACTCATTATATGGTTAACCCAAATTCTCTCACCTATTATGGTAGACTCATCTTCTTTTAAAGGGATAAAACTAATTTGAAAAAAAAAAAAAAAAAGGCATTTTCCAGTGCTGAGAGTCGAACCCTAAAGCTCAAATTTTCTAAGATATTAATTTGCTACATCAGATGGATTTGAACAAACACGACATAAAATATATTTAAATAATCTTTTGCATCAAAACTACTGTCATAATCTTTTACTGTAAGTGACAGTTTTGAAGGAATCAATACACTTATTTTCAGCTACATGAAGATAAATAAATATGAGTACTCCATTGAAGTTATTTTGAAGGAATGAAGCCCTTCAAAATTATAGTTTGACAAATTAACAATTTTTTGCATTCTTTTATTATTTTACAATAATTTAATTTAAATAGACTCAAATCCATTGCCGCTGTTTGATGTGATTAAGTACCAGTTTGGGAGTGAGGTGATTAAAAAAAAAGTTGGAGTGTTTGGAAGTGTTTGGTAAATGTTTTAAAAGCAGTTTTTTTTTTTTTTTAGCTAAGGTGAAAAAAAGTCAAATTTAAACTGAGCAACTGAAAGCTGCAAATAGCAGTTTTCAAAAAACAGATGCAGCTTCAGTGAAAAACACGGGTGAACAGTAATCCAAAATATACCGAGCCCCTCACTCTCTCCTCTCCTCTATCTCGCTCCTAACTTGCTCTTCTTTTTCTCTGCAATCTCTGAAGTTTCTGAACGATTGGTCAAGGCAAGCCTCCACTCTCATCGCTTGCCTCTGCGCTCTGATGTCATCGTCATCATCGTCCTACCCAATCTCTAGGCGGCGGCGTGGTCGCTATTCCGGGAAGCGGCTCTCCAATCTCATCGATGTTTCAGGTTTGTTTTCGCTTTCCTTCCAGATTTCTCTCCACCTCCAATATACAGAGTGAAAAAATTCCAACTCTTATAATTATGATAGGCAGTATATATTATATAGCTCAAGCCGTATAATAATTAACATTTGGATTCGGCATTGCAAGGAATCAGGTCCCAAACCAATGCCAAATCCTCAAGATAAACTTCACCGAAGTCGATGACGCCCTCAAGCTCCACCACATCGTCCACTGCTCCCTCGACGTCGTCGACGGGCAAGGTAAACAAAATTCAAAATTCGGATCTGGTCCTCCGTTACTTTTTGAAATTCTCATTTCTGGGTTCTGCTAAATAGTTTTGATTTTGCTATTGGATCGAATTGAAAATGCACGAAACTCTGTAATCAATTTTGGGTCTGCTTTATTTAGCTGAAAAATTAGACCTTTGATTGTTGGGTTTGTGTACTTTAATTAGAATTTATGTAAAGTTTGTGTATTTTTGTGTGATTTTGTAGTGAACAATCTGAAAAAGTCCGGGCCAACATTGAATGAAACATTCTTGGGTCTGCTGTATCCAACTGAGAATTACAAAGTGTGGGTACTTTTGTTGTCTTTGTTGTGTATGTTTAGCATGAATGTATTGATCTTTGGTGTTCTTATATGGTGGTATTGTTTGCAGGTATGGTTTTTTAAAAAATTTCTATCAAATTTCAGGTCAGAAAGATGAGTATGCTGTGAAGGTTCAGGGAGTCGAGATATCGCCTGATCCAGTGGTGAGAGGCAAGCCAGTTACTTTTAGCATCTCTGCCACAACAGGTATAATAACCAATTTCTCAGCTTTTTGTTTTGCTGAATCTGCTATGTAGTATGGTATAAATTCGTTGCTGGATAATGGATAGCCGCCCTTGTTTGCTAGCATCCCCGTGCAAATTATTTCGCTTTTGGTTTTATGTTTTCCGTTTAGGTAACAGGGTCGGGGATCCATGTTTATGTGGAACCCAAGTATATTAAAGGCCACCATTTGTCTCGTGTTCTAACTTATTTGCAAACTATAAGTGTCTGCAAACTATAAGTGTAGGTTGCCGGTTTTCTTATATGTTATTATTTTTAGGATTGTATTGGTGCTATAGATGGAGTACATGTTGAGGCTTCAATACCACCTCCAGATCAAGTTCGATACATTGGTAGGAAAGGAATGCCGAGTCAAAATGTTATGGCTGCATGTGATTTTGACATGCAATTCACATTTGCTTGTGCTGGATGAGAAGGCACTGCACATGACACAAGAATTTTTCTATCTGTGCTACGGAATCCAAATTTAAACTTTTCTAAGCCTCCAAATGGTAATCTTCATACTTATATTATAACATTTTACATGCTTTGTTTAATTATTAAAATACAAAATAAAATTTTTAATTTTCAGGAAAATATTACTTGGTAGATGCGGGGTACCCACAAATGAGAGGTTATTTGGGACCATATAAAGGTGAAAGATATCATCTCCAGGATTTTCGTAGGGGTGGCGAACCAACGGGTCAAAAAGAGGTATTCAACCACATGCATTCTTCTCTTAGGAGCATCATTGAACGAACTTTTGGGGTATGGAAGAAAAAATGGGCAATTTTAAGGGATATGCCTAATTACCCTTTCAATAAGCAAGTGAAGATTGTCATTGCTACAATGGCTCTTCATAACTACATACAGAGGTATTCTGAACGTGATCGTGATTTTGATGACCCCAGGGACTATTGTGAAGAGAGCGATAGTATTGATGATGATGAAGAATATCAAAATTATCAAGTTGAAGGATCACATGAGATAGAAGCATTAAGAAATAGAATAGCGGCAAGTTTGATGAATGCATCTAATTAGATTACTTTCAAGTATATTAACAATATTGTACTAATGAATCCTAGCTATTCAGTCTAAAATATTTCAATTGAAAGTAGTTTGTCATATAATTAATATTTAAGATAAAATTTATAAATATTTTTCTTTTACAAATAAAGTATATTTAGTAATTCATCTTTATTTGTTAAGAAAATTAAATTAATAGCACATTTAGTATTATACCCTTTTTGGTCATTTCACACAGTCACAACTGTTTTACATAAAAGTTTACCAAACACTATCATACTTAGGGGTGGGTTCGAAAAACCGAAAACCGAAAAAAACCGAACCGAATACCGAACCGAGGCCGAAAAAAATCGAACCGAAAAAAAACCGAACCGAAGTTGTTACATCCCGTCCCGGGAATAATATTATTTTATTCCCGAAGGTGCGAAATGACGATTTTGCCCTTGGTTGACCTTTCGGTTGACTTTTTGCGTCGTAACTCGTACGACGCATTCACTTGTATTTTCTTGACGTGCTCGTCGATACGAACGCGTAGACGCGAGCCGTACGTCGTTCGGACTCCGAACGAATATTTTACGGGCGTTGATTTTCGACGTTCCCGTAATTCACTTTTGGACAATTTTGGAGTGTGTGGACTGGGGCCCATTAGTCTGCAGGCCCATGTGGGCAATCCCTGGATTCCTGGGATTTGTCTGGGCTTTTGGCTTTGCCTCCCCCGTGCTCTCCCTCTCTTGGTCTCTGCAGACCACACAAAAACACAAAACCTCTCTTCCTTTCCCCGAGCTACCATGGTGGCTTAGCCACCCTTGTCTCACCAGTCATCATCTTCGTTGCCTTCAAACCCAGCAACCACAGACAGAAAACCCAGCCCAGAAATTCCAGAAATTACTCTGGACACCCCGAGCTTTCCCGACGAGCCTCCTCGTCGATTTGGACCACGATGGCCCTGATTTCGTTCACCAAACCACACCCCGGGGTCCCTGCAAACATGCTCGAGCCATGGATGGCCGAGATCGATCGAGGATCGAAGTTCTGGAACTCGGTTCATTTGGACCCGTGGATGTTTCTTCAAATTCCGACCACCTCAAGCCTATTTTAGGCCCCAAAATGGGTAAAATTCGAATCCCCTTGACTCCAGCTTCATTTTGCCGTTTGAATCATGTAATTTGGTTGAGAAATGAGTGTTCTAGGACGAATTGAAGTTTTCTGGCCAAGAAACCCAGATTCCGGCGACGGCAACGGCGGTCGGCGGCGGCGCCGGCGACCGGAGTGAGGTTGAAGACGACCGGCGCTGACGTCAGCGATGACGTCAGCAAACCGGGTCAAACCGGCCATGCTGACGTCAGCGAACCGGTTCAGACCGGCGCTGACCGGCTCGGCTGAGCCGCGAGTGAAGCCGCGCGTGGAGCCGCGTGTGGAGCCGCGCGTGGCGCCACGCGTGGAGCCGCGTGTGGAGCCGCGCGTGGCGCCGCGCGTGAGCGCGCGTGAGACAGCCGCTGGAGCCGCGCGTGGAGCCGCGGCTTGGCGCGTTTGAGCCGCGCGTGAGGGCGCGTGGGAGGTCCAAATTTGATTCTGTTTTCACGGGGCGACTCGTGACGACGTGTACTACCTCGGGGTAGTGCGCATGATAATTTTCTAAGTGTTTTGGACCTCCAAATTGAGAAAACAAGGGATAGGTTTAGTTAATTCGTTAATTCGTTACCTTTATGAGGTCAATCATTGTACCGGTGATATCTCATATAGGTGAGACCAAATGGCAGCGTGTGGCGGCGCGTGCGACGGCGCACGGCGGCCCACGACGGCGGTTTTGGGGTTTCCGACCCCGAAACTCACTTTTCGGGTTTCCGAATGCTGTTTTCTTCGTATTTTCAATTACTTTATTAATCTTGGGTGTTCCAAAATAGGTTTGGCGACCCTTGGCGCTCGGAGGACGTACGTTTGGACTTCCCGGCTTCGGTATTTGTGAGTGGGCCCTTTCCCTACTATTAAATGTGTTTTATTTTGGGAAATTATGTTTTGGTTTATTGCCTACATTATATTGTGGTTTTAAATGAATACTTATATCGTATTTTTGGTAGACCTTGTTAGATTATGTTATTACTCGGTTTACTAGTTTCGGTTCAGTGTTTCGGTAGGCCATGGAAATTAGTGGGCTTTGGGCCCACATTTCCATTTGGGAGTTATACCATTAAATTGGTGATTTCCGTATCTCTTGTACGCGTATTGCTAGTATCGAACCGGCCCTATTTTAGGGAATTTAGGGAATTAAGTATTTTAATTCCCTACTTGTACCTATTTGCGATTATGGGTTTTATACCTATCTGACGGCCTTGAGCCGTATTTGGGTGAACCTTGGATATGGTAATTTTCTACCGTACTTTGGGTTCACCTAGTTTGCCATTAAGTTGGTATTTCTATACCTTGGTACCCATGTGGCGTATTCCTGGTATTTCACGTATTTTAGTCATGCTTGGTATTTCGGGTACGGCCCCGAGAATACCATATATATCGATTAGTTTGAGGGCATCCCTTATAGGGAAACTACCCCACCTTGTTTTATGTAGAGTATTCCGTGGTATGTTCTCATATGCTCAACTAGGTTGCTTACATGGTGTTTGGTGTACCGTCCGGGGCCAGGACCAGCTTCACGTGATTGTTCACACGCACCTATACGCTCGCTATGGACCCATAGCAGGTGCCAGCCTGTTCTAGGTCGCCTAGGCGACTCGAACTCGTTGTGATGCGCATACGCGCCAGCTTCACGTGATTGTGTACACGAGCGTACTGTTACTTATACACCCAGCCTGTTCATGACAGAATTTATCTGTATGAACTTGTGTGTTTGCAATACCTAAACGAGCGTCTATCTTAGTCTTGGATTGTGGGGCCAGGACCACTTTCACGTGATTGTTCACACGCACCGATACGCTCACTATGAATCCATAGTAGGTGCCAGCCTGTTCTAGGTCGTATGGGCGACTCGAACTCGTTGTGATGCGCATATGCGCCAGCTTCACGTGATTGTGTATATGAGCGTTTATCTTATAGTCTATACTGTGGTGTTATCACCCAATTTTCACTGATGCCACGGGGGCATTTATTTGATTTACGGGTTTTCCGTAGATCCTTATTTTACGAACCTTCGGGTAAAGCTTTTTATGTCGAACGGTGGCTTTCTGCCCGTTTCGGACGGTAAGTATATTTCCGTACTTACCCCGTTTTTCTATATACTATTATAGTACGTTTTCTGAAAGGGTTTTTCCAACCAACTACTTGATTTTGACGGCGAGGGGTTACTATTTTCAGAAAACAAAGGTTTTTACAAAAATGACTATTATTGGCCCACTCACCCTTTTGTTTTGCGCCCCTCCAGGTTTAGTGGCTGGATGCTGTCTACGTTCGAGGCGGTGGTATGACGAAGGCTTAAATTCCTTGGTATTGTTATACTCTGTACGTCGAACTTTGTACGACGTGTATTGTACTAAATTCTTCCGCCCGTACATTTGTGTACACATTTATCTTAATTTATTCAAATATTCCTTAATTCCTTCAAATTGGCTTTCGTCACCCTACGTGGTGTCGGCCAGCACATCCGACTTTTGGGTGTCCACGTGTACATCCGGGTCGGGATGTGTCAGAAGTACAAAAAACCGAACCGAACCGAAATTGGTTGGTTCGGTTTCGGTTTCAGTGGTTCAAAAACCGAACCGAACCGAACCGAACCGAATAAATATAAATTAATATTTTATTTATTTATTTTTTATTGGGTATTAATTTTTCAAGCCCAATTCCAAATATTAGTCCAATTTCAACACAAACTTAATAGGCCCACACTTAGCCCAAACATTTAAAAAGCCTTATTCCCTATATTAACCCTAGACTACCCTCTCTTTTATTTGGGTAGTGATTGAATAGTGTAATTTTATTTGGGTTGATGGGTTTTTTGTATTTTATTTGGGATCTGAGAACTGGTCTTGTTCTAGTGTCTGAAGTATTGAGATTTTTTGTATTGATTTGTTGGATTTTAATGGTTAGGTCATTTTCTATTGATTAGAATTGTAAGGTTTCTAGGGTATGATTATCCAAACCAATGTTTTAAATTTGTTATTTTGATTCTCCTTCCAGCCCATAATACATGGTTGCCAATCAATAATTGGAACTAATTTTCATACTTATTAGAATTAACTCTTGATGATATAATATGTATGTCTTTCGTCTATTTGTTTGGTTGGCTTTGTATAATCATTGGTTGCTCAAATTTTCTTTTTTAAAAAACAAAAGAATTTTCGTAAAAAAAAAAACCGAACCGAACCGAACCGAACCGAAAAAAACCAAACCGAATTCAAACCGAACCGAACAGTAATTTCGGTTTGGTTTCGGTTTTGGCCAAAAACCGAACCGAATGGAACCGAACCCAGCCCTAATCATACTGCTTTTTTTTCCAAAAACACTTTTACAAAAAAGTTTACCAAACACTCTGCTGGCTTTATTTCACAGCCGCTTATTCTCACAGCACAGCCGCTTATTCTCACATCAGCTTTTTTTCAAAGCACAGCAATACCAAACTAGCCCTAAATGGCATCACGGACGGGATTCCGATTTTGGTTACAAGTCCAAAATAGGACGGGATTTAAAACCCGTCGGTGGACATGGGTTATGAATCCATCGCGCCTTCTCCTTTCCAGTTATCATCTTCCCTCATCTCTCTCTCCCTTTCTCTCTGGGTCGTACAACTATGGGAATGGGTCGCGAGAGCCGTTGTCAGGCCGTCGCGAGCATCGGTCTCGGGGTGGGGTGGGTCGTCGGGTCACTGCGGGGAGCGGTGTTGTCAGGTCCATCATGAGTCGCGTCGTGGGAGGGTCGCATACGGCGTCGTCGGCGGGTCGTGAACGGGCGTTGTGGGTGTTCGTGAGTGGGTGGGTCACGCCTTCTCCGTTTTGCTTCAACAATTCAGTTTTCAATCCAATCCAATTCTATTGAGGCAATCTAAACCAAACATTAGATACAAAACCCAACCTATCCAATCTAATCCTAACCTCACAGTTAGAAAATAAAAAATCCAATCATGTCTGTTCCGTCAAACGTGCCCTACAAGTGGAGGGAAGCCCAAAGGCAAACACCCAAAAACAGCTAGAAAGCTTCCCACAAGAAAGGAAAAAAAGAAAAAAGAATAATTTATGGGCTACTATCAATGAATTACTCAAGCACTACAAATATATTAAACGAGGACTTTCCAAATGACTCGTTTCAATGTGTCGTCTGAAAGTTCTCTCAAATTTCTCATCCAAAAGCACTATTAAAAAAATGAACTTGTCAAGTGAACGTTCCACACCTTTAGCTTGAAGCATTGAATGTCACAAAACAGAAACAAATTTAAATGAAACGGGTACACCGTCACGGTGGCGTTTCGTGTCAATGAAATATAAAGACATATGTAAATTTTTTGTCCACATGTCCTTGTTTTATTATCACAGAATGCCACATGGCGGTTTGCCTGTGTCATATAAATTATTCTGCACAATACAAATAAAAGTAAGCATAGCTTTCATCTTGGCAAGTGAATGAATCGACATTAATGTGGCATGACTGTATATAGGTATCCTCCAGGCCGGCTTGGTGTGAGTGTTGATCCTACAGCTACAGGTACGTGAAGTTAGCATCCTAGATGTAATTTGGAGTTGTAATCCTTATTCAAATATTGAAAGCTCTATCATTTGTATAAAAACAAAAATGTCATGAACCTTGAATTGAATAGCCCCCATTTTAATTTTTACTGCCCAAATTTGACTATTGGTTTAAGTGAAACTCAAGTTTTTACTTTCTTAGAAAAGGTCTTAATAATTATTGTTGTATAAACACAATTTGATCATGACGAGTAACTACTAAAAGCGCATTTGAAATTGCCTCTAGAAAGGCTAAAAGTAATTTCTAACAACCAAAAATACTTTTAACTGCACTTGTCAGAAAAAAAAACTTGGAAGTGCTTATGGTCTTAAAAGCTTTTGGCATAAAACACTTCCAAGTGTTTTTCTATAATCACTAAAATAAATTTATAAAAACACTTCTATCCCAGTGTTTTTCAACATGTTTATAATAAACACTTGTAACATAAACACTTACGAGGATAAATACTTTTAACTCTTTTTGCTTTAAGCATAAGGCCGACCTCAGTTGATCCCGTACAGATAAAGCAATTTCTCAGCAACTTCCAATGGATATTTTTATATTTTCTGATGAAGAAATCAGGTGGTTCTATGATTCTGAGACTCTACATAATCCTCTCGCTAGCTAATTCTGTCACAACCAATCAAATTGTGACTTTGGCTTCCAATGGAACTGTGTCACCTCAACAATGGCTTCAAAATTGATAACAAATGCCTCACTCAACTCATGAAGGAGAAAAACCTGCACCTGCTTCGACAGCTCGACGGCATCGACGGCGTTGCATCCGCTCTCCAAACTGACATTGAGTGTGGCATCGATGATGATGGTGACAACATCGCTCGCCGGCTTGAAGCATTCGGTTCAAACACGTACACGAAGCCGTCTTCGAAAAGCCTCTTCCATTTTATGTGGCAAGCTTCTAAGGATTTTACCATTGTCATCCTCTTAGGCTGCGCCGCGCTCTCACTTGGATTCGGTGTAAAGCAGCAGGGACTAAAAGAAGGATGGTATGACGGAGGAAGCATCTTCGTCGCGGTTTTTCTCGTGGCTATATCCGCCTTTAGCGACTACAGGCAGAACGATCAGTTCCGAAAGTTGTCCAAAGCAAGTGAGGACATTCCAATTGATGTTGTGAGAGGCGGGAGACGGCGAAAGATTTCAAACTTTGACATTGTAGTTGGATATGTCGTGTTCTTGAAGATTGGAGATCAAGTTCCTGCAGATGGATTGTTCTTGCATGGACATTCGTTGCGCATGGACGAATCAAGTATGACGGGGGAGAGTGAGCATGTGGAAGCTAATGGCAGCCAGAATCCGTTCTTGTTTTCAGGAACCAAGGTGGTGTTGGAAATAGAACAACAATCAATGATAATTTTATTTATGCTAATAATTAAATACAAAGAACAATGGCAGTATATAAACAATACGAAATAAATTTAAGAAAAATGAAGATCGAGGCTTGCGTACCGCAATGTCCTTGAAACAGAATTTCGTCCCTACTCTGTGCTTGTAGTTCGATGGACGTCTGCTTCACCAGGATTCAACGATCTAAGTCAAAATTCCAGCACCGGAAAATTGACTTCTGGCGAATATAGAATGTGGTTCTCTCAGTAGGATGATTTGGTTTACAGAGATTTGAATGCGAATTTCTAGATTCTTAAATGCCATGCAAATGAATGAATATATAGAGTATGGATACCTGTTTGCAACAGGTATGAGAATGGGATGTGACTGTTGGGAGGTATCTGTTGGAAAGGATGTGACTGCTCTCTGGTGCTTCTTCTTCAACCCAGACTTCATCTGAAAGGATGAGTCTGTTGAAAAATAAAATATTAAATCCGAAATTTAAAAAATAATAATTAATTAACGGATTTAATTATTAGAGCCCGAGCCCAAGAGGCCCAAGGCCCATCTTTTGATAATTAATTAATATTAATTATATTTATTAATTATTAATTAATTTTCACATCCCCAAAGCCCAAACCCAAGATTGAGCCCAATTTTCCTCTCCATGGTTCCATTACTCCAATCACTTTGCAAGAGGTACAAAGCCTTATAAAGAGTGGGAACTTTTTGGTGGTGATCAATGTGGGACAAAGTTTGGAATGTATTACTACTCAAACATCTCCAACAGGTGGTCGATGGATATGGACAAATGCTTGTCGCTTCTGTTGGCATGACCTCGACGTGGGGCGAAATGATGAGTTTGATCAGCCGTGACACGAGTAATCAGCAGACGCCATTACAAGAGCGGCTCAGTAAACTAACCCCTCTAATGGCGAAGATTGGCTTGGGTGTTGCATTCATGGTTTTTGCGGTCTTGGTAGCGCGTTACTTCACAGGCAACACGAAGAACGAGAGTGAATTTGGTAAGTTTGAGGGCAGCAAGACGAAGATTGATGATGTGGTGAATGCTGTGGCGGACATGGTAGCAGTTGCAGTTATTGTTGTTGTGATTGCAATTCCTGAAGGCTTCCCGTTGGCTGTCACTCTGACTCTCGCTTATTCGATGAAGAAGATGATGGCGGAGCAGGCATTGGTAAGGAGGCTCTCTGCTTGCGAGACTATGGGATGTGCCACCGTAATTTGTACAGACAAGACGGGCACGCTGACGCTCAACGAGATGAAGGTTACAAAGTTTTCGGTTGGACAGGAATCTGTGGAAGATGATGCTGGTTATTCATCAATTTCTCATCGTCTTCTTGATTTAATCCGAGAAGGAGTAGCGCTTAACACGATGGGTAGTGTTTATAAGCCTAGTTCAGGATCGGGATTTGAGTTTTCGGGCAGTCCTACTGAAAAAGCCATTCTTTCATGGGCTACTCTGGAGCTGCACATGGACATGGAGGAATTGAAGAAGCAATGTGTCATTCAGCATGTTGAAGCCTTCAATTCGCATAAGAAATGAAGCGGAGTTTTGATGAGAAGGAAGGCAGACAATACCACCCATGTTCATTGGAAAGGAGCTGCAGAGATGATACTAGAAATATGCTCGAGTTACTACGATGCGTCTGGTGTCACGAAAGATCTGAATGATGGTGAAAGGTTGAAGTTTGAGCAGATTATTCAAGGGATGGCAGCAAGCAGTCTCCGGTGCATTGCTTTTGCACACAAACAAGTTCAGGATAAGCACATTAATGACGAAAAGAAGTACGAAAAGCTCGAAGGAAGCAGCTTGATCCTATTAGGACTGGTAGGTCTAAAGGATCCATGTAGGCCAGGAGTGAGGGAAGCAGTAGAAGCTTGCCAGTTCGCCGGGGTGCAGGTGAAAATGATCACTGGCAACAATGTTTTCACTGCCAAAGCCATAGCTCGTGAGTGTGGGATACTCCGGCCTGACCAGAAAGCCAGGGAAGCAGTGGTAGAAGGTGTAGAATTTCGCAACAACACACCGGAGCAGAGATTGCAGAAAGTAGATGGAATTCGCGTGATGGCGAGGTCTTCGCCACTTGATAAGCTTCTGATGGTGCAGTGCTTGAAACAGAAAGGCAATGTAGTAGCTGTGACAGGTGATGGCACGAATGATGCGCTCGCACTCAAAGAAGCAGAGATAGGACTCTCGATGGGGATTCAGGGCACGGAAGTGGCCAAGGAGAGCTCAGACATTGTCATTTTAGATGACAATTTTGCAACTTTGGCAACTGTTTTAAGATGGGGAAGAGGAGTTTATGCCAACATCCAAAAGTTTGTTCAATTCCAGCTCACAATAAACGTTGCAACTCTTGTGATCAACTTTGTGGCAGCTGCCTCGGCTGGTGAAGTACCTTTAACAGCGGTCCAGCTGCTGTGGGTGAATCTGATTATGGACACAATGGCGGCTCTGGCTCTCGCCACCGATAAGCCCGCCAAAGAGCTCATGGAAAGGCCGCCCGTGGGTCGGACAGAGCCCGTGATCACCAACATCATGTGGAGGAACCTTCTACCCCAAGCTTTTTTCCAGATAGCTGTGCTCTTGATCTTGCAGTTCAGGGGAAGATCAGCCTTTGGCGTTACCGAGAAGGTAAACAACACATTGATCTTCAATATTTTTGTGCTTTGCCAAGTGTTTAATGAATTTAACACGAGGTATATGGAGAGGATTAATGTCTTCAGAGGAAGTCAGAGGAACGAACTGTTTTGGGGCATCGTCGTCGTAACAATTGCAGTTCAGGTGGTTATGGTGGAACTTCTGAACAGGTTTGCGGATACAGAGCGGTTAAGTTGGGGACAATGGGGTGCGTGCATTGGGATTGCGGCCATATCCGGCCTTATCAGTTGGGTTTTCAAGTTCATACCAGTTCCTGCTAAGCCAATATTCAGCTATCTAAAGAGGGATAGCAAACGCGGGTTAGAGCAGTTGGCCAGGGCAGAGTCCCGGTCGCACTGCACCCAAGTTCGAAAAGAAATTTTGGAGAATTTGATCATACCATAAAGGAATGTTGTGACAAAATTGAAGGCATAGCACAATCTATGTTCTATAGAAGAAAACCACACTATGATACAATGCACCGCCGCGGACATGCACAAATGCAGTGATGCAAGATGCAATTACGGGGCGCTAATTACAGTTGAGGCGAGTATCGTTTCTCTGCACCAGCGCCTCACATGGTTTTATTAGAAACTGGTGAGAGAATCTTAGGAAATCTTGATCACACAAAGGAGACTAATTAGCTATCAATATGACACATCAGCTCCATCTAAGCTGGAACTGCTTCTGGGACTTTACCGTTCTCCGCAGGAACCAAACTGTCATAGTAGTCGACCAGGACCTTCCAGCCATTAGGGCACATGAATCCTTCAGGAGGGTTCTCTTTGTTCCTTGCAAGTGTTCGCATCTGTCATAGTAATTTGCAATGTCTTTTAGCAAAAAATAAACGTATTCTTATGCGTTTAAACTCGATGTGTTTTTCTTTAAATACTAATTTGAATGGATGATTATAATAGTGAAAAAAAAACATGTCGGAAACAGCAATAAAAGAACGCGTACCTTTGTGCCGGATATGAAAAGGAAGTCCTGAGGCCTCAAGGGATCAAAAAATGCCATTTTACCTTGAGTTTTATCATAAGCGGCAACCTGCAAGGGAATAACTTAACGATGACGGAAGATATCATACAAGGGGGCAAATAGTATCACAGCCAGATAATCTACATACCTTGAAGGGAAGGATGTTAAGTCGCTCCAGTCCAGGTGCCATGCTTAATACTTTCTTGCCATGATCGGCATCATACAGATCTCTCTTCTCGGTTGGATGTCCCATTCCTGCAGGATCCCGACCAACAATGTAAAAGTTGGCCCCTGCATTGATCCTAGCCTTTGCATGCCACTGCACCTCAGTTGGGCCAGCGTAGTGCATGGGAGAGGGAAATATGGAAACAACAGTCGTCTCGGGATCAAGAACACCATCCTCAAGAACCTGAGGGAACATTAGATGATATCAAACAGAATCAGTATTTGGCTAAGGACAAGCAGTTCTATGTATCAATTGGTGGAGGCAAAACGTCAAATTTTGAGGGGAAAAAAATTACATGCAACACTTTTAGTTACAGGTTTATAAACAAACAAAACTTTACATACCTTCTCATGTTGTTTCATTCGCCAACTAAGTGGAACGTCATCTGCCTTTGTATAGCCTCCCAATGGATGAAGCAAGAGAATGGGATTCTTGTAGCCCATCTCAAGAAGCCGACGACGGGTATCCGTCATCAGCAAAGCATGTCCATTGTGAACAGGATTTCGCAGCTGAAACGCAAATACAGCGTCAGCATTGCGCTTTGTAAATTCTTCACGGAGTTGTGTAGGAGACAATCGGAAGCGATCAAGACCATCATTGTACTTTATAGGTTCTAGAACCTCCAGGTCACCTCCAATCAGCCAGTTTCCAGCATTGGTTATGGCTTGATCAACATAAGGCAAACCAGGGGCAGTCGTTCCCCAAGTGCGGGCAATCCGTTCTTCTTGATGGTGCTTATATATCTCAATACTGATATGACCAAATAAATAAAATAGCAAGGCATTAGAAACCATGGCAAGTCATGGGACAAGATATACAATTTCCATATGGTAACTTCAATTTGAACCCAAAAGGAGCAGAACATGTTCTCATACTCAGGTTTTATCGTTGGACACATAAACGAGAAAGTACAGTACTACACTTCCCAACTTTTTTCCCCTACCACCATGGCATTATCACACTGTGTTCTACAACATGGTATGCATCACATGATGACATAGTGACATAGATATATACATATATAACCAGTAATAGGCCAGAAAAATACGATATGCAAACTACATCATTGCAATGAAATCGCAACCATGTTGTAGAACCCAAATGTGCTAATGCCACGAGGGTTGGGAAAAGTTGCAATGAAAACTTGGGACATGTACAATTCTCCAACCAGCAAATGCTTGAAGACATCATTATCATAAGGTCTGTTCGTCACTGGACATTACATTGAATATTCCTCTTAAGAAAATGACTCGATGCAATGTGGCATCGACATATATATTTTCATATATTCTAGGATGAACACAAAGGATTTAAAAATCCTATTGGTAAAGCATCGCTGTCATAATATAAGTCAGAGGAATATTCAAATGCAGGTCTAGGTATAATGTGTTAACAAATATCTTAAGGAAGGAGGAGTATACGTATAGAACACCACAACAATACCGTGTCAGGATTCTCCTAAACTTCATCGGATGTTACGACAAACTAATCAAACACAATATCCTTAGGCATTCTATTAGGATATCCTTTCTATTAGGTCCCGATAAATAAATAAATAAATATATATATATATACATATCCAACCTTAAAATGCTTCATTCCAAACTGAAATCACTTAGCAATTTTAATTCAAATGTTTGACGTCTAACAAAATCAAATGCACTGCATCGATAAATATATGACGATCTAATATTTACCAAGTGTTTATGTCAGACAAAAAGGCAAAGATTTTAATTTCAATAATTTCACAATTGTTCTTTAGAAATATGTACAGCTAAAATGATAAGAGAAAAGAATTCATAATATCTCTACCGCTCCACTTCTATAGTTGGGTTCCTATTTTTACTCTCCTCTAACTACTTCTAGCTTTTCAAAACCAAACATCATGTAACTCAAAATGTTCGAAACTGTATGGTCACTCACTCTTACATTTAATATCAATATCAAAAGTTGGAGAATAAATATTAAAAAAACACATATTTATCGTCTTTCTCGTCACGTGATAGGAGACCAAAGTTCTCCAGTCACAGTCAATAATATTGTGGAAAGGTGGGACCACATAAACAAATTTGAACAAAGTTTGGGGAAAAAAATTGGAGTTACTTGTATTTACATGGATCATGTTTAAGATTGTAACCCAAGAAAAAAAACCTTACTTTTGGCCCACAAAAAAATCATATTTACCATCTAAACATGCTATTTAAAATAAAAAAATTCACAAGCTCTGAAAAGAAAATAGAAGAAGAGCATCTTACTCTTTCAAAATAGCGATCAGATTATCATCCGAGTCGACGAGTGCAACTCTGGTCGACTCGCCGATACGGCGCTTCTGCGCGTCGTCGATGGCCAGAACGATCGGCACCGACATATTCACGACCGACCCGTCATCGAGTCGGAGCGAATTGAAATGAAGAGTTTGGAGGAACTCGGATTCTCTCATGAATCCGCGGAGAGGGCTGGACCAGCCTTCGCTGATCACGTGAACCCATTGGAGGTCGATCCTTGAAAGCTTGATCCTGGGCAGCGCCGCCGCCTCTTTCTTCGTCTCGCCCTTCTTCGACTCCTCGACGAAGAGCTCGACGAGCTTGCCGCCGTCTGGCTCGATCAACCCGTTTGAAATTCGGAGCCTCTGGCGGGTTCTGGGCTTGGACCCGAGATGGGTTGAGAGCTTGAGGGCCGGGGCGAAATGGGTAGTTGACGGTTTGGGGAAAGAGTGAGAGGGATAGGGGGTTTTGACGAAAAGAGTGGCCATGGACGCCATTGAAGGAGGTGACAAAGGTCCAAAGGCCTTTTTTTTCTTTTTTTGGTTCTCTGGCTCTCTGCTTCAAAGGAGCAGATTTTAGTTAGGGGTTTATAATTAAGTTGATAATAATGGAGGATTATTTTGTGGATTAAAAAATGAATGAATCAAAGTGAAATTTAATGGGTAGGGACAAAGGAGAAATCTTATCAAATTCAGGAATTGTGCGATTTGAGTGGGAAGGCACGAGAGAAATCATGATTTGGAGCTTAATTTATAGGGAGTGATTAGGTACAAATCTTGGTTTTTAGCAGAGGATGAACCTGGACACCTTTTTGGATTTGGGAGTTTTTTGTTGCTTTCTTTTTATTTTTTTGTTGTTATTGCTTTTGCAGTTTCGGACTCGTATCGTATGGTAACTGGTGACGTAACTTATTAATTGTAAGAGAACCATGAATGAATGCTATTTTTCTTCCTATTTGTTGCAAGCGTTGTCAATTCGGATCCTCTATTTGGATTGGGTCTCCTTCGTTTTCAATCCAAATGGTCACATAGAGGTTTGACGTGTTAAAAAATGGAGTAACAAAGGAAATGCAAAGTACATAATAATGCAAGTGGTTTGAGTTATGAGTTACACACTGTTATTATCTGAACATGCAAGACGCAGATCAACAATAACAAGATAGCATATTTATTACGCGCTTTAAAGAAATCTTTTATTTTTATTTTTATTATAATCATAACCTACATATTATAAAATTGCTCCAACATAATGTCTTGCTTTTGATCCTATGTCGATCTCGGCTTCCTTAATCGACCAGTAGTATAGTTTTTGTCATCAGATGATGATGCAGTTTTTTTTTTCGTGGAGCCTTTATAATAGTTTTCTACCTTACAAAGTTTAGTCCTCATAAGTATTATCTTCCCTATTAATTGGATGTGAGTCCTTCGTAATTGTAGAGTTAAAGTCTTTATTTTGACATGTGTGGCCTCTTGATCCATTCCAGAATGTCCCATGATTTTTCTTCTGGCAAAGGTTTATTATTAGGCTTAGTGGCTCACGTTTTATATAAATCTAGTATTTTTGGCATGCCTTAGTGATTGATGTTGGATCTTCGGTGGTGGGTGGTTAGTAGTGGTGTGTCTTCTTCTTCGATGCTTGCTTGAACGGCGGATGTTGGTTTTTGATAGTCAAATATGTGAATTTCGGGTGTTAGAGAGACGAGTCTAGTGTGAGGCGTGTGGGTGTCACCGTGTGTGAGTGAACTTTACTTATTTTGAAGGTTGATGACATTGGGTTTCAATAAGGGTATTTTTGGAAAGCGTTGTGTGAACTCATAGAATTTTGACAGATGAATTGGTAATATTATACTGGGTAAACTTAACCAAAAGTTGAGTTCGTATAAGACACATTTTTCTCTTTTATTTAATCATTCGTATAGAATTTTGAAAGATGAATTGGTGATGTTATACAGGGTGAACTTAACTAAAAATTGAGTTCGTATAAAGGCACATTTTTCTCTTTTATTTAATCATTCATGATCGATTGACACATGTTTCACACTTAGACATTAGATTTTAGTTCTTGAGTTCGATCAACTATAGGTTTTGCCCTTAGTTTTGTACACTAAACAAAGCAACTGTATCAAGGATATTAGATCAAAAAAAGGAAGAGAGAAAAGTTTTGTACACTAAGTAAGAATGGAACTCATATATATAATAGGTCGGTCGACCTACCTATAAGAGAAGAGTGTGTTTTTATTCGCCCCTCTAAACTTGGTGTAGCGTTACACCCCTTTCCCCTCTCTCTAGAACGTGAGCAAAAACAAACTCATGTGCATTTGAACTACATCAATAAATTAACGTCATAAAGAATTTATATAAGTTATGATTTTGGGGAATAAAATCTACCAATTTGTGGGATATCAATTGTGTCCCTAAAATCAATACAAAAATAGAAAAGTAAGTCCTCATCACACCAGTGTGGTATGAGCCAAAAGTTCTCTAATGTCTAAGTTAAATATAGAAATTGAAGGAAAATTTTGAATTAGGAGTTTTTTGTGAAGGAACAATAACCTATCAAAGGTTGAAGGTGAATAATTTTTATATTGTTCTTGGTGAGCTCGATCACTGCTTGTAAAGTTACACATGGTGCATGCTTTATTAGTTGTTGTATGAATCGTTATCCACCCCATCGAGTCAATTAGCTGTTTGAAATGTTTGAAACGGAGATACATAGTATTCAAAATGATTAAGGCTCCTGATTTTTGTTGGAAATATAGGCTAGTGGGCTATGGCTATGTAGAAAAAGAAAACAGGATGAAAGTTGCTTCGAGGCACGTAGGATACTATGCTATATTTTGAACTTAATTCGCTCCCACAAATTATGTACAAAGGGAAGAAGCGAATTAGTCATGTGGATATAATGAAGTGATTCAGTCTAACGCCTAGTGTTTATGAAAATTTTGTACACTCTTAAGACAAACTCCATACACACTAAAAACAACAAAATGGCTCAAGTACTACCAAAAACAAAATCTGCATAAAGTTTTGTTCCTGGTGCTTTAGTTTTCAATGAAAATGTTGAAGGATTTACAGAGCTTTTATTCAAATAGCCATTAATACAGAATTCTTGTCAAAAATGTATTCTTTCAAAAAAAAAACCAATGTATTTTATCACCTTCACGCTTTCCACAATGTGTAAGTAGCAAACACAGAAAGAGAAAATAAATAAAAGTATATTAAAATCTTCAAACCTTAACCCATTACAATCAATAGCATTAGATTATTGTCCTAATAACAAATTATGGTTTTCAATTGATCTTGTTTTAATGTGTGAATTATAATATAAAATAACCTTTTGGGTTCAAATAAACAGAAGGGGCAGTGTCAATGCCGACTATGTATTTGTCATTGCTTAGGTTTGTGTCTGACATATGGGCCTTTGTAATGCCACTGTGCATGCTTGCACTTTCCATGAACTTACTTAATTTGAATTCAAAGATGCACAAAATACATAGCTGGTCAAACTATGTCTGCTTGCTTATACTTTAAAGTCTCTGTATAGTTTTGAACATGTCCCATTTCAAGGCCACATTCATATGTCAGCTCATGATCAAGTGTTAAAGACCAATTTTTCTTCCTCAGAGCCGCTAGCGTAAGAGGGGGGAAAAAAAAAGCAATTAGTCACAGTAAATATATTTTGATATTTTGTTACAGAACTAATTAGTGTTTATTGTGTTGTTATTATATTATTATTGTTGTCGTTATGTTATCGTTGTATCGTCGATATATGATCAATATGTCGTAATTACTGAAGTAGATAATTTCTTTAAACCAAATGTCAAAATATGTTTATTGTAGCTATTTTTCCCAAAAAAAAAAAAGCACAACAATCTACTCTGCCATGTTGATTCTAGGGTAAGCAGCAATTTCTGTTTGTCTCTTCCCTCTCTTTCCTTCCTGGTTTCTTCTATCTTCAAACCATCTTCACCCTTTGATTCTTTGATTGTGTTGTGGCCGTTCTTTCTCTTTCAATATGGCGAGAAGAGTTTTCGTGGTTGTGGTCGCTCTGTCGAAGAGAGCATTTGTAGCCCCTAGCTTACTAATCGAACTCATATCTTTGAGTGGCAGTTGTAGTTTACAGTTAAGGTGGTAGTTCTTGTTTTCTTTTAGTTTTGCAAGTGACTAATGAAAGGACAAAGAAAGATAAAGATAACTAAGGTGTGTCACCTCCACTAATTGACCATACTCTGGAGTTTTGCCTTCTTTTTCCGCCGTGCCACCATCTGAGTTAATGGAATGTATGTTTGGACGCTTAGGCCAACTCCAGTCAGTTCTGGACAAATGGCATTTTTAGGAAATTTTGGAGTTTACAGTCTCTAGCCGGATGGGCTAAACTATTTCAGGCACTTGAAGGTGGGCTAATTGGATGAGATTAGCCCTTCTTAATTAACCTTGGACTGGGTTGATGGGCTAAATAAAAAAGGTGGGCCAACCCCATGTTGGAGAAGGAGGCAGGGTGATTCCATGCGCTGCGGAGCAGGGTGATTCCATGCGCTGCGAAGCATGGAAATTTGCAGCTCCCACGAGCTTGGCTAATCAACCAAATGTAGCTAACGTCAGCTAGCCGTTGGTTCCTTTTAAAAAATATATATTTATGTGGAATGGTAGTTTTTTTGTCCTTTTTTTTTATATCCATCGAAAATCTTGTAAATAATTACCACCATACACTTGTCATATTTGAATTATCATATCCAAATACGATGATGTCATATATGTGTTTGGAATTAAACAAAAATATTGCATTTTATATGTAGAGAATAAAAAGAGTAGGTTAATTATAGTTTATCGGAGTAGGCTACAGTGCTCGCAAACATTGAATGCTCACACTGATCTCACCATTAAAAGGAGGGAGGAGAGAGGGGGGGAAAGAGGGTGAGATCGGTGTGAGCATTCAATGCTTGCGAGCACTGTAGCCAGTCCCTAGTTTATCACTTATAAAAAGTTGGGTGTGAGTATTGTATGACCATATCTTTTCTCATTAGAATAAAGTAATAAAAAACAATAATATTAGGCCCCAACTGCTGGAGACAGTTTAATAATTCATCATTAGCCCTAGGCTAATCAATTAAACATTGGCTAAAGATTAGCCCTCTTCAATTAGCCCAAGGACCGATTGAAGTTCGCCTTACAAGTGATTTAACAAAGAGTTAACTACTTATTATCAGAAAAATTTTGGGTGGTACGTACTATTCAATGATACGGCCATTGAATGGTCTTAAATTAATTTGCGGTGAGCCTCAAATGAATCTTAAATCATTCAATAGTATGTGAAAAAAAAATTCAAGTACTCAAAAAAAAATATATAAAGTTATAGCTATCTGACGTGTAAGCAAATCTTAGAGGCAGTATGGGTTAGGTGATATTTGCAAAAATCATTACTTAATCCAAAGATCGAATTCAATACATATAGTATTATAACACGTCACAAAATTAAGTAGACTCTTGTCGGATCAAATACTCAGTTATCTCTCAAAGATATTTTCATAATATATTACTAAGATGTATATGATTATTTTTAAGAAAAACTAATAAAAAGGACATAAAAACTTTGAAACTTAACCAAAAACACTTTAATAACTTTTATTTAATGGTTAAGGCAAGACCAACATCAAACCAGCCAAAATAAAGCTGGCCCAAGCAAAGTAGCTTACGGAGTTTCCGATTTTACCCCTAACGAAAAACCTTGCTCCGTTTATTTGGCATGTTTCCTTCTTCTCTCTTCAATGACGTCGTCTTTCAAATCGTCATTCTCTCTTCGACCTCCCCCGCCGCTTCTCTGGCTTCGATACCCATCTCCAGCTGTCTCTCACCTACCTTACCTGCGCTTGGTCATCACTCGACTCCCTCCCTCACTTCGTCCACACCGCCTCGAAGAGCATCGCTGCCGACCTCGCTTCTGCAGTCGAAAGGCTATTGTTTTACAGAACCAAAAGCAAGATCTTCATCCTCATCAACTGCCTCAACCTTTGTGCCTCCCTCTATGACCGCACTGCTGCCATCTTCTGCTGGCTCACCCTTCTTGTCTTCCGGTCAGCACCGACGACCCTTCAACGATCTCAGCTCCTTTAGGCAGAAGACCGTCGAGAGGTACGCATTTCAGAGGCACACATTTCGCTCTTAAGTCCACAGTCGTGATGAATTCGATCTGTTCAAAATTTAAGTTAATTTGCTTTCCTTTTATAATTTTTCTGGATCTAAGTAAATAAATGTAATTTTATTTTTCAGAGGTGATGGATTGGGGAATAGAGTAGACCAGTGGACAGAAGTGATTTCTTGGGAGCCCAGAGCTTTTCATATATCATAATTTCTTGGTTAGTTTTCCTAATTTCAGTTTTCTTTCCTTTCTGTTTTTATTAATTTATCCCTATCAGTATAACATGCTCTATTTCTCTTTCATTTTTAAAAATTTGCATGTTGCGGTTTTGCTTCTGTTTTCAATTTTGGTTTTGTGGATTGTGTTTTCATTCTCTTTTTGATTCCGTACTTCGATTCTTGATTGATATCGAAAACAGGGCAATTGACTTCGGGGCTGGTCTGAATTTCAGCGACAACGACGAGCTTTTATCGGATTTTGGCAGTTTTTCGAAGAAAGAGCAGACGAGGAAGCTGAAGAAGGCGATGAATGAGGAGGAGAAGATTTGCAGAGAGGCTGAGAAAATTGTCAAGTGGGCTAAGCAGGCATCGGCGAGGATGAGTGTTGCTGCTATTTAAAGATGAACTTAGTGATGATTAGAGTATTAAATTTCTATGGTAATTTTGGATTTTCATGGAAAATAAGTTTAGTATAATTAGTTAAATGTTTCCTTTCTGCAACTTCAATCTTCAACGTCGTATATAATATATAGAAAGATATATGGTGAATATTAGTATATATGGAGAAATTATAATGTTTTGTTTCATCAATCTGTCCCCTAATTCAATTAAATTCTGGGATTTACTTGCTTGTGACTTGGATAAGAATTTGTTAATTTATGTGAGTTCTCATACATGTTGATGGTTGTGTGACTGGTGTTGCAATGGCATGATTTCATTGTGAGTGAGATATCTCATTGTAAATAGGGAAATGCTCCATTTTTCTTTAGGAAAACTAATACAAAAAAATTTTGTCGTAAAAGGGAGGAAATCGAATTTTTAACCATACGGTATGAATTTTGTGCAGGAAATGCTTAGGGAATCAATGCCTAGAGATATTAAGAAACTTCAAGATGCAGGAATCTGTACTTGCAATGGCTTGATGATACATACGAAGAAGGTAAAAGTGAATTTCAATTTAAATTTCTTAATTTGTGCACTTTAAGGTCTGATTTCCTTACTCGGATTTCATGTTTGGAAGGCAGATGATGGACGTGGAGGTGAAGAGCTTGAATAAACGGTCATATATGGCATACACCTTTAGAAAATAGTTGGCATATATATAAATAGTTATGTGTATTTGTTGAATTTCTTTTCATTTTTGAAATTTGGTATGGAATTAGACCCAAAACAAAATTAAAATCCGCTCCAATGCTAATATACAATCATTTGCATTTGTAATTTGGATCGGAAGATTTTAAAAACAATCGACATTTATTTTTGGAAATAGTTGGTGTATATATATATAGTTATGTATTTGTTGATTTTTTTTTTTTAATTTTTAGAATTTCTTTTGGCAAACTTCCAATTTCATCTCTGAATAATGATATCATTTGTAGAAATAGTGACACTATTTTTAGAAACTGACACTATTTTTAAAAACGGTAACACTATTTCTAAAAGCAGGTGATACTATTTCTAAGCAGTGACAGCTATTTCATAGAAGCTGAGTGAGGCGGTTAGACGGCCAATTAACTTCGAGTTTGCGAGTAGAATGATCGAGTGCATGGTAAGATGATAATCGGTTATGATAAAATGAGGCGTAAGGTTTCTTATGAAAAGAGCAGTTTTCTAAAATAAAACTTGAATGCATTTTAAATTAATGAATGCAAATATATTTGAAATTACTTTTATTGAAAATATTAAAAACTTACAAACTTTATTGTTGTTTGAATCAACAAATGATGATGCATGAAATAGAAATGTATGGAGCTCGTAGGCATCCTATGGCACAGAATAATTAAATTACAAGTCGATACTAAATATAAATTTGATTGAGCGCGAGAGTCTTCGAGAATTTGAAGCTTGGTTTTAGACTGCTTGAAATGAGCTCACACCTTGAATGAATGAGGACTGACTTCTTAAATAGGCGGGAAAGAGGCTTGAGTGGAGCGGAAAGATTGCCTTTTGTGTTGATTGAAGGGCATCTTTGCTTTCGGTGGAGTGAAAAACTGCCTTAGGAATAACCTTGCTTTTCTTGTGGATGAACAGGTGCTTTGTCACGGATGATTGTCGCTTTTGGCCCATACAGACCATTGGCTTCTTTTGACTTTTCTTTGCAGGTCACATGTTTTGGCCCATAGTTTTACAGTCGTAAGGATCTTGTGAATCCTTCCATAATCTGCCAATCGGCTTTTGTCCAATTTTCTTTGACGGCCGAGTTGTTGGAGTAGATACTTGACTTTACGAGTGCGAAGAGTTTTCTTTGTCTTCTTCTTTTCTTCTTCTTATCGGAATGTAACGGCTGCCTTACGCGTGCCAGCAATCCTACTGTGCTAAATCTTTTAGCGGGAGGCTTTGTCACGGGACACGGTGTTGATTTAGTGGACCCAGCCTTGCCTTTGGTGGAAGGATGGGGGCATTATCCTGGGATAAGGAGCGAAGTGGTTCTGCCGGTGATTGGTAGTTGGCACAATGGGTCTTGGCTGATTGGTTGAATTAAATTCCTTGATTACATGGTAGATGATCAGTTCTGATTGAACCAGTCCCACCATTTGGTGATACGACTACGTGGAGTTCACTGAGAATATATCATAATTCCATTTGAGAATCCATGGGACTTTTATTGTAATCCACGACTAGGAGGTCAAGTGTCGATGCACTTTTGAGTTATCACCAGTCAAATAGGTTTTTACAGACAGGAGAAAGAAATTCTTTTGGTTCCACCTCGATATCTAGAATTGATAGAGAACAAGACTTAATTAGTGACTTAGCTAATTTAAAAATTAATTCAATTAAGAACACAGTCTGAGGTCACACATCCACATTACCAAAATCAGGATAATGAACGGACGTCTGATGACCTCGGTTGCGACCAAACCCCAACTATTAGTCTTAAATAAACCTTTTCAAATCAATTGGAAAACGGTTAAATAAAAAGACATAACATTTGAAGTCAACATTCCCTAGAAGAAACAACTTTAGGAATAAATATAATGTAGAACAAAAGGAAGACATTTATAGTAAATGGAAAAACTTCATGAATTTACACGAGATTTGAAGTATTTTTCTTTGATTATGTTGAAAAATACTATGAATGCAGTAGCAGAGCTTGAAGTAATCACAAAAGAAAATTAGGTCAAACAAGATAAAACAATTACTTCATCTGAACATCTCCTTTCAGAAAACATAGTAATTACTTCATTACATCTTTTCCATCTTGGCTTACCAGTTTTAAACTTGAAGAAGAAAGTGGATTGACCAGTCATAGAACGAACAACTACAAACCAAACCTACACACGATAGGCAAACAATTAGACAAAATAGAAAGTCAAAATAGACCAATTAGTACGGCCAAAGTTAACGGTAAAAGAAAAACCTTTAGTTAACTTTCCAGATGCCACGTCCTAGTAAAACCACAACTTTACATATCTTCCACTAGTCAAAAAAATAGACCCAGATGTTACATGAGTTAAAAGGTGAAAGAACGGTTAGTGTCCTAAAAGTGAAGAAGTCACGATAGAAACTCGTCGAAACTAGTTCGGTGCGGGGATAGTGAAGCTAATTCAATCCAGCCAGTTGAAGAAGCTTTTCAAGAGGTTAGATTAAAAAGAATCACGATAGGAAGAGTGTTAGCAGTGCAGTCAGCGGTATCAGAGGCTATCCTTGAGATATCCAGTTTGAAGAAAAGAATTTCCAAAGTCAATTTTATTAGTCGATAGAATTGTATGAATGGAGATATTGATGGTTTTATCGAGCAAGGGTAGTAAATAAATTACAACACATGTCACTATGGTTGCAAATAGTTACTTATTACTAATCATAATCTTAGTCAAATACAAGTTGTTGATTTGTTAGTCACCGGAGTTCACGAGGTATGTTACATTCTTGGTGAAGAAACATCTCAATTTTCAAAAAAATGAAATTAGAAATGCAGTAAAACGGGATGAAGAAGGTATCCCTTTATTTTGGTAGAAAACATTGGAAGAGGAATCTCGTCATTAAATACTTTATTTTTTACAATTATTGAACATTTTATTGGTACACCTAGTAGTAACTTCCTAGAATACATAGTCAACTTAGTAATTTACGTTGTCTACTTTGGTGATTTTCGTTGGTATAAGATGTTTTATGTCTAGAGTCGTACTGCGTGAAGACGGTAATCAACTGGATTTTGGAAAGAAAAATTTATAAATGGTTTACCAAATTTGTTTGCACACAAAAATTAGTAGTCTTAGTCAATGAAGATGGTATCATACCATATTCAACTCTTACTTATGGAAACATCATCAATATTATCGGAAGGAAGGTTTGAAAATGTATTGATATGAAAATAACTAAACAGTTAATCAAGATAAATTGATTGCAAAATGAGTTAGGAACTTTTTGTGAACAGTATGGGTTGCCTCCAATTGCCCCATCTAGTAAAAGAAAATTCGGATTTCAAAAGTCATGGTAAGTATCAAGTCACGAGCCTTGGTAATATAGATTTAAAAATAGGGCGTTTTGAACTACGATGGGTTTATGAAGCAAAATCAAATTAAATGGAAAAAAATTTTTCAAATAAATTCAATAAAAAGAAATAATGATGGCCAGGAAAGGAAAATGCTATAAATGTGGTAAATTTGGGCATTATGCCAATAAGTGTAAGAGTCGAAAACTATTAGTCGGTTGAAAATCTAGGAAGAGAGAAATCAGGGTGATCAGTCTTAGAGTTAAGAGACACAGGACCAAGAGTCAATGCGAAGAAAATTGATTCTAGTTCAAACTCTAGTCAACTTTCCACAACCTCGTCTTCACGAAATTAAGATAGGATGTGCAGTGGATCTTTGTAAAACCATATCGGTACTTAGTAAACAAGAAGAACGGGAAGATCTTCTTATAGAATTAATTAGCAAAGTAGAAGATCCGAGTTAAAACAATTTTACCTTAAGAAACTTAAAATTAGTAACTTTCAGAAAGAACCCCACGTCCCAGTCGAGTCCCAGAGACAAACCCAAAAATTTGTCTTAGTAAAACATTAGAACGGTTTAGTCAACTAGAAATTACAATTAGAGACCTTCGGAGAAGTTAATAAAATGAAAAGAAATAAGAGTTTATTAAAATCGGAGAATATAGGTTAGATCACACCTTAGTCACCTTGAATGCACTTGAGGCCATCAAGGGCAAGAAATTAGTAAATCCAGAAGAACAAGACACTTGATAGTTCCGGATTAGGAGTCTAAGAAAGTCGGCCAAAAGAACTAATTTTAGGATTATTAAGTAAAATCGAGAATTCGAAATGGTATTAGAATAAAAATAATTATTGAAGATTTTCAATTTGAAACCATTGCTTTGATTGATTCGGGCGTGATTTAAATTGCATTCGAAGGTTTAATTCTACTAAATATTTTCATAAATCAAATGAAGTTAACTAGTGCTGACTAATCGAGTCACCTATGCATTTTAAAATATGAAATACAAAGGCACATGTTTGTCAAGATTAGGTTTGCATTAAAACCCCATTTGTTTTAATTAAAAATATTTCGATCTAGGTCGTTGAACTGCAATTCGTTCTTATTTACTTTACCCATTCAAGTCCATCATGATTGCATCCTTTGCTACTTGTGCTAGGACAAAGTAATTTACTTCTATGAGAAGCAGATTTTAAAAGATTAAAACTTTTGCAAACACAGGTATTTCAAAAACGATTAATTTGATAAACCAAAAATCACAAATGATTCGATTTCTTAAAGAAGAAATTAATTACATAAATTGAAGAACAACTTTCAGTAAATCTTTATTAGAATGACATTTCATATTTCCAAGAAAAATTAATTAAAGAGATTTGTTCGACATTCCTAATGCAACTTTGGCATAGAAAAGCGACATATAGTCAAATTACACCATTTTTACATTAAAGATTTTAGTGAAAATAAGATTCCCCACTAAAGCACGTCCCGTCCAAATAGATCTGAAATCATGGAATTTTGTAAAAAAGAGATTCATGATTTACTTAGTAAAAAGGAATCATTAGAAAAAGCAAGTCGTCTTGGTCTTGTCCGATGCTTTTATGTTCGGAAAGTCTTGAGCTAGAAAGAGGAGTTCCTAGATTAATCAATTACAAACCTCTCGAAGTGCTTGGAATGGATTAGATATCCGATTCCAAATAAACGTGATTTAATTAAACGACTTAGTCAAGCGGTAGTTTTAGTAAGTCGATATGAAATCGGGTTTGGCAAATTCAAATACATGAAGATGATAAATATAAAAAGCGCATTTGTTACTCCTTTTGGTCATATGAATGGAATGTAATGCCACTTTGGGCTTAGAATGCACTAAGTGAATTTCAAATATTATGAATGAAATATTGTCGTATAGTCATTTGATTGTTTACATTGATGTTTTGATTTATTCTAAGTCAATTGATGAACACGGAAACACCTTCACGTATTTTCCAATTATTAAGTCTAACGGTCACAGTTGTTTCTGCGGCTAGATTAAGCTATTCCGGTCAAAGAGTTTAGATTCCTCGGACACAACATCTTCCAGGTCAACCACATCCAACCAATAGATCGAGTAATCCGGTTTGCGAACAAATTTCCCGAGATGAAATTACGGATAAAACCAGTTCTGGCGTTTTTAGGATCTTTAAATTACGTAGCGAAATTTATCCTAATCTTAGAGGCGGCGTGTAAGCTTTTGTTTGACGGAGTTAAAAGAGTCACAGCACCTTAGTCCGGTAAACACACGGCCATAGTCAAGCAGATCAAATCCCATGTTAAGACACTTCCTTGCCTTGTGACCCAGCAAGGGATCATTCAAAATCGTAGAAGCAGGCACTTCTCAGTTAGGTTTCGGTGGTATTCTTAAGCAGTCAGCTTCCCGGGTTCCGGTGAACAAATTGTTCGTTTCATTCCCGGTGTTTAGGTGTTCAAAGTAATTATAGTACTATAAAGGAAATTTTATCTATAGTATTGTCGTGACAAATTTCAAGATGATTTACTAAATCAAAAGTTTTGTAGAGTCGATTGTAAATCTGCAAAACATGTTTTGAAAAGATGTAACATTGCATCAAAGCAGTTTTGCCTGATGGCGATCCAATTTTAAGCATTTTTGATTTTGACATTGAATACATCGGCATTCATAATTGCATCCCAGTTTTCTAACCGAGAATTCTGCGGGACAAAAATGGCGGACGAAGGAGACCTCCCGCCACACTACCCCCGATCAAAAAGAGTCGAGCGCGGACTGCGGTAAGCCACATCCTCGGCCTTAGCAATGACCGGTAGGTTTCATAACCTTGGGCTTTACGGTAACAAATCCCCATAGGCCCGATTACCGGTCACCCAGGTTATCAACCGGGCCTTAGCCTCCCTTTTGACCCTTTCTCGAACGAGTCAAACACCTCAACCACAGTCCAACCTTTTTATATCCAAAGTCATCTCCATATATTAAAAAATTAACATCGAATACCTCTTTAGTATCCATTCACTCTTTCCCGAAAAGGACAAGGCGGAAAATAGTAAAGATTGCCTTCCACACGATTTTCATTATCCTCTTGGATCCTACAAATCACTCAAATTTTGCAAGCCATTCTCGGTGAAACGGAGTCAATAGCTATTAAGCCCATTTACTCTCATCCCAGGTCAGGACTACTTTTATCCTACATGCACATTAATGGTTTTAGACGAGATTGGGGCATGCCCGCTACAATTACAAACGAAACTTTCATTCAAACGTTAGTTACCCAATAATAATTACAATTATTTTGATTATATTCGTGCATGGACTAACTCTATTCTGCACCAAACGAGGAAGATTTTAGTCACTTTCGTGGTTTCATCTCGCTTTGACCCCTGAGTCGAGATGATTTTTCAGTGGTTTTCACAATGAGTGGCTAGTTCCTTTGCGGCCCCCGCCCAGGTCATCATCCCCGAGTCACTTATGGCAATCCTCGGCCTCCTTCCAACCGCAGTTCAACGGGAGTAGGGTGACCGTAGTGCCCTTCGGCACTTTATGGCCAAGTACAAAAGTCCAGCTGGATTCACCAACGAATGGAATTATGATATAATGCAGGTGGAAGCTCACAGTCGGTCCCGAGTCAAATGGTGGGATTCGGTTCAATCGGGAACGGATCATCGACCCGAAGTAATCAAGAATTCCCAATTCAACCGGTCGATTCGGCTACATTGTGCCAACCGAGTCAATCACGAAGCGAGAACCGGCTTCGCCTTCCCGGCATGCAGGATATCGGCCCATCCTCTTTCCACCAAAGGCAAGGCTCGGTCCACTAAATCAACACCGTGTCCGGTGACAACCTCCCAGTTAAAAGATTTAACCACGAGACTACTGACGAACGGCGTTACATTGGAAGAAGAAGACAAAGAAGACAAAGAAAACTGCGGACTCGGAAGAAGTGGAAGCATCACCCAACAGGCGCGGTGCAGCAAAAATTGGACAAAGCCGGATGGGCGGTGCCAAGAGATTCACAAGATCCTTGATGCAGCATGAAAACTACGATCAAAACATGTGATTCCAAGAAAGTCAAAGAAGCCATGTTCGAGTCAAAAGCGACAATCATCAGGACAAACACTTGTTCATCCACGGTAAAGCAAGTTATTCCTACGGTAAAGTTTTTCACTCCAGCTTTGAAAGCAAAGATGCCCTTCAATAAGTCCAAAGGCAATCTTTATGCCTCCACTCAAATCTTTCCTCGGTATTTAAGAAAGTTTGTCCTCATTCATTCAGGCGAGAGCTCATTTGACAAGAAAACCAAGTTCGAAAATTCTCACGAAGACTCTCACGGTCAATTAGAACATATTTAGTATCAAACATAATTTAATTATTCAATGGGATGCCCTGCGAGCTCCACATTTCATTTTCATGCATCGGTCATTTGTTTGATTCAAACAACGATCAAGTTTGTAAGTTTTTAATATTTTCAATAAAAGTAATTTCAAATATATTTGCATTCATTAATTTAAAAATGCATTCAAGTTTTATTTTAGAAAACTTTCGTTCTTTCATAAGAAACCTTACGCCCTCATTTATCATAGCCCGATTATCATCTTACCATGCACTACGATCATTACTCGGTAAGCGAAGTTGGTGGGTAGAACCACAGCAGCTGCTCGGTTAATGCGAGATTAGCCCCTCATTTGGTATTGGCCATAAAAAGTGCCGGAAAGGGCAATTTGATGGTCAAATTTACTCTGTTGAGGCTGGTTGGAAGTGAGTGTTGAGGATTACCTTAAGTGACTGCAGGATGATGGGCGAGTGGGAGCCATGAACTAGCCACCGTTGTAATATTTGGAAAAATCATTACGAATTTGTGGTCAAAGGAGATGAACCACAGTGACTAAAATCTTGTTTGGTGCAAGAATATGTTAGTCCATACCTGAATATAATCAAAATAATTGTAATTAATATTGGAGTAGCGAGCGTTTCTTGAATGAAGTTGCTTGTAATTGTAAAGGGGCATGCCCGTCATGTTAAAAACGATTAATGTGCATAGAGTGATAAGTAGTCACGGTAGGGGATGAGAAGAGTAAATGGGCTTAATAGGCTGATGACTCCGTTTCCCTTTGAGAATGGCTTGGTAAAATTTGAGTGATTTGTAGGATTCGATGGGGACATAAGAAAATTGGGGAAGGGAGTAATCTTTTACTATTTTCACTGAGCCTTGTCCTTTTGGGGAAAGAGGACGGGATACTAAAGAGGTATTACGATGTTAATTTTTTAATATATGGAGATATTTTGGATATAAAAAGGTTGAGCGTGGTTGAGGTGTTTATTTGTACGAGAAAGGGTGAAAATTGGCTAAGGCTGTTGATAGCTGGTGGCTGATAATTGGGCCTATGGGGATTTCTTTATGGGAGCCCAAGGTTATGAACCTGCGGTCATTGCTAAGGGTGAGGATGGGTTTCTTGAAGAGTCACAGGCTTGACTCTTTGTGGGGGTAGTGTGGCGAATAATGATGACCCCGAGGAGAAAAGGAAAATACTATAAATGTAGTAGAGACTGGGCATTATGCCAATAAGTGTAGAGTCAAGAAAACTATTAGTCGGTGAAATCTCTGAGGGAAGAGAAATCAATTGATCAAGTCTTAGAGTTAAGAGACACGGACCCGAGTCAACATTTCTAGAGCGTGACTATTTCTAAAAACGGTGACCTTGTTGAAAGCGATGACACAATTCCTTACTTGATGACACTATTTGAGAAATTGCACTATTTCATAAAAAAGTGACACTATTTCTAGAAATAATGTCCAAACAACCTTATAATAAAAATATTAAGAGTGCCCATTGTAATTTGATATGATTAGACCGAAATAAAACAAAAATCCACCCGATGCATTTGTAGTTTGAATGTAGAGAGTTTTATAAATAGTCGGGTATATACTTTTAGAAATAGTTGGCATAATATATAAATAGTTATGTGACACATCCAGACCCGGATGTACGTGGACACCCAAAGTCGGATGTGTTGTGAGCACCCACGTGGGGGTGGCCCAGCCAATTGAATAAAATAAGGATTAATTTGAATAAATTAATGAGTAGGATGTACAAATTTCTGGTAAGAATTAATAAATAAATAACGGTTATCGTACGAATACGAAATCTTGAAAATTTACAAATAAAGAGGGTGAACAACTTCGTACCCACTTGGGTCTCGCGTCGGCAGCTTCGGCCCACTTCAAGCTTTGGAGGGCGCAAAACGAAGGGTGAGTGGGCCACAGCTAGTTTTGTAAAAACCTTTCCTTTAGAAAATACTAACCTCGCAAGTAAACGGTATTAAGTTTAGTAAAACCTTTCTTGAAAACATAATATAGTAATAGGTAGAAAATCACGGTAAGTACAGGAAATGTATACCCAGTCTAGAAACTGACAGTATTTAGTTCGGGTATAAAGTACTTTATCAAAGTTCTAAAATAAAGTTATACGGGGAAAGCTGTAAATCAAATACAAGTATCGCGTGGCATCGGTGAAAATCAAAGGATAACTCGCAATCCAACTACAAGATAAATGCTCGATTAGGCAGAGCGGACACACGAGTTCATACGATTATATTCTGTCATGAACGGCAGGTGTATAAATAAAGTTACGCTCGTAGCCACTACGATCCATGAAGGCGCGCTAATCGCATCACAACGGTTCGGGCGCCCATCGACCTCGAGCAGTGACACCTACTATGGATCCATAGTGACGTCGGTGCGTGTGAACAATCACGTGAAGGCCCAGGTCTGGCCTCGGACGAGTACAACTACTTACCGTAAGCCTCCCGAGGTTGAGCGCGTGCAAAAACATGCACGGAGTATTTTTAAATAAAACAAGTGAGATATTCCTTTTTGGGATGCTTGAAGTAAAACAGTAATATATAAAGTGTACTGGAGTCTTAGTACACAGGGAAATGCCAAGAATCGCTATGTCCCATTGAAATACCAAAAATACGCCACTTGGGGTACCAAGGTATAGAAACTCTGACTTAATGGCAAACTAGGTGAACCCAAATACGGTAGAAAATTACCATTGTCAAGGGTTCACCCAAATGCAACCCAAGACAGTCAAACGGATATAAAACTCACACACGCATAAATAGAGAATTAAAATAATTAATTCCTAAAACCCCCAATAGGGTTGATTCGATAATCGTAATACGCATACAAAATAAATACGGAAACACCAACTTAATAGTGTAAATCCCAAATGGAAATATAGGCCCTAGGCCCGTTGATTTCCATGGCTAACAAATATCGTAGTAACGAATGTCGAGTCATCAGATGCGAGTAAATGCAGTAAGTCTGAGGTCTACACAGATTGTCTGAGACAAATACTAATTTAAAGTCATTAAAAGTGTAGACATAAATTAAGTTTGCCAATCAAAGTATGGTAATGATCGATTTAAGGCATAGGCAAAACCATTTTAATAACTAAAACATATAAAGCATTTAATTTAAGTGAGGAAGGGCCCACTCACAAATCTGCAGGCCAGTCATCACACGTCCTTCGAAGGCATGCAGGTGCATAAAACCTATTTTTGAAACTCACAAATTAGTAAAGTATATGAAATTACAAGAAAACGGCGTTCGGATGCAGAAACGGAGTTTCGGGGTGAAACCCAAAACCGCCGCCGCGTGCCGTCGCACGCATGCCCAGCCACCTGTGCCGTTTGGCCTCACGCGCGCCACGCGCTGGTCACACGCGCGCCCTCAACGCCGCCACGCGCCGGTGGAAGTCCGCCATGCGCGGCCACGCGCCAGTCCACGTAAACCTTATTCACGTGCGGATTAAAGTTAACGGCAGGCCGTTAATTTTAACGAAATATTCTCACGAGCGTTGGAATATTCCGTTACCGTTAGAGAATATTCCCTAGCGGCGTCGAAAGAGACGGAATATACCTCGGAGCATATTCCGGTTGAGCCGGGTTGGGCCCGGTTGAATGGAGACTCAGTAACGTCATGTGGCTTTCAGTGACGTCACGCCATTTGCAACTCCGTATTACGTCCTTGTAGCCGTCACTTCACTATTAGAAATGTAGGAAATGGAGATTCTCGTAGGAAATTACGGAAAATTACGAAGTTTCATTTCTTCGCAAAATTTATGAAATTTATGGCAAAATGAAGCTTAGGTCACACGAAGCTCGAATTTACCTAGACTTGGGCAAAATGTAGCTTAGGAGGTGGCAGGAGTTGAGATCGGCTCTCGGCTAAAAGTCGAGTTCGATGATTTTGAGCTAGAAGCTCACATGCGAGCACAGGTTTGAATCCAGGAGCTCCGAGTCGAACGGTGGTGGTCTCGAGTTAAATCGAGTCGGAGATAGTTGTGATCGTCCAATCGAAGCTCGCTTGGAAAAATGGCGACTTGAGTTTCCTTCCAAACTGGTAGTTCCCGGTTTTGAGTAGTCCGGAGAGGACGGGGATGGCGATGGTGATGATGCAGGTTCTGGAGCTCGAAAGTGAATCGCAAATCATACGATGAAGGTGGTGGGTGGCTTGATCAAAATCTGGATTCTCTGCAACTGGATCCCTCAGAATTTTCTAGCAAAAGAGTTTGTCCAGTGAAGAAGATATCAGTCACGGTGTCGAGGTGGATCGAGAGGAGGCCGAGGAGAGTGACAGTCTGGTAGTTGGGGTGCCTAGAGTAATTTTTTGAGTTTTTGGTTTGGTTTTGGGCAGCAGAGAAGAGGGTGAGGTCGAGTGTGAGGGAGAGGCACAGAGTAGCAGAGAGTGAGGGAGACAAGAGTGACAGAGACTCAGTGGGCTGGGCCCACAGAAATTATTGGGCCCAAGGTCCAAATCACCAACACAACAGGATTAACGTCCGTAGAACGTTCATCCGAATTCCGAATGACATCCCGCTCGCGTCTACGAGTTCGTATCGACGAGCCCGTTACGAAAATACAACTGGAAACGTCGTACGAGTTACGACGCAAAACTCAACCGAAAAGTCAACCAAGGGCAAAATCGTCATTTTGCACCTCCGGGAATAAAATAATATTATTTCCCGGTTCGGGGTGTAACAATCTACCCCCTTATGAAAATTTCGTCCCCGAAATTTCCATAATAAGTACAACGAGGTAGATGCGAGTGAAAATAGTTCTCACTACAACGTCTCCCAAAAGCTCTCTCAAAAGTGTCGCCAGAAAAGAAATAACAATTGTCTTAACCGAAGTTGGTTAAGAGCGCTCCGTCACGACAACAACTCAACGTGACAACAATGCCTCGAAATTCGATCGAAAAAGGAAATACATCTAGCTGAATGAAAATCAGCTGTCCGAAGGACTCCTAACAGAGGATACCAGGTACTACGTTTGCACGACCAGGAGATGGTCGATAGTGCAATCGTAGTCACTCGTCAACTCAATCCATCTCCATGGCTGAGACTGAGGTCTCTCAGAAAAAGAGATGCCTCGAACTTTGGTGGTCGGTGTACGGTCAACACGTTTCACCAAAGAGAAAATGTCGCCAGAACTTCGGAGTGAAGATACTGGCAACCAGCTTCGAATCACGAGTATGATAACTCATCTCATGCGGTTTCAGTCATCTGAAGGCATGAGCGATTATCCATCCATGCTGTATTAGCACGCAGATCAACCCGCTCAGTGACGCATCACTGTAAATCACGGAGTATCGCCGTCGTTGGAAAGTGCTAACACAATGACAAGAATAATAATAAGACCAAACTCGAGCAGTCAGGAAATTTGCTCGTGGTCGTCGTTCCACACGAATTTAGAATTTTCCTGGCAAGTTTCGTGAAAGGCAAAATAACAGAAGAGAAATCCTTCACGAAACGTCGGTAAAAACCGACTAAGCCAAGAAAATTTCAAATCTTGTAACACTTCTGTGGTCGCTCCCAGATCTCCGCCACTGCGACATCTGAGGATCGACAAGAAAACAATCCGCAGGAATCACATGTCCCGAGAAAGACACATGATTAGAGTAGAATGGCATTCAGTGAGTTGGCACAAAGCTGAAAGTCCCTTAAACTTCAACAAAATCATGCGAAAGTGCCATTTTGCATGATCGGCCCCAGAAATGGGAATACGCCAGAAATTCAACCAGTTGACTATCACGAACTCGTCGAGATAAGGGCGAAGTACTCGAACCAACAAGTTCATGAAAATTACTGGGGCGATTGTCATCCCGAGGGGTATGACAAGAAAACTCGTAAGGCTCGCAACGAGTCCAGGAGATGGTCAAGTAAACAACGACATTCTTGATCTTCAAATGAAAACAATCAAGCTTCAGATCGATCTTGAAGAAAATTGTGCACTTCGGAGCTGGTCAAGGAGATCATCGATCCTAGGCTAGATAATGGTTTTTAATCGTTACCCGAATCAATTGCCTAAGTCGATGCAGAGCCTTAGAATACCGTCACTTTGTTTGAACATACAAGACCAAATCTCCACAAAGTGAAGTGCGAGATTGAAAGAATCCCTGACACAAGTTCTAGAAGTAGAATTTCCTTTGACTCACACAACTTAGGTGGAGCCAAAAGATAAGAGGTAAGGAAAAGAAATATGATCAGTACCTGGAAAAATCGATGGTGAATTTCACTTCCCGATCAGGTGGTAATCCAGGTAGATCGTCAGAAAAACTTCGGAAAGATTCGTTGACAACCGGTAGATCGTCAACACGAAAAGAATTTCCTTCCACTAACGTCGAAAATGTGATACAACTATCACAAGCCCTAACTCAACAGTTTCGTTGTACTCGTAGCTGAAAGTGAGCCACAAGTCGATTTCTCCGGTACTCGCCGATGAACGTCACAATCGACGTGCCAGGTGGCAAGAAGGTGATCAACCTTCGCCGACAATCCACACTGGCACAAAATTGGGGTAACCATCCATTCCTAGGATCACGTCGAAAATCACGACATCCAGAGGAATGAGATTGGCAAGGAATTTGATTTGTGATGATAACAGAGTATCACCGATAACCCCAAAGAACAAGACAAACTTTGCCACAAGGCATAGCGATTCCAAATCGTACCCGGTAGGAGTACAATATGGTTGAGTATTTTGAGTAAACAAGGGTGCAATAGCTGAGTAGGCAATACTTGGATCCGTTTGAATCTCAAGTAAAAGCCCAAGAATGATTAACGATGCACTTTAAAGTACCAAAAATTTTAGTACAATAACGATGCACTTTTGATTTTTGTCTTCAGATTCTTGTTAGGTCATGACAAAGTAATTTGTAAAGATGCAATTCAAGATAATTGATTCGTTGGTATAAATCATAATTGGATGAGATATTGCTATTATGTAATTTGAATGATTTTATTTGTAATTTTAATTTGATATGCAGTTTGTGTTTTGTTGTTGAATTGCTAGATTTTTAAAATTTTGGATTTTAGTCATGTTTCTTCATTATTAGAATGTATTATTTGATACATGAATAGTAGGGAGTAGTAATAATTATAGCTTCTTTTTGTATTTTTTGAAGAGCCCAACCAAAAATGTTACAATCAAGAGCATTGGGCTGATTATAAAAAATATAAATAAATAAATAATTTTATTTTTTTTCTATTGTGGTCTTTGGATTTTAATGATTTAATGGCATATTTGTAAATAATAAAAGTTTCAATGGCATTTTTGTAATTAAAAAGTGACAGATTTGGGCTAACAAAGTTTGGATTCTGTCATGGGCAAATTGGAAAAAAAATTATAGCTTGCATGTTGGGCTTTGCTTCCAGCATGTGGGCCTTTTTGTTTTTTGTCCTGTTGTGGTAAAGTTTGTCTTTTTAATTAAAATTTTTGTCTTTTTTATTAAAGAAAGTTATTAGGATGCTTTTGGTTAAAAAAAATTTTAAAATTATCCTTTTCATTAAAGCTCCCTTATTTTTATGCATATTTACATATATTTGTAAACTTTATCATGTGGAGACTTACACTAGGTGGTATATTTGTTTGATTTGTTGATAAGCAATGAGGGTTTTTTGTTTTTTATTTTTTTGGAAAAGAGTTCATGATTATCGTGATTGTTGCAAATGTACAACTTGGTGGATGACCACCACAACTAGACTTGTAAAATGGGTCGGGCTGGCCTTTGCCCAGCCTACGGGCATAGAAAATTCGAGCCTATGAACAGGCCGTCCAACCTGGGCCAATTTTTGGCCTTTTGATCATTTTCATTTATATATAAAAAATAAAAATGTTGTTGAAAATTGAACTTTTGACCTTTTAAGTCTATTAGTTGTCAATTATCATTTCAACTAAGGTATTTTTTTGGTTAATATAGTCAATTAAATTATATAAGTGTAGAAAAAAAAAGTTAATTGTATTAAAGAAAGTTCAAAAATATTGGGCCTAAGGGCCGGGCTTAAGAATCGAGCTTAAGGGCTGGGCCTAAACAAGCTGGCCCAGGGCCTAACATACAAGGCCTAGGCCCTACCAATTTAAAATCGGGCCGGATAAAGCCTGACTCTAAGACTGGGCCGGATCACCCCACAACCTAAAAAGTAGGGTTGGGCTCGAGCCGGCCATTAGGGCCTTGGCCTTTTTTACAGGCCTAACCACAACCATCTTCAATATTTCTAAAGTATATATAACTAATGACCCTCGACCCTCTTTAAGTGTATACAATTAATGACTCTCATAAATGTTTGTAACATATTACATGTTCATATCATGGTTGTAAGCCTATAAAAGGAATTTGTATACATGAATAAAATAAGTTTTGAGAGCAAATTCCAATGTCTTTCTCTATTTCTCATTTTTCTCTGCAATTTCCTTTTAACTTTTTATAACACGTTATCGGGTTTCACTTCAATGCTACGAGCATTGGATGATTTGGATTTCACGAGACCACAATAAAAGTAATAAACCAAACCAATCCAGATCATCTAATGCTCATAGCATTTAATGCTACGTAGCATGCTCTACCTAACTTAGTTTATAGTGAGTTTTGAACTTGACCTCTCAAGTTTTTTGGCGATGATACAAGATTGTCAATAAATTTGTATGATCCCAAATTGATTTACAGTACGTAAGTTCACTGTCACTTTGGGTCTGCTTAGTTAAATTAATGACAATATCAATACACAAGTGAACATAAGATAGTTGCGGAGCCCGTGATACAACAAAAATGACATTGAATGGTTAAGATGTTTTGGTCAATGCTTGTCCTGGTTTGACTTTGCCTTCTATAGTTGACAGTGATAACCACGACACGACAGTCCCCAAAGGGCCAAAAGAGATCAAGATGATTTCTATAAATTCAAAACTTGGGTTTTGTCAACTTTTCTTGCTCTTTTCCATTACGTTTAATTAATGATAAGCTACAACGAACTTTCCAAATTTACCATCATCAACAATATGACCATAGTAGAACAAAGATTTTGTCAAATTAAGTTGTCGCTTTTTTTTTACTACATTTAGAAACTCGTTGTCTTTTTAACCTAACAAAACGATATTCCTTTCTAAACTACTCAAATTTTTAGAAAAAAAATTCGAACTCGGATAAATTGTTAGGTGTTACAAAACTCACAAAGAAAAGGGAAAGCACCAGCCCTGGTTCGGAAGACAGTCAGCCCAATAAACAACAGCCCATTGATCCATAGCTGGACTTTCAGTTTGGACTTGGAGTATAAAAACTGTCGAAAAAGAGGACAAGGATCTTTGCAATGCACAATTACATGAAAATCACTAGTGTTATGGTGGATGATGATTTTTTTTAGTGGTTCTTTATACACCCATTTTTATCTCTAGACGCTGACAAAATTTTTTTATTTGAATGACCATTGTATCCCATTATTAAAGTTATCAAAATATCCAACTAAATTTTAGGGAATAATTCTTAATATTTTAAAAATAAAATAAAAATTGAATGGGTGAGGTTTTGGAGCCAAATCATTTTAGGGTGTTGTAGCCACCACCCAACTCTCTCTCTCTCTCTCTTTCTCTCTCTCGTGGGTGCACAGCCATCCATACCCTTTATCCGCTATTTCATCTCATATTTTTAATTCCTCACCGAACTAATGGTGACCGGCGCTCCTCCCACCTTCAAATCGGCGGGTTTGCGGACAATCATTTTTCAACCACCTGGGGTGGTGCTTTAGCTTACAATAAAAGAAGAAAAGCCATTGTTTCTCCAATTTCTATGTGCAGTGAGTCTCTATAGTGATGAGGGAGATGTGCTCTGGGTTAGGTGGGGACTGGGATTTGCTATTTTTGGAGAAATATAGAGGAGAGGTGGAAGAAGAAGAAGAAAGGGTTTGGTAGAGGGGTTGAGTTGGATTCACGGTTAAGATGATTGTGCCAATTTATTTTTCTCTTTTTTTAAGTAGAGATAATTTAGAAATATTATAAATTGACATGGGTGTCCAGAGAAATATGTAAATTTAATTGTAAGTGACCAAAGAAATAAAGTGTCAAAGATAAAAATTGGGTGTACAAAGAACCAATCTCTTAATGTTAAAATATTGTTATGATTATATCATAAGGCTCAGTCCAAATCACCAATCTCTTAATGTTAAATATTATTGTATAAAAAAAAAACATGATGATTAAATCATTGAAGTGCGATTGTGCATGGATGTCCTTTTCTCTTTTCCTTTTCTTCCTAAGCTCAAAGGATACGTCAAATACAATACTTCATGCATCAGTGTTTTAATTTTTTTAGGTTCATTGCATCTTAAAGTTAATCATCAAAATTAATTTGGCTCCACATTTGAGGTTGTAGCATTTGAATGGATTCATAGAATTTGGCGAGTTTCTAGTCTTACAACAATTTCTTTTCGTTTTTCTTGTAATTCAAGTATTTATAATATACTTAAACATTTAAGTTTATCTCATGCATGTAGTTTGAAGGCGATTATAATTGTATGGATTATTGATGATTATGCACACACCTAATCACAAAGGAAATAAACAAACACACAATAAAGTTTGCAACCACGCAAGACACAAGAATTATATTGATTCGGTCAATTATGTATATCTCCACTATGATGATCCCTTTCAAAAATTTCACTAACATATATTAAAAACAACTTTCATTACAAGAATAACCGCCTAACCCCCATCAGACCCTAAGTCTTAAATCTCTTACACACGCTTTGGCTCAAGCCCTTTGATACCTCTTAGAAACTCCCGAACTTGTGTAGGAACTCGATAAACTCAAATAACTCTCACAAATCTAAGTACGAATCTATCGCCCTCAACCCCTAAGTCATATTAAAACATATATTTTTACCCTATCGCCCACTTCAAATTTCCACACATACAATATCTGACTGGTCGCCTTAAATCTGCTCCTTAAGCTTCAATTTCTCCTTTGCCTTGAAAAATTACAACGTAACAGGTCAAATTTTTTGATCTCTCTAGCATTACCTAAGTTGAAAACCATATTACACTTCAAATGCAACTCCAACGCAACCATTACAAATAAAAAAAGGTATATATCTTTTTTAAGCCTAAAAAGGTGAATTATCCAGGTAACCACAGTTCTTAATTTTTTTCTAACCCATGTTTTGAACGCAAAGGGGCGAAAAACTCAATACATTTTGCACTCAGAAAAGCAAAACAAAAGTGCTTCTCTGATTGATTATGCTTGGGAACCATATAATATTATGAATACCGGTCAAAGAAAGCCAAAGGATAACGTTTGACCAGTCTTTACATAATATATATATATATATATATATGTATGTATGTATGTATGTATGTATGTATGTGCTCCTTTGGTCCCAACAATCAAAGCCTTTTTCTTTTGTCATCTCCAAGAAAAAAAAAATACATAAAGTGAAAGCGAAACCCTTTTGAAGTTTGATGCACTTTTGACGAAAATGATGTTACAATCTTTTTATTTTGTTTGCGCTCCATGATTGAGGAGGATTAAGCAAAGGCATATACCCAAAACCCTACTTCCAAACTCCAAAAGAATATTCATAATTATTTCGCTTTCAATTTGATTATTCAAGTTTATTGGATGATAAATTATGGTTGGCTAGGCCTGCTGAGAAGCCCATCAACAGTGTACGGATGGCCCCCAAATGAGATATTCATGGGCCCCCTGGACTTTGAACGTTTTGTGGGGTCCAATAAGACAGCTAAAAGACAGTTATTTTTTAGGCTTATTACGCGCCAACGTTCATGCAACTCAATTTTATTCTTATTTTACTATTTGAAATTCAAATTGTGTCATTTAATTCTCTTAAACTCAAATCTGTTTTACTTTGTCCAATGTTGTCTAAGTCTGCTATTAAATTTGTTAAAATTGCTGACGTGGTATGAATAAGATCCATTTTTACTGACATGTATGACATGTAAGCCCCACGGGCCCAAAAATATAATAAAAAAGATTAAGTTTAAAAAAAGGTTGAACATTTAAAATAAAAAACCAAAACTAATTTTAATCAGAGAGTAATATTTGGATTTCGCCTATGAACTGTCACCTTAGTTTAGAATTTGTCCTCAAATTAAAATTTCGTTAATTTTAATCTCTAAATTTCATTTCAAGTATACAGTTGGTACCTCTTTTAAATTTTCTGTTAAATAGCTTTTGTGGCATTTAAAACACCTGTCATCAAAAGTTTATTCCACTACTTTGTTGTTTTTGTAACCAAACACCCGAATCTTCCTTTAAACCCGTGACCAAACACATATCATCTTCCTCACCAACAAGTCTGCGTCTTCAGCCCCAATCCCTCTCTTCTCCGGCTAGCCACCCCCAATCAAGCTCTTCTCCGGAGACCCACCTCCAATACCTCTCTCATCTGGCGACTGTGACTAGTCATTCTCCGTCATGGAAGACGGCGATTGCGTGAGGATGGCCTCCAGCGATGGACGTCGTCGTTCTGGAGAATCTCGACCGTGTCGTTTAAACTCGACCTGTCGTTGTCGTTTCGGAGAGCCTCGACCTATTCCCTCCTCCAACCCGTCGCTTCATCACTAATGATTTGGAAAAAAAAAAGTAGGCATGTTTGGATTGTTGTTATTTTAGGATGGTGCTGGTGGGAAACATCAGAGGTAGTGCGGCGTTGATGGGGGAGGAGGGGTTGATGGTGGAGGAGGGAAGCAGGTGTCAACTGTGGACGAAGTTGCAAAGTGAGAGAGAAGAGACGTGTTTGGTTGCAGCTTCAAGAGTGTTTGGTTATATGGATATTACGTATTTTAATTGTTTTAAAACATGACACGTGTCTTTATGTTGTTGGTGTACACATTTTCACATATAATTTTTCTTCTTATACACATATTTTATTTATTTATCACATTGAAATTGAATAAAGTAAAAGAAAATTAAGTGACAAAAAATATATAAACGTAGTAGAAGGAAAAAAGTGGCATGTACAAATCGTTTCTTTATTTTAATGAAAATTATTGGTAATCTTCTCATTTGAACTTTTTTATTTGAATTTTTTCGTTCTACATTCTCAATTCTCATTCTCATCATAAATGTTGCATGATGATAATATCACCTATGCCAAACTTCAATTAAATCCAAAATTATTTAGTCAAAAAGACAAACTATATTATTCAGACAAACATTAAAATTTTGGTAATATTAATTAAATAGTTAACGATTTCTATTATGATTAATTTGGTATAGAGTTGGTTTTTAAATGGTGCATTAATTTAGAAGAAGGTCCAACTCGTTAGCATCCTCATCTTTATCTATAGAGTGTTGTTAAGCGCACCCACAACCCCATTTTTTCACCCAATTTTTAATGAAAAATATAATGACATATTTAACTTTTTGTAAAATACATGGAAAAATCTTGAGTGGTACGTACCATTCAATGGTACGACTATTGAATGGTCCAGATTAATTTGCAGTGGGTCCCAAATGAATCTTAACCATTTAACAGTACGTATCATTTAATGGTACGTACCACTGAAGTTGGACCCAAAATACATTACTTATTTTACTTTAAAAAAAACATAAAATATCATAAATGTAAAAAGAAAAAAAAAATTTAAAAGCCCTCACATTAGAATCCCAACTACTCCACCCACACAACGTCCCTCACGCCAGCCTCGATTTTGGCAGCTCCACCTCCTCTCTCTCTTTTATATATATATATGCCTCCATCCCGAATCCAACAAGGAGAGAGATAGTGTACATGGAGGTAGATTTGTGGAGGTGGAGCGGTTTTGGGGCCATGATGATCCTACAATGGTTGAAGTTAGAATCGGGATAAGGTTTGGGTTTTCATGCGGCCGGGGTTTTGTGGTGGTTGTGAGATTGGGTTTCCCAACTTGGAAATAAGGGTGTCAATTTGAGTTTTTTTTATTTGAAAATATATTTATTTAATTAAAGAAAAAATTAGTAGAAGAATTAAAAAGGCTATTTTAGGAATAATGGTGAGTGGGGAAATAATGTTTTCCAATTTTTGATGGTGGGTAAAAATATAAGGTGGGGTGGGGAGATAATATTGGTGGGTGGACATAACGCCACTCTATCTATATATATAAAGCTAGAAGGAAAAAAAGTGAATCATTCATAATCTCAAAATTACCCATCTCTAATTAGGATTTTAAATAATACAATTTAATATTTAAAAAAAAATCTAAACTAACAAAACAAAACTACCCACGTAGTTGGCAAATTTTTTTCTTTTATTTCTTCAACTAAAAAATAAAAAAATATATTTTAAACAACAATGAAAGAAAAAATTATAAGTAAAAGATAAGATGTAAAAGAGTAAATTGCCACATGCGTGAGTGTGTGGCAAGAGACTAGTATTTTATAATTAAGGGCAAAAAAATAGAGTGATGCTAAAGCCACCCCGATCTCTTATTTATGCATCCACATTTTAATAAAAATTTTAATAACATATTTAACCTTTTGTAAAGTGACTTTTAAGCTCTAACAAAAAGCATAAAAAACCATAAGAACAAAATGGGAAAAAAGAAGAAGAAATAAAACGAAAAACCAAGAACGGCAGAATCCTCTAATTCTCATTTTCCCATTTCTCTCTCTTTTAACCCCTTTCCTCTTTTCCTTTCCTTCTAAATCAGCTCGCTCTATGACTTATAGTTGGAGAAGATTTGCAATGAACATGGTGAGGAGCTTCAATTCTTGACAAAAATCTTCAAAAGTTTGAAATGTCATAGTTTTTTATATTTGCGGTCTATATATTTGGATCTGGTACGGGGAGAGAGAAAGACAGAAGACGAGAAAGGGAGACAAATTTTGGCTGGAGGCGAGGAGAACAAGAGTTGATGCCGGTGGATGCGGTGATGAGTTTGGTTGCTGTCAGCTAATGAGTTCCAACGCTACGGCTGTTGAATTTGTGTTTTTTCCTCCATCTCCAATTTTTGTTTTAAAATTTGAAAATTAACTCAATTAGGAATATTTTAAGAATAACAGTAGGTGGGAAGAGAAGATAATATTTTTTTTTCACTTTTTATGGTGAGTGGTGATATAAATTGTGTGAAAAAATAAGACACTGAAATAAGTATAACAACATTCAAAAATGAACTTGTCGGTTTTTCTGTGATGAAACTGCCCTTAGTGCTTATTTTTTTGGTGTGAACGGAAAAGAAAAGCATAGGAGAGTGTCAGTAGGGTTTTGGGTGGGTGATGATTAAAGGGACATGTGAAAGTACTTTGTGATTTTTTGAGTTTCTGACAGTTTTGTTTTTGGGTGGATGATGAAAGTTTATGGTGCCTTTTGATTCCGACATATGTGTTTTTGTTCAAAGCAGGAAAAAGGTCAAGTGAACAGAAGAGAGTGCCTTGCCACAGAAATGAAAAATGACAAAAATTCTCGCGGCTTAATGCGTAGCAAGATTTCGATAACAAAACAACACCTACACCTCATATGGCAGGTAATTCAAGAAAAACAGTGAACAACGAAAAATTTGAGCCATTAGCAAGTCGGTTGTAATGTAGTTGGTTAAGAATATTTGTCATTTCATTCGAAATTTCGTATTTGAATCTCTCTTCATAATTTAATGTAGACATTCTATCGTTTGTCCCAAAAAAAAAATTGAGCCGTTGGACTATGATTTGTTGATTCGAAAGAGATCTGAAGAGAGATCGAGAGAGGATCGAAGTCCACTTATAAATTATAGTAACATCTTATTTGTCATAAACTTAACTTTTATGTCAAAAAAACTTGTAACTCAAGTGATTAAAAGTTTTCGTTATATACCCAAACTCAAACGCTCCTTTTCTCCTCCCTTTCTTTTGCTATGATTCTTTCATTTTTCACCATGAATAATTCAATGGTCTTTTGAATGATGAGGGTCTTTAGGGATTATGTGCATGGATTCTTATAAGGATTCTCAGCATTGTGAATCTTTGGACACACATTAGCTAATTATTGGAATCTTTTTAGGTGATTTGCTAATGTGGACCAAGTCCAAACACAATGACGAGCTTTATAGGTTAATTGCAGGCAGCTCAATTCAATCTCTGCCTTGAGGGTCACCACCACACCACCATGCCCCATTATTATGAAGTTGCAGATTATAGTGCATAGTGCACCACCACCACCACCACCCCTTTTTCTTCTCTTTGTTATGATTTGAACAATTATATGATCAACCAATCAAAATTGGACAATTTTGGTTGAACCCCACATCCCCTTTCTTGGAATGCATGTGCAGTTCTAGTGACACATTCGCAAGAACAATTTTCATGGTACGAGTATTCTGACACTGTGACGTCTAGTTACAATGATACAATTTCATGGTACGAGTATTCTGACACTGTGACGTCTAGTTACAATGATACAATGTTACGTGAAGCGAAAAAAACATATATATGATACTATGGTATTAACACAACACGGCACGTTAACACAGTAACAATATACTCGTGACATGTAAGTTATTTTTCAGCTTACACTTTAATTTGGCCATGACAGTGTACTTTTTTCACCCAAGGAGGGACAAAGCTTTGTGTGACAGCTCCGTGCAGTTTGTGTAGCTGTTTTAAAGGAAATCTGACACTACCAAATTGCCAAAGATTTTTCCTCTTTCGCAATTTTCCAGTCTTACCATTTCCATATAACTCTAGCCTTCTCTTATAAAACGCAGAAAAAGCCAGCCTAATGTTATATTTCCATATTTTTTTATGTGATTTTAAAGATGAAAAGCTTAAAAGAAAAAGCCAAAAGCCAAAAGCAGCCTTGGCCTTGATAGTTGATATGGTTTGTTTAGACAGTCCTCAGCTGGCTCAGTAGCTCTGGTCCTAGTGCGCCCTACTCGTAGATGTAATCTACTCACAAAATATTGTACACAGACACCGTACAAATCCTGCATGTCTGCTACCTCTTTACTATCTCAGGCTCAGCAGCATGCATAATTAAGCATGCACTTTATATTTTATTTTGTATAGCAGATGATAGTTAAAACCGTTTATTTACAACAGTGTTTTTTAATTTTAGAGCGTACTGTTTGAGTAATCCGATCCTATGCATAAGGACAAAGCATTGTTTCAAAAAACTAAAAAATAACCGACCAAAGGTTGGTGTTTTACTTTATTGATTCACATTACGACGATCTGTTTATGAGGACTGGCTACAGTGCTCTCAAGTATTGAATGCTCACACCGATCTCACCATCCTTTTCCCCCTCTCTCCTCCCTCCTTTTAACGGTGAGATCGGTGTGAGCATTCAATGCTTGCGAGCACCGTAGCCTACTCCTTATTTATGTTGGGAAGAATTATTTTCTTTGATCAACAACTTTCGTTTATAAAACTCGACCTCAAAATCTCCTCAAGCAAAATGAAAAATGAGTTCCACGTGGCCCGGAATTGTTGTAGAGCTAGCTCAATTATTCTTCTTGCATGCCCTCAATCATCACGAAATTGTTGATTAAATGTCCAACACTGATGCAATCATCCTCTTTATAAAAAAAAAAAAATGAGTATCAACAATTTGTAAGTTTCTTCTTTGAAGTCTTTGAAGAATTGAAATCACGTGACTAATTTCAATAGAGGGTATTCGCACTATTTCAACAACATTCATATGGCACAAGATTGGGAAAATATTTGTAATCTAACACGTCATGTTATCAGACTGTCAATCTAAATTACTAATCAAAACAACATTTTATTGTTTAAAAGTTTGATACAAATATCTAAGTTTGACAACATACTATATATGAAGGGTATACCGGGAGGAAAATTGTTATCCTTCAAGATCATTAGAAGCGTATATATACAAGAGTCAATTAGAAATCTCTGTGTGTGTTGAAAAATATGGATACCCACGAAGTTTTATCATACAAAGAAAACTTTTTATCTTTAGCCTTACATGTTTTCTTTTTTCTAGTTGAAATAGCTACAACCTTATAATTATAGTCATAAAGACTATAGTAAACCTTGTCTGGAGAAAACCCTATATAAAGGGGTTGTATTGTATTAATCAGAGCACCAGACTCTCTTTTCTTCACAAGTACAAAATATTAAAGCAGAAGGTAATGATACAAGTTTCTTTCATCTCTCATTTCCTATATCCATTTCTCTTGTCTGACACATGTAAATAAAATAAAACAGTGTGATACATTGCTCTTGTTCCACTTCAATCTCTAGCAAAAGCTCTCTCTATTTTTTGCCTATTTATAACACGTTATCAGCACGACGCCTAACTCTAACCAGTTCTAATTTCTCCTCTGCCAAAAAAAAAATGTTTTCCATAAGGATTTTATTGTTTCTCTTCCTTCTCTTCCTCACTTGTTTTAAGATGCCTCGCCATCACAATGAAGAACTGCTACCACCAATCCTTCTCTTAGTCCTCATGTTAATAACCACTTATATTTTTTATTTTTTATTTGGTGTAACTCCTGACTACTAACTCAGTATTTATTTATGTTAATTTATGCTGCTAACTTGGGTGGTGCGGTGTAATCGCTCATCCTGCATTTCATTTCTGCTGCTAACTTGGGTGGTGCAGTGTAATTGCTCATCCCGCATTACATTTCTGCTGCTAACTTGGGTGGTGTGGTGTAATCGTCTATCTTGCTTTACATTTCTGTTGAGAGTGGTGAGGTACAATCGCCCTCCTCGTTAATTTTTTTTTAGTAGTAATACTCGATATTGATGGCAGTGCCTGTGTAACCAATATTACTAACTACCTAACAATTTAAATTAATGTCCAAATTAAGTTAACCTCGAGCCTGAAGTCTCGAGTGCTTATCATTTTGGCATGAAGTTCAAAAAATGAAAATATTGTAAGAACCAGAAGTTCTAAAATTTCTTCCAAAGTCCATATTATTGCAAGTTCTTACACATCTCATTTTTCTTTCAAAAGAAAAGAAAAATGACGAACTTGACAAAGATTGATTTTGTCGCCCTTGACATCACTGGAAAGAACTATTTTACCTGAGTTGTAGATGCCAAGATCTATCTTGAGGCATGCAATCTTAGGGACAATATCAAGGAAGAAAACACTACTTCCTCTCAAGATCGGGCGAAAGCCATGATCTTCACTCGTCGCCACATGGATGAAGGATTGAAGAGCGAATACCTGACGGTTGAAGACCCACTAGCCTTTGGAATGCCTTGAGAGACAGATATAATCACCAGTCGCGAAGTATAATTCTGCAAGATTAGCTCCCAAATGAAACTTTGTGGAGAGAATGTCACTGAAGTAGACATGCTGGAAAAAAACATTCAATACTTTCCATGCCTCTAATTTGCTCATGCAGCAGCAATATAGAGAGTGCAGCTTTACAGAGTACAACCAGCTGATATCAGTACTCCTTGTGGTTAAGCAGAACAATGAGCTCTGGATGAAAAATTATCAGTCCTGACCGACTGGATCGGCGCCATTCCCAGAAGTGAATGCGGCTTTCATTGAAGCAAACACCACTTCTTCTCGTGGTAGTAACTACAAACGAGGACATAGCCACAAGCGAGGCCAATAGAATGGAAAAGGGTAAGAACCATGATGTTCATAATTACAACGAGGGTTCAAGGCATAGTCTAACCCTAAGGTTTAAAAATGTAAACCGCCATAAGGGGAAAACTCATATGAATAACGCCCCCAAAAATCCTGAAGGAATTTGTCATAGGTGTGGTGGCAACGGACATTGGGCGTGTACATGTCGTACTCCAAAACATCTTATGGATCTTTATCAAGCCTCACTCAAAGGAAAGAATGTCGAAACTAATTTCATTAAGCAGGCTAATCCGATGGATATACCTGATCTAGTGTCTGACATATCAGGTCAATTAGACACAACTCATATGGATGTTTCTGACTTTATAGTGAAAATGGGGAATGAGGATTATGGGTCTGATTGAATCACTTTGATTTTCAATGTACTATTGTTTTTCATTATCTAACTTGTTGTTTTGAAGCTTGTAATTTCAATTCAATGAAAGTTGCATTGCAATTTCCTTTTTATAAATAAATTGTTTTAACTATGATTGTCTTACTCATCAGAAAGCATAGATAAAAATTATGGTTGTTCTCAAAACATGAACAATGGCAAAGATATTTGTCTCGCAGACTACGCAACCACGCATACGATACTTCGAGATCGAAAATATTTCTCAAGCTTGATGCTTACAAAAGCAAGAGTAACAACATTAGCTGGCCAATCAGACATAATTGAAGGTCCAGGGAAAACCTATATTATGTTACCAAATCAAACAATATTATCCATACAAAATGCATTATACGCTACTCGCTCCACAAGAAATTTGTTGAGTTTTAAAGATATATATTTGGATGGATACCACGTTGAAACGAAAGATAAAGACAATGTGGAATATCTTTGCATTACCTCCTATGATACCCAGAAGCATACATTGGATACATTGCGTGGAATATTGAGTGAATTGTATTATACATACATAAAGACAATTGAGGCACATAGTGTCATGAACCAGAAGTTCATTGATCAAAAAATTTACATGTTTTGGCATGGCCGTCTGGGTCATCCAGGATCCACCATGATGCGGAGGATCATTACAAACTCTAATGGGCATCCATTATTAAGCAAACAGATTGCTATATTAAATGATAAGCCTTGCAAGACTTGTTCTCAAGGGAAGTTGGTAATTAGACCATCTCAGTCTAAAATTGATGCAGAATCCCCATCATTTCTGCAAAGAATTCAAGGGGATATTTGTGGGCCTATTCAACCACTTTGTGGACCATTTTGATGTTTCATGGTTTTGGTCGATGCATCCACACAATGGTCACATGTTTGCCTCTTGTCCATTCGAAATGTAGCTTTTGTGAGACTTCTTGCTCATATAATTAAATTACGAGCGCAGTTCTCAGATCACCCTATTAAGTCAATTCAACTTGATAACGTTGGTGAATTTACGTCTCAAACTTTTGATGATTATTGCATGACACTGAGCATTGATGTTGAACACTCTGTTTCTCATGTCCATACTTAAAATGGTTTAGCATAAGCGTTTATCAAGCGGCTTCAATTAATTGGTCGCGCTCTGTTCATGAAAACAAAATTGCCAGTTTCTACATGGGGACATGCCATTCTACATGTTGCATCATTCGTTCGAGTGAGACCTGTTGCCAACCATCAATACTCGTTAGTACAACTCGTGTTTGGGCACCAACCAAACATTTCACAAGTACTAGTTTTTGGTTATGTTGTTTATGTGCCTATCGCACTGCCACAACGTACAAAATGTGACCTCAACGTAGACTGAAGCGAAAGATGTTATTTGAGCTTCATCTTGGTAGAGAAGGATTCAATTCAAGGACTAACTTCCATTCAACTGAGGAGTGCGGGGGCAAGATCGTTGGGAAAATGCTTTGTAAGTGAAGTGAGTTGAAGCAAGCAGAGTTCAGAAGGCATCGGAGATATACCCCCAAGGAAAACCTTTTTTTAAAATTTTTTCATTGTTCTGTCAAAAATAACATATACAGACTTTATACAATTACGATAAAGATCGAGTCGATTAGTCAGCTTTGCCTTGTTGATAGGCTAAAGCATAACAGCTCGAGAACTCGCGAACTGAAGAGCTCACGTCATGAACTAAAGATGCTACGTGACGCTTCCTTCATATGTGGATACAAGGGCCCATCCCATTATGACTAGTGAAGGCTCGTTTTTTGTTTGCTTTACTTCCCCCTTATTTTTTTTTCATAAGTGGTCATATTCATCTAGTTTTCTCGCTTTAGGAGTTTGAACAAATTGAAGAACCTAATGGATCCAACTTATAGAAGGACCCGAACCCGCGTATCGCCTTGGTGGAATCTATAAAAAGTTATGTCGAATTGCGATATGATTGAGAGGGCCCCTCTTTTAATGATGAGTAGGATCACATCACGACAGGGAGCAAGCTCTTTGCACTCCACGTATGGCTTCTACTGTGATGTTGTGAATAGTATGCCGACGAGCGATATTTTTACCACTCGGTTTGCAGATTGTCACTTTGATGAGTCAAGTTTCCCGCCATTAGGAGGAAAAGACCACCGTTCCAGAAGAACGTCGAGAATTAACATGGGATGTACCCACCTTCTCTCATTTTGATCTACGAAGTACTCAATGTGAAAATGAAGTGAGAAGAATTGTTCACTTTCAAAGTATTGCCAATCAAATGCTAGATGCATTTAATGATGCAACAAAAGTGACAAAATCACACCTAATGCGCCAACAAGAATTGATGTCCATGTTGGGCAAAATAATGTGGCAGCAAATGATTCATCTGCTGCACGCCTAAAATGTGGCAGGCCCCCATGCCTAAAAGATTCAGCCTCTTGAAAGAGAAAGTCGAAAACACATATGAATCCAAATGAAATCATTCATGAAAATAAAATGAATGACGAATCTACAATTCATGGTTCTGTACTTCTAGAAAAAAGAAAATGTCCTTGATGAGACACGTGTCCCTAAAGAGGCAGACGTACATGAAAGTAAATAAATCTCTGTAAATTATGCATGTACTAATGAATTGTGGGATCGAAATGAAATGATCATCGATGATATATTCTCATTTGCAGTAGCCACTGAAATCATATTAAGCGATGATATTGAGCATCTCTCTGTTGATGAATGCAAACAGAGACACGATTGACCTGATTGGAAAGATGCAATCCAGGCATAATTATATTCCTTGAAAAACGAAGTGTTTTTGGACCAGTAGTCTAAACACCGCCTGACGTGAACCCCGTAGGTTACAAATGGATTTTCATAAGAAAACGGAATGAGAAAAACGAGATTGCAAGGTATAAAGCGCCACTTGTTGCGCAAGGTTTTTCACAATGGTTTGAAATTGATTTTGATGAAACATACTCCTCTGTAATGAATGCAATTACGTTTCGTTACCTAATAAGTTTGGTGGATTCAGAAAAAACTTGATATGCGACTTATGGATGTCATCACCGCATACCTATATGGAGAATTAGATAGTGACATCTATATGAAAGTCCTAGAAGCACTTAAGTTGCCTAAAACAACTAACAAACCACGAGATATGTTTTTAATCAAATTAAGGCAATCGTTGTATGGGCTAAAACAATCTGGACAAATGTGGTATATTAGTCTCAGTAAATATTTAATCAAGGAAGGATATACCAATAATGTCATTTGCCCTTGCGTGTTTATTAAGAAATCAAACTCTGGATTTGCTATAGTGGTAGTATATGTCGATGACATAAACTTAGTTGGAACTTCTGAAGAGCTCAACAAAACTGTTGAATATTTGAAAAGTGAATTTGAAATGAAAGATCTTGGGAAAACAAAATATTATCTCGGCCTGCAGATCGAGAATTGTGCTAGTGAAATTTTGGTCCATCAATCAAATTACATTGAAAAGGTCTTAAAGCGATTTGGCATGGATAAAGCTTATCCACTTAGCACGTCAATGGTCGTTCGATCTCTTGACACTAAGAAAGATTCATTTCGTCCAAAAGAAGATGATGAGGTGATCCTTGGTCTAGAAGTACCATATTTGAGTGCAATAGGAGCTTTATTGTATTTAGCACAATGTACTGGACCGGATATAGCTTTTTCAGCCAACTTGATAGCAAGATATAACTCTGCTCCAATAATTCGACATTGGAAGGGAATCAAAGATGTTTTACGATATCTTTATAAGACAACAGACATGAGCCTATTCTATTCCGAGAAACCCTCAGATGACCAGAATCTTGTTGGATATGCAGATGCTAGATTTCTCTCTAATCCGCATAAAGCACACTCACAGACTAAATATGTGTTCACTTATGAAAATGCAGCAATCTCATGTCGCTCAACAAAGCAAACACTAGTTGCTACATCTTCCAATCACTCAGAAATACTTGCTCTCCATGAAGCCAGTCGTGAATGTTTTTGGTTAAGATCAATGATCCATCTCATTCAGAACTCATGTGGTCTATCTTCAAAAACAAACACTCCAACTATCATTCATGAAGATAATGCAGCGTGTATTGCTCAAATGAAGGAAGAATGCATCAAAGGCGATAAGACTAAATACATATCTCCAAAGTTTTTTCAGTGCACATGAGCTTCAGAAGGCTAAAGTTATTGAAGTCAAACAAATCCGTTCCAACGATAACCTAGCAGACTTATACACCAAATCTCTACCTAAGTGTACATTCCAAAGGCTAGTGCATGGTATCGGATTACGTCAACTTAATAATCAGTTAGATTGAAAAATGCGGAATCAGAGGAGATACTTGTCAAGGGGAGCATCTAGGACACTTGCATGTTGTATTCTTTTTCCTTCGACTAGGATTTTTCCCACTGGGTTTTTCCTAGCAAGGTTTTAATGAGGCAACTAAAGTGCACTGAACACTATACCAATGATCCAAGCAAAGTTGTACTCTTTTTTCCTTCGCTACGATTTTTTCCCATTGGGTTTTTTCTAGGAAGGTTTTAACAAGGCAACTGATCACTGATGCGTGGGCATCCAAGAGGGAGTGTTGAAAAATATAGATGCCCACGAAGTTTCATCATACAAAGAAGACTTTTTATCTTTAGTCTTACATGTTTTCTTCTTCCTAGTTGAAATAGCTACAATCTTATAGCTATAGTCATAAAGGCTATAGTAAATCTTGTCTGGAGAAAACCCTATACAAAAGGGTTGTATTGTATCAATCAAAGCACCAGATTATCTCTTTTCTTCACAAGTACAAAATATTAAAACAGAAGGTAATAATACAAGTTTCCCTCATCTCTCATTTCCTATATCCATTTTTCTTGTTTGTCACCTATAAAAAAAATAACACAGTGTGATACATTGCTTCCATTTCACTTCAATCTCTAGCGAAAGCTCTCTCTATTTTTTGCCTATTTATAAGAGTGTGTGTTTTCTTTGGTGGGTTTGTTTTGGTTTGTCTTTTTTTGTGATTGGAATTTCCTTTTTTGTTTACATCATCGTAACCTATTGACAACAAGATATTTAAAAGCGTTTATACATCAAATAGTAATAGTAGTGATTGAATGATGCAGAAAATCTTGACCCAAAAAAAAAAAGTAATGATGCAGAAAATAAGATACACAAGAAATGCAATTTAAATACTAGCTATGGAGAGCACGAGGACTGTGGAATGTGGACGGAACTGCACGCTTGTGTTTCCTTTTTCAATTGTGAATTGCACGCTGCCTTGAGTCTTGACTTACGCAAATAACCCAGCAGCAAGGAATTGGCTTAATATATAGGAAAATATTTGCGAGAGATTTTTTAGAACACAAGTAGGTACATCTCGTACATGGACGGATTTTTAGGGCAAGCTTGGGGTGTAGCCCAAGTTGAGATTTTGAAAATGAATAAAATTAGTAGTAGTTGTAATGATTTAATCCAACTCAGTCCACCCGAGTGAGTGCTGAGAAACTTCAATGCTTCACGTGTTTCACTTAAATTAGGATATGTGATTCAGAATTTTACTAGGTTGTCTATATTTGTTGAGCTTTTTTTGTTGATTGTTTGAGTCTTTAACGTATTCTCATTATATATTAAAATTTTACTTAAGTAGTACCATTAAATTTTGTTTATTATGATTTAATTTATGCCCAATATGTTTTTATATATGTATATTTTAGTCGTGGATGCGAGAAACAATATTGGAAGGCTCTTATAGCATGTTATGTAGCTTAGAAATATAGCCCACCTAAGAAAAAAAAATCATATCTCCGACCACGTGTCATAATATAAGTGGAGAGATATATTTTTTAGTGTTCTTTCACTTGTATTATCATACATGGTATAACAGCTTGCGTATCAGGTACACTAAAAAATCTCTTCTTCTCTGCATGTGTTAGACAATTAGAGTGTGTTTGTAAGCAATTAATGATTATTTATATCGTCATATGTAAAGAGTTAAAGAATATTCAAGTATAGTAAGCGGTGAATTGCTCTGGTGGATAAGATATTCTTTTTCAATCCATTGCGTTTCAGATTCATGTATAGCAAGTGAATTGCTCTTGTGGATAAGGTATTCAGGACAAAATTTCCTTTATGTAGTCTTTTTTGTTCTAAGTAATTAAACTTTGAAGGTAGACTGCTAATCTGAACCATCAATCTTTTATTGACCATTATCATCATCTGCTACGTGAAAATAATAAAAACTATTATTTAACGAATTTATTTTTACACATTATAGAGGTGGATTATATACATAGTCTATCAACATGAGATGTTTATACTACCACGTGATTGGAGACTATACATTCAAGCTAATAAAAGTTCTAATAACATAAACATCTTCTTTTGTAAGATTATTTAAAAATTAACTTTCTAAATCATAATAAGTATTTCAAACTCGTATTTTTTTATATGAATAACTGGAAGTCAGAACAGACAAAAAGGGAAAGCTTGAAGGATTAGGTGAGTCGAACTACAACGATCCCCCAGTTCCCTCAAGCCCCTTTCCAGTTGAATAAGAAATATACATTTTTCTTGGAGCAGGAAAACCCCAATATAGCAAGATAACACGAAAAGAAAAATCAACTAAAGCGATAAGTCAAAAAATCAAACTCGTACTGAAGTTATGATTTTCTAAACTGATTCTCGAACAACATAACATGTTAGATTGTTTAACAAAAGATAAATTGTCAATATATGTGTATGTGTGAAAATAAACAAAAGAGCAAATGCGAGAACCCCTTGTCTTCTAAAAAAGAGAACTTTCATGAAATAAAGAAATCGAAGTTGCAAGAACTTAGGGTTTATATTGCATACCTTTTAGTTGTATATATTTGGAAAGAAAGAAAAATGAAATACGTCGGAGGGAATCATCATTTGAGGAAATAATCTTTGAAATAGGATAATCCTTATGGATATATGAGATTCATTTCTCATGTCTTGTACATATATCACACCTTGAGAGTTGAGACTGAGTTAGCTTTTACATGGGAATCAGATACCTATAAATGAAAAAAACCCACGATCCCTCTTGGGTGAAAAAAAAACCCACGACCCCTCTTGGGTTTTGAACGAGTTTTAGAACCGTCCGTTTTAAAGTCTAAATTCGAAATTGTTTAGTCGTGTAACGGTTATTCAATAAGTAAACGAATTATGTTATTCAGTTAAATACTTAAGTTTTGGCATTGTTAATTTAATGGTTCAATGAGTTCTCGTGCATTAGAAAGTAGACGGTTTCAATTATTATGCAATATTGCAGAATAAAAAAGACAGCAAAATAATTAAAAGGTGAACTAAAAAATAAACGGTTCCACTCATCGTGCAACATTACATAATAAAAAAGAGATTAAAAAAATAAGAACAAAAAAGTCGACTGAGAAAGTCGATAGCATCCCCTTCTCACAAACATGAGCACTAAAGTATGAAGCTGATGATGGAGGTAAACACTGCAAAATGTGCTCCTTTAAAGCAAAAGGCAATTGGGGTGGGTCTGTGAAAGAAACATAATGTCCCCAACAAAGCACTCACTCAACATTGAGATAGGTGGAATTATAGGCAGCAATGGAGCAGTGCAAAAAAATGTGCATGCAACCTTGGAATGTGTTATACAAATTAAGTTCATATATCCTGGAGATTGGGCCCCCACCACACGCACTCTCCTCCTCCTCCATTCGTTCAGACATTTTACTCGGGAAACACCCCCTACACATCCCCACCACCACCTCCACCACCACCACCACCACCACCACCTTCTCCTCCTCTTCTATTCTCAAATATATCCCTCTATCTTGTCCACAAACGCAACAAAACGCCACATAGTGACGGTGAAATGTGAATATACCCAAAAACAAATACGAACCCCAAAACAAAACAAAGTTTGCCCATCTATCATAGTATACCTTGTCCCTATTAATCTACTGCTATATAACTTTTTTTACCATGGAAAATGGGAAAATTCCAAAACCTCCGTCTGCCAAAACAAAACAAGCCCATGCTCCTACAAACCCACAGCCACAAAACCCATCTCTCACTTTTTAATTATTATTTTTTTGGGGGGACGAAATTGTTATTTCCTTTTGCATGGGAGAGCAATGATTTGGTGCATTTATTGTATTATGGAATTTTGCGAGCATGCGACCGATCACCATCCATGAGGAGTGGGATCATAGTACTTATAACATCACGAGATCTTCTGATGAGTTCACGACTGGAAATCCAAGGCAGCTGCAAGTGGTCCTCTCCCATTAAGTTAGGGTTTTTCCTTGGTACGTTACACATACAGATATGGCGTGCAAGCTTACAATTGTATATGGAGGTGAAGAACTTAAATTGTTTTCGTTTCAATCCAAATCATACTTTAGAATTCACTAACGATAATACATTTTTGAGTTCTTGGTTAACAACGAGGTATAAATTTATGAGGTGAACATTACAAAAAAGTTTAAAATTGCACGTGGGGAAACATGTTACTTTTGTTTGTTCAATTTTGGAGTGAATCATAGTTTTTTTTGTGCAGGACATAACACGTTCAAAAAATCTTATGTTTACTCAATATTTATAAATACGAGTAAACTGTAATGATGTGACTCTAAACCCTAAAATAATCAATTGTGTGAAATTAAATCAAATTGAGCAAAAGTGAGATTGTTCCAATGTTTGATTGTTAATAAAGGTTGAAAGTCTTATTTAAAGAAAAACAATTACTGATATCTCCATATTTTCTCATGTACATTCTTTACCTTTTTTGTTTCTACAAATGCATCTGTGTTCGTGTTGCATCGGTGCATTGGAGGTTAGAGTTTGACATCATCTTAATCTAACCATTGAAACATTGGTACTTAAACATACACCAATGCATTGTAGAAAAATCCATTTAATGATAAAGCATGTTATTCCTTCGCACACTCATAGGGTTGGATTCATTAAGGGACCATGGTGGTCTCATGACCTGTTAGAGGCCGAAAAAACACAGGAAAGGTCCTCTAGTACTCTCTGAATGTCTAGTGGGGGACCCAGAGTGTCAACAAGTGTTCGATGAAATGCCCGCTCAGCAGATCTCGGTGGCATGGGTTGACATCACTCAACATTGCTCAAGGAGGCTCTGTATCTGTCGACATGCTCACTCAATAGTTGTTAGCATATGTCGACATACTCTCTTGTAAGTTGTTGGCATCTATCGACATGCACACAGCATGGATGGGTGGTTGACTACAAGCCCACCAAGTTTTGCAAGCTAAATTTTTTTGAAATCCCTCACTTAAAAATCTAAAAATGTTGCGAGCTACTCATTATTTTTGTTTGAAAGTTTTTAAATTTTATATACTGAGATCTCTCAAAGTTAGAATTCTAAATCCACCACCGCACACTCGTACACTAATGACAAGTTTGATTCTCAACATTTTCTTCCTCGAGTCACCCTATATACATGAAAGTGATTTTGGTTTAAAAAAAAAAATAGACGTTGTTGTCCTAAACCCTAAACCCTACCTTTGAAAATAATACCCTAGCGCCTCTCTCTCTCTTGAGCGAAATAAAGAAACCCCAAGTTTCAAACCCCTCCAGCCGCCGCTGGCCTCCAGCTCCTGCTTGGGGTCGATGTCAGTCACCCTTTCAACCCTTCTCTATCCTCCTCCTTCCTCTTCCCTTCCCCCTCTCCTTCCCCGCACCTGCGATGGCCCCGATTCCCGTCATGGAACGGTGGAGCAACCCACCTTTTACGGGTGGTGTGAATGCAACTATATCTCCGACTGATATGCTCATTGTTCAAGGTATTAAACCTCTGATTTGGGGCTTTTCGCTCAAACTCCCCCACAATTTTAAATCATTCCAACCCCTCACATCAGTCATTGACATCCCCTCCAGATTTGGCGGATCTCATCTCAACACTAGTGTTCGAGCTTCTCTCCGATCGAACACAACTTCTCTCCGATCGAACACAACTATATGTTGTCACCCTTACAAAGGTCTGGGGTCTCTTTGACTTGGTGTTTACACCACCTGACCTTTTTCGTTTCTGCTTGGATCAGAGCATTTAGCTGCCTTTTGTGTGTTTGTTTTCGGTTAAGGACCGGCTGTGGTGACTAGAATGGGCGAGGTTTCTCTAGATCTGAAGATTTGGCTCATTTTCACCGGCGTTGAGACGAAGAATGGGCTTGAGTTTAGCTTTCTATGGTCATATTTTTGAATTTTCTGTTCAATAGTCGTCTCCACCATTTCTGCAGCGGAGGAGGCGGCAGGTGAACCTTCTTTTAGGGTTTTTAGGCATTTATATGTGGTCACTTTTGGGCATTTTTGTGTTGGTCCTAACTTTTGGATTGAAGCGCATTCTATGTAATTTTTTGTTCTGGATGTAAACGAGAACTTTTACTCATGCGTTTAATGCATAAGTGGCGTTTTAATTGTGCCTATCCCATTTATGGGATGGTTGTTTTTTCACTTGCTTCTATAGAGTCTTTGTAATATGTCTTTTTGGATTTTATTATAAAAATTCCCATTGACCAACAAAAAACATAAAATAAATAGAAGAGACAGAAATCAAGTACGTGGATTTACCATGAATCAGTAGTGGACCGTTCTAACCGACCGTTGATGTGTTTGCTATGTTGGTCTCGTAAGCAAATCCGAATTGATTTGGTTTGGGTGAAACGTGAGAGTATGATGATCAATCTTTCTAGGTTTAGGTCAACAGGTAATGATAATCAATAATAATCAAACCCAACCCACCAATCCAATCACAACCATCCAAAATATAATGAGTGAGTGCTGTATTCATCAAACTTGGTTGATTTTCCACCATCATGCATGATGTTATTGAAGTTTGGGACCCAACTCTCCTCCAAGTCCAGGATACCATCATAGACAATCACTGCTCTTATGTGTTTTGTCCTTTTCTGTTGTCCCACAAATCCAACACCACCATACATCCCCAACGCATCGAAGATTCAAAACCACGAGCCTGGCTGCCTTTGCACTTTGTAGTGATGATTCGAAGTTGAAGCCCTTGGCTATTTGCACCTTCTTTTTATACTATAAAGATCCTTTCTATTTCAATGCTACTAGCATCAATTTGATGGTCTAAATTTACATGATCACAATAAAAAAGAAATCTAAACTAATTCTGTTCATTCAATACTTGTAACATTTAATACAATGTAGCATGGAATAATTTTTCTGATCTTAAATATATATTATTCACATTTGTAAAGTTTTTGATTATTAGATAAATATAAATACCAAATTCTTGATTATGTACGTGGGGCAGTAAAATGTCTTGTTTGCTCCAAAATTAGGAAAATGAAGCAACCGAGTCCTAACGTGCTATTGTGATGCGAGTAAAAGACCTTTCGATACTTGAGCTAGACTTATACGATGACATATTCAAAAAGTAGGACCCTTTGATAACCGAGTTAGGCTCAAAAAAGTTTCATGAAAAAGTTGAAGATAATGATCTTTTATATTGTTACCAATAGTCTACTAGGCATATTCCAAAGTTAATATTCAACTCATTATGTCTTTTTAGACCCTTGAAATAATATATGATTGTTATTAAGCATAATAAGATGGACTTGAAGAGAGCCCATTGAATGATGAGGATATCAGAATGTTGGGCCTACAACTCAACCCAAGGAATTCAGAGAATAGAGCACTACCACAATGACGAATGACGATCGCCTACCGCTCAGGATTGCCCTTCGTCAAATAAGACAAAGGGCTAAACATAAAGTACTTTCTGACCATTAAAACTAGTTGGCAAACCCTAACAATTTTATGGCACGAAATTCAAAAGATAGGTCTACTTAAACACCAATTCCATGCCACGCGTTGGCCATCAACAAGAACAGTAGTCTATGAAGAGACATAAAACTGATAGGCCTAGCGCTCAGACCACTTGCTTCCCAACAACTCTAGGGCGAGCGACCACTCAGTACATGTTGGCCTGAAAAACCATGCACCTAGTTCTGAACAAATGTCAATTCCTCTCCACGTGTCGTGTGGACAATGGAAGAATAACGTAGGTTGTATCTACGTGTTATGTTCATTAAAGGCCAGGACTTTTGGGGTCATTAAGGGCCTATATAAGGGGGCCGAATACCCCAAGTAAGCGGGTCGGATCACAAGAGAAAAATTACATTACATTGTTGTAGAGTACTTTTTGTAATTCACATCAAATATATATAGATCACCACAATGGACGTAGCCTAATTTTAAAGGTGAACCACTTAAACCTTATTGTCTATAATTTAGCTTTATATCCTGAACTCACCAAGAATTGACCATATTAATCTTTGTTGACCTCTCAATTTTGAGTGTTAACATTTGTTTTTATGGAAGTGATGGCCTTAATCTTTACATCATATAAAATCATGTAGAGTTCTTTTTTTGGTCGAAAAAATCATGTAGAGTTCAAGATCATGCTTTGTGCATGAATAGTGAATAGGTGGATAGGGAACATATGGCAGACCCCTAAATGTAACGGTAGTTGCCAAATCATATCACACTTTTTACCAAAAAGAAAATTTAGGCAAATGAAAAAACCTTTATGACACATCACCAGATATTTTGTATCAATACTACTTGATGATGCGAAAATTAAAAAAAAGTTACACATAATATCATGTTATTGATCCGAAATGTTAAGAGACGTTATATTCGTTTCATGAAAATGGAAGTGAAGATATGAATATGGTAGATCTTAATGCAGTGAACTAAACCGCAGAAAAAGCAGAAAAAAAAAGAAGCTGGGTGGACCCAAGACTCGTCTCATCTCGTCTCATCCCCATAGAGAAATATATATAGAATGGAGCGTTACAGGCTTTATTTTATAAAGTCTTTTACCAAAGCCTTAAGCCAAGCAGTGGGAAGTTGTGGTTCTGGTTGTGGGTACATAAATAAAACATTACATGTACAAAATAAATTATATAAAATTAAGATGAAAGATTAAAAAGGGATTAATAAATAAAAACAAAGAAATTGTGGGTTGATTTTAGAAAATATGAAGTAGGATTAGGGACTAGACAGTGGGGACTGAGAAGAGAGAGAGAGAGAGAGAGAGCGAGCTGAAACGGCGAAGTCTGCAGAATAGAGGACTGCAAGTTCGAATTATTCTTCTTCTGTGTATGATTGCTTTTATAAATACTCAGTGCTCTTTTGGACGCATACCCATTTCCTTCCAACAATTACCCTCCCACTCTCTCTCTCTCTCTCTCTCTTCTGGTTTTTCGTTTTATATATAATAAATGGTTTGTGCTGCGTCCCCGAGGCTGCGCTGTTGGTTCAGAACACAACCCAAACTGGAGAGAGAGAGAGAGAGAGGAAGAAGCCATATTTAAAAGCAAAGAGGGCAGGTCCTCATAAGCCTTTTACACGTGATAAAGAAAACACCAAAAGCACTTGCATGCGTGTATAAAGATTCATCATCATCCGCATCACTCCGCCCTCTCTCCCCATCTCTCTCTCACTCTAAAAGCTCCATCTTTCTCTCTCTAAACTCTCTCTCTCTCTCTCTCTGTGAATCTGAATCCCCCACACAACCCATCTTTTAAATCTCTCCCCTTTTGGTCCCTTTCCCATCCCAAGCTTAAAACTTTCAATCCCCCAAGTTTGTATTTTTTTGTTTTCAATCCAAAGATCACTGCTTTAATTCGTTTCTCGAGTGACTCAGTGAGTTAATTGCTTAGCTCGTTCACAGTTGCTGCTGCTCAGTGAGTTTAAATGGCTGGTTGGTTGTTGGTGAGTAGTCTCCAGCTTTGTTTCTTTTGGGTTTCTCTTGGACTTCGTGGGTGTATTTAATGGACTATTTTTTTTATATATTTATTTTTGTTTAATTTCTGTGTGTGGCATTAATTTGGATGGTGATTTTACTGCCCTTTTCAATGTTTATTCCTTCCCCTTGGATATGTTCTTGATTTTTGTTTTCTTCTCAGTGTTTTTATTCTACTTCTTTTAGCAGTCACAAGGTCTCAAATCTTCCTACATATTATTATTATTATATTTCCCCTTTCAAGTGTATATATATGTGTGTGTGTGTGTGTTTATTTATTTATAAATGTTTTTTCTTGTGTTTTTATCTGCTTGGTCTTATTCCCTTGTTATGTGATATTTTGACAAAATTTCAGTTTTGAGCACCAGACAGGCTCAAGACACTGGTTTTGTCTCCTGGGTATTTCCATTTTTTCAAGTTTCATTTCACCATAATATTATTTTAATTTTATTTTATTTGTGTCAAGAGATTTCATGGCCATTGGGCTGCTCATAGAAGCATCTGGAGGAACACTGGGGTTTTGGGTAATAGTCTGTTTTGTCTGTGCATTTATGATTTTATTTTATTTTTCTGCTTGGATGCTCTTTGAGATTGTTAAATTAATTTGTTCTTTTATTATTGTTTTAATTACTGAATGGCTCTGCAAATTATAAGTCAGAGGAAACTGTAGCTCTTACTGGTTTCTGGTATTCAGTTTTGTATGTACATGTAATTTTTAAGGGGTCAAATCTGCAGAAACAGAGTTGAATAGTTGAAGTTTCAGTTTTTGCAAAGGAATAGTAATGCTTGTCATTTCTTTACCCCCCTACTGTTTTACCTTGCGTATAAGACTCAGATGAAACTGAAATCTCATTAATTTTTTTTACCATTTATTCATAGTTTTAGAAATTTTTTGAGGTCCTTTTGATCTGACATGCCATTTTCTCTGTTTCGCTTTTGGGTTTTTTTTTTTCTGTGGAATTAGTGTTAAATCTGTTGGAGATCGAGTGAAAAACTAGAAGGGAAGGAAGGCACTGTGTTTCTGTGCAATCTGGTGAAAGCTTCATCCTTTTGAGTAAGCGCTTCTGCAAACATGCCTATAAGAAAGAAAGAGAGCTCGGAGCAACACCTTGTGATCAAACCCCACTTGCAGAACCCGGTGAACCCGGTGAACCCGGTTCAGAAGGCACCAAAAACTGCCCAAAATGGCAAAGGTCCACCACCCCAGGAACCCCAAAACCCCAAACCCCATAACCAAACTTCACCCCCAACAAAAAACAGAGGAAGAAGAAGGGGCAGAGGCGGTCGGAAGTCCGATCAAGGCGATGTTTGTATGAGGCCTAGTTCGCGGCACTGCACAGTGGCTCATCTGCCTGCCTCACCAAGCTTGGGTGGTGCTGCTCCTGTAGCTACTAATGGTTATGTGGAAAATGGCGGCAACTCGGTTTCCATGGAGATGGGGTTTCCGACTTCGAGCAAGTCGTTGAGTTTCGCTCCTCGGCCTGGTTACGGACAAGTTGGGATCAAGTGTATTGTGAAGGCCAACCATTTCTTTGCAGAGTTACCAGAGAAGGACTTGAACCATTATGATGTAAGCTCTTTTCTTTGATGTTTTTTTTTTACCCACAATAAAATTATCTGTTAAAGTTCTGTAGTAAAAATTAAATTGGTGTTTCTTCTGTGCCATAAAAATTGGGCCCTTTAATCTGACATTCAATATGTTTATGATGTTTTTACTTTTCATAATTTCTGTTGCATTGCAGAATAAATTGAAAAAAGCACTGTTTTCACCGCTCTTTTCTTCTAATGGCATTTATGAGATTTAAATTTGGACTTAAATCTTGTTCTTAATGTCTGTTTGCCTTTTCGCCATCGGCAATCTGACTCTTGCAGGTTAGCATAACTCCCGAAGTTGCATCGAGAGTTGTGAACAGAGCTATCATGGCAGAACTGGTGAGGTTGTACAAAGAATCTGACTTAGGAATGAGACTGCCTGCTTATGATGGTAGGAAGAGTCTGTACACTGCTGGTGAGCTGCCCTTTGCTTGGAAGGAGTTCAATATTAAGCTTGTTGATGAACCGGATGGAATTAATGGCCGAAAGTAAGGACATCACCTCCTGTTTTCCTTCCGTTTCGGTGTAGACTCGTATATATTGACTGACTTGGATTATGATAATACCCAACACGAACTGGAAACAACAAAGTCTAAGAAATTTCCAACGGTCTTGTTTTGTTATTATAATCTCCAAATGGAACTAATTTCGGATTACCTAACATTTCAGAAGAGAAAGAGAATATAAAGTGGTGATTAAATTCGTTGCACGAGCAAACATGCATCATCTGGGCCAGTTTCTGGCCGGTAAGTGTGCTGATGCTCCACAGGAAGCGCTTCAAATTCTTGACATTGTATTAAGAGAGCTCTCAAACAAGAGGTATCAATTTATTACCGAACTGTAACTGCGCTATGTTCTGCGGCTGCTGAGATTGTTTTTATTATTCATCTCACCGGGTCTTCATTTGGTGAAGGTACTGCCCCATCGGGAGATCCTTCTTTTCACCTGATATCAGAACACCACAACGGCTAGGTGAGGGGTTGGAATCATGGTGCGGATTTTACCAAAGTATAAGACCTACCCAAATGGGTCTTTCCCTGAATATTGGTTAGTAATTTAAAGTTACTTGAATTTCGAAAGGAACTCACTTATGGTTTGTCTCAAATGATCTCTCACATACTGTTTCTCTATTGTCACATTTTGCAGATATGGCTTCAGCTGCGTTTATTGAGCCTCTACCTGTAATAGAGTTTGTTGCCCAGCTTCTAGGCAAAGATGTATTGTCTAGGACATTGTCTGATGCTGACCGTGTAAAGGTACTTGATACTTAAATTTTTGGTGTGATATGTTTCTGTTCCCATAGTTTGAATTAATCTAGAGCGTTGATTTAATTGTCTACCAGATTAAAAAGGCTCTTAGAGGTGTGAAAGTTGAAGTTACACACAGAGGGAGTGTTCGAAGAAAGTATCGAGTTTCAGGATTGACATCCCAACCTACAAGAGAACTAGTGTAAGTTCGAAGTAGCTCTAGCTTAGATTTTCTGTCAGGTTTATTGGTTCTTGTATTTGTACAAGGACAAGTACAAGCATGTAGGTTTGCTCTATATTTCCCCATTTTCATATTAGTTCTTTTGTTTTCTGAGGATCCTCCCTCTTTTGAGTAGAACTAGAAAGTTGCGTGGTGTCTTATCTTTCTCAGAGTATTCTTGATCGACTTGCACAATTGTTTTTTTTTGCTAACGCGATCTTTGTTCAGGTTTCCTGTTGATGAGAACTTGACCATGAAGTCCGTAATTGAATACTTCCAGGAGATGTATGGGTTCACCATTCAACACGGGCATCTTCCTTGCCTTCAAGTTGGTAATCAAAAGAAGGCAAACTATTTACCCATGGAAGTGAGTAATTGTCCCTAAAAATCTCACCTCCCAATGATTATTTAATTACAATTTCTTTTTCATAAGTCTTATGTGAATTACACGCATTAAACTTTGTAGGCCTGCAAAATTGTTGAGGGGCAACGGTATACAAAAAGGTTGAATGAGAAGCAAATTACTGCTCTCCTAAAGGTTACATGTCAAAGACCTAGGGATCGTGAAAATGACATCCTGCAGGTGATCTTTTATATTTTAATTGCACACTCCAAATTTTCCAGTGCGAAAATTATAACATGGTTAAATTGCTTTTTCTCTCCAAGGAAATACAGAATTTCTGTAATCAGTGGCGGTTTTTAGGAGAAAAAAATAGTGAAATTGGCTCATAGCTTGATGTATGGCCAACTTGGGAAATGGTGAAAAAGTATAATATATATATATATATATATATATATGAAATTTATTATGCCATAATGCTAATACAAAGTATAATTTTTCTTTTTGACATTAAAACGCAAGCAGACTGTTCAACACAATGCTTATGACCAAGATCCTTATGCGAAGGAGTTCGGAATCAAGATCAGTGAAAAACTAGCTTCAGTCGAAGCTCGAATTCTTCCTGCCCCTTGGGTAATGCTTCCCTCTTTATGTTTTTATTCTTTGAAATGTTTGATTCAGTATATATTGTCATTTTTCGTAGCAAGTGTAGAAAATTTATGTTGACCATCTCACGGCACCTTCACCTGCAGTTGAAGTATCATGAAACTGGAAAAGAAAAGAATTGTTTGCCTCAAGTTGGTCAGTGGAATATGATGAACAAGGTACCACACTTGTCAATTGCAATCTTGTTTTGCAAATTGTTTATATTTCTCTAGGTTACCTTTCTGATTTTGTAAATGTAATAACTATTTTTTGTATGTATATAAGTGTGTCAAATTGCCCATTGAATCGTCATTTTCCAGTAAATAATCAATTCAACATATACAACCTAATCACCCCTGAAATTATAGTACAATCTACACTACTGTGTTTAAAATTTTCATTTCATAATTTCCTCCACTATCTGTTAAGGCGTTGCAAGGTTTTTATCAGTCATAATTTCTTGGTTATATGGTTTCTACTACTAATACTTTGGTCACCTGTCTTCTTGTAATGCAGAAAATGATTAATGGAATGACTGTCAGCCGGTGGGCTTGTATTAATTTTTCACGGGGTGTGCAAGAGAGTGTTGCACGTGGGTTTTGCAGTGAACTTGCTCAAATGTGTCAAGTATCTGGCATGGTATTATTTCCATCAATTTTTTATGTAAAGTATTTTCTCTCCTGTCATTTCTGCATATTTTCAGAATTTGGGATATAAATGTATTTTGCTCCTGTAGGAATTTAATCCAGAACCTGTAATTCCAATCTACAATGCGAGGCCTGAGCAAGTAGAGAAAGCTTTGAAGCATGTTTATCATGCGTCCATGAACAAGACCAAAGGAAAAGATTTAGAACTCCTATTAGCCATTTTGCCTGACAACAACGGGTCCCTGTATGGTATGTCATACATACTAGTAATTTCACTTAGAATATTGCATTAATCTTTGACCTTGATATACTTAAAAATAACTTTATACTTGAGATTTGATCTGGAATTGTATATGTATGTACTTCTAACCTGATTCTGCTATTTTAGGTGATATCAAGCGAATATGTGAGACAGATCTCGGTTTAATATCGCAATGCTGTCTCACAAAGCATGTTTTCAAGATCAGCAAACAGTACTTGGCTAATGTCTCCCTAAAGATAAATGTTAAGGTTTGTCTAATTCCGCAATCTTGCATAATACTACAACAACCTTGAATGAGCTGTTTTTACGATATATGACTTGAGACAAAGTTGTTGAGAATGACAACATACTTTTTCTTTATTTATGTTTTTTCATATTTATGTTAAGATAATTGCCTCATTTGCGGTCACTGTAAGCCTATTCTCTTCATTTTGTAATGGTTACTATCATCTTTGCCCCCAATAATTCCTGGATCCTGATGCTTTTTGGATCCATGCATGGTTCAGATGGGTGGCAGAAACACTGTTCTTTTGGATGCTATCAGCTGCAGGATACCTCTGGTCAGTGATATACCAACCATAATCTTTGGAGCAGATGTGACTCACCCTGAAAATGGAGAAGATTCCAGCCCCTCGATCGCTGCTGTAAAGATCCTTAGCTACCTGGAACTTCATTTTGGCATTGTGTGTTGAAACCTTTGTTGCTAATGGTGTTTATACTTATGCAGGTGGTAGCTTCCCAGGACTGGCCCGAAGTGACCAAATATGCTGGATTAGTTTGTGCTCAAGCTCACAGACAGGAACTGATACAAGATTTGTATAAAACATGGCAAGACCCTATCCGTGGCACAGTCAGTGGTGGAATGATCCGGTACGAGAACTCTACAACCAATTCTTCAGAGACAGGATCTTCTGCTTGCATATAATGCTCTTCATGCTGGAATTGCATTTCCCTTTTTTAAAGGTTCTAATATTCTATCTTAATATTATTCTGTTTTGTCCAGGGATCTTCTGGTTTCGTTTAGGAAGGCAACAGGACAGAAGCCACTAAGGATTATATTTTACAGGTAAATGTTTGTATTCCTAGTGCCAGTGTATGCAACTTAATTGAATTGGCACTTCATATTTGTAACAAACAGTTTGGTTACCTTCAACTAGCTTTCTTTCCATGTCAGCTTGTTATTTGTCTCTGCATTGTTTTTCTTTCTTTGCGCTGCATTCTTAAATTTAATGGAAACAATTCTGAGCAGGGATGGCGTAAGTGAAGGTCAATTTTATCAAGTCTTACTTTATGAGCTCGATGCAATCCGGAAGGTGAGAATTGATATTTTTTGTTTCATTATTGCTGGCATAAGATTATTGGAGAATGGAGATGAAAGTGGAAATTACATTGATAAGTTATCCCCTTACAGGCGTGTGCTTCTCTGGAACCTAACTATCAACCGCCAGTGACTTTCATTGTCGTGCAAAAGCGGCATCACACACGATTATTTGCTAATAACCATAGGGACAGGAGCAGCATAGACAAGAGTGGGAACATATTACCTGGTAAAGTTAAACTCTCTTGGAAACTTGCGTCTGTCATGTTGCACCGACTTATTGACTACTACAAAGTGTTCTGCGCTGAATGTTTATTGTTGTACTGTTTTCAGGCACCGTGGTTGATACTAAGATCTGTCATCCAACCGAACATGATTTTTATCTCTGCAGTCATGCTGGTATTCAGGTAACAAATTTTATCTCTGCAGTTTTTCTGTGGAACTAAGCATGGGAAAAAATAAATATTTACTGGATCTCATTGAAACCATATTCCACGAAATTCAAAATATTCACCTTTTGTTGTGATCTTATAGTTTCAAATGGTTATAACCGCCTAATGATCTTGTAAACAAAGTTATTGCAATTTTAATGTATTATGCTTTGTATTTTTACAGTCTCTGACAGTTGAATGTGTACTTACTTATCTTATATGGCAGGGGACAAGTCGGCCAGCTCACTACCATGTTCTCTGGGATGAGAATAATTTTACTGCTGATGGAATCCAGTCATTGACAAACAACCTTTGTTACACATATGCAAGGTGCACGCGCTCTGTCTCTGTTGGTAAGCCATTGTTCTTCCTTGTAACGTTGCCGAATAATTTTCTGCTCATTCATAATCAGTTCTGTAACAAAGCCATGGTAGACAAGGATACTGCCTACAAAAAGTTTTTGAATTATGTGCTATATCCTTTTGCAGTACCTCCGGCATACTATGCGCATTTGGCTGCTTTCCGTGCTCGATTCTATCTGGAGCCAGATATGCAAGAGAATGGATCTACTGGTCATACTACTAAGGGTACACGCGCTGCTGGAGAATCCGGAGTCCGACCATTACCAGCCTTGAAGGAGAATGTAAAGAGAGTAATGTTTTACTGTTAGAAGTGGAAGAGGGTCGATGGTTTGGTCACTGAAACGAGATCAGCCAGAAAAGACGCTGCAATCACAAGATGATCGTTCACTGTTAATTTTCATTCCTCGCAGACAAGAGGGTCGATGGTTCGAGGTCTTCTGCGGCGGGAGGGAAGAATAGAAAGGGTGTTTCTCAGTTTAGATCTCCCCAGTATTTATAGTGTTAGAGTCGTTCCTTGATCATCATAGATAGCAGGTCCTTGTTCTCTGCAGTGTAGGCCCACTTATGGGGAGTTTATCAGTTGTAGGCTCTGTAAAGAAATGTTAATTAATGAAATCTAATTTACATGTAGGAAATTTTTGAGTCGCGCTTCAGAAATGCTTCTCAAAACTACCAGTTTGGCAGTTTTCTTGACAAGTATATAATCTCAGCATGAATGAGAAGAATTGCAAGTTACTACCTGCAATTACTTCTGCAAGTCACCAGTGAGTTCTAACCCCAATAAGCTCTTCTAACTTCGAACCTCCAAATACGAAACAAAATTTCTCTAGTTTTCAACTTTTGATTAAAAATGGAAGCCGAGGGGAAATAAATCCTAGTGTTTCTCCGGTTTTGTTTTTGATTCAAAGTGATAAACGATTCTATTTTTGTGTACTTAGCAAAACAGTTAAACATGCTAGGAAATGAAAAATTATTCATAGAAAGCAAAGGCAAACGAAAACCAAAGTTTTCTTACCGAACTAAAAAAATTCAAAACAAGTTTTACACTTGCACTCTTACTACTTACTACAAATACAGTGCGTTAAAGTGACAAAAAATAAAAAGGGTTGTCACTTGTCAATCATAATCTGCAGGGTTAAAGTGTTAATTAGCCGTTATAGACAATTTTATTCCGGGGTCTTTCTTGCATACTCTGGAGTATGAGATATTTCGAATTTTTTAACTGTTAAATTTTTGTTTTAAAATATAAAAATTAAAATTCAACGGTTAAAAAATTCAAATTACCTCATACTCTGGAGCACCCAAGAATATTTGATTCCTGGCTCCCTACTTCTCTGAATCTCTGCAGGCTAATTGCTTTGTTGCCTCTGCTGAGTCTGCTCACTTGCTGCCGGGCTTGTTTCCCACAATTTCTATGTATTACTGGGCTCTGCTCTTGTTGTCTTTAGGTTTAACAGATTCATTTATTTACAGAAAACAAAAAGAGATGTCATTTCTTGCTCGTTCTTTGTTTTCTATCGAGAAAAAAATTTAGAATTGATCTCTGAATTTTCACTTTAATTTACAATTAGTATTAGTGTAACATTTCGTAAAAAGTTTGTTATAAATATTTTCTATACGTGTGTGTTTATTTCGTACACGTGAGCGTGTGAGTTTACTGTTTTGGTGGGTGCACAATACCCCCAAAACCCCACTTTTCCTTTTCTTTCCTTCCCCTTCCTTCTCCCCGTCACTTTCTAATTATTTTCTCAATTTTGACTTTTCTCCCTTTTTTCTCACCGTGCGTGCACAGTGCACACCGACGAAAACCCATCGAATCAAGGCGAATGAAAATCACCACCTTCTTCGTCTCGACGCCGTGGACTCAACGGTGCAAACCGTTCGTTCAAACTCTCAACCGTTTGACGGGAAATGCAACCAGAAGAACCGGATCTTCCCAGCCATTTTCCGGCCAATCTAGACCGAGGTGAGGTTTCTAACTACCACCATTGTATTCCTCTCGTTGAGTAGATGAATTTTCATAGGTCGTTTGCCTGATTTGGTTGAGTTTTGACGTAGATCGACAAAGCTACAGTGAACCGCAACTTTCGGGGCAAATACAGGCCATTTCCCGAGCTTGTACGACCAATCCAAAGGTACACCGTGATTCTACTCTTCTTCAGCTTCATTTTGATATATGGAATGTAAAATTTGGCCAAGAAATGAAGAAGATATGGAGCTTTAAAAATTTTCCAGAAACCGACCAAAATTACGGCGACGGCGACCGAAAAATGTTGCAGCGGCGACCGACGCTGACGTCAGCAATCGGTTCAGACCGGCGCTAACGTCAGCAACCAGTTCAGACCAGGCTGACGTCAGCAACCGGTTCAGACCGGCGCTGACGTCAGCGTTGACTGGCTCGCTGACTCGTGGGGGCGTGTGGAGTACTATTTTTTGATTCCGTCTTCGCGAGGCGACTCGTGACGACGCATACTACCTTGGGGCAGTACGTATGGTATTTTTCAGAGTGTTTTGGACCTCTGTGTTGAGCAAACAAGGGATATGTGTAATTAATTAGTTAATTAGTAACCTTTATGAGTTTAAAATCATTATTACAGTGATATCTCATATAGGTGAGACTTATCCAGAAGACTACCGGGGCTACCCAGGACAGGGGGGCTACGACCCAGCACCTACAGGTGAGTGAGTGGGCCTTTGTTTTGATAAATGTATATGTACGTATGGTTTTCAATGCTTTCTTTAAACTGTTAGCATAACTCATATAATATACGATTGTTGGAGGTAGAACATTCGTATTATATTGCCATACATGTTTTATACTGTTTCTCATCAGTAGATGTATAACACCCCGGGTATTAGTACTCAGTCTTGTGGCCAGGACTAGCTTTGACGTTTGGAGTAGTCACTACCAGTACCGCTACGCAGCTTTGGATCCATTGTAGGTATTAGCCTGTTCTAGGTTGCACTAGGCAACTCGAACTTATGTGACGCACTTTGTGCACAGCGCTTAGCGTTAGACTCGCGTCATTGTAGTACTCAGCGTATTACTTTTATACCTAGCCTGTTCCTCGTAGTTTAGCTACTTGGACTTGTGTGTTTACATATGGGTGAGCATGTCAGTAATCATTGTCGGGGAGTACCCATATATTATTTTTGTTATAGTATTTTGAGGATCATACCAGGGAGTATGACGTATTTTCAAACTATACTTGTTTTCCAGTGAGGGATTAGTATACTCTTGAAAACAAAGGTTTTATCAAACTTTGCTTTTTGACCCACTCACTGTTTTATGTTTTGCGCCCCTCCAGGACCTAGTGACGGGTTCACTTATAGGTGATTCGAGGGCTTTCTTCAGCGGTGGTCGACGGTTCTGACAATTTCTTCAGTCTATGTAGGATTCGCTCCTACTTTTAGTTAACTCTTATTTATCTATCCTCACGAGGATGTGAATAATTTATACTCTTGCACTATTTACTATGCTTTGACTGTTATGCTCCTGTATTAATGGGTTTTTAACCCTCACCACACTTCTACTTCCGCACTCAACTCTTTTTATTCTTACTCTTTCACCTGTTCATGCATAATTGGCTTTCGTCACCTAACACGTGGCCAGCACTTCCTGACACGTGGCGTGTCAGGATTCGGAATGTGTCAATTAGAACTAAAAATCTTTGAATTGAGATACTTGAATATACACCATTAGCCTTTGTTGTTAACTTTAGTTAAAAATTTTGTTAGTATGATGATGTGGCACACATGTAGATCTTACATATCCAATTTTAAATATGTTCTCAAGAACCCCCAAAATCTAAACTAGAGTGAAAGCAAAGGACCAAATCTAAACTAGAGGTGCAAAGTCAAGAACCAAATGTGGGTTCTATGTCCTGCCACGTAATCAAATTACAGAATATCTCATGAAGTGTACATGTTTTGTTAAATTCAGGGACCTTAATTGATGAATTTTTAGTTTAGGGACCGAATATAAAGTATACAGTGAAAATTTAAAGACAAATTCTAAATTTTACTTTTTTTTTTATCACATTGAGAGTTTAGTTGTTGTAATATTGTTAGAGAGAAACTGAGAACCTAGTATTGGTGAGAGAGTTACATACAGCTGGACACCAAAGTGACGGTATCCCAAGTCTTTTATCAATGCAATGGCAAATGTAGGGTTTATATCTGGGAGCCACAAGCTTAAAGTAAAGGATTTTGTTCTCAATCTGCGACTATTACTCTATATGTTCTAAAGGAGTTGAGATAGAATAGGGGCCAAGACATCTTCAGTTCTATGAATAGCTCCGCCTTGCTGATCAGCCTCTTTGTGTTTTAACGGTCCTACATGATATCGCATTGACATGTATGATCTTTGTAATACTATCACACTGACATCCTTGCATGTATGAACTTTTTTTTATACTGTTGTGCCAATATGAAATATCATTTTGGGTTATGTGACACCCCTGTTCACCATCTTATGCTGATCATAATTTGTATTTTTCTATTTGATTTCTAGTAGAAGCAAATTTCTAAATACAAATCAAAGGATGTGACTTGGTCGCTAATATTGGATGAAATGCAAATATGATTCTCACTTTCAAGTTAATATTTTTTAATGTAAAATCAGCTTGCATTATTCATATTGTGTCAGGTACATCAGTTGTAGTTTTGTACATCCAGTCATCTTTTTTTGTCTTTTTTGTATATATGTGAGAAGATTCATCCAACCAGTACTGTAGAGACTTTGGTGTCCTCTACACTTATAACCCTAGGTATGATGCTTCCACCTTTTTCCCATTTCCAGATGCTAGTTCTTATTCTGGCAGTGAAACCTCTTCGATCGGATTCTATCTTCCCTCGATCAAATTATAAGAAATTAATCTTCTCACAAGCAGATGATGTTCATAATAATGTAAGCATGTTATACTAAGTAATATTGTCACATATCACACAATTAAACAGAGATTAATTAATTAATTGGTGTAATAGTTGTTTTACTGCACGCCCATCTGAATTCTGAAGCAAGGTGCTTAATTGGCACATTAGCCATTGTCATCGTCCATCTCATATGACCTCATATTTAAATAACGTCCTTCTCATGAATGGTAATTGACAGATGAGAAGTCTGAAAAGAGTTGGGAGAATCAAACAAGTGACGTTTTAGATTATTTGGTTCTCCAGGGAAATCTGAAAACTCCATGGAATCTTTTCCATTTATACATTCTACCAAAAGAGAGGGCCCAAAGTCCAACAACCAGCATACAGAGAGCGAGAGAGAGAGAGAGAGAGGGTTAATTACATTATTTACTATGCAACTTGGAAAAATTGAAGGGGAAGGGGGGTTGGTTCACATGGGTTCGCAGTTGAGAAATTACATCATCAATTGCTATCCCATTGCACACATAGGAAAATACAGCCAATTTCACAGGTTATCTACTGAGAAACAAAATTTGCCAGAACTGATCTTTGTGTCTCGTTTGCATGTGATGAAGTGATTAAAATATGATACTTATTTTCATTTTGAATCCTGAAGGTGGAGATCAACTTACAAGGCATGGATACACTACCATTATAACGTCTCGTGCCAATAATACAATGTCATGTGAAGAAAATTCGTTGTATTATTGACACGGGACAGTAGTGTAGCCGTGACATGTAAGTGCTCTAAAGGTGTTATTCATGCATGCCAATGTGGCTGCATATGCTATTTCTCAATTTGAGAAGATGAGCACTAAAATGACTGCAGCCTGTACTCAAGATTTGGCTGCAATATAGCCAGCATACAAACAACTTTGTCTCATTAGACATCCACCAAGGGACATTGTAATGATCACATCCCCAATCTTCTTCTTTTCCTTTCTTTTCATCTACATCAGATTAATTTGGAGGAAGCAAGCTAACCTTGAAACAATAACAGAAATGTACAGCAAGTATATACTCATCCAATAAACCTCTAACCACTGAAACAAGACCAGCAAGCCAGATGCTAGCTTAACAAAAAGAAACTTCTTTTTTTTTCTCTTTTGTGTTAGATTAAAATTAAGAATCTGAAAATTGGCGAAATTCACCACTCCTGTTTTTGATTGAAGTCATATCAGTGTTTCCTATATCTCAATTAAGCAGTTTCATCACCTTTGTTTAATTTCCAGTGAATTTCATAATAACTATAAATCGTTCTGAGATATATATATATATATATATGTATATATATAAATACTCATAAGTTAAGGCCATCTATCACACAGTTGAATGGCATTCAAACATATACAAAAGCCCTCACAAAATTGTTATTCCAGCACAGTGGTAGTAGTCCTAGTCCATTTCACTGTACCATCTCTCTCTCTCTCTCTCTCTCTCTAGAAAACTGACCTGTGTTGCATACCCTAACCATAACCAATACAAGAACCAAGCTATAGGGGGCTTGATTCCCAATCAACAAACACATAATAGTTATAGGAACCTCCAATTGAAAATTTTAAATCCAGAGAAAAGGTTCAGATAATCAGATGACTAAATTTCACAACATATACTATCTAAGGGAAAACCTTCATTAAATTACTCATGTAGAGATGATGAACACATATGTGTGCATATATGAAATCTTAAGATATTGGCAGATTTGAGTACGGCCGGCCGTATAACTAATATTCATAAAAAAGTGTACGGCTAGGTATTGGCTCGATCACCAAAGTGCCAGTTGAGGAGCATGAAATCATCGTACTGCTTGGAGATGCACAAATTGGGTCATTCAAAAAACCCTAAACCCCAAATATCTGACATTTCCCTGCAAGTTTTGCACAAAAATAGAAGAACAGATCAAACCTGAAAGCAATTAATCGATACACCAGCTGAATTAATTATATATACTAACGAATTATATATTGACAAGCTGAATTAATTGAGATCATGAAATAATACCGTTTTATTTCCAGTAGCTAGGGATTGGTGTTATGTCGGAATTAGGGTTTTGATGATCTCATGCTACCAACAACAGGTGAAACTGCCAGATGATCTGATCTTCCCTAAACGAAGTAGGGAGTTATAAGATCATGCTGGCAGCTTCAACTGCTACCAGTGCATGATAAGAACATATGCACACAGCAAACTCCTTTCAGAGAGAGAGAGAGAGAGCTAGGGTTTGGTGGAAAAGAAAGAGGAGGGGAGGAGGGTATAAATAGAGCCAGAAGGTGGAATTATCATTTTATTTAAAATTAGATGGAATATTGGAGGGACTAAAAAAACTAAGAAAAATTAATAAGAAAAACAAAATTAAAAGATGTAAGAGGCTGTGAGAGGGAGGAGGGTGGTCCCGACTGTGCGATGTTTGCAGATTGAATATTATCACGCCAAGACTAACCCCCATGCAGTTTGCAGACAGATTAGTGAGTGTTTCCATATATGTGTGCATTTACATTTAAGGCTTTTAGGTTTGGGCCTGAGGCATGTGGGGCACCCTTAATTCACATCTCTCTCTCTCTCTCTCTCTCTGCAACTGCAAGGAGGCAAAAGTTATCAACCATGAGAGAGCCAAAGGAAAAGGAGAGGTGACTAGCTAGTGTGTTTAAATTTTGGGACCATTTTGCATGGTTATATAATATTACAATTACATAAATATAGGTATTGCATAATGTTTCAACACATAAAGGTGAAAGAAGAAAGCATCTCAATTCTCAAAATGAAAATGATCTCTCTCTCTCTCTCTAATTAATTAATTTCAAATATGTTTATTGCACTAAATCCATTCCATTTAAGTATTTTTCTTATTTAATTGATAATAGCCCTTTTCTTTGCAAAATTTCCATTTGTTGAATTTTTGGTGCAAGCATCTGTTTGATGCCAGCTGCAAAATACTATTTATTGGAAACATTTGATACCCTTCAAATTACAAAAGGAAAAAACATTATCATCAAGAAAAGAGAAATCTGATACCGACATTTAGGAAAATGACTACTGTTAAGAAAAAGCCCTGGTTGTTTAATTAAAACTTAAAAAATGTTGTCCCTTTGTTTTCTAGACACTAGCTAGGTGTGATGATGAGACCAATGTATGCAACCACCCTTTGGATTAAAGCTTAATTATGATCAATAGCTGAAACTACATGTTAATTGGCAACCTGCTATTATATTAATTAGTGTCTAAAATCGCTGAATAAATATGCCTAACCTTTTCGAGATTTTGCCCACGATCATTGATCTAATTAATGACATTTTGTTGGTAGAAATCTAGAATTTCAATTTCCAAAAGAATTTTTTGGGATTTCTTTTTTCTTATTAATTAAACAAAAACACAGCATTTGTTTAATTTATAATTCTTTTGTACAAAGCAAATGATTCCTTTGGTTTTTAAGTATATTCCTAATTAAATAATAGGGTAATTCTTTATTAAATCAATAAAATATTACAGTATTAACAATCAAACAATATTTATGCTAATTATAAGATGTCAATCTTGTATTGTGCTATACTAATGCACCTAAAACAAACAAAAATTAAAAAAATATGGCATTACAACTGGCACCCCCCTCCCACTCATATTTTTCATATTTTGGAGGAGGTCAATTCTCCATATTTATGTTAATTACAAATTATGCCACTACAACTGGCGTCCCCCTTTCTCATATTTTTCATATTTAGTAGGAGGTCAATTACTAATCAAAACAAAATTTGCATTGCAGTTTTTGAATCCACAGGAAAACAAAACTTCTAAAACTTGAATTGCAGTCTAACCACACACAAAAATTGTATTTAGATGGCTTCATTTGGCGACTTTTATTGAATTGATTGTACTTAATAATTAACCACTAGATGATGAAGCAAATAATAGATGCCAACCTACAAAACAAAGCATTCATTACTTACATCAATATACATTGAATCTAGTGAATCGTCCAATCTAATTCAATACAAGAAAACTGAAAGCTTTGCTAGGATATAAATCCAAAAGCTCTTGTTTTAATTAGTGAATGTCTTGCTATCACATAGAACAAGAGCTCTTGATAATTTTTTAAGAAAGCACTTGTTCTGTGTATGCCTATATGAGAAACCAAATTAAGGTGGTCCAGTGTCGCTCCCAATTTTGCCCAGAAAGTAAAATACCACAGGTACTGTAATTACCCTTACCCACCCCCCCCCCCCCCCCAAAAAAAAAAAAAAAACAGAAGAAAAAGAGTAAAAGAAAACAAGAACAGTAAAATAATACGTACAAAACCACCTCTGACTCTTTAGTCTTACGTATGAATGGAAAAAGCAGACCTTTCAATTTTTCTTACGACCTTAAAATGCATGCAATGAGGTTGACGTTGGTTTAATGGTTTGTGTACAATTGGCATATTATATATTGTTCCTGAAAACTCCTACTTTTTTCTTTAAATCTTGGATTGAAATAATTTTCCAAGCACAAGCACAGAGGGATCCTTCCAAACATTAGTAGGACACAAAGAACAAGTCAAAATTACACGCGTGTTAGAAGATGGATGATCAAGCTTTTGGGTGCTCACTAGTCACATGCCCTCCTACTACGAAGGGTTGCCTGACAAGAACAACTCTTGCATTGAGTGAGACAACGAGGAGTAGAATAAAATTACAATATAGGGTCTCATTTTTTTGAATAAAGTGTTTTATGAATGACGTTGTCTAAACACTCAAAAACTAAAATATAGGGCTCATAATTTTGAATAAGGTGTTTCACGAATGCCGTGCTTAGAACACTTGTGCATATTATGGAGAGAGAAAGAGAGAGAGAGATGGGTTTACAATTTTCTTTGCGGGTGTTCCCTAAGAGTTAAGGCTAAAGGCCTAGATTATTAAGAAACATGGTCCCAATTGTGAGATGGCAGAGTTGTAAGATAACTAGGTGGCAGTGGGCTAGAGAAACTAGGTCACTAGAGTGGTCCTGTCCCATTGTGAAATAGCAGCTCTGCTCAGCTGATCTCAGATGAGCTGTGTGCTGCAAAGGAGGCAATTGCATTTTAGAATCTAAGAATGGTTGTTATCCGAAACCTAACTAGAAGACAGTGCAATTGAGAGATAAAGCAGCAGAAAGTTGCAGCAGCCCAGCCCATTAAACATTATTAAACTAATATGAGTGATACTATTTCAAATGCCCAAAGGCCACAGGGTATACGTATCACTTGCATTGCTGGGTCACAGAATTGGTTAGACAATGTGTATATGTTATATAAGGATTGGTTTTTTAGCAAGGTACATAATGCATCGTCATATATTCAATATGATAGCATAAGATTTAGTTTCGTTCAAATAACGGATTCTAGCCAATTAAAATGATCTTCTGATCAATTCAGGAAGCATTTCAATTCTATAGAATACGCACAACTCATCGTTAAATTTACATTTACATAGTTCATTTTGTAAAATAAATTTATAGTTGCAATTTAATAAAATTCATCATGCACTCCTCTAATATAAAAACAAAAAAGAAAATCAAATATAGAAAAATACATGATTATTTTTTGGAGTGCAAATATCTTTGTGTTTTTTATGCTCTCTCTCCCTCAAGCTCAATGCTAATGGGCACTCCTTTTTTCTTTGAAAATTAAATAATGGGCACTTTTTTCTCTTCGGAGAGAATGGTTAATTATTACTGCACTGGTCTAACAGCATGCATGTGGCACGCCAAGTCAAAACACAAGACAAGAGGAAGGGTGCTTTTTCCTTCTTTTTTTTTTCCCCTTTCTTTAGATATCAATTTGGAATGGCCCATGTTACTCCCACTGTTTTTATTTTGAGGACGAAGGTTTTTGGTAACAATTCTAGGAACATGGAGCTTGCTACTTTTCTTTCCCTGAATGAATATCAAGGATAGGGAGATAGAAACTAGAAAGAGCGATGTTGTGGTGTCATGGATTGTTTTTATTTTATATTTTAAATATAAGTGACATTCTACACTAATCTATATTAAAGGAGCATGGGAGAGTTTGAATTCGAAATGCAGTGGGTTGAAGAGGAAAACCCTAACCACTAAAGTAATACACAACTTGCATTGATCCTTTTATCCCTTTTTGAGAAAACTAATGAAAATTACGAGTCAAACTTCAATGGTACGTATCATTCAATGGTACGTACTTTGAATGGTTTAAGATTCATTTGGGGCCCACCGCAAATTAATCTGGGACCATTCAATGGTCGTACCATTGAATAGTATGTACCATCCAAATTTTTTTTGAAAAACCCCTATCCAAACAAAATATTAATCATAAACACTCAATAACAATTTATTAATAATAAAGACAACAATCCAAATAATATATTAATTATAAACACCCAATAACAATTTATTAATAATAAGGACAACAAATAAACAAAAAAAAAGGGAACAAGACGGTCCAACTAGTGAAGGTTCTGTGGAGAAACCACTCAGTGTAAGAGGTGACATGGGAGACGGAAGAGTGCATAAGAGCTAGCTACCCCTACTTGTTTTTGCTTCTACTTAATTGTAGTACTAATTTCGAAGACGAAATTTTCTTGGGGGGAGATTGTAACATCTTGTCAGAAGTTTATCATAAAATAATTCCCAATGGGGTATTTTGGACACGTGCACGCTAGATATTTACACGGAGTGTACAGTGTTTGGCATTATGTGCCATGTGATTGTGCAGTATGGTCGGTGCACGTGTGTGGTTTGAAATTCACGGCCCTTTTTATTTATAGAAAGCTGGCCTTTTCTTTTCTTACCAAACCAGCAAAGTATCTCCTTCCTCTCTCTTTTTTCTTCCCGGTCACCTCCTCTCTTTCTCACTTTCTTTCCTTCTTTCTCTTCCCTCCACACACACACTCTCTCTCTCTCTCTCACTCACTGTATGTGCACAGTGCACATCGTCGCAACGTCGACGAACCGAGGCAATCCAAAGTCACCACCTTGTTCCACTCGACGAGATGATCATAACCATGCCCTTGGATGTGTGAAACTCGCCCGAGTTCCCTGGAACGGAGACGGTTTGACCGTGGAGTTTCGAACTATTTTTCGGCACGATCTCGCCGAGTTTAGCCTTGAACCACCACCTTTGTCTTCCCCAATGTCCCTAGATTCGAAACCAAGGAAGAAACGAGCTAGTTCAACGTCAAAACGACGAGATCGAAGAGGTACAGTAGCCACGAGCTTTCGAGGAAAATACAGGTCATTTTTTTACCTTTATCGACCAAGAAAAAGATGTACTGCCATTCTACTCATCTATAGCTTCATTTTGACATAAAGAACGTGAAATTTGGTTGAGAAATGAAGAAGTTATGAATGTTTGAAAATTTTCCAGAAATCAGCGACTTTTTGGCAAGTTGCAGACTGTGGATCTCTAACGAGCACGAGCTAGGAGACAGAAAATATTCGTTGGAATATTCTATTACTGTGAGATATATTATGTTACCTTTAACCTTGATTCATATAATATTCCATTAATTCTAACGACATTAACTGACGCCGTTAGTTTTGACCGTTAGTCTGACCTCGCATGTGTGCTGCGCATGTTGAGCCGTTAGTCTGACCACGCATGCTGAGCCGTGAGTGGGCCGCCTGTGGGGGCGCGTGGGACCTTTGCTTCGAATTCTGTCTACACAAGGCGACAAGTGACGATGCATACTACCTAGTGGTAGTACATGTGGTATTTTTTTGGAGTGTTTCTAACCTCCAATTTGAGCAAACAAGGGATAAGTAACGTTTATTAGTTTGTAACCTTTATGAATTTAATCATTACTATAGTGATATCTCATATAAGTGAGACTTATCCAAACGATTACCCGGGCTATCTAGGACGGGGAGGCTACGACTTGGCTACATATCGGTGAGTGAGTGGTTCTTTGTTTTGGTATATATTGATATGTATGGTTTTTCACTGCTTTCATTAAATTGCTAACATAACTTATACAATATTTGACTGTTGGAGGTAAAACAACTATATTATATTTGCCATACCTACTTTTACTGTTACTCATCAGTAGATGTAGAACACCTAGGTATTGTACTCAATCTCAGGGCCAACACTAGCTTTGACGTTTGGAGGTTCACACCAATACCGCTACAAAACTTTGGATCCATTGTAGATACTAGCCTGTTTTAGGCTGCACTAGGCAACTAGGACTAATGTGTGAGGCGCTTTCTGCACAATGATTAGCGTTATGACTCGTGTCACTTTAGTACTTAGCGTATTCTTTTACCTGTCCTCGTAGACTATTTACTTGGGCTTGTGTGTTTACATATGAATGAGCATTCAGTCTTGTTTTATAAGCAATCCAGTATTGTTTTACCATCATTTTTGGGGAGTACCCGTATTATTGTATAGTAATTTTGAGGATCATACTGGGGAATATGACGTATTTTTCAGAACTATACGTGTTTTACAACGAGGGGTTATTACTGTTTTGAAAACAAGTGTTACCAAACTTTACTTTTTGACCTACTCACTTTTTATGTTTTGCTCTCCTTCAGGACTTAGTAGCGGGCTTGAGTAGCAGTGAGACGAAGGCACCCTTCGACTAGTTGGTGGTTCTGACAGCTTCTCCAAAATAAGTAGGATTCGTTCCTACCTTTAGTTTTCTATTATGTAATATCTATCCCCACGAAGGTGCAAATATTTATATTTCCTGCACTTGTTACTATGCTTTGACAGTTATGCATCTCTAATAATGGGTTTACCAATCACTTCACATGTTACTTCCGCTTCTAACTCTAAATTTACTTGCATAATTAGCTTTCGTCACTTAACACGTGTAGGCCAGCACCTCTCGACACCTGTCTTCTCAGAATCAGGATGTGTCATAAATAGTCCAAAACCAATATTGTTTTATATATATATATATATGGGTAAACTGCCGTTTGACCCCCTAAACTATTACTCCAGTTGAAATTGACCCCCTAAACTATTTGAAATCAGCCAATTAACCCCTCACCGTCAGATTCAACGAAATTTCATCCACTTTGCTGTCAAATACTAACACGTGTTGTATTTTAATTGGTAGATCTAGCTGACATTCTAACGAATTAACAGCAAATTGGATGGAATCTAGCGGTAGGGGGTAAATCTACTAATTTAGGAAAGTTTAAGGGGTTAATTTACCAAAAAAATAGTTCAGGGAGTAAATTTCAACTAGGGTGATAGTTCAGGGGGTCAAACGGCAATTTACCCTATATATATAATTCCCCTTTAAATTTGTACTTGACTTCCGATTTCCCTGTGGACTTTTTATTAAAAAATTCATTTAGTTTCTCCATATACCATCCAAATTTCCGATAAATAAAAGGCATTTTCATCGCACAAGGATAATTTGATCATTTCACTCTTTAAAATAATAAGAAAATTAAAATATAAAATAAATCACATAAGTATTCGACAATAAAATGAAATGCATGCGCCTAAAGTCGGAGAGGATAGAGTGGGCGTGCTATTTAAAGGGTTCGGAAGCAAGCAATGCAGAAACCCTAGAGCACTAGCCTATCGTATGAATGATCAATTGCTGAGAAAATCAAGTCCTACACCCAAAAGGCAAAATTTTGTTGGTCACAACTTCCAGTTGAAATTTGTGAAATAAGTTTATCAAAATTCCCCCCATCCAACACATTGTGCGATTCAAAGCAGTTTGTCGACGTTCGTACAAGGCCGTTGTCGAATGTATCTCACGCTCCTCATCACTCGTTTGTTTACCAGAACCGCCATGCATCTTTCTTGGCATTACTAGTGGTACAGATGGCGATGGTGGTGATCAAAATCAGGACGGATTTCGTTTCTTTGGCCTTGAAGGAGAAGGCAAGTTTTTCAACTAGAAGAAGGGAGACATACACGAGGAGCTAGGGCTTGATTTTTGCCTCGGATCCTCTCATGGATATCTCCTTTTCTTGAAGAAAGTTGTAGATCGGCTTATGCTCGTAAACCCCTTCTCGGGAAATCAACTCCAACTCCCGCCGTTGAATACTTTTCCAGATATATTATCCCCTAATGACAAGGGGTAATTGTTGTTAGGAATGAGTTAGAAATGCAGCTTCTGTTGATTGGATGCGCCCAAACAAATATTTGGCAGCCGTGGTTTACAAAGTTGTTCTATCCCGGGGACCGAAATGCTCATCTTCCAGCACCAATAGTAGGATTGGAGTGTTGGTTATACATAGCACGCGCATCTTGTTCAAGGCATTTAAGCACAATATTGCGTTCTGTAGGGTTGCAGATGAAAGGTGGACGAAACTTAATGAGCAAGAATACATAGATGTTATGACCAATAATCATTCATTTTATGCCTTAAGCAGTGATTTCAGTGTTGAAAATCTGAGATTTCCCTAATTCCTCGATTCCCATAAAATGGTCGGAAATCCGAGCTGATGCATGTGTGGTACCTCAAGGCCGCTGGCCCTTCATCAGACGTTACATGTACATAATCAAGACGCCAGAAGATGTATTGCGAAAATAAGATAGTTGAATTCCACATTTATAAGCTCTAATATTATTCGTCCGGTGGTATTGGTGGTAGCTACAGATGGACTGAGCTCGATTCGATTGGCGATCATGTCATGCTCCATAGTTTGTTCATGAGAAGTCAATATACTTCACCAACAAGGAATTTATTTCTCCCGAGTCTTCTCGCTATCAACTAGGTCGAGGTGTGTTTGATTTGAGAGAAGAACGAAGGGAGATGCTCTGTGATCTTCCAACGGAGCTCGTGCATGAAAGACCAGTTATTTTAGTTCACCCTCATCATCCCTTTTAGCCTTGACTTGTAGGACAGGAAGGGACTTGCCTGTTGACTTAAGAGACTTCAAATATTTTTGCTGCTTGATCATCAACTTATGTATTGGATTTTTCCTTAATTTCTTCCATATTGGCAGTATAGAATGCTAAATTATTTACAAGAATTCCCTCTTTCCTTTTATTTTATCACTACTATTTATATTCAAATATAGTTTTTATTTTTTATATAAAGGTTTTTATCGTAAATAGTATTTGAAATTGACCTAACTCATTATTTTGTTCCCTCAATTTGAAAATCGATCAATTTCGTCTCTAAAATTGACCGAACTCATCAATTTAGTTTCTGCCGTCCAATTCCGTTAAACTTTCTGTTAGAGTGTTGACGTGACACGCATAGAGCCCACACATCCAATAATAAGATGTCACATGAATAATAAAAAAATCATCAATTCATTAGTTTTAAAATTTTAAAATTAGTAAACATTGATTTTCTTTGTTTAATGAGTGATTTTGTAGCCTCCACATCATGCCACATCAATAATTTAACGAAATTGAACGGCATAGACTAAATTGATGACTTAAATCAATTTCAGGGACGAAATTGATCGATTTTCAAATTAAGGGACCAAAATAATAAGTTAGATCAATTTCAGACCATTTGTGATAAAAACCCTTTATATAATGATATTTTACACTATCATGCACAAAATTCCAGTCTTAGTTGTTGTTTCCATATATAATCAAAGGCGATTCTAATAGTGTTTTGACAAAACTAACTTTTTTTTTCAAAACTAAAAGCACTTTTGGAAAAGTGCTTCCCCTCAGAAGTGAATTTAAATTTAGCCCATCCCAAATCACTCCTCGATGGGGCATATAGCCTTTTAAAGTGCTTTTTCAGCAAGAAATTTGAATTTCTAATAAAATATTTGGTAGACTTCTAACAAGTATAAATAAGAAGTGCTTTTCACAAAAGCGAATTAAACAGGCTTATATGCCTGAACGACTGAAATTCTAACATGAGAATGCAAACACCAAACTCCAAATATATATAGAATAAAAAAATGGAGGCTTTTATGAGTTACCTATTCAACTTACTGTCTGGAAATAATACCCGGACAACTTAGCATCGTAAATCCCAGAAATAACTACCAAGAAAATTACAAATCTTAACTAAGTTACAAACCCTACTCATACAGCTGACTACAATGATTCCTGGGCAATCCCAAACATTTTAGGCCCAAAATAAATAAAATTTATATAGGAATACATCATTGGGACACAAAAATTTAGGGGTTTGCTATAGATTACTATTATTGCTTAGAAGTTCAACCTAGGATTTCTAAGTTTCCGAGTTTGTAAGAGTTTTGCTGTGCTCCAGTATCAATTCGTAGAGTTTGTCAGCCGAAGGACGATTCTTCGGATTCTCCTCAGTACATTGATAGAATAGGTCAACAAGAAATCTGAGTGTGTCTAAGTCAGCCTCAGTTCCCTCAAGCTCCGCGCCTGCTTGAGTCATTACTGGCTCATTCAACGACCGAACCGCCTCCAGGTCATCTGTTAACTTTGGTCGTTTTCCACTCTGCACGCAACAAACAAGCAGCAGAGTACTTCAGAGGTAACAAAACATTCAACCTACAATTTCATTAGAAAATAACACACAGGCAACCTAAAACAATTAGCTAACACACTCTACATGCATGATTGAGGGTTCTAATGCCAAACCCACTCAGGCTACGGAATAATGAAGCGATATCATATGAGAATAGCATATGCACTTTCTCACTTCACTGACAGGAATTCGGTTTCAACAAACAATTAGTGATGTTCCACGTGTGCAATATATACAAATTCAAATCACCGAAAGTATGGACACCTCAAAACCTTACAAATAAATCCCACTATTCAGTCATATTTCACATTCTTTAACAATCCATACAAAATTCTTCATACAAATAGAGATAGAACAAGAGAAAGAGCAGTACCGTCAGCAGTTCATGAATCTCCAATTCAGGTACTCCGAAGTACGGAATTTGCAGAGTCAACATTTCCAACAGCAAGCACCCAAACGACCAGATATCAATTTCCTGTTACCACAAGGGAAACAAACTTAACAACACAGAAAAGCAAAGTGACACAAATTTAAGATAGAAGAAAGCTACAATATTGAGGTCGGAACCCTTGGAACCATCTCAGACTCCAATGGGTTCCAAGGGGAGCGTATGTTTTTAGATAGAAGATTTCTTGCAGTGCTATTTGTGGTTGTCCTAGCTTTGATAACACTCATTGTCATAGCTTAATAGAAAGCGATGCTCGATTATACTAACTGGATCCTATCCTAACACATTTCAAAAGAAAACACATCTATAACTTAATGAACATAGTAAATGAACACTTGTATGCATATTATAGTATTCTGTACACAAATTGTTCACTACCAAACAGATGAAAAAGAGATACATAGCAGAGAATAAATCAGTGATTGAGAGATATGTGACAAACTGACCAGAGGAAAAACTTACCAATCCATAAATATTTCGTTCATGCACTGCTCGCAAAACCTCTGGGGCCATCCAGCGAGGTGTTCCAGCACAAACATTAGCAGGAGGTATTCCTATGTGGGCGATGCAGCATGTATGCAAGTACGATCGAAGGGGCACCGCCCTGTCAAAATCACAGAGCTTCACAATAGGTGTTCCATCTGCCCTCTTTCCATCCAAATCAATCAAAATGTTTGCACTTTTTATGTCCCGGTGAATAATGTGCTTTGAATGCAGCTCCACCAGTGCACATGCAACATTTTTAGCGATGCGCAAAGCTAACTCCACTGGGAGATGCTTCTCACCAGCTTTCGATAGCTCTTCTATATAATTCTGTCAGATGATGGAGATGAAAAATGTTTTAAAAAAATGAAACCCACCAAGCAAAATGAAACCTGAAACTTTTTTATCTATAGTAAAATTCACCTGTAAGGAACCCCCTTTTATGTCCTCCATCCAAATTATAGACTGCAATATACGATGCTCACGACTACCACCTCCAGAAGGAACCCACTTGGATGATATCTGATGTCCATACATTTCCACTATGCAAGGGTGTTTCAAAGCACCTAAAATCCTTATTTCCCCTAAGCAATTGTAATCAAAGTTCCTAATTTCATCTGTTGAAGTTCCATATACCACGGAAGTACGCATCTGCAGCATCCACAAGCAAACAAAAGCAAGATTTAGATCATTTATTGTAGTAACAAGCCTAGGAATTTTCAGACCTATCAAATAATGCCAGCACAGCCAACTACTTAATGCCTGAAAATAGCTCCAAAGTTTTCCAGCCTGACAATGAATTCAACTTCAAGAAACACACCTTTCCTGCGGCCTCATTTGATCCATATTTGCGCCGGATGAGAGAAGTAACAGAGTTTTTTAGAGTTTCATCACAAGAGGGCATAGAAGGGAAGGAAGTAGGAGCAGGGCTGCTTCGAATTGGAAGATACACTTTGGTCCGACTGAGAGGAATATACCTGCCATCACAAATTGAAGATACACAAAATCTCAGCAATAAATATCCTCTAAGAAATAAACATGTTAAGCCATGTTTTTGGTAAGTAATAAAATTTATATTCAAAAAACTCACCATATGTTTACCAGCCAAGCAGGCAATATGTGTACAGCAGTTCAAAAATCACAACAAAAGAAATACCTAAACTAGAATTTGAGGTATGAAGGTCCTAGAAAAGGCAAAAATAGCACACGGTACTGTCACGAATGAAGTACAAAACAATTACTGCCAAATCCTAAGCACTACATCTAAATGCAACATTAATACAAAGATTCTCCACTCAAAATAGACAGATTCTGAACGTAGGCAATTGATAATCAAACCACAAGTGACATCACAAATCATGGAACAGAAAAGAAGGGGATAAGATGAACCATAAGCAATAATGCGGACATGTACTTTATAAAAGTTATATGAACAGGCATCATGCAACAATTCCTAGCAATTTACAGGGTTACCAAGCGTTTCATGCTAAACCAACAAAAATAAAATTAGTATGGCATTGCAATACAGTGACCCATAACATGAATAATCTCTAAACACATTTTCCTGGATGCAGAGCACCTTCCATAGTGAAGAATAAACAAGATCATTTACAAGATATACTGACCTGCAATAATATTCAGGATCCATCTCCACTCTTATATCACGCGGACGACATGCATCAACTACCATTCGAATCTCTGATGCACCTCTCTTGATTAATATAGTATTCCACGCATGTGGCATGAAATCCATGTAACCCCTAACAAGCTCACAAGGTACTCGAGGCTCCACCCAATCACATAGATACTACAGAAATTAAGTTTCATCAGATTAGATTACCAAATTAAAACTTATTGCAAATAACAGACATCAGTACAAATAATAAATCATAAATTTAATACAAGAATCACCTTCAATAGCAATGCTCTATGCCGACACACACCAAACTGCAAGGTTCCAATGGGAACTACGTTGGATTTTCGTCGTGCTTTAATAGAATGAAGAGATTTCTCACAGAGATCAGAAAAAACAATGTCTTCAACATTCTTTACAACTGGTTTACTGGACATACTAATAAAGCCCTTGTTTCCAGTTGGGCAGGTGCAAACAAAAGGCTTCCTGTAGTCTGAAAGAGGATTAGCTTTTCGTGCCCATTCAACAAGAGCACTCCTATCACTTCCCCCAAAGTGATCTGATACAAACAGAGCAAGCACTGATGCAATCTGCAGCATATCAGCCTTATTTCCATCTGTATTTAAACGATTCACCAATTCTTGGGCAGAACATAAAATTACATCCAACTCTTTATCCCACTGCCTGAACATAAATTAAACGATACAACCATTATCAGTTGAGAAACCAAGAGGAGGACAGCAAATACATGTCAACATAAAAGACTTGCATAAAATAATAACCTGTCCACGAGAATGACTTCACGTGAGTCAAGACGGAACTTTTCCTCATAAAGTTCTAGTGGCATGAATGGCCTGTCACGCCCTGCATCATAAAATCCATCTGAAAGATGGTCCTCAGTGCTGCAAACCGAGAAGTCATTATATTTGCGAGACAAGTTTGAACTATCAGGACTGTATCTAGGATGTTTGGGCCGTCTCGGATTATCAAGGTACCCATCAGGGTGCCTTTTGGGTTGACAAATACTTTTTGATGTATCTGAAGATGAACCGTCATCTTCCTCACCATAAACCTGTTGACTAGGGGCCGATGATGCATCAAACTCACAACAATCCTTTTCATCACTTTCATCTACTTCGCTACAGGCTGGACTCACAGATGAGCAATTCCCTACAAAAGGCTCCTTCGAACTCATATCATGGCACACAACATTTTCACTTTGCACTTCCCTAGATAGTAAATCTTTATCACCATCGTCATCCAGAGTGATAATGTCTGATGCACCTTCAGGATAAGATTCAGAAGCAAGAAGATCTGGGTTGCCTGGTTTGCATTCTCCATCTTCCTTCACGTGTAATCGCTTGGAAGGATCAAGACCTTTCAACTTCCTGCTGTTGTTTAAGCGTTCTTGACGAGCTCGCTGCTGCAAACTATACCCTTGCTTCCTCCACCTACCTGACCTCCGAGCTCCACAGCACCTACTGTTCGATGAATGCGCGAAAATTAGACTTGCTGAGCTATGATGATAGCCTGTAAACACATTAACAGTATGATACAAATCACATACTGATATATATAATAGAGAGAATCAAGTAGAGAGCGTTGACTACCTAAAACTGAACAGTAAATAAAGTACATATGTAATTCCACAGCCTTACCTCTGCAAAAAAGACTATCATTATTTTTCTGTAGGGGGGTTTCATATACATCCATTTCAACAGAGGAACTGGTCAAATCATCACTGAGTATGCCCTTCCCATTTCCTTCCAAATTGCAGCATATCCATGATGGTATTTGACAGAAAGTGAGAAGCTTGTTGTACTGAACCATAAAAGATCACAAAACAAACCACGTTAGGTTTACATGTCAGATATCATATAAAAAAACAACCAAGTAATGATTATTCTAAAAAAAAAGTTAAGACTATACATAATACAGTTCAAAAATAAAAGAAACCAAAAACCTAATTAAAAAATAGATGCATGTCGTCATCACTCTCTTCTACAAGCAAACCACATGAGCTCATCAATTAAAATTAAAATCGATAAATAAATATGACAATAATTTCCAATAGGTGAGATGAAAATAAACCAAGTAAATAATGAGACAAGGAAGTCCAACATGATTTTGCAAGTGAACTTATACACTGTTTGTAGAATTAGAAACAAATGAATTAAAAAAGTATATGCACCATGGCTGTAAGAAACATGATAGCTTAAACTTGTCCAAAGATAGCTCCATCAAAGTTTATATAAAGGGTTTAAGTGGTTTAGTACAAAAGGAATAAGCACAAATCCATCATGAAGAGGGCAGCAGTAGAATATGATTTTCAGCAAATTATAGAGGATACATTCGGGAATAAAATAAATCTTGATCCAATGAATTAAACGATGGAATGTCATTACAGTAAATTATAGATAGAAGAAAACAAACCCTGAAAAGAAATACTTGACTATAATAATCCTAGTTTGTGGTCGTATGTAATTACCTGAAGATATAAATTCTGGAGGTTGTGCATCAAATCAAGTTCAAGAGACCCTAGTGATGTCAACCTATTATTTGACAGGTCCATGATCTCCAACCTTTGCAAAGAGGACAAAGTCGAAGGTAATTCCACCAATTTATTATTAGCCACTTTTAACGATATCAAGGCATTTAAATTACTGATTTCAGCAGGCAAACTCTTTATCTTGTTGAATGAAAGATCTAGATATTCCAAAGTGTTTAAGCAACCGATTTCTGGAGGTAGGAATCTGCAGCAAACACACCATAAAATGGATAAGTTAAAGAAGGTGACTATATTGTACATTCTATGGAAATAAAAAAAAACATTAATTATAATGTAATAGACCCAAATACACGAACATTGCTAACCATTTTAATGGTTACTGCAATAATAAAAACCAGAATTTCACTCAATAGCTAACCAAATAGGGATAATTAACAAGAAGATTACCAGATCCTTAAATTCCTGACCACAAACAAAACTCTCATCAGTGTTTTATCCGAAAGATCTATAATTGAATAAGAATTTTTCTCAAATGATCCCCAATTACCTTTGACACATCTCATACTTATTTTGCTCAAGGTCCATAAAATATATCATAAAAGCAACAAATGTTCTTGAAGATAAAATGTTACCAGTACAATAAACTTTCATAGTAGCACCTATACTACATATTAGGATGCGCATCATTCTTTCCCCAACATTAAGGTCTCGACGTAAAATTTCATTAGTTACGATTTCTCTTCTTTATGTTACTTTTTTGAGCGTTTGTTAGCAGTTGCATATCAGAGAGTTCGTAGAAACAGAATCGTATAACCATCAGAATGTTGGAACATCGATCACAGACAAAGTTGAAAACTTTATATTATCTCTTACGAGAAAGACATATACATCTAGGGGTAAAAACCCAAGTAATCAATGAAGTCATCCTACTTCTTCACCTAGCCTATGATCCTTGAAGCTCGACCTTCACTCCTTCCGAACCCATTCAAGCTCACTCACTAGCCAAAACACACAAATGCTGAAACCATTTAAGAGTTCAATTTCATGTGGGTTCATCTTATACTAGTCAAAACAGCTCGAAAGTACAAACTTGTATAACATATGAACAATCTCACTGCCTATGCAGTCTACATCACAAAACAAAAAATCGAATCGAAAGCATTCCAATGAAAAACACAGCAAACAGCTTTATATTTGAGCAGAAAAAAGCTTACCTTATAGAGAAGTGACAAACAGAGAGCTTGGTGAGGCACTTGAGCCGAGCAATCTCGCTCAGTATCTGAAACCCAGAAGGCCTCGGTGGCACTTTGGAAAGCTCAAGCTCCTTCAAGCCACTCAATTTATCCAACGACAACCCACCAAACTCGGGCGACGACATTCTCACTTGCAAGCATTCCAAGCTCTCAAACTCCATCGCCGCCGACGGCGAAAATAAATTAATCTCATTCCCAAAGAACTTCAGCGTCCTCAACCGCTTGTGAGAGCCAATCGACTTGGGCAATAAATTAAACACGTTTTTATACAAATACAAAGCCCCGGCATCTTCAGAATTCTCCCTGATCGAAAAGTCCAAGCTTTTACCGGATACGTCGACAACCCTAGAGTCGTCGTCGTCGCCGTCGGCAGCGGAACCGCCATCGCCATCTTCATCTTCGACAGTCAAATTGGAGGCTTCAGCTTCTGATTGCTCGGGTTCCTTAGGGTTTTCGGGGGTAGCTTCGTCAGAATTGGGGACTTGCATTGAAAATTGGAGCCGCAATCCGGGAAAAAAACCCGAATTTCTGAAGATGGCAGGCTGAGAGATCTGTTTGGGTGGCGAGAAAATATAGGACTAATGGCATTGGACGAAAAGAATGACGGAAAATATGAAGGAGAGGGAAAATCGAAAGAGGAGCGGGGAAGTAGACCGACCGCTCCTTTGGTGAATAATTTAGAGAGAGAAAAACCCTAGAGCTTACAATTTAGTCCTTCACTGTAGTTTCCACGAAGCAAAAGGACATTTTGCGTCGGGCGCACTGTTATATATAGTTATATTGTACAAATACCTGATTAGAGCACTCCGCGGCGGCACCCCGACTTTCTTTCACCAGTTCTGCAGAATCCTGAATTAAATATGTCACCTTTGTTTGAAGGACGTGTCTAAAATCGACGAACCGTATTGGATTTTCCTTTTTTATGAAAATTTTTGGACCGTTAACGGAAGGAGGAGCCTAGGAGGCTTCTAGAAGCAATTTGATTTGATTTACTTCAAAGTAAAAATTGTGCATTAAACAGTACTTGACAATAGGTGATTTTCAAATACTATTTTTAGCTTCTCACACACTTTTTATTTATTTATGGTCATCGGATTGAATAAATTAAACATAATTAACCACCAAAATTAAATAAGGGTGTGTAAGAAGCTACAAAGAGTGTGTAAAAATTATTTCCAAAAACAAAATATAAGTTCTAATTTTTCTTCAATACATTGCATAACTACTAGTATTTAGAGTTGTTGGATCCAATATAAAAGTTTATATTTAACGACTCTAGGTATGATATTTTGGGGTATTATAGCCAAACTCAATAAGTTCACTTATTTTATAGGGTTTTTATCACAAATTGTTTTTTATACTTTGACAAGTCATCAATTTAGTCATTTATGTTTCAAACTCATCAATTTCGTTCTTTAACTTTAGAGTAGCCCATCAATGTCGTTCTTATCGTTAGATTTCATTAAAACATCTATTAACTTGTTGGCACATACATGCGACCCCTATAGCCAATCAAACTACGCCACATGTATTATGTAAAAAATCAGTGATTTTAAATTATAAAAAAAATATAAAAGAAAAAACTAAAATGAAAAGGCAAAGCCCATCCATCTCTCTCACCGGCCACCGCCCCAACCCCATCTTTCACTTCGTCTCTGTAATCTTCTTCCTTGTAGAGGGTGTCTTGATTGTCTTCCAATTTGGACTTTGAATGAAGCTTCAATATTCATACAAACATTAGCCAATATACCAAGAACAATAAAAAATAATAATAATGAAAAGGCCCTATCCCAACAAAATATTAATCATAAACACTGAATAACAATTTATTAATAATAAGAATAATAATTCAAACAATATATTAATCATAAACACTTAATAACAATCATATTAATAATAAGGACAATAAATAAACAAAAAAGAAAAAGAACAAAACAAGAAAACAAAAGAGGCGGTGGCATTTTCGTAAATAAGTTGAATTTTGGTGGCACTGACTGTTTATACACAATTAGGTCAACTAGGTCAATAGTTGATTTAATCATGCATAAACAGTCGGTGTTACCAAAGTTCAACTTATTTACAAAATTGTCACCGCTTTTTTTTTAACTTCAACTTAATTACAATACTGCCTTTAAACTTCAATTTATTTACAAAAATGTCACCGCCTCTTTTTTTTTTTGGTCCTCATTATTAATAAATTGTTTATGATTAATGTTTTTGTTTCTCAAGGGCTTTTCATTAAAGCTCCAAAAAAAAAAGGGTTTTTTTTTTTATCACAAATGGTTATTTATGTTTTACCAACTCATCAATTTAGTCTTTTATGTTCCAAACTCATCAATTTTGTCATTCATCTCTTGACTTGGTCATCAATTTGATCATTGCCATTTTACTTCGTTAAAAAATATGTTAGTAGACTAACGTGGCACAATGGTGGAGCCTAGGAAATCAATCACATGTTGCCATGAGGATTATACAAACTACCAACAATCACTCCACCCCACCCCACCCCATTCCGACCACCTCAACTGGCCGGTGGCACAGCTTATCCTCACTAGCAATAAGCTCTTTTTCTCTCTCACCAACTCCCCACTGTTATTTGACGAAACCTTAAGTTCTCTAATTCTAAATCTGAATCCGATTTTCTAATCCAAAATTTGAATCTGCTTAATTGCAACTGGATATCTGTAAGTCTTTGGTATTTCTTTTTTGGTAAAAAAATCTTTTTTATTTAAACCTTTTTAAATAGGCATGGAAAGTGAACGAAAAAAGCAAGGAGGAATAATGGTGAAAAAGTTGAAATGTGGTATATTGGTGAGGAAAATGGGAGGGCATTGCAGTACGCCGCCACCCGTTTGGAGGTTATGCGGCTGGAGAGTAGAGGTTGTTAACTTATGAATTTAGAATATGATTATAATTTGTTTCACTCTATATTCCTCCACAAGGGAGAAGAATAATGATAAGAAATTCACTCAAAGTTTAACATGGTATCTAGAGTGAAACCCTAAGGCTTCCTCTGAATATCGTCATACTTCTCTGCATTTTTTTATGCTGTTATCTCGTGAGTAAAATCTTGCGTTCTTGGGATTTTTGTTTGCTGCCTTGCGTTTGCCTCTGCTGCTCTTTGCGTTTGTGTTGCCCTTGCGTCTGTGCTGCTACTCTTTGCATTGTCTGCTGCCTTGTGTTCTTGAAATCCTTGGGTCACTTGCATTACTTGTGCTGCCCATCTTTCTCTTGCCAATCTATCTTGCGTCCCTTGTTGTTCAACTAGTTTAAATTGGATATCATAAATTATCTGGGCAACCCTTGCGTCACGTATATTACAATAATTGAACTTCTTGTTCTTGTTTTTTGCGACCTATCACTGCTTTCAATATGAATTCTGAATGGATTATCGATTCAAGTGCAACAGATCACATGACTTTTCTATACTAATTGAATTCAACATAGTCAGGCTAAAACTCTTTAATCTCATACTCATATTCTAACAGTTATATCCTAGAGATAGCCCGTGTACTTTTAATTGGTGGTAATGTTTCTCGGAGTTATTAGGATCATGCCGTCACAAATGTTGTGTATTCGATGAACCATATGCCTTTTCGAGCTCTTCAATTTAAAACACTACTGAATGTGTTGGAACAACATATTTCATTGTCATCTGTTCTCACTCTACCACCTTGAGTATTTGGTTGTGTAGCTTTTGTTCACCTCCATAAACATCGTCGAGACAAACTCGATCAAGTGGCCTTGTGGTGTGTCTTCCTTGGTTACTCTCCCCATGAAAAAAGCTACTGTTGCTACCATCCTTCTACAAAAAGAATGTGTGTTACTATGGATGTGAATTTTGTGGAAACCAAACTTTATTTTGATAAACTTATATCCAATTTTGCTCATCAGGGGGAGTTCGGAACTGATGACTCGCAAAATTGGATGAATGTTGGCACTCATGACAATACTACACGGGATGATGCTCCTAATGTTGGCACCCATGACAATACTACACGAGATGGTGCTTCTAATGGTGCCACCCATGAGAATATTACACAAGATGGTGCTGATAATGCTTTTAATACAGTTCCAAGTCCAGCCGCAAATCCAAGTCCAAGTGGACTGGGCAGAATTGCATCACCAGGCCCGGAGCACGGAACAACAGCATGCCTAGAACAGATTGTACCTGAACCAGTTCCTGCAGAACCAGACACCACAAAACCGTTTTTTCCTGCTGTCTTAACCATACCCACTGATGCTCCTGTCCCTATTTCAGTTTTACCTACTGAGTATGATTCTCTCTCTCTCTCTCTCTCTCTCTCTCTCACTCACTTACGTACCACGTACCTCTCATGTTAATGAGTATATGCCTCAGGTAAGTGTTGATTAAACTATTACTCTTACTACATCTAAATTATCATTTCGTGCTAATCCTGGGAAACCACTCGATAGATATTCTCGAGAAGTTAATAAAAAATGTCATATTGCCAATCATGTCGCCACACACTGGCTCTCTTTGGAAATGAAGCGTTTGTGAACTAGATGTCCACTGTATCAGTTCCAACTAGAAATGACGAAGCTTTAGCTGATCCGCGATAAGCTAAAGCTATAAATGAGGAAATGCATGCCCTCGAAAAGAACAAGACATGGAAAATTGTACTACTATCGAAAGGAAAACAGTCGGTTTGGTGCAAATGGATATTTACGGTGAAGCACAATTCTTTGTACAAAGCTTGTTTGATGGCAAAGGGATATAACCCAGACATATGAAGTAGACTATGAAGAGACTTTTGCGCCAGTTGCCAAGATTAATACTATACGTGTTCTATTGTCACTTGTTGCGAACTTGGATTGGCCATTGTACCAATGTGATGTGAAGAATGTATTTTTACATGGTGATTTGAATGAAGAACACATGAAATTGCCTCCTAAATATTCTGCAGCAGAGGGAGAAAAAGATGAGAAAGTGTGTAAATTGCAGAAAGCTTTGTATGGGTTAAAACAATCACCGAGAGCTTGGTTTGGAAGATTTAATCAAGCAATGAAGAAATATGATTATAAACAGAGCAATTCCAATCACACATTGTTTCTGAAGCATCGGATGAGCAAGGTTACTGCACTAATCATTTATGTGGATGATATGATCATCACAAGCAATAACAGTGAAGAAATAGAAAATTTAAAAAGATGTCTAGCTGCAGAATTTAAGATGAAGGATGTGAAGATCCGTATTTTGAAAAGTATATATATTTATTGTATTTATATTTGAAATATTTTCATAATTTATTATATATATGCATGCATGGGAGCCTCTATACTTGCATTACTTAGAGCTTCAGTTCACTATCCTATTCATTTTCTAACTTGTGCTTGTCCAATTGTGCACCTCCATCTGGAGAAAGAGATCAATTCGATTTCCTTCTTTATTAACCACCTTCTGCAAAATAAGCCTCAAATTTTCTTATATGATGACACCTGAAAAACAAGTGTCGAAGTCCATATTTCTTTTAGCCATGCATCAAGTGCTTAAATGTACCACCTATTTTACGTAGCCACTTGTTAACCTACATTTGTCCACCTCCTGCTTCCTTTATTTTTTGTTATCATCTCATCCAATCCTTATTTTCTTAGTCCTTAAGTTCTGGAGCCGCCTCACACTAGTATAAATAAGAGCTTTCGCTCTATTCTTTTACAACATGCAAAAGGTTGCATGCTTGTGCATGCAATAGAGAGAGAGATAAAAAGAGGGAGCTAGGGTTTGATATGTGGAGATTGTTAGTGGGCTTGTCTCGTTGAGGTTCTAGCTATTGATCGAGGTGAGTGTGGTTTATGTAATATGTTCAAAAATACTTCTTATTTTCTGATAACATGAAAACCACGAGCTATCGTGGGTTTTGATCTATTTACAAATATCTCTCTATTTTCAAGTCAAACATGTTTGATTTCACGTAAATATTCTTGATGGGATATATATACATTCTATGTGGAATTGTTGAGATTGTTCATGGAGCATGAGAACTTTAGTGTTGGGTTATCTAAGGGATAAATGTATGACACACGGGGACATTAGGGCAGAATGACCAATTTTTAGGGGTCACGTGGTGAGCTGCATTTACAAAGGATAACCAACATGTGAAGAAATGATGTGATATGGCATGATATGTGATAAATGTTGGGATATATTTATACTATTTTCTAGAGTGTGTAAAATGGCACGCTTGACTGGCATATTACATATTCTATTCACTGGGCGACGATGGTTGATGCTCACCACCCTTTTATTTTTACAAAGATGAGTTATTTGGCAAGATAGGGCTAGACGAGCGGAGTTTGTGTCAGATGAGAAAGTGGGAGTTTTATTTATTTGTGTACACCTGTAAGGTTTTTGGTTTTTATAAGAGAAGTTTGTTTTTATTTTTATTTTTACTTTTACTTTTACTCACGCACCGGGCACGGGGTTAATTTTTCTGCCGATCTCGAGTAGGGCATGACAAAAGACTTGGGTAGACTGAAGTATTTTTTGGGAATTGAGGTTGCAAGATCAGAAACTGCCATTTTTTTGTCACAACATAAATTTGTGTTAGACTTGTACGCCAATCATTCAGAATCATCATCTTAGGGAATATCCAGATCAAGTACCAACAAACAAAGAAAGGTATCAAGGACTTGTTGGCAGACTTATTTATCTCTCACATACTCGTCATGATATTGCCTATGCAATAAGTGTGGTAAGTCAGTTCATGCACTCTCTTAGTGAAGACCATATGAATGTTGTGTTACGGATTCTTAGATATTTGAAATCTGCACCTGGAAAGGGTCTAATGTTCACTAAAAGTATACACTTGGAGATTGATGGGTATAAGGATATAGATTAGGCAATCAATATTATAGATAGGCAGTTAACTTCAGGATATTTCACTTTTATTGGAGGGATCTGGTTACTTGGAGGAGTAAAAAACAAAAGGTGGTAGCTAGGTCTATGAATTTATATGGCTTCGGAAGTTGAAAAAACTTGGTTTTCCACCGTCTAGGGCAATGAAGTTATTTTGTAACAAGAAGGCTGCCATTAATATTGCTTATAGTCCTATTCAGCATGACCGCACGAAAAATGTGAAGGTGGATCAACATTTCATTAAGGAGAATTTGGATGCATGTGTGATCGATATACCATTTCCGCGAACACATGAACAAGTAGCTAATATTCTCACTAAAGCTATATCAAGCAAAATGTTTTCTGATTCACTGAGATCAAATTGGGCATCAGAGATATCTATGTGTCAATTTGAAGGGGAGTGTTGACTTAAAAATTTAGAATAGGAAAGTTATTTCTTAATTGTATTATAATCCCATGTAATCAGGAAGAAGGATTCCTTGTACAAGAAGAATTGTAATTTGTTTCACTATATATTCTTTCACAAGGGAGAAGAATAATGATAAGAAATTCATTCAAAGTTTAACAGAGGTTGTGCCGCCGCCGAATTAAGGTGGTTGGGGTTGGGTGAGGTGGCCGTTGGTATACTGGTTTTTTTGGGAGAGGGATGAGGTGCGGTGGAAGTCTGGGTTTGGGGTCCGGGAAGATGGTGGGGGTGGATGAGATTGGTGTTATTTTCTTTCAGGTTTTTACTTTTTCTTTTTCTCTATTGTTTTAAATTTTAAATACTTTTTTTTTAAAATACTCTTCTCCTAGAACCATCACTGCCTCCACCGAAATTAATATGAAAACCGAAAGCGGGTATAATTTGGGGCAAGAGAAAACAAGTTGGAGGGAAGACCCAGAGCCAGAGGCATCCATGAGACCTCTACATTTGAGTTATGGTGAAGCCTTAGAGCCTGACAGTATGAATCAAACTTTTACAGTGAATCGAAAATTTTGAGTTTATGAGAGTGATTTCATATTGAACTCATGAGTTTGATTTACAATAAATGACCCACTTTTTAAGAGAGAGAAAAGAAAACTCACATCCATCAAACTCACATCATTGTAGCAATTGTATTATAAAAATCAAACTAAAGGTGTCTGATTCCTATATATATAAACCAAATTCAGTTGAATTATTATAGAAGACCAAATAAAAACAATTCCAAATGAGCCGTAGAATTAGCATGAGCAAGAAAGAAACTGTTTAAACAAATTTAAAACTTTTTGGTCATTTTTTTCAAGACTTTAAATTGAAGCAGTTGTTGGTGAAAGCCCCCTTGAGCGCCCTATCACATGTGTCGTATCGAACTCCACTTGAATGGTTAAAATTCTTAGAATTGAAACATAAAAATGAACTAAAGAAATACACATAATATTTTTACAAAACTTCAATAAAAAACACATCCTACCCATGCGTATTTCTACAAATCATATAACAAAAAAAGAGCCAAAGAAAAGGAAATCTTACAATAACGTGGCAAGATCACAGCCATCCACTGTACCCGATTGCACAGATTTTAACCGGAGGATAGAAAGCCATAAACTAACCAGCCCATCACGAATCATGCATGCAGTGCAGGACAGCCAACACGGACCTCATCCACCGCCTAACGAACTCTCCGTCGAGCGATCACAAAAACGAAAAAAGAAAATTAAAATTAAAATTAAATTGAGTCCCTTCTTCCCGCCCTTTAAATTGAGCCCCTCTCTCACATCCCTCCACATTTCAAAAATTCAAACCTCTCTCTCTCTCTCTCTCTAGTTTCCCAGAAGCCAAACACTCACTCGAACCTTCAACCACGACGAAGATGCTCGCCACTCTCAAGTAAAATCGAAGATCCGAAAGCTCCTCTATCTTCGTTTCAGCTCGAATCGCAGAGCGTTCTTCTCTGAAATTTGAAACCTAACTTTCTCTGTGATGATGCTCAGGGCCGAAGAGCAGAGCCAGCAGCTGCAGCTCGTCGAGCGCGAGGAAATCGACGACGAAGAGGACCTGTTCGAAGCGATCGACAAGCGTAAGTTTCTTCACGACCTTCGTTTCCGTTCTCTTTCCAATTACGTACTACAATTCTCGATTTCTACCGTTTCGCATTGTTTACGGTTAAATTCAGGAAAATCGAAATCGTAAAACTAATTTTCTGGATTTATTTGAATATTTATTGTTTCTAGTTCGATCGGTTTCTGTCATCGAATTCGATTTCACTTTTTTGCCTCTCATTTCTTAATTTCTGTTGGATTTGCTTTGTTTCTCTCAAAAACTCCTCAAATTCTAGGAGTATCACTTCGTTTAAGTAATTAAGTTTGATTTCTCAGTGAAATCGAATTAGTTAGGCGTAAATTTTAAGCGATTTTAGCCTCAAAAGCGAGGAAATCGATTTCTAATCATACTATATGAGTTTTTTGCAGTGATTGCTCAGGGAATCAATGCCGGAGATGTTAAGAAGCTTCAAGACGCAGGGATCTACACCTGCAATGGCTTGATGATGCATACGAAGAAGGTACAAACGAATTTCAGTTCCAATTCTTAATTTGTGCATGTTAAGGTCCGATTTCCTTACGCTCTAAGTTCTGTTTGGCAGAATTTGACTGGAATCAAAGGTTTATCCGAGGCAAAAGTCGATAAGATATGCGAAGCGGCTGAAAAGATAGTGGTTAGCACTTAGCACTCAAAATTTTCCATTTTTTGAAACATGTATGTGTGATTTTTCGAATTTCTGCGATTGTTAGCCTTCGTTTCGGTTTTTCACAATGTAGTTTTTTTCGTTTTTGATTTTGTTTTTCAGAATTTTGGATATATTACTGGAAGTGACGCTCTGACCAGAGTAAGTTCATAGTTGCTATAGTTTTGATTTGGCTCCATGGAAATCCAGTAGATTTGAGCCGTCAGATCAAATCCTCTCTCTCTCTAACATATTTACCAAGAACAGAGGTCATGCTCTAATGTGAAGCTGAGGAGTTGATTTTTGTTTTTGTTTACAGAGAAAGTCGGTGATTAAGATTACAACTGGAAGCCAAGCCCTCGATGAACTATTAGGCGGTAATCTCGCGCTCTTAGTTATTCAATCTGAGTATGATTTGTTGTGATTACTAGTTTGTTTGAGTTAATTTGTGTGTAAATACTATGAAGGTGGAATTGAAACTCTGTCGATCACGGAAGCCTTTGGAGAATTCCGGTGAGGACATTAGACATATATAGCACTGTTTCTTTGATGTGTTGTTGTCATCCGTCCATTGCTTGTATCGAAACTACGAAGCTTCACTTGCAATTGCAATTAGAATATTTTTTACTTGAACTTCTTTACTGACCATATAAACATTGATCTCAGGTCTGGGAAAACACAGCTTGCTCATACTCTCTGTGTTTCTACACAGGTTCCGCTCTCTTGCTCTCTTATTCTCTCGCTCTCTCCTTTAAGTTCTCTAGTAGCTTACTGGGAAATCATTTAGCCATTGTGTAAATCTCTGCTGTGATCCTTTACTAGCTTGAAAAAGATTCTGGCATTTGAGTAGAGAGTGAAATTTTCACTTATACTGGCTGTGATTGAATCGCATTATACATGATCCGTTGATAATCGCAGTTATTCTATGAACATGCTTTAAAAACAGAATACTTGCTATGCTGTTTAGTGATAATTGTGGTTGTCGAACTGCTGCACGCCAAACGTACTCAAGTTGAATGCCGGGATTTCACATGTTGGAATATGAATTTTGACTTGAATATCACAAGATATGCATCAAGCCTTTCTGATTGAGAATTGGGTATTCCTTTGCAGCTTCCCACCAACATGAAGGGAGGGAATGGAAAAGTTGCTTACATTGATACTGAAGGAACCTTGTATCCTTTTTGTTTGTCCATCTCATTTAATGTTTCGTACATCACATTTCAACCAAAGGATGAATAAACAAAAACTTTCTTCAAAAAGTTTCGAATCGGTTCTATTTAAGTATGTTTTCTTCTTAACTATATGCACTTGCAGTCGACCTGATCGAATTGTGCCGATAGCTGAAAGATTTGGCTTGGACCCTGGAGCTGTCCTTGACAATGTAAGCTTTCATCTTCTCCGTATACAGCAGTTACGCTAGTGATGCGATTATCGGGAACTAACCGTGTCATATTCTTCTGCAACTAACCGTGTCATTTTCTTCTGCTGCAAAAGATCATTTATGCTCGTGCATATACTTATGAGCATCAGTTCAACCTGCTTCTTGGCCTGGCTGCAAAAATGTCTGAAGAGCCATTCAGACTTCTGGTAAGACTTCACTTAACGAAACTCTTTTACGGACAAATATCTACGGTCCAGAAGGATTGATTCATATCGTCTTGTTTTTTCAGATTGTGGATTCGGTGATTGCCCTCTTTCGAGTGGACTTTACAGGACGAGGAGAGCTTGCAGACCGCCAGGTCTGCTCCATAAATTCCCTGCAATGCCTTAGATTTAGATTTTGTGTTGTTCTGATATGAGAAAACTTTTATATGCAGCAAAAACTAGCTCAGATGCTTTCCCGACTAACGAAGATAGCTGAGGAGTTCAACGTCGCTGTCTACATGACCAACCAAGGTAATTTCTGACCAATTTTGAAGATTTTTCTGTGCTCAATCATTTTCAAATCAATCAAAAATTTCAGAGGCTTACTGATGAAGTATATTATTGTGCAGTGATCGCCGACCCCGGTGGTGGAGTGTTCATATCAGACCCGAAGAAACCAGCAGGAGGACATGTGCTTGCCCATGCCGCAACAATCAGGCTGATGTTCAGGAAAGGCAAAGGCGAACAGCGTGTCTGCAAGGTGTTTGATGCCCCAAACCTGCCCGAGGCTGAAGCAATATCCTTCATACAGTTTACATAATTCCTATATACTCTGATTTTTCTGATTACATCTATCATCTATACCAAAAATTTGTCTACAACTGCAAGGTGTTTGGTCCCTTGTCGTCCTTGACAGAAAGTGCACGTTTTCCAGATAACTGCAGGAGGCATTGCAGATGCAAAGGACTGAAGTCGAAGGCCTTTCTTCGACGTTGGAGGCGACAAGTACTGGAACATTTTCATTTCATGCTATATATATCCATACAACCGTAGTTCGGTTTGAAACTTTAATCACATGCCAAGTAGCGTTTTCGGTGCATGATAGCATAGCCAGTTTTGCCCTGTGCTCCAAGTATAATGTAACTCTGTCACATAAACATAATGCGATAGCAACGTGCGTCAGAAATTTAGCTATTCGAATGTAGTATGCATCTCAACTTTTATTTTCTTTCGCATATCAACTTTCGATCAGTAAGAGAGAGAGTTACATTTAGAAAGATCCTAGTTCATATCTTATGGCTTTAGTTCTGACAGTAAGCAATTATATAAATCATGTCTTACTTCCAATCACCATATAAATTTTGGTAGCCATAGTAAGGGAAAACAGAGTCATCAAGACGGAAAAACAATAGAGAAAAGTCGGATCAGAACTAATTTGAGGCCTGCTTAATAGCAAAAGCCTTCTCAATGAAATTAGTTATGAACTTAGTAATTTGATGACCAGTTGGCAGCACTCCCGACTCTTGGGATGCCACTCGATTCCTTCTTAGTATCAGCATCGACCTTGAAATTTGCACCGCACATTTCACCTGAGCTATCCACCCGTGGCACTGCCTTCAACTCATTGTGGGGATGCTCGTAACTCCTCAAGCCTCCAGAGGAAGTGAAGAAACAACCTGAGAGAACAGTTCCAACATAGTTATTAGCAGTCTACCTCTCATACCGATGATTCAAATTAACAGTTCACGCTAAGATCATAACAATGAAAAAGGAAAGCAATGCCATGTGAAACAAGAAACGGAAGCAGGACAAAAGACCTAGATTATTCCAATGAGCAAGATGAGAAATCAGTTACATATTTACATGTGAAGCAATTCCAAATTCCCGATACACAAAACTATGGATCCATACTACATTTTGTGGCATCATATTCTTCCATGATTGAGATAAAGCTGAAACATCATACAACACAGAAAGGACTCAACGAAAATGCTAAACTTTTTGTCCTATCAGGCCTAATACATCTGGTTGTAGTTATATACCTTTAGGAAATGGTGCAAAAGAATTTCCGCAGCCCTTCTTCACAACTTCTGAATCATCTGCAAGAACAAGATCGCCTTCAGAATCAGTTCCCCAGAAGAACGGAACATTCCCATCAGGATCCTGCACAAGAAAAGGAGCCAGCTCAACCACAAAAGCAAAGAAAGAGACAAGAACTTGAAAGTAAACAAGGAAGGACACGGGCTGATTGAGGACACATCTAGGCAGAGAGGTTTTACTTACAGTAGCTACAAAAACGGCTTTGGAAGCACTGTCAAAGAGAACAAATGCAAACTTCCCCTGGATATCTCTCACAACCTGGTCGGCAGGATAAGGACCTCGGTCTCTCAGAGTCCTGAAAGCTTCAATAACGATGATCACCTCATTGGCTGTCTTGTTCAATCCATATTGTTGCTTAAGAAGAGCAATGTTCTCAATGTGGCCTTGGAACAGGCAGAAAATGTCGTCCACAACCGCAAACAACCTAACAATACACAATGAATATGTCAAACATTAAATTCAAGTGGTGACAGGGCAAACAGAAAACTAAGAGCTATGACAATAAAAAATTTGGTTCCTTCTTTTTTTTTTTCGTGAGAAAATTGGCACGAGAACAAAGTTGGAGTTAATTTCTCAAAGGAATTCCAAAGCTACTGATCATTAACCACAACAAAATCATAATAATCAATCTACTGCACTCCAAAACAATTTTTTAGAAAAGGCATTCAAATGATTGAAAAACAAAAATTCTATGATCTCACTCCAACAAATATATGAAATTATACTTAAATTACTGGGAGGATATTGCCAAACAATAAATCTGTCCTTTTGTTCCAAATCTCCACCAAACAAATCATATGTTCTTTGTCTTTATCAAGAAAAACAAAGAATTTACAGGAGGTAAAACCACATCACCAAAATATCTGCAGATCATGCTCCAAGAGCCCTTTACAAAATTCAAAAAATAATAAAGCAGATAAACAAATTAAAATTGAATGCCAATCTCACAATTTCTTACAAATAAGGTCAAAATACATATGATCAAACATAATTTTTCTTTTTTCTCAAACCTCCATGAAAACAATCTGGAACAGATTTAATCCAAACCAACGTTCTCCGATCATCAAAAAATTATATCAATCCGTACCAAAACTAAAACTAAAACCAACAAACACATACAAGAAAATCACAGGAAAAAAACCAACGACCCACAAATCGCCAAGCTCCGATCAACCAGAAACTACGAAAACGATCGAAAACAAAGAAATGGGCAATCTTAATTTCTTGTTTTCTTTAAAGGGCATCTTCCATTTTGTTTATTTCAACAAAAAAACAATGACCCACGAATCATCGAGTCGGATCAACCAAAAACTACAAAAACAAAGAAATGGGCGGTCTTAATTTCCTGTTTTTTTTTTAATGGTATCATCCATTTCACTAATTTTCACAAAAAAAGAGATGATTTTGCGATGATGTTGTACCTTGGAAGAAGAGGGTTCTGTTTGTCGAGAGAGTAAGCGATTAGACCAGAAGAGCCAAGATTGACAGTAACGGAGGAAGGATGCACAGAGGCAAACTGCCGCGCCAGAAACCCATCTTTCAGGGCGGAGGCTGATCCGGACTGAGGGCTCTGCAGCGCCTCGGGGCTTTTGGCGACGGATTTGTCGAACACTGCCAGCATTTTCTGGATCGCTGAGTTGATCGAAAAGAGTCAAACACACAGAAATGGCTATCGAATGGATAAAAGCAGAGAGAAAATATGCGTTGATCGAAAATGGATAATTAGGCTTTATAAAGGGTGGTTAATTACGGGTTTAATATTATAAGCTTCGGGAAAGGAGTTTTTGTTTTCCAATCTTACCCTTACTGCGTTGTACAAATTACAGGTATTTGTTCCTATCTTGCCAGTAAAACTCTTTACTATTTTGGTTTTGATAAAAGTGGAAGATGCCATTAGGGGAAAAATTGGTTACAATTTTATCTAGGAGTAAAACTCTTTACTCTTTTGCAATAATTACTATCACACAGGTTTTGTAATAATTTTTTTTTGTAAATTACTATTATTAACGAGAAGGAGAAGAGTTCGAGACTATTACAATAATTTAAGAAAGAAGAAAGTTTCAAATCCGAACACAGATAGAAAACCAACATCCCATCTACTAGGATATTGGACCACATGCACACAAGTTTTGTAATAATTTACCAGAAGAACGAAAAGAAAACGTTTTGTGATAATAATATTCTTCTAATAATTTAGTTGCTGCATATCAATGTTCATGAACACTGATTTGTTGTTAAAAAAGTGGATTTTGGGTTGGATGCATTTAAGTTGAATGTTTTTCCACTAAAAAAGGAAAGATCACGTCGAAATATTCATACTGAAAGAAGAAAAGTACCATATTAGAGTCATAAAAAATGAAAGATCTTATGGAGATTGTTGACTACACTTAGGACTAGTTTGGGGTTATTGTGTTTTAAAAAAAAACAGCTTATAAAAGTAGTTTTTAAAAGTAACTTCTATGCTGTTTTTAAAAGTTGATATTTTAATATTATAATTTTTAAAATAAACAGTATATTTTATTTTTACCAAACACTTTTTATCTGTTTAATTTTAAAGTGAAACATTTTTTAGTGAAAAAATGCAATACCAAACGGGGCCTTAGTTACCCGTATTAAATTATAACTTATAAAAGTACATTAAGTTAACTAAAATTTTATTTTATTTGATGTTTGTCATGTATATTACTTGTCAGATGCTTTACAAATATAACTTCATTATCACTATTCTAATTTAATGGATAAAAGCAACTAATTGTAATTATTTTAAAGCTAAATCGGTATAGTTATGCGTAACACAAACATTAAAATATTCAGGGTGGTTTCGATGAGAAAATTTTTTATTAGGTGTGGGTTTTTTCCAGATAATTACAGTCACCTACAACTTTGTTTGCTACCAAATGAGGAGCGAGATTCATAAGCTTTTTCTCTCATGATTAGAGCTCAAAAGGAAAATAAATAAAAAATTAGAGGATTTGCATTTGACAACAACAACCAAAAAAGGAAAATCAATAAAAATAGAAAAACAAACAAAAGAGAAGAGGACGGATTAAGGTATGCTATGTGCTTTACTTTACATCAGTAGACATTAGTTTGCATCCTAATTTAAAAAATGAAGTCAAAGCTGTCAATTTCAAATAACTTTAGTTGGAAAATATAGGCATATTTCATATTTGTTCTTCAAAGGGTGCTATACTTTGAAATGTATATTTTTTATTTTTAGTTGGTCTAAAAAATTTTCTAATATGAAAATGTAAAATATACATCTTGGTTGAAAATTATAAATAAGACCTAAATATACATTTTTTTTAACATCTTTTAGTGGTGGGTCCTGCCAATAAAATAGAAAAAATTAAATAAGATCTCAAATTTACATCTCTCATATTAAAGTAGAACTCTCATCTACATCTTCCGGTCCAAAAAATATAAGCTTTATTTAATTCATTTCATTCTGTAAATCCAAAAACATTTTTTTACTAGTGGCTTCATTCAAATATATTGCTTATATTGACTTCCTTCTAATTAAGCTCAAAATAGTGTATGACTTCCTGCTAGCTAGAAAGAACAAATAGGCTTAATTAGTTACGTGAGCCAGTATTTTCAAGATTGTTTTGTACCGTAAGTAGAGAAAACTATATTTTTTGAGTATTTTATAAGAGAAAAATGATAAACACACTCGTTTTTTTTTATCTACGCATCTATGTTTAATCATGTCTGTTATTTTAGTTGATATATTCAATTCGATAGCCATGAATAAATATAGATGTGTGAGAGACTAAAAAAAGTGAGTGACAATCTATTTTTTTTTCCATAGTATGTACTAGTGAGTACGATTAGATTTTTGATATAGAAATATAAGAATCTTTATAACGGTTAAATCATACATAAAATACGTATTAATGAATAATACGTACTATACTGAATATGTGAAAATCAGCTCTCTTACAAGAATCCACATTTTTATAGAAAACCCAGGCAAAATGGGTTATGGAGATAAAGTTAGAGCTTATCCACTTATTGCTTCCGTGGCAAATGGTGGAGTGGTGGGGGAAGGAATCAAAATTAGGTTTGCTTTTGGTGGATGCACATGAGAAGAAAAGGTCTTACGGATTTATTAGATTAAACCTGTTTATATAGGTTCACTAATGAACACAAAATTTTGGAAATAAAAATTTAAAAAAACTTGCTATTTGGACCATATCAAAATCATTCTATGATCGGAGTGAAAATGCGAACTGAGACTCATATACGAAAATGTGTCGATAAGTATGTCAGTTTAGTGTGTGCAAGTACATTGTCTTGAGGAAAAGATTGGCTTAACGTTGTCTTGAGAAAAAGATTGGCGTCTAATGGACCTAATATATAAACAGGTACTTTCGAAGAACACCTATATACCAACTCGCCTTTGGTCTGGGAACATTTTTCCACCTAATTGAAAGATGTCTCAATTCGATTCACATGCACAGCGAGAACAATACAACTAGCCCGTCGTGATAGCTTAGCTCTGTCGTGACATTGTGTGCGCATTGACAAACATCTTTGTAAATATCCTATCGTTTGAGTGCCGTGACAACAGCCATCGCGCCTACATTTGGTAAAACGTTAAGGAACTCCTTTAGAATAAACATTACATGCTAATTCTTCTCATTTCGCAGTTAACTAAAACCATGACATTTCAAAGTGTCAGTCGATGTGCTTGAAAACTAAGAACCAAAATAGTATAAACTTTTCATAACTTGTTACACAGAAGACGTATTTGAAATAATCTATGAGGTTCATCCTGTTGTTAAAATTGACAATAACTTGGACCAGCAGCTCAAACCCGATTGTATCCAACCGATTTGCTGAAAAGTTTTCGAATGTATACGACTTGCAAAGCACTCGCAGCAGCCAGCGCAAGATACTCTGCCACTGTATACAACACAACCCGCCTCCTTGTGCTCTCATTTGCTGTGGAAGACACAGAGAAAGCATGCGATCAGAATCACAAGATGTTGCTGGGTTCCAAAACATGGATAGATCTACAGAATTATTCGTTACAAACTTAGAACTGGGATGAGCTAACAAGAAGCATGTCAATGATATGTGGGTAGTCACTGATAAATGGCTGTGAGAATCCTTTAACCCTAATAAGGCAGTTATGTAACCCAATATACCACACGTCCATGCCACCAGTACATCATGGAATCAAGACAAGCTACCCAAATCATGACCTCGTTTTTCTTTTTAATGAGAGTTCTTGACTTCATATGCACAATCAACAGTTGGAGTATCACAAAAGTAATTAAGTAGTCTACATCGGTCTAGCATTAATTTGAACACTTGCACGAGTCCACGTTTTATCACGTTCTCAATTAGTTACCCAAAATATGCTGTCGGAATTTTTAATACAACGAATCACAACTTGAAAACATTTAGCTAACACACAGGTTGATCATATTGAGAACAAATTATGCACTTCTACAGATTCAGTACATATTTATTCAGCAGTTGATAAAAAAATTTTAAGTTCTATCAAAGAGCACCTCAGTATTAACATCATAACATGTGTGTATAGAGTTACGCAGGGAATAATTAAACATCACCCAAAAGACATTGTGGACACAGATGCATAAGGTAATGAGGACATCTAGGCGTTAGAATTCAAGAAATTCCCAAATGTCTCACACAAAGAGGGAACAAATAAGGCATAGAATTAATTGCCAGTACGATACAATGATACAGCATGACTGCATCATCATCAATTATCTTGGCAGAGAGAAAAGAAACTTACTATGACGATGCCGAACATCACGTGCTTTCAAGTACTTCTGCTCTAATGTAACCGACTCCAATGCCTCTCTAAGCTCAGCAATTTTAACATTTATAGGGTCTAGATGTTCTGCAACAAACCAACTAGAGGTTAAAGTATATCAAAGAGGGAAAAACATGTTATTGAAAAATCAGTCTCAGATGTTACTTGGACTACCACACTTAAGCATGAAATTCAATATACTTGACAAAGGGGAAACCTATTTATGTTTTGGCCATACAAAGCAACAAACTACTTCAAATTGCAGTCCCAAAATTGAAAAGAAAAGAACACAATGAAAACACATTGACAGATTTTCACAAACCATCTTTGGCAATATTGTGCTCGTTGGGAATATGTCCAACATGGATGTTAAAGGAAACAGTCTCTGGTGTAGAGTAAGGATTGTGAAAACAAAATTTGTACATTCCACTTCTTGGGGCTTTAAACTCAAACTTATCCCCAGATGTTCCTTTCAAAGTGTGGACTGTATTATCACCGGGAGAGGTCACCTGCACAAAAATACCAACATTAGAAATTTTTTCATCAAGTAAAAGTTTATTTGAAATAAAAGGTGCAACAATTGATGACAAGAAACACAGTATAACAAAACTCAAGGATGTTAACAAAACAAAATCTCTAGAAGAGAAATGAAAGACAGACAATCCTTCTTGGTCTATTTACAGAAAGATAGTTACATGCCTTCAAATGCTTGGTGATTCCCTCAAGCCACAAAATCAAAGAAACAGATGCTGAAACTGCATTCCAAAGACCAAACATCACGAATAGTCTACTAATTAAACTTCAATCTAGCCAGACAAAACATTTCCTACGCCTTACAAAAGACCCAACCAATACCAAGCTATGAGAAAACAGAAGTCCATAGTTCCCAAGCTACAAAGTAGGGCATAAAGTATTTAACCAACTGACACTTCTGAGTTCTTAGTTCTTACAAACAAGAACCTCACCCCTTTCTGTCCAATTATCCAATGTCGAAATTCTTTTATTTAAGTAAGCACCAAAACCATTTTTGCTTCCACGGGAAACTGGGCAGATATAAATATACACAACGTGAAACGTTAATAAGATCCAAATTATTTACAGCTTAAAACTAATAACTCTTACAACTTACATTAGGTAGAAGGTATTTCATATAACACCACATTTTGGTTCCTAATGCACATTGCTATTATCTAGTTTACAAGTACTACACGCATTGGGTAGGGCTAGGCCCCCGATGATTCAAACCCCTATACTCCACATCTAAATTAAAGTTTACTATTATAAATCACTCATCTTGCTTTATAGTTGAAATAAATCTAACAATACTTTGACGGTTAGAACAATAAAATTTAACATAAATTTCAACTCAAATGCCACAATGCAAACTGAAATTTAAATTACCCCTTCTATGAAATTATCACAGAATACTAAAAATCCAGGGGGAAAACAAAGTGGAAACCTTGGTAGTTTTACTCAAGTCACAGGCAAGGCTGTTTAAAAATATTTGTGCAAGATGGACAGAGGAGGGGTCACCTGAAGCGGCTTCTCCCTAGTACAGGCAACGGTATGGATTGGTACGTGAAACCGTCAGCATTATGATCCACTGCTTCTATTCTTTTTGGAGAATAGACTACAGTGAGACAGGCAGACAGCCAATGTAGCCCTAATTTTGAAACTACCCTCACACCTTCCCCGGGTTCTCATCAGTTCCCACCTACTTGAACTATTAATACTTCCATGATGCTGCTAACCTTTGCTCAATAGTCTTATCAATTATCAATATTTCCGATTTCGGGGTTCGAAATTCGAAACCAGTAAACTATGAATATCAAATAATCTTCACAATTGGCTTTGGACTTACATGCATCAAGATTGCAGCTTCAATTACCAATTTTATTTCAAAAGGCAATACCTTCAAATAAATTCTGACAACTTTAAATACCAAACAATTTAAAAACTACAATCTATAAGCAGATCCATTCCACGCCAAACAAATCCCCCCAGAATTAGTCCCCTACATAAACCCTAAATCCAAATTTGGCAAAATTTCGATAAAATTGCGATTTGGGGGAATAAAAAAAAGTTAGAACTCACGATTAAATCGAGGCCGGGATGATCCGCGCCCCAGAAAATATCGTGATCTACGACCACGAAGTTGCCCGAAACGGTGTCGCCTTCATAGAGCACGTACTCGTACACGCATTCGACGTCGTTAACCGTCACCGACAGCGATGCGATCTTTCCGACGAAGCTCACCAGAAGAAGACCAATCAGCATCAAACCCTTCGCGCTTCCCTCCATTTTTTTGTCTTTTCTGTTTTGGGGTCTGAGAGATTCAAACTCGAAGACGACAGCTTGAAGAAGAAGAAAAAGAAGAAGCAGGGACGGTGGTTTTTGTGTGGGTTTTCAAACCATTGGCGTTTCTGGTTTCCTGACGTCCGTGAAAACGGAGATTGATACGTGGCGATTGACTATACGTTCTTGACACGTCGCTCGGGCCACGTAAGTTGCCGAGTCAACTTAGTATCATTGGGCCTATGTGGATTTTTTTTGTGGGATAGGCCTTTGGTTGTAACTTTTGGGCCAGTTAACATTCTGTATGTCATCTTTATACGGTTTATATGACTCGAACTTGGGTTGGACTAATTCGAATCTGGTTAAATCCAACTCAAGTTAGAGTTGAGTTGAGGCTAACTCTATGGGTTGGGTTGAGATTCTGCTCTACTGAACTCAACTCGAACTGAAGTTATAAATCCTAAATTATGAAGAGGAATACAACTAGATTGTAATACTAAGTGTGTGGCTCTAAAAGTACATGTATTTTTATGGTGTTATTTATTTATTTTAAAAGGGGACCAGTTGGTGGTCAAGCCACAACAGTCCACCCTTCCAGGGGCTAGAAAGACTCACTGAGACATTTCAGCCTCCTTTGGCCACCATCATGTGATTCACCAGCGCCAAGAATCGAACTCAAGACAAGCTGTGTGGAATACGGGCCTGAAATTCGCCCTAACCACTGAGCCACCCTGTGGTGATTTTTTTTTTATGGTGTTATTTTCAATTCGCCCAAAACCCGCCCAAAACCCGAATCCAAACCTGAGCTCAAGATTGTGAAGTGCGAGTAAGGTTCTAATGGTTTCCCAACCGATGCGTCTGAGTTGCATCCCTACTTGTGTCCATTCATTCGTTTGTTTTTCAAACTCTCACATAGCGTGGAGGGAATAATGTTGTGTAATCCGAAATACAGTTTTGTACCGGGCAAGCCATATGTGCTCTCTCTCCCATTTCGTCATGCAACATGCTTCATAATGTGACGGATCATGGATGTGACACATTTCATGTGATCAAAATTCTTGGTGGTGCATAATCCCCATGCATTAAGTATATATGTTGTCAAAATCAACGGTTGAATCTCACTAAAATGACAATGTATGTAACGCAGTCACGTACTAAAGCGAAGTCCCTCCCATGCTCGTGTCTTTTGTTTCTCTACTGAAATCTGCAAAGTGGACCCTTTTCTAAACAAAAGAAGTCGCTGAGAAATAAACATGCTACATGTTTATGATTGCAGGAGGACGATCTCTCCAGCTACCTTCTTGTTTTGCTGGGATTAGAGGTAAGCTTGTTTTTCTCATACATTTTGCTCGTCAACTTTTAAAACCATCTGAAACAAAAGAGAGCAAAATATATTTGTTGAGATTGTAAATCCCACATAAAAATTACAGGACTTTACATGTGTTATAAGGAGTTGGACTACTCCGGCCTTATACCAATTGATTTTATTGTGAAATTTTAACTTTATTAGAGTTGATTATTCACGTGTTGAGAAGCATTTTGAGAAGCATAGCGGAGATGCAAGATTATAGAGCTTACCATAGACAGAGATAACATGTGACACTGGCTTAGATGCTAAAGGAGGCTTTGAATGTTTCCAATGACCTAGTCGTGTCAAAAATGTATCCACTACATAAGTCACTCTTGGCGGTGGTGGTGGACGTATCATAACATTGGAGTCCATCATTCAGCAATAGGTAAACTTTAGAGCCGCTGAAGAACCTCGAACCCTCCAAGAGAAAAAACTTGGGGATCCCAGGTTCACTTTTATCGAAGAATGTGAATGCAGGATCAAGCGGTACATTTTTGGTTGGTGCCACCACTCGTCCTCCTTGTTGGACTTTTATTTCATATAACGCGCATCTGTATGGATTAGCAGCAATCTGCACCAGCACAAATACCAATCTAACTTTCCCCTCCATGGATCTGCTGAACAACAATATCCACAAGTTAAAAATAAGTATCCAGAAAAAAAATATGTATAATATATAAATAAAACTTCAAAGAGAAATTTACAACCACAACAAAAAAATGTTAGAACAAAGAATCACAAAACGTAAATCGCCAGTACGAGTAATCGAGAACATAAAAATAAAAAACTTAGAACTTGACCTAATTATTACCTTAGGGGCACCGATATGAGAGGGAGAGGAATCAAAGAAATTCCGAAATTCGAAATTCGCAGGTGGAGTGCGATGATGGGAGAGAAATCGACTATATTAGAGAGAGACTGAATATCTTTGTTTTTGTTTTTTTGTTGGAAAAGTTGTTTAAAAAACACCAATAAAGAGTACATATGATAGCGAAAAAAGTTATCCATAACCCAAACGTGACTATCAGGAACAAAAGTTGCGTCTTAAAAAGACACGCTGCCTGAATAAGGTATCACGAGGCAAAACAAAACAAAACTCACAAGGAAAAAGTCGAAAACCAACCTAGCAAACTTATCTGTTATAAATACCCTTAACAGAAACATTTTCATCTACGATCTGTGCAGTTATCACCAGCAGGTTGTGGGGTACTCAATAAGGTACATTGTTATCTTAAAACTCCTTGCAAGACGAATTTGAAGTACCTACTAATACTCTCTCCGGAACGAACAAATCTAGACCTAATAGTACGGTTTTTAACATGATGCACAAGTATATATAAGAACATACACACTTGCTCCTCCACAATCACCACACCATCATTCTTTAATCTCCCATATGCGCGAAGCAAATCACATAATACTCCAAACATCCCTATATCCATTCTTAGTTCACTCACACACTCCGCATTTATATCCTAATAGACTGTTTAGATAACACAAGCGGTTATCATATCTAATAAAGGAAGGGCTAATGAGGGGAACGTCTTTCTATAAGTCTCTGTTTCCTTCTTTTATTTTTCAGCATCATAATGACAAGCAATGTGCAAGCACACATGGTCTCTATATGCCATAGGTCAAAAAGTAAAATCAACAAAAGTTGTCTTCGATCCATATCTAATAATTCAGTAGAACAAACATACACAAAACTTATCACTTATTTGAAAACACAGTTCACAAGAATGCAAATCAAGATCTCATATCAAATTACTAATTGAACATGAAATTCCATTTCTTAACCAAATTAACTCAAAATTGAAGTGGAAATCGACTCGAAAACAATAATGAAAGATTGGATTCAACTTTCAAGTGTAAATTCCGATACAAATCCACCAAATCTAGAGTAAATTGTTCCGTTTAGCTAATTTCAGATAATTTCTTTGCATATTTTCCTGCATTTTCTCGGGAAACAAATAGGAGATAGCGAGAGAGAGAGAGGAAGAAAAGCCTACGATTAAGGGGAAAAGACAATGATGAACATGAAACCCTAGAAAAATACCTAATTTCAATGTAAGCAAATCACAATTCAGTCTTGATATATTTATTAGATCAAGCCAAGGACACACCAAAATCATGATCAAAACTTAAAAATTAAACAAAAAAACCATTGGATTCAAATCTATAAAAAAAACCCAGTAAAAAAGGAACGAGAGAGAGAGAGCAAGAAAGCAAGCGTATGACATAGTGAAAGAGAGATCAAGGGGGTTCACCTGTGAGTGTGTTGCATTGTTGAATCGTTGAATCACACGAAGAAGAAAGCGAGCTTCAATTGGACTCGCCTCTCCAATATATCGCTCGTCTTATTTTGCGACACCCTTTTTCACCTCGTTATATTAGGTGAGCGAGTGAGGCATTTTTTATTTTGGGGACTATACAGTCCCACTTAAGTTAGTCCTACTTCTTACTAAACATGAGTCACAAGTCTTATTAGCACAGTCCAGTCTAGTGAGGCCTACCAAACATGGCCCTAGACTTTAAGAGACTCATTACAATACTGATTGAAAAATTCTAAATTTAAAAAAAAATACAAAATCTTTTAAAATCCTAATTGAATACCGGAAAATACACCACTTGTCCAAGAAAAAGAGAAAGCAATATAGATATAGTGTGAACCGTTATTTGATTTTGTTCAGCCGTGCGTGCTAAGGTTACATTTTTTTGTTAGAATGTGCTTACTCCTTAGGGTTATTTAGAGGGTTTTTAGCAAAAATACTCAACATTTGCATATTAAAATCAGAAATACTCACAATTTCAAACTTAACCAAAGAATCTCACTTTGACATGTTATTTTACCAATGTACCCTTCATTTATTTAACTAGAAACTTGCTGTTACTGACGCTGTCGTCCTGTTTGCCTGAAATTGAATCTCCTCCTCTTCTAAGGCGACACTCCTCTTTACCGACACCATCGTCCTGTTTCATATCGAAACAAGTTTCAGTTATTGGATTATCGCTTTGATTTTCAAATCTCTGTTGTTTTATTTGCAGAAGTATTTTCCTAATTAATTTCATATCGTGGGTGGGTGGGTCGATGGGTTTGGGAGTTTGCAAGGTAACTTCTTGCTATAAATCTTTCACCTACAAACCGAATCATATGTTTTGAAAAAAAGAATCAGGCCGCATTAATTTATTCAAAAAAATAGTGAATTGCAAACACAATGTAGGAATAAAGGTGTCCAATTTAAATCCTTCAAATTACAGATAGTCCATAAACTATGGAAGAACCAACCTTTTTTCGGAGACAACTGGTTCCAGTCTTCTAGTTAATCTCTCGCCATCCCGACTCAAATTTGCAGAAAAAAATTTATTTATTATTTAAAAAAAAACCTTAAGATTGAGAATTCAGAAGTTTTACTTCGCCAGAAATGAAATTGGAGTTCTCTAAACGGAAGAAGGAAGAACGTGAAAGAAGGAAATTGAGTTGAGGTTAACAGAGGTTTCCGTTGCCTTCTTCTCCTCTGGAGAGAGTTAGCGAGAGGGGTAGGAGGAGTTGTGTGAACTGTTTAAGCAGCAAAGGGATGAGTGAAGGGCAAATTTGTAAAACACCATGTCAAAGTGAGTGAGTTTGATTGAGTTTGAAATTGTCAATATTTCTGATTTCAATGTATTTTGCCAAAAACCCTTATTTAGACATGATTCCAAGTCCGCGTTTTACGTTTTCCGTTGAAATATTGGCCATTTATTTCATGCAATGGCTATAAGTGAATTCCTTGTTATAACAAATCTATAGAAGGATTTCCTTAATAGAATATAAAACCATATTTGAATTGTTTAGTATTGCAAGCTATTCCGACAAAATAAAAAAATAAAAAAAGTATTAGAAATTAGAATACTTCGCTACGATCGAATCTTTAAAAAAAAAAACGAATTTCAAAGTAAAAATAAATAAAATATTATTAGAAACTCGCGTCGAACAGCTGCCAAGCAGGTTTGCGCACTTGGTCAACAAAAGAATGAAAAATGAAAAAAGATACATCTTGACTTTTAATCTACAAGATTCGAAGTCAAACAATCTTCTTCTCTACCACTTATCTGCAGTTTCAAGTTCGGTTTTGGTTTGCAAACGGATTTCTTCTGAAAATAACCAAGCCAAGTTCAACTTCCCGGTTGTTAGTGCTGCACTCTGCCCTCAAGCTCAAGGTACAAACTGTTTCCCTCTATCCTTGTTTGCTTTGTAGTCATTGTTTTTTCTTGTGGTTGGGATACAATAGTTTGTTAGTTTTTCGTAATATATATTTTGCTGGAATATATAAATGTTTTTATTCTTAATCGTCAATAGGCGTTGGTGAAATTATTTTGGAAGTAATTTTAAGTTTTATTTCATTATGTTGGGAAAAATGTCATTTTAGTCTCCTTTTACAGGTAACTTAACTTGTTTCAGCGTTTGAGGACCACTAACCAATTAACTAGATTGGAATCATAAGTAATTAATCGCTATGGAAAATGGTATTAACGGTGGTAGCGATCAAACTTCGATTTTTATAGATGACATAGATATTGTACTTGAAGCGTCAAAAAACACCTTGACACCAAAGCTTCCCAGGTGCATCTTCAGAGTTCCTAAAGTGCTCCGCAGACATAACGTAGAGGCATATGAACCTGATATCGTCTCAATTGGACCCTACCATCCTCGAGGAGACGAACAATTTCAAGCTATGGAAAATCTGAAACGCGAGTATTTACGCGACCTTCTCTTACACATGGATAGGTCACATGACAGGGATATGAGTGTAGAAGCATCAATCGATAAACTCATCAATTGCTTTTCAGATCAAGAGAAATTAGAAGGCATGGCCGAATTTGAGAAAAAAGCTCGTGATTTTTATGCACATCCGTTTGATCCTCTTATGAAAATGGAGTTTCTCCACATGATGATACTTGATGGTTGCTTCCTAGTACAAATATTTAGGAAGTTTATGAATGAGAAACAGAGGGACATTAATGACCCTGTATTCAGCATGGATTGCATGTTCCAGTACATATGCCATGATCTTTTGCTCTTAGAAAATCAGATTCCTTGGTTTGTCCTCCAGTACATATATGAGCTCACCGTCGAATATTACCAGCCCCCTGATCCCTCCCTCTCGGTACTCATTCTCACCGCGCTCAGCTCACAACGACAACTGGCCCACAACTGCCAGTCGTATCTGGGACATCTAGCAAGAAATGATGACGAAGATGATAAAAGTGTGCTCCACATTCTCGATCTCATAAGAACTTCCATAGTTTTTTCATTCAAATTACATCCCTATGAGAAACCTTTCTTCGACGCAAAGATACAATTGATAGCTTCAGCAACTGCTCTTTCTGAGGCCGGCATTAAATTCAAAATGAGCTCCGATAAATGTAAAAGCATAATGAACATAGAATTCAAGCGTGGGGTTATTACGATTCCACATCTAGCAATTGGAGAGTTGACAGAATCCATATTCAGGAACCTCATCGCCTTGGAGCAATGCTGTTATGGTCGTTCACATAAAATTACCTCTTATGCCGTTCTGATGGATAATCTCCTCGGTTCTAGCAGCGATATGAAATTTCTTTGTGACAAGAAAATTGTAGGTAACTGGCTGAGCGCTGAAAATGGTTCTGAGTTCTTCAACAAGCTTTACAACGACACGGTGCTTAACCATTTCTACTATGATGGACTCTGTACTGAAGTGGAGGAATACCAAACTGCATTGAAGAGGTGGCAAGAAACTTTCAAGCGTAACTATTGTTCAGATCCATGGAAAGCCACTTCTTGGATTGCAGCATGTATCCTTCTGATTTTAACCGTAATGCAGACTGCATATACCCTTAAGCAATACTATTCTCCAGTTTCTCCTCAAGGATGAAGTTTGTGATTAGTTAAATCTGTGGCATACTTGCATGTAATTCATTTTAATTCTACAATGCATATTTCATATTTCAATTTAGTATAATGTATTTTTTTCGGGTATAACAATATCAAGTCGTATTTGGGTAACGGCTAGGTTTGATTAAAGAGTAAGTGAACAAATGTAGGGGGGTGAGATTTAATATGTGTTGTATGGCTAAGATTGTTTAAAAAAAAAATCTTGCTATTTATTTATTTCTTGTGGAATTGTTAGATGGTTCTTAATTTGAATGCAGATTTGCAGAACTAATGCAATATGAATGTTTGACGTCATATAAATGCTTGTTTCCATATGGATGCTTGTTAGATGGCTTGCTACCATATGAATGCTTGTTAGATGTTTCTTATGTTAGACTAAACCCTAATATATCTCTATCCGGATTTGGTTTCACAGTTAACTTAGGAAACAAGTAAGGTTAGAGTTTAATAAGGACTATACCTTGTACACCAAGTCTTGTGATATACCTGGATTTGATTAGGTGTAATTAAGGGATTTCTTGTGGACTAAGGAATTCACATAGACTTTGGTGTTTTAGTTGTAGGCTTTTAGGGTTTCTAGTATAGTTTGTTTATACGTAGGACTCTGTTTGTACCATACTTCACCAATCCCAAAACTACCAAGCACCGGTCAACTTTGTACCTTTAGAGACCTACTGAAGGGTTCGCGCTGAGGCGCCTCTGCCAAAGCACATGAATTTCTCTCCAACCAAGAGGTCAATCACAACACGACACGTGTTAACACCAGAGAAAGCTCCTAGAATCCCACATCGACCATGGACGAAAACATGAGACTCTTCTCAACTATAAAAGAAGATCATTCTCCCACAATTAAGCTCTCATGATCTTAGACCCTCTAATCCCTTATTAGAACTCACTAATGATGATTATGCCTAATCCCATGTATCGTGTAAACTCTACATTATTAATGAGAACTCCTCTACCTTCGTGGTCGTAACCCAACTTAGGGTGAATCACGTACATCTCGTGTTTGCTTCTCATCTTTATCACATCATACATTATCTCCACTCGATGACCTGAACAATCTAGCGAAGGTCATCTCACCTTGACACTGTACGTTGTTCCAAAGTCCACTCGATTTTGTGCATCAACATTTGGTGCTGTTTGTGGGAAACGACACTGATTTATACTCTCACCACCTTGACCAAGCTGAGTCTTATCTTTCAGACCTTCCCATTCGGTCGAGTACCCCTTTCCAGAATGGGAAGCGAGGAGGGCCAAAGTACCCAGCACAATCCAGCTCTCATGTGTAGTGCGAGGCAGATGAGGGATAAAGGACATGCTGATCTTCATGCCAGAGTCAAGGAGCTTGAAGCACAAAACAGTAAAATGGCGGCCAGGAATGAAGTCCTTCAAGAACAATACATGAAAGTCTTCCAGATGCTCCAGGATGAAAGGCAAGCTCAGCCTCAGGTACCCGTCATTAGGCATCACGAAACCTCTCGAGTTATAGATCGACAGCTCAGTACTCGCCAACTTGGACGGGCACCTGGCCTCAACTTGGAAGGTAGATTCGCTGAACAGCAGCTTCCCCAACAAGGCGTTGATCAACACGAAACTTCTCTCAACCCAGCTATTTCAACCCGAAGCATGAGAAGTAGAAAAAGACATCTTCTTGCAGACGGGGTTGAAGGATCAAAAGTCATGTATTGTGATTGTCGAGACTTCCTAGATCAACGTAGGAAGGAGCCTATTCAAATAAGCTCGAAGATCAACGACCCAATGGTCTTGGAGAAACTTGGTCCTACACTTCCCCCCTAAGCGAGTCGACAACCTGAGGAAGGAACGACAAACCTTTGGAAGACAAGAGGGTGTAGGAGACTCCGGAGGTTACCAACATGCACATTCCAGAAGTCAGCACTTTGAGTCCAGAGAAATGATGTATGTCTCTGACCAAGCTTCCCCACCACCAAACAACGATAGAAACTTGAGAGGAAGAGCTATTTTGGTGCCTGACTCCGCACAAGATCCCATCATCAGACATCTTTTGGAGGAAATAAATAAGTTGAAGGCCAAGCGTCAGCCCGAGATACCCGATTGGAACCACCCTAGGCTTGGCCCGTTGACAAGGAGGATCCTTAGCACCCCTCTCCAAGCAAAGACGAAGCAAAAGTTTGGCTTACAATTGTATACCGGAAAAGAAGATCCGATTGAACACCTTAACCTCTTTGAGTCTACTATGGCGTATCGCATGCATAGTGAGGAGGAGCGATGTCTTCTTTTTCCCTCCACTCTCTCTGGTGGAGCCCTTAACTGGTACTGTCATCTTCAACCCGAAACGGTGGATTCCTTCGACGAACTGAGGAAACTCTTTGTGGCTCAACACATCTTCCAGATTGATCGCTTGCACTCTGCAGATGACTTGTACACCGTCCGCCAGAAGCCTGACAAATCATTATGCGAATATGCCGGTCGCTTTAGCCACGAGCACTCGTTGCGCTGAAGCTGATGACAAGACAGCCCTCAAGGCCTTCACAGCGGGCATGCGTGAGTGTTTCTTCAAATACATAATCAATGCCAATACTTGGAAGACTTACTCCGAGGTGATGACTAAAGCTTACAATCATGCCTTTGCTGAAGCAAATATGTATACATCAAGGGAGCCCCTCTATGACTCTTCCCTCCAACATGTAGGAAGTGAAAGCTCAACTTTACCAAGTGAGAAGGTTTTGACCATCCAGACACATATTGCATCCCCTTCTACTCTACCCAGCGACCTGCTAAGTCACCAAGTCTATTTGTTATATGGCAAGATGAAGGACTTTTACCCTTAACAATCTGATTACAACAAAAGGGATAATGATTTGTATTAAGACAACCAGATGTGAGTGTGCCTCCAACTACTATGACTCTATAGTCAAGCCTCGCTCTTTCAAAGTTGGAGACTAGGTACTGAAGAAAAGGCTACTCAGTGACAATGACTCAAGTGGCAAAACTCTCACTATTATAAGTAAGCATACACACTACAAATGTTTTGATCTTAAGTCGTACGAGATCCTTTGTAACACAAGTCATTAGGCATATACTTAATGAAGAGGCAATTCAGACAACTTCGTCTAATTCTTTTACATTCCAAACATTAGAACATTTGGTCTAACTCTGACCTAACTCTATACTTGAACTCAGAGCTTCAGCATGCAATATACTATATACTCTAACTCAGAGCTTCCTTTACTCAAGGTAAATAAAACTAAGTGGTACAACCAACATGGTTAGCCAAAAAAGCAAGATTCTGATGCATATTCATATATTTCATTAAGCTCAAACCTTGGGTCATATATCCAAACAATGGATTCCATAGCAAAACGTTCATAAGCAACATACATACATGATCATCACTCATGTCATAAGCATCACTCATGTCAATCATCATAAACGTCATACTTTCAACACATTCATACATAAGCCAACTGAGCTTCAAAAGGGTGTCAACATATATTTTTGCCCTTCGACATGTGCTACATTGCACCTTGGTAACTCGCCACTTTTCCTACCAACTAGGTGATGAAGGGACTCACATTCACATCACCAACTAGGTGATGAAGGGTACAACTAGTACTCTAATAAACAATTTTTCCCTTCGGCATGTGTTACATTGCACCTTGGCAACTCGCCACTCTTCCCACCATCTAGGTGATGAAGGAACTCATCTTCACATCACCAACTAGGTGATAAAGGGTACAACTCTAATGAACAATTTTGCCCTTCGGCATGTGCCTCGTTGTTTTCCGGCAACTCGCCATTCTTTCCACCAACTAGGTGATGAATGGTACAATTTGTACCTTAAACAATATTTTTTTTATCCTTCGGCAACCTGCCATCCATTCCCCCAACCAGGTGATAAAGGAACTTACCTTTTTCCTACCAACTAGGTGGGGAATGGTACAACTCGTACCTATGAACTCTTAGCTTTCACAAACAATGGAAAACCCTCAAGCCCTACAATTCAAAAGGTCAACAAGCTTAACTCAACTCAACTAGGGGAGCACTTAAGCCCAACAAAGGTAATAGTCAACAACAAAGAGTATTATTACAAGCCAACAAGGGCTTCAATGTATGTGTGATGCTTCAACAAGCCAACAAGGGCTTCAATGTATGTACAATGCTTCAACAAGCCAACGAGGGCTTCAACGCATATATGATGTGTCAACCTAATATTGCCCACAATTCTCTTCGACAAGTTATAAGCTTTACTAACCTAGAAAGCTACACATGGTATACAATGGCCAAATTTTTACAAGATTAATGTCATCGACATGTCTATCGCAATATCATGGTGGTCACTTGCCAAAGCTCTTCGACCATCTTGCATCTGCTTCAAGGCACTCAACAAGTACTTCAATTCAAAGCTCTTCAACAAGCTTCAGACACCATCAAGATTCAACGCACCAGAACGAGTTCCAACCTTCACTGGGGTTTAGCAAGGGACCAAATAAAGAAAAATTAAATTTATATGGTCTCGCGAGAACTTCAGACATTTCCCTCTTCAACAATGTAAACACATCAACCCTGGTGTTGGTTCTCAAAGGCATCGTTGAAAGGTAAATAAATTTATATAGTTTTTCGAGAGCTTCAAGCAACGCAAAAGCTCTGACTCTTCAATCACTTAGTTTGAAACTTGCAATATAAAGCATCATTTAGCATCGTGCACTTATACCAGAAAGTTAAACATCAGAGCTTTGAAAATCGTTTGGGCTCCTAGGGGTATGTGTTGGAAATGTGCCCTAAAACCAATCATATGATGATACTTTACGGACATTTCAACTGTTAAACTAATTTAGTTTAATATAAAGGGCAAAGTTTATTGTTTAAAGTAGTCTCATATAAATGTTATATGCTTAAACAATAAGTCCAAGGAATATGTGCTTAGAAGAATGTAATCTAAACAAGTTAGGTTCATGAGACCATTCTCGATCATATACATATCCTAAACGTTCCTGATCATAGGATTGCCAATTGGGCATTGACAGTCCGTTAAGATCAGTACGTGCTATATCTTCTCTCAGGGAGAGTGACTAGTCTCGAGTCATTGGTGTAACTGACACCAAGATAAGCATGTAGGTGCTCAATATAGAATGAGTCCACTGAACACGATCAACGAGGAGTTCTCATACTCATGTCACATGAGAACTCATGGTTGGGATAATGCAAAGTAGTCATTTGACCTGAGGCATCATAGTTGTCTTGTGGTTAGGTCCTTGATCTTTGACTATGTCAAAGTCACCCCATCAGAGGGTGTCCACGACATGGTTGGGGTTAAGCCACTTAGCCATGGAGGCAAGTGAATGCGCAACAAGGGATCTCTAACCTTCAAACCGTTTGAGGGAGAATACTCTATGATATGATTAAGAATCTCTGGCCAGAGTATGAATGAGATTTAGGAAATCGTTCCAAATCACATTCAATGTAATAATATAAGTAATGGAATCACATTGGATAGTAGACATGAATAAACTATCAAACCAAACAATGTGGTCGAGAGTATTGTATTAGAGAAAGACCGTATTGCATTGCAATCCTAAACTGAATAGGTTCTCCACCTCTTCTGATTAGCTTGGGTAGCCATGACATACTGCTAGGTGTCACTCATGGTTTGTGGAAGCCCTAAAGGTGTATAATCACTAAAGGGAGAATTGAAAGTATGTTTCAATTCACAATTGATTTGAAAGAGTTCTAATCCTCCACTGCCTCGCTAAAAGGAACCTAATGGATCGTACACCGTGTAAGGTAGAGATTGATGAAATAATGGAGATGAGTAAGGATAATTAAATGGTTTAATTATTTATGGCAAGGATTAATTAATATGTTAATTAATCAAACGAATAAGTTCGTTATAGACCACGGGTTAGTTTTGGGCTTCAAGGCCTAATGGGCTTCGAACGTCAAGCCCATTGACTTAAGTTGTATGACAACTTAATGACTAATGAAACATAAGGGCCCAAACAGCCCAATGAACCCCTATGGCCGGCCATTTAGAGAATGTGTAGTGAATTTGCTTTAATTGCAAGTTGGCCACTACATTGTGAGGTGCTATAAAGGCAACTTTATAACATTTCAACATTAAGGTTTTCTTTGGGGAAAATATGAGAACACAAGCTCTCTTTTCTCTCTAAGAGGCCGGCTACCCTAGAGGAAAATAGCTAGCAATCTCACTTCCTCTAGGTCACTCATCTCCTCACCAATGCTCTCCTTGGTGTGGAAAAATTAGAGGTTCTCAATTTTGAGAACTTGGAGAATCCTCTTCTTCCATCCTCCTCCAAGAATTCTATGGAGCTAAGAAGCAAGGAATGAAGGCCCTCTCCTTGGGTGATTAGCCTTTGCTTATGCAAAGAGGAATCAACAAAGGTATATGAATTCTCAACTCACTTTGTTCTTGACTTGAGTCATGGTTCACCATATCTACTAGGCTTTGAATTTCTTGGGTAAAGTTTTGTTTTTGAGTGCATACAAGCATGATTCCGCCTTTAAGATGTTAATTGCATGCTATTGATGTTGCTCAAATGAACTTGGTTTTCCATAAATTTCCCTTCAGTATGGTGGGAAGGAAGCTAATTTATGGGTTTTTCGAAGTCGCAAGCACTTTCTACTGTAACATTTACAAGAACTCCGAAGGCAAATGCTTCAACATTACTTCTTTGCTTCAGCAAGTGCGAAGGAAGGTAACAAGAGCTTCGGTGTGTGTGATACTCCTGTAAAGCTTCCCACATGCGAAGGTCCAAAACTTCCCACATGCGAAGGCCTAGAGCTTCCCACATGCGAAGGTCCAAAACTTCCCACATGCGAAGGCCTAGAACTTCCCACATGCGAAGGTCCAAAGCTTCCCACATACGAAGGTCCAAAGCTTCCCATATGCGAAGGCCTAGAGCTTCCCACATGCAAAGGTCCAAAACTTCCCACATACGAAGGCCTAGAGCTTCCCACATGCGAAGGTCCAAAGCTTCCCACATGTGAAGGTCCAAATCTTCCTACATGCGAAGGTCCAAAGCTTCCCACATGTGAAGGCCTAGAGCTTCCCAAATGTAAAGGCCTAGAGCTTCCCACATGCGAAGGTCCAAAACTTCCCACATGCGAAGGCCTAGAGCTTCCCACATGTGAAGGTCAAGAGCTTCCCACATGCGAAGGTCTAAAAGCTTCACACTTACGAAGATAAAAAAGCTTCAACTATAAGCTTCCAAAAAGGGGCCACTCACGGAAGGAAGACTACAAATCTTTCAAGGGCGATACTCAATATTTTGGTACTTTGGCGCTCAGGAAGATCAAGACCCTTCACTCGGCAACCCTCCTCGATCGGAGACTTGGGGGGACTCCTATATATGCTACTACACCTCGGTACTTGAAAGTTTCGTGATTACTTAAGTCACTTGAATGTTACAAGTCCCCAATCGAGAAGTTTTTCCTCACTCGGGAACTTGGGGGAGCACTGTTTGTACCATACTTCACCAATCCCAAAACTACCAAGCACTGGTCAACTTTGTACCTTCAGAGACCTACTGAAGGGTTCGCACTGAGGCGCCCCTGCCGAAGCACATGAGTTTCTCTCCAACCAAGAGGCCAATCACAACACGACACGTGTTAACACCAGAGAAAGCTTCTAGAGTTCGACATCGACAGCGGACGAAAACATGGGACGCTTCTCAACTATAAAAGAAGATCATTCTCCCACAATTAAGCTCTCATGATCTTAGACCCTCTAATCCCTTATTAAAACTCACTAATGATGATTATGCCTAATCCCATATATTATGTAAACTCTACATTATTAATGAGAACTCCTCTACCTTTGTGGTCGTAACCCAACTTAGGGTGAACCACGTACATCTCATATTTGCTTCCCATTTCTATCACATCATACATTATCTCCACTCGATGACCTGCATTATCTCCACTCGATGACCTGAACAATCTAGTGAAGGTCATCTCACCTTGACACTTTACGTTGTTCCAAAGTCCACTCGATTTTGTGCATCAACAAACTCTATTAGACTTATGCCTATAAATACTTCAGGTCCCTCTCATACTACAATGATCACAAAGCCCCAAACACCCTATATAGTTTCATGATTAAGGTGCAGTAGTGAGGAGAAAGTCTCTAGTTTCTTTTCTGCTAAAGTTCTTCTTTCTAATCACTATGTCAACTAGTCAAGGTTAGTATTTATACTTATGTGTTTTAATGGCATGGACTAATAAGGACCTACATGTGGTATCAAAGAACAGTTTGTGCTATCAAGACCATGAAGGAATCAATCGCCATATATATGTTCTTCTGCAATTTTTGGTTTTACATATATAAGACTGTTATAAAGATTGTTCATGTATATATATGTATGTTTGCGATTTCAAGTTGAACTGCATGTGTCGATTTTCTTCTGCAATTTCAAGGTTCAGATTTGAGTATATATATATGCACATGATCGTGATTTTTGAACCCCTCTGCCATATCATGTTTTGATTGCCTTTAGTTATATTTCACATGATTTGGTTTTTACATATTGTTGCAACTTACTCGACTAAGTTATAGAATTAGTTTGTTTGCTATAACATTATATATCTTGCTATAACAATTTGATCAGGTTATATCATTACGTTTTGTTTTACTATTGCAATTTCCATTAAAGTTTACATTCATATATGCTTTCTGGATATTTTAGTATATGAATTATTGGTTTGCAATAGAGTTACTTATATGCATATGTATAGTCAATTGATAAATTATATATATATATATATATATGTATATGCTTACTGCAAATTAGTTTTAATCTGGTATTTGTGCATGAATGTTGGAATTGTTTTAGGTTAGTTTGATCTGGCCTTAGGGTTTTTCTCGGTTTTCACTCAAAACCTTACAAATTCTAAAATTCTAAATCTTGCATAACAAAACCTAAAACACCTGTGCAGTTTTACAAACTGATTCAAACAACAATTAAGTAAAATTCAAAGTGTTTGAATATCAAATTAAAATCATTGAAACAAACTTAAAGATATGATCAATGTTTTTCTATGGATTTTTGCATCAATATTGGCACAACAAACGCAAAGGCTTGGTGTAAAAGGTTTATAGAAATTCAAAGTTAATTGATCAGTTGCATTGTCACGTTATAACATGTATGATAGATCCATCAAACAAAGCTTCAGTTTTGATCCATACATGGTTCAATTAATAGACAATGGCATAGTATAGAATGATATTATGTGAATTCATAAAAGTCTCCTCTTGCCACAAAGGTGTGGACTAACTTTTATACAATAAGTTCATATTTATTTTGTTCTAGTACTACCAACATGTTGTAAACTCTCTTGCCATAAAGGTGTGAGTCTATGTATGTGTTTATGAAGTTAATTATAAATTTCCAGCAACTCAAGTTCTCAACACTCCCATGAACACAATCCAAACCCTAACTGAAAGCAATTTCAAAAAGTGGAAACAAGATTTAGAATATACTCTAGGCTATTCCGATTTCGATATTGCATTGATTGGAGATGAACCAGTTCTGCTTGAAGGAGATGTTTCTGCTGACTTGAAGACCAAGCATGACAAGTGGGTTAAGGCTAACAAGATGGCGTTGATCACCATGAAGAAGTCGAAATCTGATTCGATTAAAGGAGGAATTCCAAATTTCAACTCTGCCAAAACATACCTTGCTTCAATTGAGGCAAAGTATATCGAGTCTGAAAAGATAGAAACCCACCAAATGATGAATGCCTTGATGACCTTGAAGTACAATGGCAAGGATGTGTTCGAGAACACATTCTTAGTCTAGCTGAAGTAGGTGCTAAACTCAATGATCTCAGAGTCAACATTAGTGACTCTTTCCTAGTGCATGCTGCACTTAATTATCTTCCTCAATAACACTCTCAGATGAGGAGCTCTTATAATTCCTCAAAGGATTCTTAGACTCTCAATGAGTTAGTTGTCATACCCGTTCATGAGGAACAAAATCTTAAGGATGAGAAGATGACCAAACTAGTGAATCTAGTCCAAAACAATGCTAGTAGTTGAAATCCTAAGGAGAAGAAGGTGGCTACAAGGAACAAACCAAAATGATTTAATGTTAACAAACCTGTTGGATTAAGTTGCTTCTTATGCAAGAAATTCGAAAATGTTAACAAACCTGTTGGATTAAGTTGCTTCTTATGCAAGAAATTCGAACACATGAAGAAGGATTGTAAAAAGTACAAGCGTTGGAGTGCAAGGAAGAAGACCAAGGAGGCTAGAGGTCAAGATCAATGGATTTCACCTATTTTTGAGTCTAATGTGGTTGAAATCTCTTATGAAACTTGGTGGATTGATTGTGGAGCAACTATTCATGTGTCTAATTCCTTGCAGGAGTTCATTTGTAGGAGAAAGCCAAACAAGGATGAAGTAGCAGTGTTTGTTGGCAATGGAGTCAAAGTGGAGGCTGAATTTATTGGCGTATTTAGACTTGAATTAGATTATGGATTTGTTTGATGTCATTTATAAACCTTCAATTCGAAGTAATTTGATTTCAGTTAGTAAGCTTGTTAGACAAAAGTTTAAGTTTGAATTGGAAGAAGATGATTTTAATATTTTTCGAAATTCTGTTTTTGTTTGGTAATGGTTTATTGATTGATGACATGTTTTAGCTTAACTGCAAAACGTCTAAATTGGTTATGAACACTGTGGGAGAGAAAGGAAATTTAGACAAAGAAACCTCATCCATGTTATGGCACAAGAGACTAGGTCACATTTCGAAAAAAAAATTGCAAACCCTAACCAAGGACAATGTTCTTCCTTTAGTAAACTATGCAGACTTTGATGTGTGAATAGATTGTATCAAAGAAAAATTTACTTAAGAAGGGTTCAACTCGAAGCCAAAACTTGCTAGAAATCATTCACATAGACATCTGTGGTCCATTCCCAACTCCAACTCATGATGGATACAAGTATACAAGTATTTCATCACTTGTGTAGAGGACTTTTCACATTATGGTCATTTATACCTTCTAGCTGAAAAATCAAGGGCGTTGGCTGTCTTTGAAATCTACAAAGCTGAAGTTGAGAATCAACTCAACATGAAGATCAAACTTGTATGCTCGGGTAGGGGATATAACGACCCATCCTTAATTTTATTGTATTTTATTTGATGAACGTGTAAATTTACCAAAATGCCCTTGAACGGGTTAAGTGGAAGTCCTATGTGGACGTTTGAGCTATTTATGAATTTTGAATTCTTACCTGTTGTATTCTCGTAGTACTCTTTTCTACGAGCGCGTGAGCGCGAACGGGATGAAAATCCGACATGTAACGGAAACGTTTCGTACGTTTAAATATTATTTCCTGTTATGGAAATGTGGTGGTGTGTGTACCAGGCGGGATCCAATTGCCCGACCTAATTTGGAAAAAATGTCCTTTCTTCTCTTTTTCCCCCTAACCTCTCTTTTTCCCCTCACTCTTCTTTTTTCTGCTCTTCTCTCTTCTCCCGTGAAAAAAGCACAGTGGCCACACAAATTCCTTCGAACCGAGCCAAACCACTACCACCATCTTGTTCGTTGTAACTCACTGAGTTCAACGGTGCAAGCTGATTGCCCAAACACCATACCGTTTGACGGAAATCGCACACAGAAGAACCGGACTTTTTCGGTGAGTTTCTTGAAAATAACGACCAAGGTGAGACTTCTAACCACCATTAGCATCCAGGTGTTGAGTAGATGGATTTTCATCCTAAAATTGTGTGTTTTGGTTGTGTTTTGAAGTAGATCAGACCTCAGGTGTAAACCGAGACTTCCAGGCCAATTTCTGGCCGTTTTCGACCACTTTTTGAACTCCAAACCAGTATAATCTTGTTCCCTTTCTCTCTAGCTTCATTTTGACATGTGGGTCGTGTAAATTGGTTGAGAAATGAAGAAGTTACGAATTTTTGACATTTTTCCAGAAACCGGCGAGTTTTGACCGGTGACGGGTGGCAGCGCCAATGACCGGAGTAAGTTGTAACGGCGACCAGTTCAGACCAGACTAAACTTGGTCCAGACCGAACCGCGACGTCAGCAAACCGGTTTAAACTCGATCCAGACCGAGAATATTTCCTAGGTATATTCCTTTAACGCCGTTAGGAATATTCGGTTAGATTTAACGGATATATCGGAATCTTCTGTTAAATCTAACGCCGTTAGTTTGACCGGTTCAGTTTGACCGCCCGTGTGGGTGCATGAGACCAGTTTTTCGACTTCCGTCAATTCGAGGCGACTCGTGAGGACGCATACTACCTCGGGGCAGTACGTATGGTATTTATCGAAGTGTTTTGGACCTCTGTGTTGGGCAAACCAAGGATAAATGTCATTTATTAATTTAATTAGTAACCTTTATGAGTTTAATCATTACTATAGTGATATCTCATATAGGTAAGGCTTACCACAAGAAGTACAAGGGTCAGGCAAGGCAACGCGGCTACGACCCAACTACATATCAGTGAGTAGGCTTTGTTTTGAGAAACTAATATTATTTATATTATTTCTCACTATGATTTTATAATTGATTTCTCTATCATGCCATGCTTTTACTTATGAGTCAAGTATAAAGAAATTATATTATGTTGAGACGTGTGAAACTGTAATGGCATGATCATGTGTATATTTTCTGCTCATCATACATGCATTCACCAGTGTCTAGTACTCGTCCGGACCAGTACCAACCTTCACGTGTATGTTCACATCCACACCGTTATGCTCACTTTGGATCCATCGTAGGTGCCAGCCTGTACTAGTCTGCATTAAGCAGCTAGGACTCGTATGTGACGCGATTATCGCCAGCTTCACGTGATCATAATACTGAGCATATATCCATTACACCCAGCCTGTTTCATGTAGCTACTTTTTGCATGGACATGTGTGATTGCATATGTCGATGAGCATATATTATATATTTCTATGTTGTTGAGTATGTTATATGTTGAGGAGATTTTGGTATTATTCATACCTTTGGCCTAGATGCCTTTATACTATTTTGATGACAAATATTATATTATGTTGAGATAAAAATGTTTAACCGTATCTTTGAAAATTTTCATACTATACGTAGTATGATTTTGGAAAACTATACAGGAATTGTTAAAGAGGGGTTATTATGTTGTGAAAAACAAAGGTTTTAGAAATGTTTATTTTTGCCCACTCACTCCTTCTGTTTTGCGCCCATCCAAGACGTAGTAGCTGGACTAGTGGTGAGCGCGACCATGCTGGTGTATACGACTTCCGCACCAGATAAATGTAGGATTTCTTCCTCGTACTAGTATGTTTTATCCATCCTATTCAGGATGGGAATAATTTGTACTTTCTTTACTGTATTTTATCTATGCTCTGAACATCTCATGCTTTGTATTAAGGGTTCTACCCGTGCTTCTGCGTACTCTACTGCATGATTTTAATAATTTTAGACTTTGGTTTTATTTCATTCAAAATTTCCACTTCATCTGCATGACATGGCTTTCGTCACCCTCTAGGGTGTCGGCTAGCATGCCTCGATTTCAATACCCTTCGGGATATCCTGGTCAGGGTGTGTCAGATTGGTATCAGAGCATAGGTTTAGACAGTCTTGCATTTGTCACACTTGTGATGTTAAGCACTAATAATTCTTGATCTTTTCTATGTCACCTCGTCGAGCACTCGCTCGCACATCAGGTGAATCTAGTACACCTGACATGTCTGCTTTTAATCTCGGGCAGTTTAGTGAGGCTATTGCCGATGCCTTTCGGACATCTATTCGTCCTCCTTAGAAAAATAATTTGGAGCTTGCTTCTAATTTGCGAGTAAAACCATTTCTTGGTCCAGAGACTCCTGAAGAAACCGAGGCTTGGCTTGAGCATGTCGATAAAACTTTTCGTGCTATGCAAAGGCAGGGAAACTTTCCAGTTGAGCAGTGGGTCCCTACAACAGTGTGGTTTCTGTAGAGTCAAGCCCATTCTTGGTAGACTACATGAGGATTGGAGCACTTTTAAACAACGGTTTGACCACAAGTACCTTCTGAGTATTGGGCAAGAAAAAGAGATGAGTTCATGAGCTTGAAATAAAAGAAGATGACCTAAGAGTACAAAAGACAGATGGATTGTTGATGCAGGGTGATCGCATGTTTGTGCCTAATGTTAAGGAGTTGAAAAAGGAGATTCTTGATGAGGCACACATTTCAGCTTATGCTATGCATCCTGGTAGCACTAAGATGTACCACACTATCCGACCTTTCTACTATTGGTCAGGTATGAAAAGAGAAATTGCCGAGTATGTGAGCCGATGTCTAATTTCTCAACAAGTCAAGCTAGAGAGGAAGAAACTGTTTGGATTGCTACAATCACTTCCTATACCCGAGTGGAAATGGGAAAATATCACCATGAATTTTGTGTATAAACTACCGTATACACAGGGTGGCTATGATGGTATTTGGGTGATTTTCGATCGACTTGGCTCGACTTTTCATCACTGGGATTGTCAAGTATCATGGTGTTCAGGTTAGTATCATTTCTGATCGTGATCCCAGATTTACTTCTAAATTCTGGAAAGCATTTCATAAAGCCTTGGGTTCACAGCTACTCTACAGCACTGCATATCATCCTCAGACGGACGGATAGTCCGAAAGAACTATTCAGACTCTCGAGGATATGTTAAGGTCCTCAGTTCTTCAATTCGAAGACAAGTGGCATGATCACCTACCTTTAATGGAGTTGCTTACAACAATAGTTATCACTCGATTATTGGTATGTCACCATTTGAGGCGTTGTACGGCAAACTGTGTCAAACCCCATTGTGTTGGTCAGAAGTTGGCGAGAGAGCTTTAGTAGGTCCAGAGTTAGTGGACGAGACAACTCAAAACATTCAGTTAATCAAGAATAGCTTGAAAACTGCACATGACCGACACAAGAGAATTGAAGACGAACATTCTACTAACAGAGTTTATGCAGTTGGTGATTGAGTATTCTTGAAGCTGTCACCGTGGAGAGGCGTAGTACGTTTTGGGAAGAGAGGAAAACTAAGTCTTCGCTATATTGGTCTGTATCAGATCATTAAATGAGTTGGTGAGGTTGCTTACCAACTTGATTTACCTCCATAACTTTCGAGGGCACACAATGTCTTCCATGTCTCTATTCTTCAGAGATATGTTTCTGATCCTACTCATGTGATCCGACCTCATCCTTTGGAGATCTATTTGAATTTGACTTATGATGAGGTACTTGTTACAATTCTCGATTGGAAGGAGAAAGTTCTACGGAACAAAACTGTCAGATTAGTGAAAGTCTTGTAGAGGAATTACGTGGTTGAGGAAGCCACTTGGGAGACGGAGGATCGTATGAGAGATCTTTATCCGTATTTGTTCTTTGACTCTACTTCTATGTAGTGTAGAAATTTCGAGGAGGAAATTTTCTTAAGGGGGTAGGTTGTAACGACATGTCCCTAATTTTATTTTCTGAACATGTAAATTTACCAAAATGCCCTTGAACGGGTTAAGTGGAAGCCCTATGTGGACGTTTGAGCTGTTTATGAATTTTGAATTCTTACTTATTGTATTCTCGTAATACTTTTTTCTACGAGCGCATGAGCGCGAACGAGATGAAACTCCGACGTGTAACGGAAATGTTACCTGCGTTTAAATATTATTTCATGTAATGACGTGTACCAGGAGGGATCCAGTTGCCCGGCTTAATTTGGGAAAAATCTCCTTTCTTCTCTTTTTCCCCTGACCACTCTTTATCCCCTCACTCTTCTTTTTTCTGCTCTTTTCTCTTTTCCCATGAAAAGTGCACAGTGCACAGTGGCCACACAAATTCCTTCAAACCGAGCCAAACCACTACCACCATCTTATTCGTTGTAACTCACTGAGTTCAAAGGTGCAAGCCGATTGCCCAAACACCCTACCGTTTGACGGAAATCGCACACGGAAGAGCCAGACTTTTCCGCCGAGTTTCTTGAAAATAACGACCAAGATGAGACTTCTAACCACCACCGTTAGCATCCTCATGTTGAGTAGATGGATTTTCATCCTAAAATCGTGTGTTTTGGTTGTGTTTTGAAGTAGATCAGACCTTGGGTGTAAACATAGACTTTCATGCCAATTTCTGACCACTTTATGAACTCCAAACCGATATAATCTTGTTCCCCTTCTCCCTAGCTTTTGACATGTGGATCGTGTAAAATGGTTGAAAAATGAAGAAGTTACAAATTTTTGAAATTTTTCTAGAAACTGGCGAGTTTTGGCTGGTGGCGACCAGCTGCGGACGGAGGTGGGCGGCGGCGCCGGCAACCGAAGTAAGTTGCAGCGGCGACCAGTTCGGACCGGCATGAACCCGGTCTAGACCGAACCTTGATGTCAGCAAACCGGTTTAAACCCGATCCAGACGGGAAATATTCCCTAGCTATATTTCTTTAACACCGTTAGGAATATTCCTTTAGATTTAATAGAGATACCGGAATCTTTCGTTAAATCTAACGCCGTTAGTTTGACCGGCTTAGTTTGACCGCGCGTTTGGGCGCGTGGGACCAATTTTTCGACTTCCGTCAATTCGAGGCCACTTGTGACAACGCATACTACCTCGGGGCAGTACGTATGGTATTTTTTGTAGTGTTTTTGTTACAACCCGTCCCAAAATTTCATGTAAAATTACCGAAATACCCCTAGCGAACAAATGTTGACTTTTTTCGAAACGACATGTGGAAATTACTTTCTTTACATATTCAAGTAGTACTCGTCGATGCGAACACGTGAACGCAAGTGGAACTCAATTTGGAGTTAAAATGAATATTTTACGGAACTTTAAAGTTAAGCGACATTTTTGTAATTTTATGCCCGTAAGTTAATTAGGGTTTATTGGGTTTTGACCTAGTTGCTGTGCAGCTATCTCTCTCTCTCCCCGACCTCACTCTCTCTTCCTCTCTCACCCTCCCATTCTTTCTGCCAAAACACATACAAACACCCAAAACCCTAGATTTTGGAACTATCACAAAACCGTCGAAACACCACCCAAGACCATAGCCATTATGATCGTCTCATCGTCCTCAACGAGACTGTGATTTCAGAATTCCCAAACTCGAACCAAATCGGCCAAACCGATATCGGAATGGAAACGACAAACTGTCCATCGAACTTTTGTACAATCCCGACCTAAGTAAGTCTCGAAACCATTTCCATTGGTTTTATCACGTTGAGTAGGTTCGATTTTATATAAAGAACGTAAATTTTGGTGCAGTTTTGGAGTAGAACGGATTCAGGGTTTGTCCGAGACTTCCCGGCCAATTTCAGCCCACTTCCGACCATTTTTCTGGCCCCAAATTGGTATGAAAATATTCTACTCTTCAATACCTTCAATTTTGGTTGAGAAATGAGGAAGATAGAAATTTTGGAAGTTTTGGAACAATTTCGGTGAATTTTTCCAAATTCTGGCTAACTAGACAGTGGCCAGCGGCGGCTCCGGCGACGGGCGACCTACGACCGGTGATAGGTTGAAGGAGACGGAATATTCCGTCTGACACACCCCACCCTCGATACCCACGTGGATACCGAGTGCGAGCGTGCTGGCCGACACTCGTAAGTGACGAAGCCATTAAATGCATGACAACACTTGTGAAAACGAAATTAAATTCTATTAAAGTTGCAAAATCCAATGTCAACATGCATATGGTTCAGAGCGTACTAAATTTGAAACAGCAGAATCAAATAATAAACTGAGTTCCTAGAATCTCTATCCATAACAGGGATGGATATTATTATAGAAACTGGAAGAAAGAAGAATCCCTACATGGTCGGGATGAAAGATCAGAGCTGCCACGTAGAAGTCTCGACCTCGCCAGATGCTATCTCACTATGTCCTGAAGGGGGCGCAAAAACAAAAGTGTGAGTGGACAAAAATCAAAGTTTTCGCAAAACCTTTCTCTTTTCAACATATTAACCCCCTATTTGGAAATCCAGTATAATCGTAAAAACATACTATCATACTATAGTTCAAAAGGTACTTTATGAGTATACTGAAACATATCAAATGTATAATATTCATAAACCACATTTCATAATTTCAACATAATATAATACGGGAAAAACCAACACAGGGTATATGCGCGATCACCCATGTACGGGTTGAGGAACAGCCTCTCAATCACCGTACAAGTCCAATACGTTATCCAATAATTTGTACTCCTAGTACCACACACATGTAAGTCCTGGCGCCGCAGCGCGTCACACCCGAGTCCTTACGTAGTGGGGCCTTTCCCCATAAACAACAATAAACGTAAGACAAGCTTGCACTAAGGTATTTACCGGACAATACCCCTGGAGTACAGTGCGTGTGACCCATACATGTGAGAACTGTCCTATGGCCATGAGAACGGTACTACAACGTAGTGAAAGCATACCTAGTGTGTTTGAAAACATACATACATACTCATGTGTATAGATATAAGGTACAATAACCATTTCATAATTTCCAAATATTTAGTATTTCATAAAATAATATTTCCCAACGGAAATCATATGTCAAATACCAACATAAATGCATACTCGAAATCATAGTCCAAAACCATTTACTAAAGTAACCATAAATAACCAAACCTTATATAATCGAATATATATGTGCATAGAAGCCAATAATCAAATATCAATTTACCCATAGAATTATCATATCCCAAAATAGTTTCACAATATATATATATACCCATATATATCATATAAGGTCACGCAATCAAAATCATGCTTCGAAAACCATTTAGAATCATATAAATATCCAAATTATAAATATTTCAAAGCATAGAAATCATTTATTTAAAACAAAAGTCCACTCACTGGTATTCGAGAGTGAAATCTCCCTCGGTGTTGCCCTCCTCGAAGCGTTGCGTCGAAGAATTACCTGCTGTCTGTATTCGCCATTCTTATTTGCTGTTAAATAAATCTCAAACAGTGGAACACTAGCTGCAGCAGTAGCAAGCTGCCACAAGTCTACCATAGCTTTCTTCTTTATCTTCGCAAAACAAAACTAGTGATCTGTCATTATATATTAAAGAAAATGACTAATACTCCTTCTCAGGCCGTGGATACCTTTGAAAGATTGGAGTGCGTTGCCCAGAAATAATTCTAGACACGTGGCTTAGCTTAAGGTGCTTTTCCTCTTTCCCAGAGAACCATATTAGAACTTATTCATCATTGGAAAGACGAAATGGACAAAACTTAGTCTTCCCCCTTCTCCCATACTTGAGTAAGTATGCCCCCTTCTTTCACCTGATGAAATCCAGTTTCCTTGGTAAGTGGCACGCCTAACTCAGCCATGCAAGCCTGCATTCGATCATCTCTGCCGTATAACCCAGGATAGCGCTGAATGCACCGGTCCTGCATCTTTTCCAATTCCACCACCAAAGGATAGCTTATAGCAAAACCTCCTCCGCCATAGGCCATAGAATACGAGAAAAATATGTTCTGAATATGGCTCTCCGACGAGCTTCCCACATAATAAAATTGCTTGTGGTCATACTTGTTAAGAATCCTCACCACATTTTCCACCATAAAAAACCGTGTCATCGTCCCCCATTACAAACCATCTCACATCCTTCACTCCGAGCCTTAATGTCTCCGAAACCACCCTTGAAATCCTCAACGCAGATCGCTGTCCCTGACGATTGGTGTATTTAAATCTTCTGATGTCACCTGAAATCCGAATCTCGGGTAGCCCCTCATTTCTTCTTGTGCTTACCTTTTTTTTTTTTTTTTTTTTTTTGTCCAACCAAACTACCCCGCTAGTCTCCTTAGGCCGCCACCAAACTTTCATGTATTCCTTCCTCTTCTCCCACAATTTCGACGAAGCAGCTATCCCAAACATAATGTGTTTAATCTCCGTGTCGAATCTCTGAGGCTTTTGATAAAGTGCAGGCACTTGTGGGGATTCGTCGTCGTCTTCTCTGTCGCCCTCCCCAAAGTTGAGATCAGCCGAAGTAGTGACATTGGAGATGGATTCCAGATGGCGTTCGGTCGAGGGATCTAAAGCAGTGGTTGGACAATCTTGGGGGTCGTAGAGAAAGCGGTTGGAGTAGTGGAGAACATAGAGAACAGAAATGGTTAGGAAAACCCAAGTGAAGGTGGCTTTGAAGCCTATCATTGGAGGAGCCACTAGTGCAGGGGATGATTTCTTTCTGGAGTCTTCGAGTTTGTGGTTGCTGTTGGTGCTGCTACCTCTCATTTCTGTTGAATGTTTAGAAATTGAGGGAATTAGCTGCACAGCCACCAATTCATAAACCCAAAAACCCTAACTTTAACCTACGGGGTGGAAATTACTAAAATGTCCCTACACTTTAAAGTTTCGTAAAACGTTCGTTTTAACTCCGAATCGAGTTCCGCTTGCGCCCACGCGTTCGTATCGACGAGTACATCATGAATATGGAAAGAAATAAATTTTCAGAAGTCGTCTCGAAAAGTCAACAAAAGTCAACATTGACCCTAGGGGTATTTTGGTAATTTCACATACATTTTGGGATGGGTTGTAACACCGTCACAGTAACAGAATATTCCTGACGGCGTCAGCATATTCCGTTAGTTCAAGTATATTCCGTTAACCTTAACTGACGCCGTAAAGTTTAACGGCACCATTAGAACTTCAACAGCGCGTGGAGGTGCGTGCCAGCGCGTGACGACACGTGCCAGCGCGTGACGACACGTGCCAGCGCGTGACTATAGTGTGTGTGACCCAAACATGTGAGACTTGTCCTACGGCCGTGAGACGGTACTACAACGTAGTGAAAGCATACCAAGTGTGTTTGAAAACATACATACATATGTCATGTGTAGAAGTGAAGAATATCATATACTTCATAATTTCTCAAATATTTAAACATTGCATAAATAGCATTCTCATCGGAGTCATATATCAAATACCAATATTTATGCATACCCGAAATCATAGGCTAAAACCATTTAATAATAATATATATCCATATATATTCAAATCTCAAAATCATTTCATAATATATATATATATATATATATATATACATATATATATATATGCGTGCCTCAAAAACACTTAAACTCATAATTATGTCAAAGAAATAATTATTTTCAAGCATATAAACCATTTAAGAAAACAAAAGTCCACTCACAAGTGATCGGGAGTGAAATCCCCCTCGGTGTTGCCCTCCTCGAAGTGTTGGGTCGAAGGATTACCTATTTAATATTAGGGGAAAGTGTTAAGAACATCCCTAATATAAGTTAATAAAGCCCTTATATGAAAAGAACCCAAAAATAATACTATTTTAGCGAAAACGGGCTCGAAAAATGATTTCCGGGGCCCGAAAACCTTGCCTCCGCCGTCCACTGCCGTCGGCGCCGCCACGCGCCGGGAAACGGCCTGACGCGCCGGCCAAGCGCTGGCACGCGCCTGATGACGTCATCCCACGCGCAGCTGACGTCAGCCACGCGCCTGCTGACGTCAGCACTGTTAGATTTAACGGAATGTACCTTTTCTGACGGAATATTCCGACGCCGTCAGAAATATTCCGTTACCATTTGTGGAATATTCCTTCTTCTTCTTCCTCTCGCTGGTCGCCGGAGCCGCCGCCGGCGCTGCCGTTCTCCGCCACCTGGTTCGTCAGAATTTCTGGAAAATTACCGATTTAATTCCAAAACTTAAAAAATTCATAACTTCTTCATTCCTTGGCCAAATTCAACGTGCCACATATCAAATTGAAGGTATTGAAGAGTAGAATATTTTCACACTAATTTGGGGCCAGAAAAATGGCCGGAGATGGCCTGAAATTGGCCGGAAAGCTTCGGAAAACCCTAATTCCGTTCTCCTTCAAAACTGCACCAAATTCCACGTTCTTTATGTCGATTTGAACCTACTCAACGTAATCAAACTAATGGAAATGGTTTCGAGGCTTACCTAAGTCGGGATTGTACAGAAAATTGAATTGCAGTTTGACAATTTTGTTCTGGCGTCGGTTTGGCCAATTGGGCTCGAGTTTGGGGATTCTGAAATGCCCAATTTTGTTATGATCGTAATGGTAATGATCTTGAGCGACGGTTCGACGGTTTTGTGATTCGTCCAAAAACTAGGGTTTTGGTGGTTTTTGTGAAGTTGGCTGAGAGAGAGAGAGAGATAGGTTGAGGTGGGAGAGAATGAGGGGATTGACTGCACAGCAGCCAGCCAAAAACCCTAATTCACAAACGGGTGTGAAAATTACTAAACTGCCCCTACACTTTAAAGTTTCGTAAAACGTTCGTTTTAACTCCGAATTGAGTTCCGCTTGCGTCCACGTGTTCGTATCGACGAGTACTATTTGAATATGTAAAGAAAGTAATTTTCACAAGTCGTCACGAAGAGTCAACAAAAGTTAACATTGGTCACTAGGGGTATTTTGGTAATTTCACATAAAATTTTGGGACGGGTTGTAACAGAACATGTTGAAGAAAATGTCACAATTCTAGTAACACCAATTCTTGATAATATGGCCACTGACACTCCTGTTATTGACAACAATGTCAATGTGAATGTCAAAGAAGTTATGGAGGATGTTAGAGATGAAGATAATGTTCAAGAAGATCAGCATCCTACTCTAGTTTAAGTACCAGTACAAGTTGATCAACCTATAACATTGAGAAAACCCCAGCAATGAAGTAAGACCTGCTATATCAAGTGATTACATGTTATACCTGGAAGAAGCTCATTTTGATGTTGGTATAGAAGATGATCCAATAACTTATAAGTTAGCAATGGAGAGTTCAAATCAAAATAAATGGATGGAAGCAATGCAGTCTAAATTGGATTGTATGAGTAGCAACAAAGTTTGGAAGTTAGTTTAGTTACCACAAGGTTGTAAACATATTGGATGTAAGTGGATTTTCAAAACCAAAAGAGACTCTAAAGGAGCAATTGATAGATACAAAGCTAGGCTAGTTGTAAAAGGCTCCACACAAAAGGAAGGTATCGATTACACTGAAAAGTTTTCTCCAGTATCAACCAAAGATTCATTCAGAGTTATCATGACCCTAGTAGCTCACTTTGACTTGTTTCATCACCAAATGAATGTGAAAATTGCTTTCTTGAATGTAAATCTTGATGAAGAAATTTACATGAAGCAGCCTGAGGGTTTCATTCAAGAAGGGAGAGAGAGTTTGGTTTGTAAGCTTAATCTATGGTGTGAAACAAGCCCCTAGACAATGGTATCTCAAATTTGATCAAGTTGTGAGTTCACATGGTTTTGAAGAGAATTATGAAGATGAGTGTATCTATCTTAAGGTCAGTGGGAGAGATTTTATTTTCTTAGTGTTGTATGTCGATGACATACTTCTAGCTAGTGCCAATTCATCTCTTTTGCATGATACCAAGACCTTTCTATCCAAAAATTTCAAGATGATGGACATGAGAGAAGCTAAATATGTTTTAGGCATCAAAATAAGTAGATATCGAAAGAGATGTCTGTTAGCTTTATCTCAAAAAGGTTACATTGACAAAGTACTCAAAAGGTTGAATATGGAAGCTTGCAAAGGAGTTGATGTACCTATGTCAAAAGGTGAGAAGTTCAATAAACAACAAAGTCCCAAAACTGAAGCTGAGAAGTTGAAGATGCAAGACAAACCATATGCTTCAGTTGTTGGAAGTCTTATGTATGCTTAAACATGCACTAGACTAGATATTTCGTTCTCTTGCAGTGTGTTAGGACGTTTTCAGTCAAATCCTGGACATTCACACTGGTTGGCAACTAAGAGACTGATGAGGTATTTACAAAGAATCAAAGACTATAAGCTCATCTACAAGAGGTCCGATGCATTAAAGTTAGGATATTGTGATGCAGACTATGTTGGATGTCCAGATTCACTTAAGTCAACTTCTAGTTATGTTTATGCACTAGCTGGAGGTGCCATAGCTTGGAAAAGCATGAAGCAAAGGACTGCAGCTACTTCTACAATGCAAGCAAAATATGCAGCTTGTTTTGAAGTAATTGGAGAAGCCAATTGGTTGAAATTTTTTTTCTCAGATATACATTTCATGGACATAGTTTCAAAGCCTATTCAGTTGAGGTGTGACAACAGTGTTGCTGTTTTTCATGCTAAGAATAACAAACATTAAGATGGTACTAAGCACATGGATATCAAGTATAGAGAAGTGAGACCATTAGTTAAAGCTGAAGTGGTGGTGATTGATTATATTCCAACCCGAGAGATGCTTGCAGATCCTCTAAACAAGCCATTACCAAATGCAGTCTTTCACAAACATGTTGCTGGGATGGGATTGACTGTTAGTTTAGATGGCTAGAGTATGTGGGAGTTAAATCAGTTTGTGTTTTTGGTTATAATTCATGGAGTGCAAAATTTCAGTTTTCAAATTGTTTTGTCAAATCATGTTTTAATTGATTTTCTTTTTACATGCTCTTACAGTTTTTCGAGCTTGAGGTTATGTGTATCATTAGACCGTTAAAGTTACTTGTTGTTCAAGTTATACGTACGTTGAGGTTGCAACAACTATTTGTGTAATGTTATCACAGTAAAGTTGGTGTTATACCAAGTAAGGTTAGAGTTTAATACGGACTATACTTTGTACACCAAGTCTTGTGATATGACCGGATTTGATTAGGTGTAATTAAGAGATTTCTTGTGGACTAAGAAATTCACATAGGCTTTGGTATACCAGTTATAGGTTTCTAGTATAGTTCGTTTACGGGTAGGACTCTATTAGGCATATGCCTATAAATACTTAAGGTCCTTGCTCATACTACAATCATCACAAAGCCCCAAACACCCCTTATAGTTTCGTGATTAAGGTGCAATAGTGAGGAGAAGGTCTCGAGTTTCTTTTCTGCTAAAGATCTTTAATGAGCATATTTTATATTATATATTTAACACTATTCTTAGTACATTTTGGTTACTATTTTGGAAGAATTTTGATACTTTGAATTATATTTTCAATATAGGACTTTCGACTTCATCTGGAGCAAAACATGATCAAATGGATGAATTTTGAAGTAATTTTAGTTGGAGGACGTTCGTGAGTCTCTCAGCTTGATCGTGTCAAAATTTCAGCTTTTTCTACCAGACGGTTTTTTTTCTAGTAATTAAATAAATGAGCAGTGCGTAGTGCTGGAAAAATGACGTTTTGGGCTTTTATGGCATTTTTGGAGGCTGAGATGACCTCTGATGGATTCGTGGCTTTCTGGAGAAGTGTTCAGAATATTCCAAACCTTAAATCCAGCTATATTGGGCCAGTTTTGGAGCAGTTTAGGGGTCCAAAACGTGGCTTTTTAGATTTTAGGCGAATTTTACTATTTAATTTAGGGTTATGTTTCCTATTTTATTTTTAGTTATTTAGTTTCCTGGTTGGATTGGAAGACCTATGATTTAGGAGGAGTTAACTTGGTTAAATAGGTTTGGTCACAGGATAAGGGGGGCGGATTCTCTTCTTTTTCTCGTGCATTCTTAAGGAGAGAAAATTTGGCCAAGCGTAGAGATTTTCAGACTTTTTCCATTCAAGGTGTTTTCGATCTTTATTATTTTAATGAAGAACTTGATGATTTTTATTATGAACATGCGTAACTAATTCTCTTTTGCTAGGGTGAGGCCACGAGCCTTACTAAGATTATGTAGTTTCTCTCCAACTTGCTCATGATTATATGCATGCATGTTTTCAAATTATTAATCACTGGGTTAAACTATCTAATTGTTCTGATGCTTGATCACCATTAGGATGTTTAGAAAAGTAATGGGATGCAATTTTGGTCGGAGGTCGGTCCTTAAAATTGACGAAGGCTTCTTGTGATTAATATGTGCAAGTTCACTTGGGACGAATACCACGTCTTAAGGGTTGCATGGTTCTTCAAAAAGTTTCACATAACTTAATGAGTCATGCATGTTTAGATTTGATCTGAATACCACAGACGGATTGCATGTGTGATATATGCTTTACGTTGGGGGTCCAAGTAAATATATATTAGGAATACCTAACCGTTAGAATATGCATGTATAGGTCGTGAGTAATTGGGAGAACTATATAAGATTGCTAAGGTGACGGCGGATCCCTAGTGCTTCCTTAATTTGATTTCTAAAAAAACAAAACGGTTCTTTTTTCTCTTAGCTTTAATTTTGCATATTGTCTTATTTATATTAGTTAAATTTGTTTTAATTTAAGTAGGTCTTAAAATCAAACATCTCAACTTTCTCTTTTACAATAGTTAATTAGAATATGGTTTGCCACGAGTCATTTAATAATCTTTGTGGAGAATGACCTTGCGAGATCCATTTATACTACAATAACCTTGTCATTCTTGCAAGTTTTATGGGAGTTTTAATTCTTTTGAGTGTGTTGTAAAATTATATCATTCTTCTTTCTAATTAGTATGTCGACTAGTCAAGGTTAGTATTTATACATATGTGTTTTAATGGCATGGACTGATAAGGACTAACATAATAAGAAAGTTCTGTTTTTTTGTAGGCTTGCTGCCATATAATTTGAATTGGCTTATTCTCAATCCAGGCCCGCTGTGCACAAGCACAGGGTCATAATCTCGAAGAGCCGCTGAAGTTTTTCTATGTATGTATGTATGTATATTATATATGTAATTTTGTCTAGTAATACATAATTTTGTGGAATAATGGTCTGGAGTCTGCGCTTTCTTGCGAGGTTATGGTTTCACACTCCTATGAGTGTGCATTACTTTTTATGGCAAATTTTTAAGAAAAAAAAAACTCAAAAAAGCCCCGTGGTCGAACCTAGGCACTCTTAGAAAGAGAGGGAATGTGCAACTAACTAACCCAAATGTAATTTAACTTATTTTGATGTGCTGAAACAACTTTATGGCAACCAAAAATTGGAAATATTTGGCAATGAGTCCCGAAATTTGAAGGCCGGCCGTGTTTCGATCGTTTTATTTTCTACCAAATAATTTGTCATCCCCTTGACTATATCTGTCCCTAGAATCTTAAGAAGTATTATAGCCTCATCCCAAAGAGCACTTGGGCAAAACCTCTATTGGCTAGAAATTCATGATATGCAAAATTGATTTTCTTTTTCAACATAAGCATTTCTATTTCTGTTTTTGCAACCAAAAAAAAAAATCCAACCATCAAATTTTGGCTACAAAATCATCAATTAATTGGACTTTATAAAAAAAAGAAGATTTTCGGCCCAAATAAAATAGTCTAGTACCAAAGTGGTAGTGTCAGTACCAAACCATGCCAATCGATTCATTCCGCATGCCAAATTTTGATATACTGAAAGTTTGGTATGGTAGTTGGTATGAGATTTTTGGTACAATAAACGTATAGAAACCACTAATTACGATATTTGATTCTAATGATTTTTTTTGTAAGAATGATCTTCAAATGAAGATTAAGAAATTGAACGATTTTGATTAAAAAATGTACACAATAAAGATACGTTATTCTTAAGGGGGTGAGATATGTGCATTTCCCTCATGAGAGATGGAAGCATTATTCATAAATAGGTTTTTATCTTGGTATTAGGTAAATGATAATGGGTCATTAGGTAATCAGAGAGTTGCTAACAATCCCTTAGGTGTGCTGATCAGTCGGGTCATCACATGAATGGTCATTCAGTTTTAAGGCATGTTTATAGGGAATATGAATTACAATTATTTTGATTCTTTATTCTATATTTACTAAAATATGGGCATGTGAATCATTTCACTTCTTATCGTTTCCCTTTGTTTTACTAACACATGAAAAAAAAAAAAGAGTGAGTTTTCCCTTAAATTTCATAATCAAATACATATAATTTTGGAACCACATCAACTGGTTGGGGTATTGCTATTTGATTTGATTCCCTTTCCTTAATTACTTTTCTTATATCTGAGTTCTTCAATTGCTTTATTCTCCCAATTATTTTAAGTTAACACATCAAACTTTATTCTCATACCCATATTTTAATAAATGCATGAATGTTTCCTCATTCCTACCTTTATTCTAATTAATTCATACTACAAAACACACAGGTCTTACATGTCCCATACCATACTTATACTACTTGGCCCTTTCTGTTTTATTATATGAATTAACACCCATTGTTCTTTTCAAATGACAATGTGCTTCTTTTAGTCATCAAATTGTCCCTTATAGAAAGATTGCATTTACCACCAATCATTTATAATTACAGAAAAACATATGGTCCCTAGGATATGGATCCTACAATTCCATTCATCACGATACAAACTCATGTAGCCCACATGGCTCATATATACGCCTCTCATAATTTGCAGTGCATGATATATATGAATTTCAGTCTCATATATGCATGCTCTAATCAGTTGAACAATCACAATAATATCAACAAGAGCTCATGTCATCTCATGCATATTATCCAAGTGAAGCGATTGAATGAAACCCCTACCTCAATTACAATTTCACGTGATCTTTTTTTTGGAGATATTTTTGTGGGTACTAGCAAGGTTCTAAAAATAAGCACTAAGCGCTAGTCGGGTGGCGGACAGGGGCCTAGGAAGATTAGGCGGATTTTAGTAAATTTATTATATATCATATAAATAAGTGTCTATTTACACTTTAAAAAAACAAAAAACTATACTTGTATTGGAAATTTTAAAGAGATAAAATGCAAAATAGAAGAATACATAAATTTATAAAGTACTATAATCAACTCAAAGTCTTAGACTAATGCAACAACTTTTTTTATGGCATTGGCATCATCACAAACTAATGCAGCAAAATAAGAAAAACCCAAAACCAAATTCGAAAATAAAATTCAATAATTCATAACTAAAATTCGCATAATCTTTCTTCACATATTAATCAATGATTCAATGAATCAATATATGTAAATGAGATCGTGCATCTACAATTCAACACCATTCAATTGCAGCATGAAGAAAATTAAAAATTAAAATTTAAAAAGAACAAAAAAATTGAAAACCTACTCGCAAAACCTGAGCAAGCTGCAAAATGAGCCGAGGTGATGGCGAGCGCTAGTCTAGGCGACTGGCGACGGCTCAGGCAGAGTCAAAGTCGGCGCGAGAGGAGGAGCGAGAGAGAGAGAGAGAGAGAGAACACGTCTTTGCAATGTGTGGAGAGAGAGGGACAAGATAAGAAAAACATGAAACAGCTGGGTTCTTTTTGGGTAGGTTACCTAGAAAACCATTTAACTTAATTTAAAAAATAAAAAATAAAAACCATGAAACCGCCTAGCCACCCCCTAGGCCGCCTAGCTCCTACCCGATTTTCCTCTTCATTTTGGCCTCATTGAAAGAAAGGAAAGGCGTCCATTCCATGATTCTTAATCATGGGGAAAGCATTGGTGTTCTCCACAGTACCTTGTCTGGTCATCACCACCACCGTAGGCTTACCCTTGTAACTCCACTTCTTTTTCATGTACTTGATGCCTGGTATGGCTGAAAAACACTGCAACGTGTACCACGGCATCTTCAACCTCGACATCTCAAATTGTTTTTCTTTGTCTTGGTTCCACTGCTCCACAACGGGAACCCACACAATCCTATACGATTGGTGTCTTCTTATTCCCTCATAAACTGGTTTGAGAATTGAAATGTAACCATCAGAAATGTCTACGCTGGAGAGTAACAGAAACAAATTCTTCCACCGCAGCACATCGTCGATGTCGACCTGTTTGAAAGAGGAAAAAAAATCCAGCACGAGTAATGAATAAAGTGTTTGTAACTTACAGAAAAGTACGTGAAGTGTTTACAAAATGCTGCAGTTCTAAACATTAAACAGAGAGTAATATTCTATTGTCTTGTCATACTTATACTGTCATAAAACGCCTTACGTTGTCAAACAGATTTAGCTACTATGTTTTGCTAATGACTAAGTTGACGAAAAGTTCATTTTAATTGACGAATATTTTATTTGTGTATCTAAATAGAATTATTGTTACTGTTAACGTCAAATCATCATAAGTATGCTATTAATATAGTACGAGAGCAAACCGGCTTGTTAGTAGAACCATCACTGAGGATAGGCTTCACGTGATCGTCAGGGAAAGTCAATTGCTTAAACACCTCCACAGACTCAGCACGGACCCTAATCATGTCGTGTTGTGGAACGGGCTTGCGCACTGTATAAAATAATAATAAAAAGGAAAAATAAAGTCATTAGCTTTAGCAATGCCACATATAACAAAAAATGTTGTCAGTATTTGTGATGCAAGGTCACTAAATCTTGAGTTTGATATTAAGGATGGATAATAAATTAATGCTTTAATCTCAATTTTTGATTTTACAGTGAGTGACAATATATCTTTGACCAATAAGTGACCAAGAGAACGAAATACTCTTCCATGTGAATTAAATCGCCCACAAGTAACCCACCTATTTTTTTTATTTCATTGTAACCCTTAAGCAAAGCGATTGCCTCCATTGCTTCTGTCCGAATCAAGTCGATTATGTTGGTGTTTACCACCTCTCCTTTCCGGTTCACCACCACCACCATAGGATAACCTTTGAAGTTCCACCGCTGCTCAAGGTACCCAATGGCCGGGGGCGAAAAATATTGCACCGCGTACCACGGCATCTTAGACCTCCATTCCGTAAACTGCTCTTCTCCTCCTTCAGTCCAATCCTCAACAATGGGGATCCACACAATCTTACACTTGTCGGTATTTTTTTCAATTCCCTCGAAAACTTCTTTGAGACTTGAAATATCTTGATCGGAAACATTGTCGAGACTCGAAATGTAAAATAACACACACTTCCCCTCTAACACATTGATGTTAAAAACCTGTACGTGTAACAGAAATCAAACAAGATATATAGCTACAATTAAAATAGTTGTTGAGTAGTAATACATCTGACGAAAATCAATGTGCTACGGGAGCAAACCTCCTTGTTAGTGGCATCAACACTGATGATGGGGGGCTGCGGATACGCTTTATGCTTGAAAAGAACCAGGCCTTGGAAAACCGCGGTAATTTTAGGAGGGGCAGTGCATACAAGTTCCCAAAGCTTTTGCTTGGCCTTTGCCTCCTCTGTATTAATTAGAAAGGAAAATATATAGATTCAACAATATTGGACTAATGGCAAATGCAATATATATTCTTCCTCAGGAGTCATATCATGCATGCATCCACAACCGACCTTTTTCTTGTTGGCAGATTGTAAGTTGTCCCTCAAGCTTGTTGAGGATGAGGCCCATTTTTTGAGAACAACGGGATAGATCGTATGACTTAATGTCCCTGAAATTTAAGAGAAACTCAAATGATAGTCAGATATAATATAGGGTGGTGCTATCCACACACTCTTTTTTACTTTTCACACGTCCCTTGTTAATTTCTGTCAATTGATTTTTTTCAATTCATTTGATCCGACGGCCAAAGAATCCTTATATATAATTGATATTCTTTTAGTTGGCGACAAAGAATCGTGTTTTTTTCTTTTATCAAATCTTAATAGAAAAATTACAATAACTTACTCGTCACAGCTGGTAAGAAGGGAGATCTCAGTTGCGCAAGCTACAAGAGTTAAGATTGACCAGTATACATTAAATGGGGTATCCATAATTACCCTCGCCAATTTTGGTTCACTGTCTCGATCATAAGAAATTAGTTTCTCCAACTCTAGAATGTGGCCAATCACTTGCAATGCGTCCTTGACCAGATTATTAAGCTCAACTACTGCCTCATGACGTTTCATTGCTGCTGACTCGTTAAATGAAGTTGAGGTTACACCCGAAAATAAATTGCCAATGGTAGGAGTGACCCAATTCTTTCTAAATCCTGGCAAGGTTTGGTACAGTCCTGATTTCTTCGCATCCTCGCACTTGAAAAGTTGGTTGGAATATTCTTCATATTCCAATGCAAAACCCGCCAGGGCCAACACCACCTGTGCTTCACATGGATAACTTGATAGTTTTGTAAGTATTTCCTCCGTACGTGATTCAAAGGCAATTTCATCTCCTGGACCCTTACATGACATCTGAAATTGCATCCTAGTATTGTTAACAACAAAAAACGGGATAACTGGATTTCATTTTTTTTTTTTAGACAAAACTTGATATAAGTCCAAAATCATAGCCACTATTACGTCTAGTCCAAAAATCTATATCAAGTGTTAGATTAATTGGATGATTTAGTCCTTTGCTAATACAATATACTTTTTAATAATATATACGAAATTATAAATGAATCATATTCATATATAGCTTTATCATTCTAAGAGCATCTTATTTGAGAATGAAAATAAAAGCTTCTAAAAAAAAATAACAATTCAATTTCACCAGTAATTACTAAAAGGATTGACAAACTAAGAAGAAAAAGAAAATATTATCCAATTAATATGATGACCTTGCAGCCAAAGGAGTTCATAAGAGTGCACAAGCTGGAGCTGGTTTTGGGTGTTTCAACGTCATCAAATCCGCTGCCCTGTGACAAGACATGGGCAAGTGGTAATCATCAATTTGATCAACTAATACCCAATTAGAGTTTGTCGATCACCCACTTCCCCAGTATCGCTAATTTAAAAAATAAAAAAAATGAGCACTATTTTCTTACTTCGTAAAGTTATTAAGAGTAACTAAAAAGGAGCAGCAGCATAAATACCTGCTCAATAATATTGTGAATGATCTTGGCTGAATCCTTAATGATTTTCTGGCTAGTCGAGAAAAGAGCATGAACATTAAAGCTGGCATGGCTCTCAGGAACACGGTAATTAATTGCAAAAATGAGCTTCATGATTTCGTTTTGAGACCTGGCGAAAAGGCTGATCCGTTCACTACCTTCACGGCCCTCACCCTCACCCTCACCCTCATCACTATCCTCCATCTCCATGTGTTGCTCTTGCACATCATCGGCCATGACCTCATTTTCTTGTAGGCTTTCCATGATCAATCGAAGATGGCCTTCTTTTTTGTTCGGTCAAATGATCGAAGATGGGCTTTATAAACTATTAATTGGGATTATTTTATATAATTATATTAAGTGTGAATCTCATATTAAATACGAATATCATAATGTTGTACAATTTCACTTTTATACCATTTAAAAATATAAAAAGTAACTCAAGTCTTTGTAAAAACGTAAAATGTCTTTCCGAAGAAAGTGATGAGAATATTATATGACCTCGCTCACATGGGACGTCAGACCTTACCATGATGTAACTACGTAAGAGTCGGGTCCACCTTAATCAGTATTTATATTGACGATTTCCCGCAAAGTTTTCACCATTCACCTTAATCAGTATACATCGAGTGTCGGCCAACTATTGAGTATTTAAAGTCTCCCGTTTTACGTGGATCGAAACTACATATTTTAAATTAAGGTAGGTTTGTTGAATAGTAGAAATTTTTTCAAGTGCTCTATGTATTATAAAATAAGTTGAGAAATATAAAAAATATATATAACTTTCTTCACTTATATTATAACACATAAAATATCGTTTGAATACCTGGTACATGAAAAAAATCTCTCAATAGGAGAAATATTTCACAATTAATGACATTGTCTCACAGCACAAACCCATCAATCTTTTTTTTTTTTTTTGTGTTTATTTTTTAATACAACAATATTTAGACTAAGGTGCAAAAAGATCTAGGCTAAGACAGATATAATGAGGAATAATATTTGCATTCTCCCTTAGAATATGACCTCATTTTTTCAGTTGCAAATAATGTATCTTCACCGTAAGAATGATCTTCAAATGAAGATTCAGACATTGAACAGTTCCGATTATAAAACATTTAATTTAATTACTTGTTTAGCGCAAAACCAATGTGGAAACCACATGTGGCTACTCCATATAGACCGCAATCGATTATAATATAAGCCGACTGATAGCAATTTTACCACACTCAAATTCCAGGCAAAAATCACTTAAAAATACTTGCAAGAGTACAAGGTTATCGTAGCATAGCAACTCAAGCAAGGTCGTTTCCACAGAGACTGATATAAATAACTTGTATTTAAACTAATTCTCAATTAATTATTTAATACAAAAAAAATAGAAATTTGTAATCATGAATTTAAAATAAAAATAAATGGAAATTCGCAGGAAATAAAATAATCGAAAATAAAGCTCGTCAATAATTATTAGAAAACCAAGATAAGAAACCCTAGAGTTCAGCCATCACCAATAACAATCATATATAGTTCCACCAATTACTTATGAATTACACATGCACTTCGAAGGTTAGGTTTTCCTATTGCAAATTCTACTAGTGATATTCTAGCTAGAACGTATATCTAACATGCAACCCGTTTGTGATATTCAGATCAAATATGAACATGCAAGACTCATTAAGTTTTGTGAAAACCTTTTGAAAAACCATGCAACCCTTAAGAGCGTGATATTCGCCTTAAGTGAACTTACAATTATCAACCACAAGAAGCCCTAGCCAATTTAAGGGTGATATTCCAACATAAATTGCATCCAATTACTTGTCTACACATCCTAATGGTGATCAGGCATTAAGATAAATAGATAGTTTAAACCGGTGATTGATAATTCAAAGTAGCATGCATAATATCATAAGCAATTGAAAAGAAACTACATATTCATGCTAAAGGCTCAAGGCCTCACCCTAGAAAAGGAAACCCTAGAGACTCAACTATTTAAATTACTAGAAAAACCAAATCCTACTTAAAATGGGCTTCCCCAAAAATCAGGAAACCAAAAATAAAATAAATAAATTAAAGAATCCTTTCCTAACAAGGACTTGAACTGCTGCAGAAATTCCTATCTTTTGATCGACCAAATCAGCTCCGAATTAAGCCCATAATATATCGTTGGAAAGCTAAAAACGTCCTCTACAACTTTGTAGAAGAAACCTCGGCCCAAAAACGTTATTCTGGATCAGTTATTTGCCAAATAAGCCAAAAACGTGAATCTGGCCGAATTTTGCAATTCATCTTCAATTATTCTTCACGATCAAACCGCATAGAATTAAAGCTCGAAACTTTGACATAATCTTCTTAGCTCCAAAACTCCACAATTTGTCCATTTAATGCACAAAGCCGATTCAATCCATCCTATAACAAAAATATATAAAGAAGTATCAAAATTCTCTCAAAAACAAACATAAAAGCTAAATTAGAATACCATAAAATATAATATAATATCGACTGATCACCGACCAACAGTACTTGTACGCTACTTAGAAGTTTTTCCCACTTCCAACACTTGTACACTTGTATGCTCCATATAGACCGCAATCGATCACAATGTATGGGGCTTTACTTATTATATGAATTTGATACCTTTTCATCTCAAAGATGCTTGCAGACCTCCAACGATCGTTTGAATCAGAGATGAGTCTTGAGAACATTGAACTTCATCATTGAATCTTAGTTTGTAGGTATTTCTTCAAAGACTTGTTCTCCTTTTGTAAATAGACAGCAGATGACATGAGTCTTTAATCGTTTTCTTAAGTACTTGCATACGGTGTGCTTCAAAAGCCTCAGCAAGTTGTCTGAGACTGACAATCAATTGCTAATTAACTACAATGCTCTTCAAAGAAGTCATAGAAGCTCTGCAAATGATGGGATATGGAACCAAATAAAGTTTCATTAGAGACTTGAAACTTTGTAAATGACTTTTGGACCATATAGCATTCGATGTTTGGCAGTTTTCATTTGGCAAGCGTTGGATGTGACTGCACTTCTGCCGTTAAATAACTCTTTTAATTATTTTTTTGGTTGAAAATAACTCTTTTATTTGTGTGCATATTTCAGATAACTTAATCGTTTTTGTTTTTGATGATTTTTTACAGAGTTGACCTTAGCTGCATCCAAGGGCTCCACTAATTGTTGTATTTTGGGGGAAGACCGTTAATCAACCCTATACAGTAGGGACGAATCATCTCTAGAGAAATAGCACATGCGATGTATTGCATGCCTCAATTCTTTCCATATTATATCATATGTTAGTGTGAGTTGACATTCCCATATTTATTTTTTGTAATTAGAATATTGTATTTTCTATTTAGTTCCTTGTAATTAGAATAGATTTATTCTATTGATTTGTTTTGTAAATAAATCTTTGTACTATATATATTCCTCCTTTGAGAGAAGAATAAATATTCAATACATTCATAACCTTAAATTAGCATGGTATTAGAGCAGAGATCTTATGTTACATCCCGTCCCGAAAAATAATAGTATTTTATTTCCGAAAGTGGGAAATGACCAAATTGTCCTTGGTTGACTGTTTGGTTGACTTTTGTGTCGTAATTCGTACGACCCATTTCGTACGAGCGCATGGACGCGAACATGACGAAATTCGGAATTCGAACGAACGCTTTATGGGACATTAATTTATCGACGTTCCCGTAATTTTATTTGGACTGTGTTTGGTAATTGGGCTTTGGGCCCAGTGAACCCAGGCATCTCTCTGTATTGTCTCCCTCACTCTCTCTGACTGTAGCTTAATCACTCTGTCTCTCATCTCTCTCGTTCACTTCCTCCCACTGACTGAGAACCACCAAACCTGTCACCGTTCACTGTGAACCATTAATTTTTAGGCAAACCATCCTTCACTCGCCTTCATTTTGCCATATCGAGCCCTGCAACCCGTTCAGAACCCAGAAACCTCGGTTTCCTGGAAGCTTCGGCTAACATAGAAAATCCCCAGCGAGTTTCCCGACGAATCTGACCCTGATCTACCTTATTTTCATCACCATTCACCTCCTTGAGATCCCTAGAACCTTAATCGAGCCTTGAATGGAAGAAACTGGACTGGAATCGAAGGTTTTGAATTCAGCCATTTTGACCCGTGGCTTCCCTTCGAAATTCCGGCCAACTCCGGCCACATTTTGGCCCCCAAAGTGGTAAAATCATAATCCTTGCCTTCCTAGCTTCATTTTGGTACCTAATTAGTGAAAATTGGTTGAGAATTGACTGAGTTGTGTTGATTTGAAGATTTTCGGCAAGAAACCCAGAATCCGGCCAAACTCCGGCTGACAGACGGCGGCCGGAAGTTGCAGCGGTCACCGGCTAGCTGACGTCAGCCAACTAGTCGTGACGTCATCAAACCCGGTTGGACCGAGGAATATTCCAAAGTTATATTCTGTTTTGTTAACTTTAACGGCGCGTGAGGCTATTTGGCAGCGTGTGGAGGCGCACGGCTGCCCACGGCGGCGTTCTTGTGTTTTCCGACCCCGGAACTCCAAATTTGAGTTCCGTACTCCGTTTTCTTCATAGTTTTCGGTTACTTTATTAATTGTGGGTGTTTCTAATTTATGTTTGACAACCCGTGGAGTACGGAGAGAGTACAAATAAGCAATTTCGGCAACTGTTACTGTGAGTGGGCCCTTTTTTTATTAAATTATATATTATATGTGTTTTGAGAAATAATATTATGCTTATGCTTTGAAATGAGATTTACAATTATGTTGAAGTGAACCTTGAATTTAATTACTACCTTATATTTGGTTTACTTACTACGTTACTTGATTTTAGTATTTCAAGTATTTCAGCATATTATCGGTATTTCAGATACGGTATCCGAAAATACCAATTTAGAAAGTTTATTACGATATTTACGTTAGAAAAGAAATACCCCAATTTATTTTATTAGACTTTATCCGTGGCATGTTTTCATACACGCTCAACTAGGAACACTTAAACGGTGTCTATAGTACTATCCAGGCCAGGACGAGCTTCACGTGTATGTTCACATTGCACCAACACGCTCACTTTGGATCCATCGTAGGTGCCAGCCTGTTCTAGTTGCCTTGGCATTCTAAAACTCGTTGTGACGCGCTTAGCGCCAGCTTCATGTGTATGTAGTACTTGAGCGTAAATTATTACACCCAGCCTATTCATGGCAGAATATCTCTGCATGAGCTCGTGTGTTTGCACTGCCTACTGAGCGTACCCCGATTTCATATTGTGATTTATGTTACCCAATTTCACTGATGTCACGGAGGCTTATGTTATTATCAGATTTCTCATATTGTCTTTCATGTGTTGATTTCTGCGAAAGACTTTATATTTCGAGTTTGTGGTTATATACCCGTTTTGGAAAATAATTACTTTTCTGTCCTTAAATTTTCATACTTATTATGTAGTATGATTTTCAGAATCATTACGGGTTTTTACAGCGAGGGGTTAGTACTTTCAGAAAAGAAAAGTTTTAGAAAAACTATTGTTCTTGGCCCACTCACCTTTTTGTTTTGCGCCCCTCTAGGTTTAATAAGCTTTGGAGCTTTTGACGTCGAGACGCGGTGGCATGATCAGTGTAGGGAATCTCTCTAAGTTCTGTAGTTACTCTAGTACTCCTACTCTGTAAAATTTGTTATTCTATTATTATTCTTTCCGGTTCACTTACTTCCAGCGCACTCTGTTATCATTTTAATTCAAATTCTTTTGTATCACCTTTAATTACTCTTATTTCCTCAAATGGCTTTCGTCACTTCACAAGGTGTCGGCCAGCATCCTCAGCTTTTTGGGTGTCCACCTGTACATCCAGGTCGGGGTGTGTCATCTTAAATTAACAGTTGCCTAACAGGCATAACCGAGAGAAACCGCATAATAGGTATTCACCTAAAGAAGCAAATAAATCCAGATTTCCAATTGCTAATCATTTGTCATCCCACAAGTTATCAGAACCAGGCTAGGCATTCATACAGCAAATATCAGTTGACAGTGTTCCTAGTTATTTGAAAGAAGCATTATCCGAAACTTGGAGGACCAAAGCAATGGAGGAAGAAATGAGTGCACTTCAAAAGAATCAAACATGGGATTTAGTTCCCCTACCAAGAGGAAAAAAGACAGTGGAGTGCATGTGGGTATACACAATCAAACATAAAGCCGATGGGTCCATTGAACGAAACAAGGCATGGTAAGTTGCTAAAGGTTATACACAAACCCATGACATTGACTACAAAGATACTTTTGCCCCGGTAGCAAAGATCAATATTGTGAGAGTATTGCTTTCTTTGGCAGCAAATATAGACTGGCCACCACAACAATTTGATGTGAAGAATGTCTTTTACATGAGGATCTTAAAGAAGAGATGTATATGGATATTCCACCAGGATATACCTCACCTACGCAAACAGGAGTTGTGTGTAAGTTAAAAAAAAAGCTTTGTATGGTCTGAAGCAATCGCCAGGTGCATGGTTTGGGCGATTCCGAATGGGCATGCTAAAGTATAGATTCAGGCATAGCAACTCAAATCATACGCTCTTCTTAAAGCGTAGAATGGGTAAAATAACAACACTCATCATTTATGTAGACGATATGATTGCTATAGGAGATGACAGAGAAGAAATCTCGAGGTTGAAGGATTATTTGGCAACTGAATTTGAAATGAAAGACCTCAGTGGGCTCGAGTATTTTCTGGGTATTGAAGTGGCTCGATCGAAACAAGGTATATTCTTGTCTCAAAGGAAATATGCCTTGACTTATTAACAAATACAGGGATGCTTGATTGCAAACCTGTAGATACTCCTATTGTTCAAAATTACCACCTTGTAGAATATTCTGATCAGGTTCCGACTAACAAAGAGCACTACCAAAGGCTGTTTGGAAGGTTAATTTACTTGTCTCATACTCGACCAGATACCGCTTATGCAGTGAGTGTTGTGAATCAGTTTATACACTCTCCGAGTGAAGATCACATGAATGTTGTTGTCAGGATACTTCGGTACTTAAAGTCAGCACCAAGTCAAGGTATTGTGTTTTCCAAGAATGGACACTTGAAGATAGAAGGATACACTGATGCAGATTGGACAAGAAATATTACTGATAGATGATCTACTTCTAGTTACTTTACATTTGTGGGAGGTAACTTGGTTACATGGCAAAGTAAGAAACAAAAAGTAGTAGCTCTGTCAAATGCGGAAGCAAAATACAGAGGAATGGCAAAAGGAGTGTGTGAGTTACTGTGGCTTCGGAGGTTGCTCACCAAACTTGGGCATCCACCTATGTCAACAACAAATTTGTTTTGTGACAACAAAGCTCATTGATATCTCTCATAATTCAGAGAAGAATAAATATTCAATACATTTATAACCCTAAATTAACATCATATACTATTTAATTTATGTTTGTCTCATTCTTAAATATTCCTTATTGTTTTTCCCAAATGGTATATTATATATTCAATTTCCTTAATGGTATTTTGAAATTGTTTATTGAGTTTTGCAGGATTGGTGTAATATATCCAACAATTTAAGAGAAGGTTCGTACGAAATTTCTGTTAATTTTTTTTCTTTGATTTGTTGTTATTGAACATTCTTTTATTTAGCAACTAGGGAAACTGGGAACAGCACATGCGATGTATGTTGTGGGAGGAATACTCGCAGAAAGAGAAGGGATGTGCGAAAGAAAAGATAGAAGCGTGTTAATAATACTACTAAGCTACTCCTAAACTGAAATTTGTTTTTTCAAATTATCAAGTTTAAAAGGAATATAAAAGTAGTTTTACCCTCTTTGGTTGACCTTTGATTTTTCTTATGTGTTAGAAAATGCAAAAAGGGTACTCATACCTTCGATATCCATTTATGTTAAGTAAATATGTTATTGTATATACCAAGGTGTGCCCCGAAAATATATCTCAAACTAATAATGCAATGTCATGTAGAAAAGTTAAAATTAATACGGGACATTAGATTTTTCGTTTAGGATACCATAGTGGGTATAGACAAGTCCTCCACTTCAGGACATGTAATCAACAACCCTATTGTTAAGTTTGCATACTAGTCATGCTGTAAAGTGCATTGTCCTCTCGCTATCAAGTTATTAAACTATGAAGTTTTCAATCTCGTTCTCTTGATCATCTATTGGCCAGTGACTTATGGTCACTTATTTTTTATATTCGATATTAAAGGTTAAGATTAAAATAATAAAAATACATTTATTTATTCCTTATATTTTATATCAAATTAAGGAATGAGTGACCATGAATTCTATGATCATAAGAACATTTCTAATAAAGTCTTTGTTATTCATTATAAACTGTACATATTCTAATTTATATGTCAGAACTTAAATGCGACTAACAATTAACAAACAAAAGACTGAGCTGAAGTTTCGGCTAGCTATTCCCTATATCCTTTATCGTCACGTGGAATTGTATTCTCTTGAAGTTTAGCAAGTTCAAATAAACTAAAACTCATAATTTAATACTCATCATCATTTGTCCTGGAAACTTATCAAACAATCACTTGTCCTACACAACGAGTCAACATTTGTATACAGTGAGCTGATTTTGGTCTAGTCATGTGCTTAAGGTTATCTTGGTCATTGAAATCGTCCAATGGCTTCTTTTTTCAATTTTTAATTTTAGAATGATTTCATCCAAGCTTTGGTTTTTAGAGCCAATTAAGCGCCTTTTTTTTCATTTCATTTCTACAGAAAGCTCCAATTTTTTTGACTTTTCGTTAGGCGCCAATCTTTTAAGCTCTTTTTGTGTGTCTTATAGAGAACGTTGTAATTGTTGAATATAATCCACAACGTTCACGCGTACGAATTGTGTTACAAACTATAAATGACAACGCGTAATGATTGTTTCAAATTAAACAAATCGATTTCACAACGGGCACATGAATGTTGTTCTACTGGTTTTAAGCAACGTAATACTTGAACGTTGTTAAATGAAGCTTAGTAAAGGAATATAACAACGTGCAGCCTATGCACCTTGTCAAAGCTTGTTTTCAACAACAAGAAAAAATGCACGTTGCGCTTTTAAAGTTGTTGTATCCTATTTTTCTTGTAGTGTGGCTTTTTTATGTTGTTCATTTCATCCAATTGTTTTAGTTTTGCAATCTGGTGTGCCTGATATATAGGGTTAGGGTCGGTTTAGATAACTTCCTAATTTTAAGTCATATATTGAAGGTAGAGTGGAATGATTTTTTATTTAGAGATCGGATTAGAAGAGAATTAAACACGAAGAAAACTCATCATTTCTAATCTCATCATTTAGAAAGGATTAGAATGAATATGCATGTTTTCTTTATGAGTAACTCATCTTCTACTCTCTACTTGGTCATAATTTTTTATTTCTCACCTCAACATACCTTAAAATTAGGAAGTTATTTATTTCAATCAATTATTTTTCACTTCAACATACCTTAAAATTAAAAAATTATTTATTTCAATCTAATCCTACGTTCCAAATCAGCATTAGTTTGCTAACGATCGACTACCAAAATAAAAAAGGGCTCCCCCATTAAAGAATTAAAACCGGCTCTCGCATAAAAAAGTAAAAATTGACTTGGGTTTTAAAATTTAGAAACTCGAATCGGATAATAGATAAAATTCGCATCGGACAACTGACAAGTAGGATACTAAAGATAGATTTCATGGTCAACAACGATTTGTTGTTCAAGACCGTGTTTTGGAGCTCTTATAGGGTTGTAAACTAACCGAAACGAACCGAATATTATTGTACTCAAGTTTAGCTTGTTTAATTATTGTTTGAGCTCGAGTTAGATATGACATGGTTCTTATATGAGCCGATTTCGAGCGAGCTTAAACAATTCAAGCCTGATATCGAGCTCAAGCAATTTTGGTTGAGCTATTTCTTAAAGTAAGTTGGTTAGGTTGTGTAAAAAAATTTGCAGTATCATGATAGGTTTTAAGCTTAAGAGTTGACTACCATGTTAAATTTTTATAATATAGTGTGTCATTGTAATCACTACTCATGATTTAAAAAAAAAAAAAAATATATATATATATATATATATACGATATATATTGCTGTCCTGTAGACTATATGAATAATATGATATGTTGTTTTGTATACAACACTATACAAATAAAAGCATTAAATTTATAGCAATTGTGGATGCAAATTTTTGTAGGTTGGTGACTTGAAAAATCTGCACTTGCAAAACAATAAAACATCTTTGATCAAGGCCAAGACCTCGCGCGCCACATAGGTCGGGTTTGGGGGATTTGGCCAATGGATCTCCTATGCCTAAGTTAGTTTCTCTGAAAAGAAAGAGTTTAGGGCTTGATTGCATAGCAAAAGCTCACCAAAATGTGGTGGAGATTGAGGCATTTATAGGAGGAGAGTGGCGGGCCATGGGGTGTAGGATCACGCCACATGTCGGCTTCCAGTTGGCCAGTGAATGTTATTCGTAAGGTAGTTTCGCCAATAAAGAGTATATGTCCACGTGCCCCCACACCTGTTGTGCTATTGTAGGGAGTGATGCAAGTGTAGGAAACCTCAATTGAGTGGGACTGCCAAGAATACTTTCCCTGTCTGCTTAGATTCTGAGCTTTGTCTTGAAGCAAAAGTCTGGAGGGTGATGGAATCCAAAGGCAGTTAGGATTTTATTTTTCTCTATAAATACAGGGTTAAATAAACCTCGAAGTACTTTGTATTTCCACACAAGACAGAGAAAAAATCGAAGGATATTTTATAACCCCTCCCCCAATTTTCTTCTTTGCTTGCCCTTTTGGAGAATCGTTCGTCGTCTTTGTCTTCATCGCACCAAAGGTAAGAAAAAAGTTCCAAAACCTTTTCTTTTTTTCTACTGCTGTTGCAGTGGGCAACTGCTATTTAGGTGGATGGGGGTCCACATGGCGAGGAAGCTCGGCTTAGGGGAGTCGAGGTCCAGATGGCGCGGCTGGAGCCCCTAAAAAGGAGGAGCAGGCACAGGCATGCATCCTTGGCCTTGGGCACTAGCGTGCTAGGTTGCAGCTTGGTGCGCTAGGACGCTAGGCTGGGTTGTGGCCTGGCATATGTGGGGGTTGGCCTTTTACACACATGCATATATTTTTTGTTTCCTACGAACAATTTTCTGAATTCTTTCGCATTGCTGCCATTGGGTAGCTTGGAATGAGTGGGCTGGGGCTTATGTGGGTGACATGGCAGCAAGGGCTACATGTTCCCTACTAGTGGAGGTCGGCACGGTTGGGAGTAGCGGAGCTGGGCCGATGGGGCAGTGTGAGTTGGCAGATGGACTGCTGCTGCGCCATGCTGGGATTCCTCAATTTGAGCAAGTTCTTTGACCTGGACCTAACTATTGAAGAATTTTGGTACTTCTTCGAAATTGGTCGTCATGACAATGCTGGGCAGTTGAGGACGGGCCATAAGCTGTTTGACACCATGAACAGAAGGGGCCATGATTAGCTTAAAGATACGCTGGAAATCAGTGGTAAGTGGGAGTCTAACACTTCACGTGAGCTGCGCATCCCATTAGAGTTTATTAATGGTGAGTGAACTGCTCCAACTCCACTATGCCTGAAATTTGATTATGACTTGTCTTAACTTCAGTCTTGCTAAATGTCTTCTTTCCTTTGCAGAAATCGAATTTGATTTGACTCCAAAGAGCAGTCCAAACATGAAGAAGGTTCATGTCGCAACATGCATCCCATCAGAATACTGAGATGACGCTGGCTGCTTAGTCCACTTCGTAGGGAGAAGGATGGGCTACCTCCAAAAGATGTAGTTCGGCGTATCAAGAAGGATGAGCTCGCTCATCTCGTTGTTGTAGATGAGTCTATTGCCCATGAAGGTGGAAAGAAAAGGTCTGCGTCGCCTGCCAGGGAGGCATCAGTGGAGAAGAAGCCGATGGTTTCTTCTCGCAAAAGCTCTGCTGCTTCTAGAAGGCTTGTGATTGATTTTTCTTCCCAAGGAATAAGAAAGATGCTGCTGAAGTCGTCAAGGACAAGGAACATGGTGAAGTTGCCAAGCCCGTCACTCCAAGGAGAGTTAAGTCTTTACCTGAGAAGATGGATGAGCGTAGGAGTTCCTTACTACCCCCAGCGTCTGGACTTGGCGATTGCGACTGCTGTTGGATAATCTTCTTGCTTACTTAACCCAAGTGCAGGTGTTGCGCAATAATATAACTCGGAAGTACGAGTGTCGAATCCACAGAGAGCGTTGAAAAAGAATGCAAAATATTTCGAAAACTGAAACAAAGAAACAATATCGAATGAGATGTAATTTTTAAAAGAAACTTCAGTAATTAAAAACACTAAACCATCGGGGTTCCACCTACATACAATTATGCAATTTCACTATTTCGAATCCTTTTATAACTCAATTGAGATACAAACATAAAGCGCACTCAATCAGAAGATATGTCAATTAAATTTCTTTCCAAATAAAACATTTGAAAAGTAATTTTCCATTGTGAATGTTCGAAACAAAATGTGCAATCAATTCCTTATAGAAATAATCCCAAATATAATTTGTACCTATGGCAAAAAAATATTAAGAAACTACTCCGTTGAAATCATACCAATCTACTAATTTATTCAATTCTCTAAAAGAATGAATGTTGAAACAAAACTATAGGAAAAACTTGATTGAACCTATGAATCACAACTAACATTCATCAATTCGAAAATAGAATAAATCAGAAATTCCATTGAACATCCACAATGTAAAATTGACATTGAAACAACGAAATAGAATCGAAATAATAAAACTACATAATCATAGTATAGGTTTCCCCCTTATCCTTAGCTGAGGAGATTAGCCTTCCATAAACGAAAATCACTGTAAAAAGTTTGAAGTAAAAACGATGGGAAAAAGTGAGAGAGATCAGGAACTAGCATCCGTAGCTTTTTATTACCGTGAAATTTCTTCATCCCTAGGAGAATTATTTGGACAAAAGGGCCCAACTTCTCCTCCAATTTGCTTTCAACCCTTCTTTGATTTTCTCTTCTTGCCAACTTGCCACAACAGTTGCACAAACTCCACTTCTAATATGGGCTCTTTATTCCTAGCCCAACTCTCTTCTTATTATTTTACTTTTTTTTTTTTTAGCCGAAAATTCACTAACACTTTCCTCATCTTTTATTTTCCATACATCATTCCCATGGTTATGCACATTAACATAGGTCAAAATTAAACAAACTAGATATAAAGCAAATTTGACCATTTATACATAATAAAGTGCAAGTCCGATAAATTACTAGAGAAAAACACTTAATGGGTATAATGAAAGCGCATTAGACATGCACTTTTGAGCAATTATCACTTATGAGAGGCTCAATGTCATAAAGAATGGAAAGGTCTCGGTGGCCACAAAGGAGGATTCTGCAACTAAAAAAGCGTCGAAAATTGCTCTTGCTCTTGCTCCTGCTTCTGCTATTGCGCCTGAACCAGATGTAAGGAATGAGCAAACTTCCACAGTGGGCAGTCGTGGGGAGGCAAACACCCCGACTTCCGAGGGTTTCGGCAAAATTTGCAAGCTGCTTGATTCTGACCTGCTTGCTAATCTGGCTGACCTTAAGCTCAAGCTGATCCCTGCTCGTTCTGAGATGGAAGCTGCACAGAAGGATAGAGACTTCGACTTGAAAAAGATTAAACGTTTGGAGGGTATTAATTCAGAACTTCGTTACACTTGCTTCACCAAAGATCGAGAGATCATAAAACATGTCAATGAGATTGATTTGTTGCAGAAGGTTGCTGCTGAAGTTGAGTCCAAGAACAAGGAACTCCAATTTGTGCTGCTTACTGATGAAGAATTGCAGAAGGATGTTGATGAGCTATGTGGCATTAATGAAAATCTTTTGAAGTTGAACGAACGGCTGCTAGGTGAGCAGGCAAGTCATGAGAGTGATCTTGCTCAAGCCCAAGTTAATTTCTACAAGCTGGGCTACTCGAATCATGTCAAATGCAGGTTGCCTGATTTTGTCTTTTTTGAAGAGAACTTCAAGACTTTCGGCATCTTTCCAGAGGATCTGCTAGAATTTGATTTTTTAGCCGTTATGGGTGGAGTTGCTAAAGACAAAGTTGCGGAAGGTGATGATGCTGATAGCAAAGTACCCATAAGAGGCGAGGTGGCTGCTGAGGGCGCTGTGGCTATTGAGAAGCTTGAGTTAATCTAAGCTTGAGAAGCTTGAGTTAGCTTTGTTGGATTTTGTCGGACTTCGAGCTTGTTTATTAATTTGCTAGAAATTTATTAAACAACTTCTTTCATTTTGCTCCATCTTCGTTCAATGTGACTTGAACTTTTCTGCTTGCTTGAAACTTGTTGCGAAGTTTCTAGCCTTCATGAATGCTAACCAATTGAGTGTCTTGCAAAGAAGTATGAGTAGTGTTTTAAAATGAACCTGGAAAATCTCTAATGAAGCAGAACCACCATCTAATCTCGTTCAAAATTCCTGCAACTGGTGATCGTTATGCTAACCGCCATCACTACCACCAACAAAACAAGAAGAAAAAACATGTGTCACTAAGCAGAGAAAAATCAAGAAGACAAAATAAATACAAAACAAAAAAAAGCCAAAATAAGAAAACAAAAGGAGGGAAGAAAAACTAAAATCCAACAAAATTGGAAAGCAAATAAATTATCTCAAAAGTATAAAGTTTGAAGAAAATTTGAAACTGCAAAAAGTTAAAAAAAAACACATATCTCTAATAAAATGCAGATGTCATCCTCTTGTTTTCCTGCTGTTAGTGCAATAAGACCGATCGAGAAAAAGAAACACCACAAAACTGCCCCTTAATTGTTGTCTTCATTGGCAGTACCACACACCAATGCGATGAATCTGGTTATAATTGCTCATTCCTTAGACACTCCACTGGATTATGGTAACAACCGACTATCAAATCGATCTCCACCCCCGCCTCCTCCCCACCCCCTCCTCCCAATTCTCCAAAAACATACGGAATACAAGCCTCAAGACAATATACGCCCATGAAATGGGGAAAAGTACTTCACCCATGGCAATATGGGGATTATTTTCTGCCCATGAATATGGGAAATTGTTTCATATTAATTCCGAAACAATAAAATGTGAACAAATTGCTAAAAGCATCTCCAGCAAATAATGACAACAAACAAAATCAATATGAATGGAAAAATGGAAAAACAAACTCACAATAATCTTCATAAGTGTTTGAAGTAAGTGAATCAGTACTGTGAAAATAATTGAAAAACTAGATGAAAAGACAAACTCAACGGTGCAGAGATCAGAAAAATAAGAAAAGCAAAGGAAAGCAAAACAAGAAAACAAAAGTTTGAAAGATCTTACAATGCATATTTGACATAGTAAACGTCATGAACTATCATCATACAAAACAAAGCAAAGTAGTTTTTTCTGATCGTCTCACTGTGGTTATATTTGAAACCAGATAATAATGGGCATTCAGACGACGCATTGGTGATGCATGGCGGTTACTCACTCAATTGGCGTTGTAATTCAGTTACTCATTCAAATCTTACCTTGCCTTGCTTGTGCGACTGTGCCCTTCACTTGTGTTCAGTTTCTGTAGCCTCTCTTTTTCAAATAGTCACCATGAATATCTTTGTTAGAATGACACAAGGTATATCTATCTATCTATATATATATAGGGAGATGGCAAATTTGGTAAAACATTCATAATAAAAAAAATGTCCCTCCCTTTTACAATTTAAAAAAAAAAACAATTAAATCATTTTTTAAACTTTTTAATATCATAAATTGTGTATTAATTTTTTTGAAATAAAATTAAATATCAAATAAAATAAAAAGAGTCAATTGCCACTCGCGTATGCGTGTGGCAAGAGACTAGTATTAATAAATGGAGAAAACAAATTTGGTAAAACATTCGTAATACCAAAAAAACAATTTAAATCAATTTTGAATTTTTTTTAAATCATAAACTGTATATAAATTGTTTTTTCAAATAAAATTAAAATATCCAAAAAATAATAAAAAATAAACTTAAAGAGCAAATTGCCACACGCTAACGCATGTGGCAATTTTCAATGAGTCGTGATGACATAATGTAAGAAGTTGTTATGGCTATTTTTGTGTTCGTGGAAGATCTAGAACAATCATCAATGGAGCTACCTTTTTTAAGATTGTTTGGATGCTATGTTCAGTTCATGTGAATTGTTTAATGTTGTATTGACATGTTGGGAAATTTTAGAAAAAGAACATGAGATTATTCCTTGTTATTATGTTCAAGAAGAAATGAATATTAATGAATTATGATAGCCACAACTTTAAGGCTGTAGTTTAGAAAGATTACGTATCTTATAGTAGGGATTGGCTAGGGTGCATGCATGTATTACATTCTTACACAAACAAACAAAAAAGAAGAGAAATAAAAACCGGCTGAGTTATGTAGTTGTAGGTTGAAGGTAAAAAATTCACACGAAGTGCACGTGTAGCCCCATGACTAAGACACGCTGCCACCTCATTTGCTATGCCCAATGCATCTCCTCCCAACTAGTCCTGCAATCTGGACCACCGCCGATCCGCCGCACCCAGTCCAGATCCAAATCTGGTGGCCCACACCTCAACACTTGGTAAAACGATGCGCCCATACCTCCACTAGTCAAAGCTACTCGCCGACCATGTCGTCGCCAGGCGCATCTCATCCTCCTCAGGCTGAATCATGGGTTATTTTAGGTGTCGGTGGTGGGCTCGGTGAAGTCGATGGTCCAAAAGACCATGGCCTCATTGAGTCCTCGTGGTCGCCGCAACAGCATTGCTAAAGGGGAGCGATGAGCCATGAAATTGGACGGAATCGAAAGGATCTTGGTGGCTAGATCGGAATTTGGGGACGGAGATGGTGGGATGGTTGGGTGGTTTAGTGGTTGAGGGATGGAGGGGATGGAGATGGTGAGGTAGGGAAGACGAATTTTGAAATTTGTTGTGCTTAGAGAGAAAGAAGATAAGAGGGGAGGGAAGGGAGCAAAGTTGTGCTGCGTATAGAAAGTTGAGAAAAAAAAAAAAAAGGGATATGCTGCGTGCAGAGAGAAGAGAAGAAACAGAGGGGACAGAGATTAAAGACCATCTTTTTTGGTTTTTGGTTTTCTATTTTTTCTTTTTCTTTTTTGGTTTTTTTTTACATTTAAAAATAAGAGTGAAATCACACATGGCAAGATCTGAGTGTCTGCAGTCAATCTCACAACATGTGTCTCTTTCTGGTGCTACCACGTGTCATTCTTTTTTATTTTTCATCTATTTTTCTTTTGATTTAGTTTTTAATATTAATAAAAAAATTATTATAGGTCCAAAAAAAGCAGGTATATAACTTTAATCGCCAATATAAAATCTTTAAATAGAAATCAACACTTGGAAATCAAAACGTGAAATCCAAGAATAACACAAGGTTCCATGGTATCAGTAAAAGCAGGTATATCATAAAATCACATATAAACAAACAAACAACATGGATATTCTGGATATTCTGCAAACACACGAGCTCATGCAGAGATATTCTGCCATGAACAATAGACCAAACATCTATTGTTTTTATATTTTCTTTACATTTTTCACACTGATACATTAATTATTATGAATTTTTTAATGTGATTTGATTTTTCCTACAAAATTCACTAAACATTAAAAAATACATAATAATTAATTTACAAATGTGAAAAATGTAAAAAAAAATATATAAACGCTCGTAATGACAAGCTCTATGTTTTTTCGATGGTTACATCATCTTTTGGATTTTTAACGCCCTTCAAACCCTCATGAATAGTGTTGTTGGAAGGAGTTCAAAATTCAGTATAATTAATGTACAAGTGTGAAAAATGTAAAAAAAATATACAAACACTCGCAGTGAGAAGATCTACAACTTTCGTGAAAGGGTCAACTTCAAAATTCGACACCATAATCCATGAACCTTAACTTTATATTTTAACCGTCGATTGTAATTTACTTTTACGTTCCATTATTCTCACCAAATTTTTTTTTTTTTTTCAGATTTTTTTTTTTGAAAACATGATCTTTTAGTGAATGCAGAAAGATGAACGGTCCGGATTGTTGATATCATGTTCCGATATTTACAATTAGTTGAAATATGAGTTGATGTTATATAGTTTCTAAAATAATATATAAGGTGTAAAATTCGTATAAAATCATAAAAAAAATAGAAAAAATATTCTAAAAGTTTCCACTGACTTCTTGAATTGTGCTCGTCGAAACATGAGCATAACAACTCAATTACGAGTTGAAATCAAAGAGGAGAAGTTCACAAACAATACAATGGGTACTAGGTGTTTGTCATGTTACATGATACACTTGCACATGTTTCATAATTTGTGCTTAATTGCACCTCCTTACCCAATTACCATGTTGATGTCATCGATTTGGTATATCGAACATACCATGTCGAAGATATCGCGTTCTTGGTCGCATACCAATCGAAAAAATATTTTTCGCACTTGTAAATTAATTATTATTAATTTTTATTAATTTTTAACTCTTATAAAAAACCCTATTCATGATGGTTTGTATGATTTTAAAAATTCAAACGTTGATGTAACCATCGTCAAAGTGTAGAGGATGTAATCACAAGTGTTTGCATATTTTTTCACATTTTTCAAACTTGTAATTAATTATTATGAATTTTTTTAATGTAATTTGATTTTTCCTACAAAATTTGCTAAATATAAAAAAATTCATAATAATTAATTTACAAATGTGAAAAATGTAAAAAAAAAATATACAAATGCTCACAGTGACAAACTCTACGTTTTTATGATGGTTACATCATCGTTTGGATTTTTAATGCCCTCCAAACGCTTGTGAATAGTGTTGTTGGAAGGAGTTCAAAATTAATAAAAATTCATAATAATTAATTTACAAGTGTAAAAAATATTTAAAAAAATATAAAAACGCTTGTAATGACAAGCTCTACAACATACGTGAAAGGGTCAACTCCAAAATTCGACCCCGTAATGCATGAACACTAAAATTATAGTGAACCGTCGATTGTGATTTACGTTTACGCTCCATTATTCTCACCGGATTTCTTTTTTTTTTTTCAACTTTTTTTTTTTGAAAACATGATCTTTTAGTGGAAGCAAAAATATGAACGGTTCGGATCGTTGATACCACGTGCATAATTTTAGGGTTAGTGAAAATATAGCTCGAAGTTTATAAAGTTTCAAGAAACTATATAACATCGACTCATTTTTGAGTTAACCGTAAATATCAAAATATGATATCAACGATCTGAACTGTTCATCTTTTTGCATCCACTAAAAGATCATGTTTTCAAAAAAAGAAACTTCGAAAAAAAAGAAATTTGGTGACAATAATGGAGCGTATACATAAACCACAATCGACGGTTCACTATAATTCTAGTGTTTATGGATTATGATATCAAATTTCGAAGTTGACCCCTTCACGAATGTTGTAGACCTTGTCATTATAAACGTTTATATATTTTCTTTATATTTTTCACACTTGTACATTATTTATTATGAATTTTTATTAATTTTCAACAAAAATCATCAAAAATTAAGTAAAATGTTACAAGAAGGACATGTGGCTGCACAAAAACGAGACACGGGAGAGTGGGCCTAACTGTCAACCACTCCTTTGATGCCACACATTTTTTTCTTTTAATTTTTGTCGGTTTTTATAATTTTTTCCTATTTCTAGTTGGATTTAATTTTAAGAAAAATCACACCCCAGGCACTAAATTATTATTTTGATAACAAAGCATGACTTAAATTTTGTCCGTCTTCGTTTGGAAAAAAAAAATAATTGTTTCTCTTTTACCTCTCTCGACCCAAACCCAATATCACCATCAATGCCACCACAGGCAAAACCCAAATAAACCTCCACCACCACCAAACCCCTCGTCATACCCCCACTTGCATAGGAACCGTCCTACCTCCTCCATCTCCCTTCCCCTTCCCCTGCACAGCTCCCGATTCCGCTGCAAATCAAACCCAGAAAAAAAGAAAGAAAAAAAAAAAGACTCATTTCGAATTCTCTGTAAAAACACACAAGAAGTTTTAAAATTGGGACAAATTCTTTGCCCCGCTCCTCCACCCTCCTCATTTCTGTTCATCTTCATCACCACCCACCATCACCCATATCCATTTTAGCCTCCACCACCCACCACCCATATCAAATTTAACTTGCATCTGCACCAATTCGACCCGCCACTGCACCAGCACCAGAACCACCTTAAATCGCCACACGATCAGCCTCCAAACCCTTGGATTCAGAGCAATAATTAATTCTCGCATCCACTAAATCGCCACATAATCTTCTTCTCCAACATAAACAGAATTTACAGAGCCTCCAAACCAAAGCGAATCCAAGCCGATGCCGATTCGAATCCAAGCGAATCCAAGCTGAACGGGAGCTTCAATTTACTGTAGAAGTTTTTGCATACTGGAATTTGGGGAAGAAGGGATATTGTTCCTCGGGCAGATGAGAGAGAGGGTGAGGAAGAGAGAGAACACTTACTAATTTCACCTTTGTTTGAAGGTCACCCGGTTCCTCTATCAAATGCCCTTATTAATTATCCTGACCATTGGATGAATCTAATGGTAAATTTGGTGATAGTATTTGATGCTAGCAAGCATCCTAGCCAAGTCCCTTATAGTAAGGGCTATAAGATATAGACTCTCGGGTGCATGTGTTAAATATGCATACGGGGTGGTTAGGATTTGTTTGATTGGGAGCTAAGGTATTAAAAAGGTAAAGACAGACAAAGTTGTTGATACACTCTGTAGTGTAGAGATGTTCATTCTCGATTGGCTACGTTTGAAGGGTTAGAATATGGGCGGCAGGTGTTAGACTTCCTTGTTGGTTAATTTGGAAGGAGAAGAAGTGTTCCTACCTTGTGGGTTGGTCCCAGGCAATGAGGAGGTTAGTGTGCTTGTTGCTACCCAACTTTTAATGGGATGTGACAAAGGAAAAGTTGCGACTGAGAGATGACCAAATTCTAAACCAAGCAGTCACACCAATTTATTTATGTCATCAAAATTATACTTAATGAGGCTTTTAATAAGATTCTAGGGATATTAAAAGCAATATAGGGGTAAAATCGGAAATCACAATAAGAAAATTATAATAGATAAATTTAAAATGTAAGAGGAGTGCAGATTGAGATTTTGAGAGTGCTAATAACAGCTTCCTAAATGATTTATATTTATGTAATTTAAAATAAAATTTAAAAAAAATGGTTAATAACTACCCCAACGTGGGGTAGTTTTAAATCACATGTATAATTTTATTTTTTTATTTCTTTATAATTAATTTTTGTTTTTCCAATAGTTATATATAGAGGGGCAAATTTAGTATAACAAATGTTTTACCAAATTTGCCTTCTCCCTTTATATATATAGATGTATAATGTATGAGTGAATGCAAACACAACAAAGATACTGGCTGCAAAATCAAAAGTGATAAGAGATGCAAAAATAAACAAAACTGATCAACGAATGAATTGAATCAGACTTAATACATGCCAAAATAAATTCAACACCCGATTTAATTATATGACATATAATATTTGTATGAAATAAGAGCACACGACTTAGAGTTTGGTGAAGTCCAATGGTTGAGTATAATAAACTCTAAACCACATGATGACTTTAGCTCAGAAGAAAAATAATAAGAGCGTGTTGATAACGTATTAGAAATAAAATAGATGAAATAGAGAGAACAAAAGATTGGGAGGAGAAAACTAAAGTGTCTTTCCTTCTTATTAGAGTGTCTATTTATAGGCTAAAGATTTAGATAGAAAAGATACTAACTAATAACATATTACACATTGGCCCCGAGTGGAAAGTACATAATTAATAGTATTCATTGCAAGTTGATTCCAATAAATCATGAAAAACAAATAAAAATTCATCTAATAAAGTCATTGGGTCTGGTGTCTGCACTGCAAAGGGTGCCTTTCAGTTGGTGATAGAAGTAGACATGTCACCTGAATTCATGTTAAGCTGCTAGTTCCTCTGGTCACAAGTAAGCCAGCTTTTAATTGCAGAAGTATTTCTGAGTTTGTTGAAAATGGAAGAAAAGTCCCAGATTCAAATCCCATTAGTTAAACTGGGCAGTCAAGGACTGGAGGTAAGCATGTTTTCATCTCACATCAATTCCTATGAAGTCAACTATATTATGCTGATCAACTTCGAACCGTCTAAAACAATTAAGAGCATATTTCTCCACTTTTAGTTTACCTTCAAGTTTGGATCATACTTTAGTACGCTGATTGATTTATGCTCAACTCGAAAACAAAAAAGTGAAATTTTGTTGGTGTTGTTGACATACAGGTCTTGCATTTGTGGCTAATGGTAGACACGAATTTTATGTTTGGTTCGGTCTTAGAATATGATTTATTCCTCTGAATCATACAACTATTTATTCAAGTATATTACTCTCACGCAGGAAAAGAACACCTGATTACACAATCAAAGTCTAATTGCAGATTTTAGTAATTAAACCCTTTCCATCAGTTTGGTTAGCATATATACTTCGTCGGAAGTTGGTATTTTCTTCATGTGGGAGAATAGAAATTGGTAATTATTTAACAAGAAACTTGCTATTAAATTTATTTCTTCTCATGGTTTTTTTTTTTTCATCCGCTCTGTAGGTTTCTAGACTCGGTTATGGATGTGGGGGACTATCTGGCATATACAGTAGCCACAAATTACCTCTCACTCATGAAGCTGGATGTGCATTCATTAAGGAAGCATTCGATAGGGGCATCACCTTCTTCGATACTTCAGATTTTTATGGCCTTGATCATCACAATGAATTATTGCTTGGAGCGGTAAATGTTGTTTCTTTCTTCATATTTGAATCCAATTAAGATGAGATTAGATCCGTTCTTGTACTAAGTAATTGTTGAGTACGTAGTGCAACATAACTGAAGAGGAAAAGGAAAGTAATACAACATAATGTTCGATAAGGCATGCTTACAGAATTCATTTAATCTTCTTGTATTTACAGGCTTTGAAACAGCTTCCTAGAGAGAAAGTTCAATTGGCTACAAAATTTGGCATTGCCATGTCGGGCGACTATCAATTTCAAGTGAATGGAACCCCAGATTATGTAAGAGCATGCTGTGAAGCTAGTCTTAAGCGGCTGGATGTCAGCTACATCGATCTTTACTATCAGCACCGCATTGACGTTTCAGTACCAATTGAGGATACTGTAAGCATTCAGACACTTTACGCCATTCCATGTTTCATCCTTTCTATCCAAATTTGGAATTAATTATGTTATGTGAATGTGAGGAAGATGGGGGAGCTTAAGAAGTTGGTAAATGAAGGAAAAATAAGATACATTGGTCTATCAGAAGCGAGTCCAGACACAATAACTAGAGCTCATGCTGTTCACCCCATCACTGCTGTGCAAATGGAGTATTCTCTTTGGAGTCGTGAAATCGAAGATGATATAATTCCCCTTTGCCGGTTTGTTACTTTTTACCTATCTTAGTTTTACAATGTCAAGTTCACAAGTTTATTTGCCTAGCTAGGTGAAGATTCAAAAACATAGAATGGATTTGGTTGATTCCCTGATCAAATAATGTAATAGTTCAAAATTTGAGTGGAGAAAATAATATTCATCAGCATTTCACCTACTTGTATACTTACAGGAAGCTTGGAATTGGGATAGTGTCATACAGTCCACTTGGTCGTGGATTCTTCGGTGGGAAGGCAATGTTAGAGAGCTTGCCTGAAGAGAGTTTGCTGGTATGTGAGACTTCACTTATATATAGATATATAGACATAAGTTTGGTTGACTTATTTTGTTAGAGCAATCACCTTTAATTCCGAACTCACATTGTTGCGATTGTGTCCCAGTATACGCATCCAAGGTTCAATGGCGAGAATTTGGAAAAGAACAAACTTCTGTATAGCAAATTTGCCAGCCTCGCTACAAAGTATGCCTGCACTGCTCCTCAACTAGCTTTAGCATGGCTTCTCAATCAGGACAATTATATCGTCCCAATCCCTGGTGTGTTTATAACTAGTACTCTTTCTCTTAAACATAATGCTGTTCTCTTACTCTTTGTTATTGAATTCGTATAATTAACTTTTCAATTAAGTTGTTAATCGATTCAATTAAAGAATACTTAAGTTCGATTTTGATTATATGCAGGCACAACTCAAGTTAAGAACCTTGATATCAACATTGGATCGTTGGATGTGAAGCTTACAGAAGAGGACTTGACAGAAATTTCTGATGCTGTGCCCATTGATGAAGTTAGTGGTGATCGAGAATTCGAACTTTTCGCAAAGTATGTCTGGAACTATGCAAATACCCCATCAAAGTAATCAAAATTCTCTGTGCCAAAAATTAAAAAAAAAGTAATCAAATTATCTGTACCAAAAGAAAAGTACTTACCAGAACTATGGTTGAAGGTAAACTGCAAGCTTTCAGTACATACATTTTATCTTTCTGGTTTTCAACTTTGCATAATTGCACTTGCACCTGTGGAGATGGAGATCCGTCGAACTTGATCGCTTCTTTCTTTTCTTGTTTTCTTTTGTTTTTAGTAATTTTTCATGTCTGCTTCATCTTCTTCGAGTAAATAAAATTTATCTCCGACTGTATGCTCTATCAATGAGTCATTGTTTCCTAGTTCTGTTGGCATGCCTAGCAATGATGTTAGCACTTCCTCTGAACGTCAATCTCCTTGTCTGTTTTTTGAAGTAAATCTATCTCCTTATGTCTCCTCTATGAAAGGTGGGAATTTTTCTCTTAATATAACGCCCTTGTCTGTAGAAAATGGTATCAAGCATATATTGTTTAGTTGATAAAGCTTTAAGCTTTCAAATGTGTTTGCAAAAAGCTAAAATGTATTTTTCAGAGGGAGAGCTTTAGAGGAAGCAAGAGTCTGTATATTTCTTGATCTATTGAACGATAAGACATACAATACATATATCCTATTACATTTGTTAGCATCGGTGGTTCTAAACAAGGACACAGACACAGTTCTGTCCATGAAAGTGACAAGACACACTGACAGCTGTGTACAGGACAAAACCAACAGTTGTAGCTGTCTAAAGCAGAAAAGAAACAAACGACTAAACAAACTAGCCGTTGCACGCTATTCTAAAAATAGCAAACGTCAAATCTCAACTTCTTGCTTCATTTGTAAAATGTCAGGATGCTCTTACTCCATCGGATTGCTTACTAGATTCCATCGGGTTGCTCCCTGGCTTCTATCAGGTTGCTCCCTGACTTTCATCGGGTTGCTTCCTTCAACTCCATCTGAAGGAATATCATCTGCAGATTCACAACTAAGCTAGTAGGCAGCTTAATTTTCAACAGCCTCTCCTAAGCTGCTTACTGGCTTCACCCCTAACTTCATTCTTAGATAATTAAAACGATCCTTAGGCAGTGCCTTTGAAAATATGTCTACCAACTGTTCTTCACTTCTGCAATACTTCACATCAATGGATCCTTGCTGCAATGCTTCTCTAATGAAATGATACTTCCTGTTTATATGACTGGTCTTCTGATGGAAGACTGGATTTCTGACCATCGAGATTGCTGACATATTGTCACAAAACAATGGTGTTGCCTCTGGTTGCATTTCACCGAAATCATCCAGCACAAATCTTAGCCAAATAGCTTGAGATGTTGCCTCGGCTGCTGATACATACTCAGCTTCTGCAATTGACAATGCAACCGTGCTTTGCTTGACTGAGGCCCATGAGAATGTGCCACTTCCAAAACTGAATGCATATCCAGATGTGCTTCTGCTGTCATCTTCACTGCCGCCCCAATCCGAATCACAAAATCCAATCAACACAGCATCCTTATCTCTTGTGAACTCAATGCCATAGCTGAGAGTACCCTGAATGTATCTGAGAACCCTCTTAGCTACACCCATGTGTTTCTTCGTCGGGCCATGCATGAATCTTGATAACAAACTAGCTGCATACATTATATCAGGACTGGTTGCAGTTAGATACAACAGGCTGCCAACAATTTTCCTGTACAAAACTTCATCAGCCAGTTTACTTCCGTCAACTTTCTTCAGTTTCTCACCAGTAGGTAGAGGAATTGCTACTGACGTGCAATCCTCCAAACCAAACTTCACAAGTAGAGACTTTGCATATTTCCTTTGATGTATAAACACACCTTTATCCGATTGTAGAACTCTCATTCCCAAGAAATGATGTAAGAGTCCTAAATCAGTCATCTCATACTTCAGCATCATGTCTCTTTTGAATTCATTGAGCAATGTATTGCTGCTTCCAGTGTACACAATATCGTCAACGTATATAGAGACAATGATCAGCTTCCCTTCTTCATCGGTTCTGGTATACAGAGTGGCTTCACTGGTGCTTCTTTTGAAGTTGCAATTAATGAGATAATTGTCAATCTCGCTGTACCAAGCTCTGGGTGCTTGCTTCAAACCATAGAGGGCTTTCTTCAGTTTATAAACCTTGTGGCTTGCATTTTCAACTTCAAAACCTTCTGGCTGCTCAGTGTAAACCTCCTCCTCAAGCACTCCATTCAAAAAGGCTAACTTAACGTCTAATTGAAACAGCTTCCAACCCTTCTGAGCTGCTAGAGCAATCAGAGTTCTGATTGTACCTAACCTTGCCACTGGGGCAAAGGTTTCATTGTAGTCAATACCTGGTTTCTGGGCATATCCTTTTGCCACTAGTCTTGCCTTGTGTTTCTAAACAGTTCCATCCAAATTCAGCCTGGTCTTGAACACCCATTTGACTCCTATGACAAGTTTGTCTGTAGGTCTATCCACTAGCTCCCAAGTTCCATTTTTTTTCAATGGTCTCGATCTCAGCATTCATTGCTTCCTTCCATGCTTTGTCTTCAATAGCTTCATGGTAGGTTTCAGGTTCAATGATTGTCATGTGACATCTTGCATAAATATCCTCCAAGCTTTTTAGCTTTACTGGAGTGTTGCTTGGTAATGAACCTTGACTAGCGCTAGTACTTCCAGAAACATGTTGACTTTCTGCAACTAATTGAGTGACATTCGGGGAGTTAATCCCATAAGCTTCATGAGCTGATTCTTCAATTCCAGCTGTTGCAGAGACTTCATTTCCAAGAGTGAGAGGCATGAAAACAGTTTCTACTTGCTTGCTTTCCCAATTCCAGGACTTGTTCTCATCGAATGTAACACTTCTTGAAAGTATGATCTTCTCAGTTTGAAGATTAAAGATTCGGTAGCCCTTCTCGCAGCTACCGTATCCCATAAAGATTCCTTTGCTTGCTTTGTCATCAAGCTTCTGCCTTAGACTCGATGGAATGTGGTTGTAGCATATGCTTCCAAACACTCTCAGGTGTTTTACACTTGGTTTCCTCCCTGTGAAGGCTTCAAATGGTGTTTTACCATTGACTGCAGTGGTATAGCATCTGTTCTGCAGATATACTGCAGTTCCAACTGCTTCTGCCCAAAATTTGATAGGGATCTTCTTTTCAGAAAGCATCGATCTTGCCATTTCTCCAATCGTTCTGATTCTTCTCTCAACGACTCCATTTTGCTGAGGTGAGTAAGGTGTAGTCAGTTGCCTCTACATTCCGAGATTACTGCAATACTCAAGAAATTCATTTGAGGTATATTCTCCACCTCTGTCACTTCTTAGCTTCTTCAACTTGAAACCACTTTGCAACTCAACAAAGGCTTTGAATTTCTTGAACACATTGAAGGTGTCAGACTTATTTCTGAGAAAGTATACCCAGCACATTCTTGAGAAATCATCAATGAATGTGATGAAGTACCTATTCCCTCCAATTGACTCATTTTGCGTCGGACCACATAGGTCAGTGTGTGCCAATTCAAGTGGACAACTTGCTCTCCAAGCTTTCTCATTTGCAAATGGTTCTCTGTGGCTTTTCCCATAAACACAGCTTTCACATACTCCTTCCTTCTCTGAGAAAGCAGGTAGACCCAACACCATCTGAGCTTGTTGCATCTTCTTCATACTTGTAAAGTTCAAATGACCCAATCTCATGTGCCATATCCATGGATCTTCGTGTACTGCTGCCTTCATTGCTACTGAGTTGACAGATTCCATAGACAATGGAAAACATCTATTTCCAGTCATTGAAACTTTAGCAACAACATTCTTAAGGCTATTATCATCAAATATTAATGCATAGTTTCCTCCAAACAGAATGTAATATCCATGCTCCATCATTTGCCCTACGCTTAGCAAGTTTTCATCCAATCCAGGAACCAACAACACTTCTTTTATGTATCTTCTGCCTTTCTGTGTCTCAACAACCAGTGTCCCTTTTCCTGTAGCTTGAACAAGGTCTCCAGCACCCATCTTCATTTTGCAGGTCACAGACCTATCAAGATTGATCAACAAAGACTCTTGAGAGGTCATGTGGTTGCTGCAAGCACTGTCCACAAACCATACGGACTTACTTGATGCAATAGAACTTGCATGACAGGCATAGAACATTGTTCCTGTGACTGCATCTTCTTCCTTTGCACAGTTTGCAACTTGTTTACCATTATCACAGTCCTTTGTTAAATGACCAAAGCGACTGCACTTACCACACTTGGGTTTTCCCTTATATCTGCATATACCAAAGTGGTATTTATCACACACTTGACACTGCGGTTTGCCATTTCCTTGGCTGCTACTTGGTTGTTTGTTGAAACCAGAAAATTTGTTGTTCCAGCTTGAGCCATTGTTGTTGTTCACGTTTCCATTTTGAGACCAATTTGATCTCTTTTTGTATTGTCCCTACCACTTGTGATTTGGTCTACTTTGTGGACCTTTGGACGTACCAGTGCCTTAGCTACTACCAACTCTGAGACTATTAAAAACTCTCTCAGTTCCTGTCAGTCTATCCCTTTCATCATGCAAGTCTTCCCTTTTATCGTAGACCTTTACAGATGCAATGACCTCTTCAACTCTAATGTCATCTAGATCTCGAGTTTCCTCAATGATAGACACGATAGACTTATACCTTCTACTTAAGCTCATCAACAGTTTATGCACTATTCTTTTTTCAGGCACATCTTTACCAAGTGATTTCAGGTTGTTTATAATTCCAAAAAATCTAGCCAAATAATCATCTAGACTTTCACCATCTGTCATTCTCATATATTCAAAATCTGCTCTTACTGCTTGGAGTTTAACAGCTCTTACCTTTTTGTCTCCTCTGAACTCTCTTCTCAAAATGTCCCAAGCTCCTTTTACAGTCTTCTCGTTTCTAATGCGAGGAAAGAGCTCATCAGTTAATGCTCCTTGTATGAGACTCAACACCTTGGCGTTTTTGATTATGTCTTCTCTAGAAATGGTAGGTGCTTCCCCTGAAATTTGCTCAGCCATGCTTTCTTCATCTCCGGATCCTTCTTCCTCCTGGAGTACCGGCTGTGATGGTTGTGGTTGTGGCCCTATCTCTACTACATCCCATAGATCGTAAGCTATGAGGATGGTTTCCATTTTCACAGCCCAAAAATCATAGTTTGAGCCATTAAACTGTGGCGTTCGTAAATCACCACTGGATGAACTTGAACCAGCCATCGTCTCAGGTAACACAACAACAAAATAGTTTTAAAGATATCACCTCTAAGGTTTCTCTGGATTTTCTTCAGAGATGTATCTTTTCTCTCTCTCACAGTATTACGCCCCTTTGGAATCAAACCAAGAGCTCTGATACCATGTAGAAAATGGTACCAGGCATATATTGTTTGGTTGATAAAGCTTTAAGCTTTCAAATGTGTTTGCAGAAAGCTAAAATGTATTTTTCAGAGGGAGAGCTTGAGGGGAAGCAAGAGTCTGTATATTTCTTAATCTATTGAACGATAAGACATACAATACATATATCCTATTACATCTGCTAGCATCGGTGGTTCTGAACAAGGACACAGACACAGTTATGTCCATGAAAGTGACAGGACACACTGACAGCTGTGTACAGGACAAAACCAACAGCTGTAACTGTCTAAAGCAGAAAAGAAACAAACGACTAAACAAACTAGCCGTTGCACACTATACTAAAAATAGCAAACGTCAAATCTCAACTTCTTGCTTCATTTGTAAAATGTCAAGATGCTCTGACTCCATCGGATTGCTTACTGGATTCCATCGGGTTGCTCCTTGGCTTCCATCGGGTTGCTCCCTGACTTTCATCGGGTTGCTTCCTTCAACTCCATCTGTAGGATTATCATCTACATATTCACAACTAAGCTAGTAGACAGCTTAATTCTCAACATTGTCGTTATGTTTCTCATCAACGTACGTACCCATCCAAATCGAACTTTTTCTATCAACATTTCATCTAACTTAAGGATCTAACAAGCTTGAATATGCAGTAATAAGATGATTTTATGGTAAGAACTAGACATAATTTGAATAGGAAATTCGATTTGGACTAAAGTTGAATGCATCATGGACCACTTGGATGATTTATACAATTGAACCTAATAGAGCATTTCAGTGGTCAATGCTCTCGTCATTCGTTTCTCAGCAGTAGTTATGCAACAGCAGATCTAGAGTCGCCCATTTTTAAGAAACAACGAAGTTGGTTGGTGAGAAGTCAACGTGTTAGCGGCCGGAACATATAAGTGAGCTAGTTTTTCATCGGATGACGCAGAGCACGTGTGACTGTTGGGCTTCACACATGAGACAACCTGCTCTGAAACCATGAAAGAAGTTGAGGTTTCATCATAAGACCAATTGACAATATGATAAGTAGCCTAATTTCTTATAAGCACATGTAAGATCACATCTTTCCCCGATGTGGGATTCACTCACAACAGAAACTTTCTTTTCTTTTCGTCTCCTTTTTTCTATAAATGAATACTTTTGAAGGATTACAAATAATCGGGTGAAGCATTGTACGTAATTTTCATGCCTCATGTCTAGACTTGTAAGCTTCAATTCAGAACAAAACTTAAGATTTCTATCTACAGAAATTGGAGAACACAGTATTCATATCAGTGCTTTATAAAAAGCCCAATTATCATATACTATTTACACATTTCTATTTGTAACCGTTAGATCAATCTGGACAGTTGTAATTAAAATATTAAGTTATGTTACAACTGGGTCAAAAAAGACCCATCCCAAAACTGAAACCGGAGAGCTTCCAACTAATATTTGTGAATTCCGGATATTGTATTCGTTGTCAGTTCCCCTTATCAAGAATTGATCACGTGCCGTATTCCTAGTTTGTCAAATTTCATTCAGAGTCCACCTTACTGTAGCTAGTTGAATATTTAATTTGACATCTCGGATGACTATGCAGATTAAAATAGCTGAAGCATCTTTATCATATAGTGTATTGATTGGTATATTGTTCTGGTATCTGGTCTGGTGCTTTAGGGTCCCTGTAACCTTGGGACTGACTATGCCCAATAAACTTCCTATTTCTTCTATGAAATAATCATTGTCACAGTGCAGTTAGTTATTTTTAAATTTCTTTGATCTGCATACTAGCTCTTAGTTTTGATATATATTGTCTTCAATACTGCGCTGTTTTAAGATTCATCATTGTTATTTAGTTGTTTAGCAATTGATCACTTTTTTTCTTGTTCTTGAGTCAACATTCCTTATCATTATCTGGAGTATTTATTGACTTCTTGCATGACTTTGTAGGTTGTCTTAATCCTTTGTTATTATCTTTTTGTTGTCGATGACATTTTGTTTTGGACAAATTATTGGTTTGATTCTGCTACCATTTTCCCTGTTTTGCAGTTCTTATATTGTTTGAAATTTGCAGATGCAATATTATTAGAGTTTCCTTTGATAATTTGAATGCAACTGAGGTTCATGTAGTGAGGTTGTCTTTAAAATAATTTTCAAACTATGTTGCTGACATGAATGGTTGAGCTTGTCGCTAGGCTAATGAGTTTCAATTGATAAGCTGGACTCTGTGTGATATTAAATGTCAATATTGTAGGCAACATTCGACCTTGGACTGGGATTCTTTTTACTGAGAATGGACAGGTTGTGCTGTACAAAGAGTTAGATTCGTGATTGAGATTTGCTTCTGCATCAATCTGGAGGGTGAATATGTTTAAAACTTTGATTGTGCAGATGTTTAATGCAGGTCTGGTGCATTATTATGTATTTTTACAATTCAAACAATGTTTTGGTAACTGGAATTGATTAATATGATAGTTTTAATCAAGTGTTGTTCTTCTACTTGAATGATGTTCATCTTTATTTTTGCGAGGTTAGTGCCAAGGTAACAAATGAAATTGGAATAGTTGGGGAACTTTTTTTTTTTTTTTTTAAAAAAAAAAAATCAAACACGGCATACCCCTTTTTTTTTTAGAGAAGACGATTAGATTCAAAAGAAGAAAGGAAACATACAAAAGCAGCCAACGTGGACCAGCTGCAACAGAGGCTGCCACAAAGAAATGCAGTCCTCAACAAAACAACTTACAGAGGCTGCTACAAAGAATTGCAGTCCTCATATAAAAGATCTCGGGGTTCCTCGAACCACAAGCATGAGTTGTCGGAGAAAAGGCTGGCTCGGGCTAAGCAATGACCAGCTCCATTTGCTTGACGTCGGACATGGGTAAATAGAACACCTGTGATCTCCCTAGACAAAACCTTGGCATCTTCCACGATAAGCCCCATTGGAGAGGAATCAACAGAGGACGAGTTTAGAGCCTAGGAAATCTGGAGTGAATCGCTCTCCAAATGGATATTTTGAAAACCCTTTAAATAAGAAGCAACTCAGTCTTTCACGACATGTACATGCGTACTATAAAAGACATAGAGGTATTCATTAACGACACCCAAATGTGTGCCATAAAAGATATAGGACTTTTACGGCAGGATTTTTTATGGCACGCTTCTGGTGCGCCATAAAAACTATTTGTGACGTGCAATGTGTGCCATAAATAGCCAATTTTGGTGTATGTTTATCTGATCAGTTCACTAGAAGTAATTTGATTGAATAACAAATTAGGAGTCTTTTATATAGTGTTGAGACAATATAAGATACATTGACCAATCAAAAGCTAGTGTTGATATACAATTTTGTCAAATGTCATGGAAAGGATTTAAGATGACGTGTCTTGCGGTGCTTCAAAAACGTCATTGAACACTTTTCATGACGCATTTCAGGTGTCATTAAAAGCCTTTTGTCTTGTAGTCCCATCACTGCAATGCAAATGGAATACTCTCTATGGACTCGTGAAATTGAAAACGAGATCATTCCACTTTGCAGCTGGTTTATTTCTTCTACCTCTGAATTTTACAATGTCAAGTTTACAAACAAAATTTAAGAGGTGAAAGTATTATTTGTCTCCCAATTTATAGCTCCTTACTTGCAGGAATCTCGGAATTGGGATAGTGTCATATATCCCGTTCAAACGTGAATGATTTGGCGGGAAGGCAATTCTAGAGAGATTGCTTGCAGTGAGTTTGCTGGTATGTGAATTAAGTGACTAATGAGCGTTTATTCTTATAAATTACTAATAAAAATCTTCTTCTTTAAGCAGATATATATAGGCAGATGATTTATTAGGGAAGTCACGATTTTAACCTTACAAGCTCACATTCATCCAAGGTTCAATAGGGAAGATTTGGAAAAGAAGAAATGTGGAGGACTAAAATCAATATCTAATCTTACACCAGAGTTTAATGGAAATTTAATCTAACTCAAGGATTGAAATTCATGTACCCCAAAAATTTACAAAACTACTCAATTAAAACAAAAGAGAGATAAGAAACAAAATAGCTAGAGATCCCAGATTCGAAAACCTCATCTATAAAAAGGAAAATCATATTTCAAGTATAAAAAGTAAAAGTAAAAACTAAATGCTTATCAAACTGGTCCTCAGCCTAAGCATTGCCTCGTAAACATAATGATGACCTTCCGAGTTGCCCTTAAATTTTGCAATTTGGTTCTAAATCTCTCCAATCTTTTAAAACTTGCTAGTTCGTCCCATGTCATCAAATTCGTTTTTTTTGTTAATTTTTTATTAGCAAAGCTCCTTGAATGGAAACAAATAACCATCCATTTGATAGAAAATTTGACAAATTTAACGATAGACGGTAGGGAAGAAATTGACATAATTTAGAAGATTAGATGAATTCATAACTAATAAAGAACCCAAGGGGAAAATTGAAAAAATAAATCCTAATTAGGGGGCTCTGTAAAAAATTTCCCAAACGTTCACAGCTAATCTTATGCTGTGTGAGAGGAGCCACATACGTCCCTTAAAGCACCATGTATGGCCAAGACAACCCTAAACCCAGCTATTAGCCTAAACCCCCAAAGTAAATCTTGGCCCCATGACACGTCGGCCCCTCTTGCTTAAAAAAGATTAGGCCTAATCGGATAAATGGTCTCCGTGGTCATAAGGTATTCAGAAGATAGCCCTGTGGTAAAAAAATTCGGATTTAAGCCTCTGTGGTGAAGTCTGTTAGGATTCATACCCAAAATTAAAGCTTTTGTCGTTATTCTGTTAGTAGTCTGCACGTGAGTTTCATGAGTGAGCCTAAGATGGTCATTTCATCCCTTCCGTTCAGCATTCATAACCAAAACTCTCATTCACAGTCACTCCCCATTCTGAAGCAATGAATTCGCAAACTAAAGTCGAATCCAAGCGAACTAAATTCTTCGAAGCAGCGATGCCTTCCCACATTACACACAGTTACAGAGAATAAGCGAGAAAAAGGAAAGATTACACTTTTTAATCAAGAAAAAAAAAAGAAGAAAAAAAGAGAGAAAAGTACTTGATTTGCCATTGGCTGTTTGTTTTCTTGCGGCTTGCTCAATAACAAATGAAATTTGATCAAATGCTACATGATTCGGAAAGAAGTATTATGTATTGGACGGAGCAGCATCAATCAAAAACCAAAACGAAATTCCATACCTTTCACGCAAACCTAATTTGATTTCCAACTAACTAACGATGAACCCAACACCCAGCTGCTTGAGATTTCATCATTGCTTCGTTCCACTTTCTGATTTCAATCGAAGAATTCAGTTCACGCACTTAGATTCGACTTTAGTTCGAGCACTCAGATTCGACTTTAGTTTGCGAATGCATTGCTTCAGAATAGAGAGCGACTGTGAAAGAGAATTTTGGTTATGAACGCTGAACGGAAAGGAAGAAATGACCATCTTAACCTCGCATGGGAAGCTCACGTGCAGGCTACTAATGGAGTAACGACAGAAGCTTTAACTCTGGGCATGAATCCTAACAAACTTCACCACAGGGGTTTAAATCCAAATTTTTTTATCACAGGAGCTATCTTTCAAATACCTTATAACCACATAGACCATTTATCCGATTAGGCCAAAAGATTAAAAGAAAAGTGTATAGAGCCTATACACCTTGAGCAAATGTGACCTTTCAGAAAATACTGACTGCTTCATAGTGGTGTCTGCAGCTACCACGTCTCTCTTTCCACCATACGTGGACAAGAAAATCCACGTGGCCAGTCACTAGTCGGCAGGCAAAGGAGTGCCGTGGTGCCAAAATATGCACCGTTCATGAGCTTTCCCAACTAGGGCATTTACACTATAAAAAGCCACTCAGGTCACCAAGTTTAATTCACCAGATCAGCAACGAACAAAGCAATCCAAGTTTTGTACCTCTTCTCTTTGTTAATCTTGTATTAGTGTCTAATTAAAGAGTACATATATACTACAATGGCTGCATCAGCTTCCATGCAATCAATCCTAGCTAATTCAGTGGTTTTTGGAGCTGGAAAGAACAGATCAGTGAGAGTGCGCCACCTTCTTCCTGCTAAATACGCACCAACTAGGAGCCCTCACATGATTGTACGCTCCATGGCTGAGGTAATTTTTAAGTCTATATGTTTAGTTTTGTCATTAACATTTATATAACATGTGTTTTGTCTTTTGGGTTATGTGCATTTTCAAGTGTACTGCTTAAATTAGTGGATATTAATTAAGTTAAAGTAACCATGTATTGTTCATCCTTAATTTGCAGAATGGTCAGGAGGAGCAACCATCTACAGTACCAGAGGCATCAAAAATCCCACCACCACCTCCTACACCTACTCCTCCACCTCGTTCTAAGAAAGTTAGCACTAAGTTCTCCGACGTTTTTGCCTTCAGTGGACCAGCGCCAGAGAGAATCAACGGCAGACTTGCAATGGTTGGGTTTGTTTCTGCTTTGGCAGTGGAACTATCCAAGGGTCAAGATGTGTTTTCTCAAATATCCGACGGTGGAGTCTCATTGTTTCTTGCCACTAGTATTTTACTATCAGTCGCATCCGTGATTCCTCTATTTAAAGGAGTCAGCGTGGAGTCAAAATCAGATGGACTCATGAACTCAAATGCTGAGCTATGGAATGGAAGATTGGCCATGTTAGGTCTGGTAGCTTTGGCCTTCGCTGAGTATGTGAAAGGAGGGACTCTAGTTTAATTAGGTCTCAATCATTACAGGTGTTTTGGGGGTTTAATCTGAATGCCTTGTAAAAGTTCTCCACATGTAATTAGTGTTTACAAATCTTTATATGAATGACACACTTTTCATATGCCATATTCTAGAATAGTCTTAATAATATCATTAAGCATAATGATAGTGCTAATATTACTCTGCTTAATTAAATTTTGGAAATCTAATTTGGTAGAAATGTGTCTCTATCAAATAATAATTGAGATGCCACCACATCAATAAAAAGAAGAAAAACGTGTTGCCCGATGGCTTGGTTTATAAGTAGGGATCCGCCATGTGAGTTTGAGAACTCCAAACCTAAATACATATAAAATAGAGATAAAAAAAAAAACACAATTTAAACTCACAAGTGTACAAAATCAATGGTTATGTAGAAAAGTAAATATGAAGTCATTCGCGTAAGGATTGGATTTAACTCTTAACTCAATTCAATTCGACAAACACGTAACATAAAAAATGTTGAAAAGGGTTGATTTTGATTAAACTAAAATCGACAAGAAATTAAACAAACAAATAAGACCTTTACGGCAACAAGGGTTTACAAATCAAGTGACGGGAACTTAAGGTCATGAATCGGATCCACTTATCCTATTTGTTTTTTCTAGAGTCAATTACTGTTCAATTATTATGTTGAGTTAAAGGTTGTTATTTTTAAATTATTACTAAAGGAAGTTGAGGTTGCATCATAAAACTAATTCACAGTATGGGAAGTAGCCCAACTCCTTATAAGCAAGGTTCTAAAAAGCGCTAGGCACTAGTCGGACGACGGACAGGGGCTGAGCACCTAGGGACCTAGGCGGATTTAAGTAAATTTATTATATATCATATAAATAAGTGTCTATTTACACTTTAAAAAGACAAAAAACTATATTTGCATTGGGAATTTGGGAGAGATAAAATGCAAAATAGAAGAATATATAAATTTATAAAATACTACAATCAACTCAAAGTCTTAAACTAATGCAACAACTTATTTCATGGCATTGGCATCATCACAAACTAATGCAGCAAAAATAAGAAAAACCTGAAACCAAATTCGAAAATAAAATCCAATAATTCATAATGTAAAATTCACATAATCTTTCATCACATATTAATCAATAATTCAATGAATCAATATATGTAAATGAGATCGTGCGTCTAGAATTCAACACCATTCAATTGCAGTATGAAGAAAATTAAAGATTACAATCTAAAAAGAAAAAAAAATTAACTTAATTTAAAAAAATAAATAAAAACCATGAAACCGCCTAGCCACTGCCTAGCACCTCCTAGGCCCCCGCCTAGCCCCTACCCGATTTTCCTCCCCGTTTTGGCCTAAATCGCATCATTCCTCCACCGCCCAGCGCCTAGGCACCTCCTAGGCCGATTTTTAGAACACTGCTTATAAGTCCTTGCAATGTTTTTCTTTCACCAATGTGGGACTCTTTACCTTCACATCCAAAATTTTCAAGCCAACACGTGGACACACGAATTTGGTGACGTGGAGCACACGTAGCCTTTGGGCTTCACACGTGGGCGAACCTTGCTCTGATACCATGAAGGAAGTTGAGATTTCACCATAAAACCAATTGGCAATATGGAGAATTACCCAAATCCTTATAAGCCCTTGCAAGGTTTTTCCTTTCATCAATGTGAGACTCTTTACCTTCACATCCTCGCAAATATATGGTAATGTATTAAATCGTGTATCTCTTACATGATAATTATAAGGATATCTTATTTGACAAACATACAAATTTTTTTTTATAAACGATAGCGTTAGTGGGTTAATTTGTTAGTTGTTAGGGGGAAGAGAGATCGGTAGGATCGAATCCGTATCAGGGTGCATATGCATTATTGGCTGTCACTGCGATAAAGCGCCATCTGTATTTGTCAAACATACAATTAAACACAAATAATCTATTACATATAAAAGAATTGTGTCAAGCAAGTAGGACTAGTAGTTTGATTGGTCATCCTCACTTGCTATCTATTCTTCTTAATTTTTCTTCCAATAAACCTAATTGGTTAGTCGTACTAGTAGGTTTATCTAGTCTCTAAAAACAAAGTCCCTAGTAATAATAGTTCACAAGAACATTCAGAACTAGAATTTGTCATACAAACCTTTTCCTCTTTACTTTATATATTCCCATATGCAATGATGGAGATGGAGTACTTGGGATCAATAGAATTCTAAAACTACGGAACCAATAAGTTTCACACCAGAGGAACAACATCAATAGATATTAAGAATTTAACATGTTAGAATGACAGTCAAGAAAGTACTTTGTTTAAAAAACAACTAAAATTTTAACATGTTTAAAAAAAGAAAGTATTGTTATAAATAATATTGGCATAGTGTGATTGTGTAAATTCTAGGTAGATATGGATTAGGATACTATCATAAATCTAGTGTTTCTATTCTATTAGGTATGTACTTACTTGGAGATCAAGTGTACATCTCTTTACGGTTTACTATAAATAAAGGCACTAGGCATGAGAAATATGTACTACAATTCCTTAAGCCCTTCTCTCTTTCTCTCTTCTCTTTTTGCCACACCCCTTTACTTCCTCTCTCTAATTTTAGGTCACAACACATTATCAGCACGCTCTTTACGATGTGCTAAAGAGAATTATACCCGAATTTTAACCATCTTCAATTATGAGGAGTATTATTTTCAATAATTCTTATTTTGATTTACTTTTTATTTTATTGAATTAATATACTTGTAATTGCTTCAATTTTCTCCTTGTTATTTTATGTTGAACGAGATTCAACTCATTGAAGATGGAAATCTGAAGTTGAAGGCAATTCTTCTACAAATCGATCCACCATCATCATCTGCAATACAAGTACTTCTAAAACACGGTCTCAATGTCTATATTTTTTCAGCCTTGATTGCATGAAACATTCACCATGATGCCTGAACCCAATTTTTACACTTTTAAAAGAATTATAATCTTCTGTTTATATTGTGTTCGCATTTAATTTAATATATTTGCTATATATTTTTTGTGAATTGATGATTGTGTGAACGAAAGAAAAAAAAAGTTTTTTTTTTTAATTCTTTGAAAGAAAAAAAAAGAAAAAAACCTGGTCAGCCACGGCCTGGAGTAGAGCCGAGCCAAGCCACGGCTCTAACCGAGTTGATCATTCCAAACTCCAACCCGGGTCTTGCCTGAAACCCGACAACCCGATCCTATTTTCTTCACCATTTTTCGGTGAAATCACCAGTTCTTGATGACCTACAGTCATCCTCCACCACATCACGGTCGTCTCTGACGACTTTTATCAGATTTTCCGTTGAAATCTTGTCGAATTCTTAAGTTTTAAACTCGAATCCTCATTGGTTTTGGACCCCCGACGTCGAGATCATATCTCCGTCTAAATTTTTTGGTTTTCCATCAAAATCAAGGCTCGCCCCCAACCTCTGGGCTTGCACTAGTGTTCCCGAGGCTTGTTGGGCCTTCCTTGCAACTCAGCTCGTATCCAAAACTCGGCCCCAGTTGGGCCTGGTTCCTTTTTTTTCTTTCAGTCATCAATGGGCTTGGCCTATTGCCAATCCAAAACAACCCAGGTCTGGGCTTTGGGCCTTCATGCCCGCTCCTCATAGCTGGCCAGTAGCCCAACAACTAAAATAAAATATTTGGGCCAGCAGCTCCAAATACTTTTTGGGCCTACAACCCACCTCTGAGTCAACCTCAATTTTTTTTTATTTGGGTTGTTACTCATACTAGTCTAGTAGACTACTCACACATGGGTCACGCAGCTACCCACATTCACTATATATGTTTCAATTGCTCTATATATTGTATTGTATATTGCATTTGCTTGCAGGTACCCATGAACTTGACGTTCATGTTTTTAATTCGAACCCGTAGTTTAAAAAAAGTGTCATAGAAACATTTTTATACTTCCTAAAACTCACCACGCATGTAGAGACCCGAAATTCTCCATGATTAATCCACTAAACCAAACAATTTCTTAGAACCCGAATGTTCTAACTTTGAAGCTTATGAAGAATTTATTTCCCATAAGCACCAACTACAATCTTGTTTCCTCCATCCTGTGGATTTTCGAATATTAACAAATTCGATTTCACTGACATGGAAGTTTTTGGCAGAAACTACTTTATGTGGGTGCGAGTTGTGAAGCTCCACTTGACTATAGAGAAGCTGAGACACATTGAAGCTAACAATGGCGTGGATAGAGCTAAATAAGCCTCCGCCGTGATCTTCTTTCAAAGACTTATGCTTGAAGCATTGTAAATGGAAGTACCTCGATGACGACGATTTCATGGCTCTTTGACTCGCTCTACGAACCGTTCTAATCATGAAAATATGATCTTGCCCGAAGCAAGACATATCTTGCCTAACGCAAGACATGATTAAACCCCATCCATGAATAGGTACAATTCTGAAGTTTATAAAATCCAATTGAATTTTGACTAAAAAAGATTTTCTTGTCATTTCATGCTTCTTAACATGCTTCTAAAGTAGCACTGTAGAAAGCGAAAGTTCACTAAATTCTCGGATCTGATTACTACCACATTGCTCACTGAAAAGGACAACAGTGAAAGAGGTACCCAGTGATTCGACTAAGAGGTACCAAACGATATAGACCCAGCTTCAGCTGGAGTCTACCAAATGGTGTGACTTAGCTTCAGCTAGAGTCTACCGAACGGTATAGACCTAGCTTCGGCTGGAGCCTACCGAATAGTGTGACCCAACTTCAGTTGGAGTCTACCAAATGGCATGCCCTACTTCAGTAAGGATGTACCGAAAGTCACGCTCTGCTTCAGTAAAGATGTACCGAACACAAGGCTCTAGTTCGACAGACGCCTACCGAATCTACTCATCTATCTTTGACTGGAGAGTACCTAATAGTGGTAGAATCAGGGTCAACCAAGGGGGTGGCATCACGACCAAAAACGTGATCCCTTGGCAACTAAGACCTAAAACTTCAAAAATAAGGGACAATATTTCTGAACCTCAATCGTGCAAATTTTACTTCCGTTTTGATGGAATAGATCATTGGTTATGCACTTATTTGTGCCCCTACCAATGTTGTAGAGGAGTACCATTCCCGTAGTCAATATGTGAGACTAGTTTTGCTTAACCTGACACATGGAAAAGCAAAATTTTGACATGGAAGGCCATGTTGGCCGAACCCCCTATCCAAATTTGGTTTACTTTGTGAATAATTTCCTATGTTCTCATATTCAAGTTTGGTGTTTGTTTTAGTTATAGATATTATTATGAATATTGTCCTCGAATATGAGTTAATTGAATCATGTTTCTTATACATGTAACCGAATTCAATTAACATGTGATAAGGTATAAATGTGGGGAAGTTAGTTGTTTGCATAAATGTGCTACTACACACTAACTTCATACCTAAATCACCTCTCTAGCAACGAATTCAGGTCTATCTAACCTAATTAAGGGCATTGGCACCGCTCCTCGTTGTATTAATGGTACTGAATCACTATTAAGGGGTCTTATATTCTCCATTCCGGAAAAATGTCATTGAGTTTTAAGGATATTCGAGAGAATAATGATCATGAAAACCACTGTAGAAATTCGAGTGAAGTATCTTTGCATCACCTCCAAAATATGAAGCCCGAAGCTATATTTTAGGGCCAATAGGCTACCTCGTAATTGGCACGTGCCACATATAGGGCGGCATGGAGCCGGGTGATTCAAGCAGTTTACTTGTTTTGGCACGACCGTTTGGGACCTTCAGGTCGAAACATGATACAACGTATTACACAACGCATCACCTTACCTGGAGTAAGAATTTTTGTGCCTACAAGTAACTTTGCCAAGCCTGCTCGTTAGGGAAATTAGATTTCTATATCATCCCTAGCAAAACTACTACATAACCCTTTTTTCACAGTGGATTAAAGGGAATAATGTGGACTAATTCAACCAAAATGTTGACCATGTAAATATGGTTTTTGGTTGATATATCGACACAATGGTCACATGTTTATCCATACACATTGATGCTAAACTTCTAGTCATTACTTACATAGGGGCTCCCCACCCTAATTATCACATAATTATCTCAATTAACATGTATTTTGGGTTTTTGAACATTGAATTCCCTATGTTCAACCCTCAAATAGCCTCGTAGAAGCGATCATAAAGCGCATTATCAATTGATCACCCGAACCTTGGTAAATGCATCAAGCTTTCGGTTTCTGCCTAGGGCTATGCAATCTTGTATGCAGCCATGTTAATCCGCCTGAGGCTCATTGCTACCTGATAGTTTTTAGTGTTACAATTGGTTACTGGGCACGAACCTGATGTTTCTTATTTGCGCGTTTTGGGTATGCATCTTATACCATATTGCACCACCACAACGTACAAATATGGGTCCTTAAAGAAAGATGTGAATCTTTGTCGATTATGATTCTCTTTCAAATTAGCTCTTAAGATCCCTTGCACGCGATCTCTTTACCCCCAATTTACGGATTGTCACTTCGATGAAATAGTCTTCTAGCCGTTACGGGGAGATAAGAACGTCAACATTCCTGAAGAACGGCGCAAATTATCGTGGATGTCCCCACTATGTCTCATCTCGATCCTTGTATTCTGGATTCCAGAGTGTTACTCCATACGCTTTCTCTTATCTAGCTAAAGTGACGAGATCATACATACCAGCGGCAAACATGCCTACAAGGATAGACGTACGTAATGAACGTCGAGTTAACATCCCCGAAGGGTGTGCCCCCCTTAAAGGACAGTTGGCCGCTCTTGAAGAACAGTTGGACGGCCCAGTACGCCGGCGGCTAGCCAATCAATCTGTTCTTGGCCTGAAGCGCGACAAGTCACTCGATTCGAAGGATTCACCTTTCTAGAAGTGGAGAAACATGGCACAGAATGAATCTCTTTCTCATTCGCTATCTCAACCATTCCACCTCATGAAATTAATCCGGATTATCCTGAGACCTATAATCTTGGTCCATTATGCATGCATGGATGAGTTATAGAATTGGAATGAAATTATCATCGATGATATTCACGTATATAGTAGCTACCCGAAATAGTGAAAAACGACGATATCAAACTGCGTTCCGTTGATGAATGTCGACGTAAAACCGATTGGTCAAACTGGAAACAAGCAATCCATGTTGAACTTGATTCACTTGCAAAACATAAAGTGTTTGGGCTTGTAGTTCATACACCTCCACATGTGAAGCCTGTTGGGTACGAGTGGGTTTTCGTAAGGAAGCGTGATAAGAAGAATGAGATAGTGCGATACAAGGCACGCATTGTGGTGCAAGGCTTCTCTCAACGCCTTCGAATTGATTATGAGGAGACTTATTCCCCCTTAATAGACGACATAACGTTCCGCTACCTTATCAGTTTGGTAGTTTCCAAAAAACTAAATATGCAGCTTATGAATGTGTGATAGGTTCGTTTTCGTACCTATCTTTATTGCTTTTTTAGTCTAAATTCTTGTGTCGTAGCCTATTCTTTTCTTTGCTTTTCATTATTTTCATGTAAATTTGTGTCCTTAGGCAAGAAGATTGAAATTAAAGCTAAAAGAGGAATTTTGGAATTGAAAGACGTTTTCCATCCTGGAGGCAGAGGTTTGCAGTGTGGATCAGTCAAGTTGGAAGACTAAATTGTACTTCCTCGAGACGAACCAGAAGTTGATCCTGATATTCTTGGAAAGCTTTGGATGTCTGGTTTCTAGAGAATTTTACGGTTCACAATTCTGAGTTTTGTAGAAGACGGTATTGCCATTTTAGTGCAGACAGCGCATAATGAAAATTTCCTACAGATTTGCAAATATTGTTGAGATTTTAGAGATTGAGTAACGTTCAAGGCACAAGTGGGGACACCACCTTAAAAGGATGAGTATTTAGGTCTTCTAATCTGATCATTAAAGGTAGAAGATGCACAAGATTTAAATCAACGGCTCAGATAAATACTGAGTTACCATTCCTTATTAAACTAGGTCAGTTAATTCACCTCAACCAATCATAATTGGATGGGCTTCTCAACTTAAAAGGTCCAGAGGAGGGTTGGATGAAATTTGGGGAATTTATAACATGCCGAGTTTGTCAAACTTTACGAAGATAGCAATTGCGGGACAAGAATTGATCAAGTGCTCTCTTGTTCTACATTTTCTTCTCAGTTTTTCAAGCTTTTGTTGAGTTTTCAGTTTTCTATTTTGTTATTAGACATCAGTAACTAAAGTCTTTGTAGTTAGGGCTAAGTATGAAGCCCTGGACATGATTCTTTCTACGTTATGATATGTTTCCTATCTATGCATTCCAGTTTGTGGATGAATGTTTATTTCACTATTAGAATGGATGCCTATGACTTGTTTTTTTTACAGATCACCTTCGTATCATGTCTTAGGTTATAATTGTTGTGATGACCGTCATATCTATCATATTTTCTTTGGCAACAATTGATTGTGATAAGAAGTAATCATGTGAAGTAACATATTGAATTCTTAGTAATATACACCATGTTCTAAGGTTCTTGTGATATTCATTTTCTCTTTGCACTTAATGGGTTCTATTTAGTTAACTTGAGTAAACGCCATGCTAGGTTGCTTGATAGAATGCACATAATGAGGTAAACGACATGCACTTTACATATCTTAGAGAGATTCGATATAACATAATCTATACGTCATGGATATGTTATGAATATCTTCATATCATTTGCTGGGAATTATAATTTGGTTTTATAACGTTGACTAATGAATGTTTAGGTGTGGATTACATGATCTAACTTGTTTCATATTTGATTTTAAAATCCATTCTTAATTTCGTTTACTGTTTTCATTAAATTTTATGTCTAGTTATCAATTCAAAACAAATCTTTTTAAAGTGTGTGTGTGTGTGTGTGTGTCGAGTTACAAATTAATACCAAAACAAATCTTTTTAAAGTGTGTGTGTGTGTGTCCAGTTACAAATTAATAAACAATCGTCTGTGGGATTGACCCTTGCTTGCTTACTATACTATCAACATCTTTGTGCACTTGCAAGGTTAAAGCTTAGAAACTTTAGTAATATTTTAGGTTGTTAAAGTGTCTATCAACATGGTTGTAACGTATCTATAGGGATCATGATACATAAATTTACATGGAAGTTTGCAAAAGACTTTCACAGACTGATTCAAATAGTTCTAGACCACAGAACACCCACTTTATTAGATTGAGGCATTCACTTTACGGAGTGGAACAATCTAGGCAAATGTGGTATACCCATCTAAGTGAATATTTGATCAGTTAGGAATATGTGAATAAATTATGCTCCTGTGTGTACAAAAACGAATTTGCGAGAGTTGCAGTCAATATCGATGACATAAATCTCACTTAGACTCTGGAAAAGCTTGAGAAAATTGCCTCGCACCTGAAGTTGGAATTTGAGATGAAAGATCTTGGGAAAACTCATTTCTATCTTGACCTGAAGTTTCGAGCAAAGTTCAGATGGTATTCTGGTCCACCAGTCGAACTACACCTAGAAGGTGTTGCCTTCGAGTACACCCATGATTGTCCATACGCTAGATGTAAATAAGACCCTTAAAAAGGTTGTGAAACCTGAAGTTCCATATCTAAGTTTAATTAGCGCTTTACTATACTTAGCTCATTGCATTAGGCATGACATCTCCTTCGTTGTTGATCTTTTGGCAAGATACAACACTGCGCCTACACACTACTTTCAAATTGGTGTTAAAAACGTTTTCCGTTACTACGGATCTGGGCTTATTCTATCCCTACGCATCTTAGAATTAACCACAACCCCTTGGTTTTCGAAATGATGCCTACCTTGTGGGATACGTAACACAAAATATATGTCTGATCCGCACAAGGCACGTTTCTAAATGGATCATGTCTTTACCGTTAGGAACACCGCAATATCTTGGAGGTCAACCAAATAAACCTTAGTTGCAACATCTTCGAGCTCTTCGTCATACACGAAGCCACATGTGTACATGGGAGCATATTCGAAGCACTAGCAGTTTTCATCATTCGTTGAGTCCCAACTACGATCTATGAAAACAACACCGCATGTATCGAACAAATCATAACAGGATATATCTAAGAAGTCAACACTAAACATATTGCGTCTACCTCACATCAGCATCAACATCAGAAGATTGAAGTCAAGCAGATCTGATCCCAAGACAACCTTGCCGACTTTTTCACAAAGTCATTGCCGAAGAAGCTTGTTCAAGGATTTGGTATGAGCAATTTTTTTCATTTGCAACGCTTGTAGTTCTCAGGGGGAGTTTTGTCAAACTTAGGGGGAGTATCCTGAAGTATACTCACTTGACCTTAATGTACTCTTTTTTCCTACGATCAGGATCATTTTTCCCATTGGATTTTTGTTGCCTGACGAGGTTTTAATGAAGCACCCACATCGAGATTGTCATAACCTTGTGTGTTTTCTTACTACTTACGTCTTGAAGATCTTAAGTATCAATATTGCATTAACTCACATTTCTCTCCTTAGACTATGAGTTTTGTCCCACCTTGAGTTTTACCATAGTCAGGTTTGGTGAGACTTACTCTTATGTGCAGATCCCTAAATGAGACTCTCGTGTTCTCTATCGTGCCCACGAGACGACTTCATCAACTATTTTTACACCATCTTGAATATCTTATGCGATATCTACTTGAGTATTTACATATCCAAAGGGGAGTGTTATAAATAATATTGGCATAGATATGGATTATTATACTATCATAAATCGAGTGTTCCTATTCTATTAGGTATGTATTTACTTGGAGATTAAGTATATCTCTCCTGTGGTTTATTATAAATAAAGGCACTAGGTATGAGGAATATGCACTATAATTCCTCAAGCCTTCTTTCTTTTTCTCTTCTCTTTTTGCCGCATGCCACTACTTCCTCTCTCTAATTTTAGCTAGGTCACAACAAGTACTTTGTCATACAATAAATAGATATTAAAAATTTAATATGTTAGAATGACAATTAAGAATTTAGCATTGTCACTTTCCATAATAACAATGTTAGAATGAGATTGACTTTGTTTAAAAAAACAAAAATCAAGAAAGTACTTTGCATACTTCATCATTATTCTGCGAACTATAATGTATGTTCATCGAATCATCTTATTCTCAATTCTCAAAAACCAAAACTAAGATAATCCGACCTAGCATAAGTACCCGTGGCCCCGTGATATATATTACCCTGGACCTCTTGCTCAAAAGATCAAAGAAGTGTATGCCAAAAATATAAGATGAAAAAAAATAGCGAAGACCTTGAATAAATGTGACCTCAGAAATTACTGACTGCTACATAGCGGTGTCTGCAGACGCCACGTCTCTGTTTCCACCATGTGTGGACAACAAAATCCACGTAGTCAGTTATTAGTAGTGGGAAAGGCAAATGAGTGACGTGGTGCCAAAATATCCACAGTTCATGAGCTTCCCCCACTTTAGCCATTGCACTATAAAACGCCACTCAAGGCATGCAAAATTAATACACAAGTACAACAACTTCAAACTAATTAAGCACTCAAAAGCGTCCGATCTCCTCCTTGTTGATCTTCGATTCGGTTGTTTTTTAGTAGTATTACATATAATGGCAGCATCAGCTTCTATGCAATCGCTTCTAGCTAACTCAGTGGTTTATGGAGCTGGAAAGAGCAGATCAGTGAGAGTCAGCCACCTTGTTCCTGCTAATAAGTACCGCCACATGGTCGTACGCTCCATGGCCGAGGTAATTATTAAATAAGTCTTCAATTGTATGTCTAGTTTGGTCGTTTAACATCATAATACTATATTGTACAATATCCTAATTAATCATGCGATTAATTTGATTAATCTTCTTTCATTCGAAGAATGGTCAGGGGGAGCAACCATCTTCTACAATACCAGAGGCATCCAAAACCCCACTACCACCTCCTACACCTACTCCTTCTCCTCCTCGTCCTAAGAAAGTTAGCACCAAGTTTTCAGACGTGTTTGCATTCAGTGGACCAGCCCCGGAGAGAATCAACGGCAGACTTGCAATGGTTGGGTTTGTTTCAGCTTTGGCAGTGGAGCTATCCAAGGGCCAGGATGTGTTTTCTCAGATCTCCGACGGTGGAGTTTCGTTGTTCCTTGGAACTAGTATTTTGCTCTCAGTCGCATCCGTGATTCCTTTATTCAAAGGAGTCAGCGTGGAGTCGAAATCAAAGGGGCTCATGACGTCAGATGCCGAGCTCTGGAATGGAAGGTTGGCTATGTTAGGTCTGGTTGCTTTGGCCTTCACTGAGTATGTGAAGGGAGGGACTCTTGTTTGATTAGGTCCTAATTAGTACGGGTGTTTTGTAGCTTAATTATTCCTTGGAAAAGTTTTCCACTTGTAATTAATTAGTATTTACCAATTTTTATAAGAATGTCAAAATTTTCACTCTACAGACATAATCTAATATACTGTGCTCTTAATATCATGAAGCATAAAGATAACCCTAATTCTTGGCTACTCAAGGATGAGTTCGAACCCTACTCAAAATTTTTCGTGTCTGATTCATAGAAATTTGTGCTTATAATCGAAACTGTTCATATATAAGTTATTCTGTAATATTTTTTGCAGAGATAATTTGTATAGAGTGATTTATAATTTGAACATAAATATAACTATAAATCGAAAACGAAGAGTTTTGAATAGTAACTCTTCGTTATTTTTTGAATACCCAAGTATTATTTGATGAAAAACAAAACACGTATTTCCTATGAGTCTTAACTTTTTTTTTCTTGATAAATTAATAGTGCCTTCAAAAAGAGGTAGACCCGTTTGTATCAAAGAATCGTCAATAATATTATTGTCATTTTTGTGTGACTAATATATAGACCTAAAATTTATTGATCCGCATGGTACAACACATGGGCATCTAATAGTACTACTGGTGTGAGTGTGATATTGGCCTAACTCGCAAAGAGGCAGCACATGGACATGTACAAGGTACCGGTGTGATATTTGAAGAAAGTTGAAGTTTTACTGTAAAATTAATTGGTAATATGGGGAGTAGTCTAATTACTTTAAACACATGCAATGTCTCTCATTTTCCCGATGTGGGATTGGTACTCTCAACACGAGAAGCCTTCTCGTGTGGCGAATTTTCAAGCCTAGCATGTGGACAATACAAATCGGGTGACGTGGAACACGTGTGGCCATTGGGCTTTGTTCGACAAATAAATTCACACGGCGCTTAGTTGTAGGCCTAGTGATTTATATGAACACTGATTGGGAGATTGCGAGCGTGCCACTACTAGGTACCGCTAGCAGACGGTATATGTGCGTGATTTGAGATTGCGCTATTTGACTTCTAACCAAAAGATTGTGCCTTTAAGTGAGAGGCTCAACTTAGGTTCTTTATTTGCCTTGCCTGTTAAGGACTTGAATTGTTATGTAGATATATATGACAAGGCTTATGTGTTTGAAATATAGATTGGATATAAACTGGTTATATTCAATCCGAAAGCTTTAATAATAAAGACAGTAAGCAGTAAATAAAGAAAATACAGTTTGCATCAAAGTAAACATATATAAACTGAATTGAAAGTTTACGAATAAGTAAATACAATAAGTAAACAAAGCTGTAAACATCAACCAAAGTGTGGTTGGATTGCATATAAAGCCATCGAATTGGCTTTTATGCCCATCGGATTGAGTGCAAGGCCATCGAAAAAGCCATCGGATTGGCTTTGGCCATCGACAAAGCCATCGACAAAGCCATCGGATTGGCTTTGGCCATCGACAAAGCCATCGAAGTGGCTTTGGCCATCGACAAAGCCATCGAAGTGGCTTTTATACATCGACAAAGCCATCGAAGTGGCTTTTATACCCATCGACAAAGCCAAAAAAAAAATTAAAAATGGTAAAAATTAAAATACAAAACAAAAATAAAAAATTAATAAGTCAATTAACAAAGGACTGTTGTTATGATACTTCTACCAGTAGTGATTAGTCTAATTAACCAGACGAGGTCGAACATAAGGGAACATAAGACAAATACAACATATCATACTACATTAGTATAACATGATAAAAGAGGCTGGACTGTAGAAATATATAGCTCAACTGGTCTCATTTTACTGGAGATGTACGGTAGTATATATACCAATCAATGTAATATAGAAATATGTCACATTAGCTTTCTCTCATTAAAATCCATGAAACTAATAAAATCAAAGCTAAAAAATGCGATACCAGAAACATTAGTATCCCTTAGTTAAACTTTTCTGTCTGCAACTTGTTACATCGTAAAATTTGAACTTAACCTAGAACAATATTATTGAATTCTTTAATTCAGTAGTCAATTGCAGTTAAGATTCCTTCTGTTGTGCATGCAACCTTGTGCCTTGCTGCAATATTACACTGAAAATATAAATTAAAAAAACAATAAGAAGAATAAAGAAATTTAATCTTGATCAACAATAACGGGACCTCAAAGTCCCAGCTGACTGAGACGTTGTGGTGTGTGCGGGGAGCCACGTCCCTACGTATAACATACCACAGTATGCCACAATACTCTCATTGCTATCAAACAAATGTAATTGTATGCAAGTGCCCACCTGACTGTGAAAGGGTCAGCAAGCTAGTATCTCCAGTATGAAAAGTAATTTACGTAAAGCAGTTTATCGTGATATTTAATTTAATAATAAATTATAAATGTGAAGAAAAAATTTTGTGTTGTAATGATAAATTATTTATGAAAATATCACATAGCTAGCATGATAGTATACACAAACATTTGATTGAAGTATATACCCCCATAAACATTCGATTTTTCTGACGAAAAGTAAACAAAAGATTCGTTGACAAGGGCAATTCTGTCTGCTCCTACAAATGTCCTCTAGCTAAAAGCTTCATAAGTGCTCAGTGGCCCCGTGAAACATCGGTCCTCCTTCTCAAAAGATCAAATAAAGTGAAGAACATGTGACCTTTAATTTGAATCACCCAGCCACTGGTAATATGGTATATTTATACGTTTGTTACCTTTAAAAATAGTAATGTTATGCTGCTTTTGCTTTTCGCATTTATATTAGTTTATATTTTTTGATTTTCGGTCATTCGATTCGGCAGTAGAAAGTTGGGGAGAGTGCGTGGAATGAAGATGTGTATGGATATCGTAAACTTTAAAATTTTGATTGAAAATATGTTTCACATCGAGATCAAAGCTTTTGAAGCAGAGATGGAGGTGGGAATTCGTTAATAATATTTTTACTTAAATATTTGGATGTTAATGGTATTAACTTCATAATTTTAAGAAGTAATCCTCACTATTCTAAACAAAATGATTTAGGCGAGCATAGCATCGACATTTGGTTAGGCCCAGGCTTACTCTCTTGGCCAGTCCTCATGCCCGGCCTTCTTCTTGGTGAGACTTTTCGCCTTGTTGAGATGCTTTGATTTGGTTAGGTCAATGAAATGAAATATGGAAAAACACCCACATATTTGTTTTGTCCATTAACTTTTGGGTTTAGGCCACTGTCATTTTCAATACATAATTTTACTCATTTGTCAATTTCTTCCCAGAAACACTTAGCACAGAGGGCGATTGCATGCCGTTGGGTTGGATTCTTGCTACCAATACAAAAGGGACGGCTCCGGCGAACCTTTTTGTCAAAGGCGATTGGTGGAGCCCATTAGGCTTTGCGGCGAAGCCGGCGATAATCGCCGGCCGGGGCAGGTGGGGCTGACGTCGGTATTTTTGTTTTAATTTTTTAATTCGGGCGCGTGGAAATCACTTGGCGAGTGGGGGAGAGTGGCGACGAAAATGTCGGTGGGCTACCCATTGCGAGGTTTGTCGGCCACCACCCGGCTAGTTGACGTGGCGCGTTTGAGCCGTTGGATCTCCGGCGGCTCTTTGCTCTGGGCCAGATTGGATTTCAATGACAAAAAAAAAAAAAAAAAAGAGTTACAGATTGGCCACGTGGCGCAGCTGACAAGTCTGTGGGTTTTTTTTTTTTTCAATCAAGCCGGAGATTAATTTGGCCCGTTTAAAATATATATATATATATATTTTTTTTTTTAATATTTTTTTATAAATACACTCCAGTCTCTTCTTCATTACCTGACAACTCGATATTTTTTCTACATCAATTATTTTGGTTTTTCTGTGAATCCTAACCATTTCTCTCTTCCAAATTCTTAGTATTTTACATCAAAAAAAAAATTGGTGAGAGTCGAGTGGTCGATTAGAAGATTTATACCCATCGACAAAGCCATCGAAGTGGCTTTTATACCCATCGACTCTTTGGGAGGAAGAGAATAGCCTAAATGAGATTCTTTCTCAGGCTTAATCGATACCACAGAGAGAAGTGGCAGAGCTAATTCTAAGATCAGAGGTTTCCTGATCTAAAAGCTTTAACACAAGTTGTCGAAGCTTTGTGAATGATTGCTTAAAGCCTTATGTAGGCTTATGAAAGCTTGTTGCTGGGTTGTATGAACTGATGAATGCCACTTCTTGGCTTTCAAGAGAGAGAGGTTTTCCTCTTTGGTGTTTGAAAGATTGGCTTTCCTTAGAATATGTATGTTCTGAATTTTGGTTGATTGGTTGATTTGAGTGTCCCCAGCTCTCTGCCTTTGCTTCCTTTATATAGAGAGCAAAACCAATGTGAAAGCAACCCAACTTGATGCACACACCTCAACCTAATCCCACTTGCACAAAGATAGATAACATTAATTAACTATCCACTTGCAAATACCCAAAATATCTTGGTGTAAGTTTGGCCTAATTTCACAATAACCCCCACATAATGCCATAATTTGGCTTTAGACCAAAATAGGGATAAACATGACAATTTTGAGTGTAAACAGGCTTCACACGAGGGACAACCTACTCTGATACCATTATGAAAGTTGAGGTTCAACTATAAAATTAATTGGCAATTTGAAGAATAACCCAATTACTCATAAGCACATGTCTTTCTTCGATGTGAAATTGATACTCTCAACAATATTAGCCTAATTTCCTTCTCTTTGATATGATTGTCAAACTAGTTTGTGGAGAATTTGAGTAATTGTGACGAGATGTAGACAAGTTCTTGTGAAGGAAATAAATGACTGTTTTGTTGTGGAGAATCTAAGTATATAATTTGGGTTGGGTATTGAATTTTTATCTTGCGAAGTGAATTTTGACCATACATTCGAGCACCCATGCTAATGAATATTTATAGAAAGATTGAGTGGGGAGAGATCTCCACATGGCGAAGCCTCATTGGTTATTTGATTTGACAGAAAACTCGTTCATGAGCAATTTTTCGATGTATCTGAAATATGTTCACATGACACTTAAAATATAACACATGAATTTGTCTTCTATTAAAATACTTTAGAAGGAGAACATAACCATGTTGTTCATCCTTATCAATTATAACATATAGAATAATATATCACGTAACTTGTGTTTCGAGTATCTATGAAAATTTTGAGAAAAAATGGAAGATAAAGAAAAGTTGCGTCTATTAGACCAATAAATTTATGCGAACAATGGAGAAAATTTTGTATCAAACAAATTAAAATGGTAAAAATTAAAATACAAAACAAAAGTAAAGAATTAATAAGTCAATTAACAAAGGACTGTTGTTATGATACTTCTATTAGTGATTAGTCTAATTAACCAGAGACGAGGTCGAACATAAAGGGAACATAGAACCAAATACAACATATCATACTACATTAGTATAACATGATAAAAGAGGCTGGACTGTAGAAATATATAGCTCAACTGGTCTCATTTTACTGGAGATGTACGGTAGTATATATACCAATCAATGTAATATAGAAATATGTCACATTAGCTTTCTCTCATTAAAATCCATGAAACTAATAAAATCAAAGCTAAAAAATGCGATACCGGCGTGACATCCCTTAGTTAAACTTTTCTGTCTGCAACTTGTTACATCGTAAAATTTGAACTTAACCTAGAACAATATTGATGAATTCTTTAATTCAGTAGTCAAATGCAGTTAAGATTCCTTCTGTTGTGCATGCAACTTGTGCCTTGCTGCAATATTACACTGAAAATATAAATTAAAAAAAAACAATAAGAAGAATAAAGAAATTTAATCTTGATCAACAATAACGGGACCTCAGAATCCCAGCTGACTGAGACGTTGTGGTGTGAGCGGGGAGCCACGTCCCTACCGTATAACATACCACAGAGTATGCCCACAATGCTCTCATTGCTATCAAACAAATGTAATTGTATGCAAGTGCCACCTGACTGTGAAAGGGTCAGCAAGCTAGTATCTCAGTATGCAAAGTAATTTACATAAAACAGATTTATCAACACGTGATATTTTAATTTAATAATAAATTATCATGTGAAAAAAAATTTTGTACATGACAATAAATTATTTAACAAAAATATCACATAGCTAGCGATGAAGTATATACATAAACATTTGATTGAAGTATATACATAAACATTCAATTTTTTCTGACGAAAATGAAGCAAAAGATTCGTTGACAAGGGCAATTCTGTCTGCTCCTACAAATGTCCTCTAGCTAAAAGCTTCAAAAGTGCTCGTGGCCCCGTGCAACATCGGTCCTCCTTCTCAAAAGATCAAATAAAGTGAAGAACATGTGACCTTTAATTTGAATCACCCAGCCACTGGTAATATGGTATGTGCTTTAGCCACGTTTGTTACCTTTAAAAATAGTAATGTTATCCGCACACTTTTTTTGCTTTCTACACATTTTATATTAGTTTATATTTTTTTGATTTTTTTCAATTCATTCAATTCAACGACTGAAAGTTGAGAGGGGTACGTGGAAGATAAAGAGAGGTGTATGGATATCATCACCCTTAAAATTTTGATTGAAAATATGTTTCACGTCAAGATCAAAGCTTTTCAAACAGATGGAGGTGGGGAATTCGTTAATAATATTTTTCGCAAATATTTGGATGTTAATGGTATTCTTCACCGTTTTAGGTGTCCTCACTATTCTAAACAAAATGATTTAGCCGAACGCAAGCATCGACATTTGGTTGGAACTAGGCTTACTCTCTTAGCCCCATCCTCTATGCCCACTTCTTACTGGGCTGAGACTTTTCACACTATTGGGGTCTTTTGATTTAGTTCCGGTCAATGAAATGAAATATGGAAAACACCCACATATTTTGTTTTGTCCATTAACTTTTTGGGTTTAGGCCCTAATCATTTATTACATAATTTTACTCTCATTTTGTCAATTTCTTCCCTAAACTTGTAGAGTTTGGCCAATTTTTTCCATAAACTTTAATTTTAGCCAATTTGTTACATCCCGTCCCTAAATTTAATGTATTTTATTTCCCCGATGTTGTGAAATTACGAAAATGCCCTTGGTGGGCCTAGTGAGTCCTACGTGGACATTTGCTGTTATTTTTCTAATCTCGTACTTTTTGATTTGTACACTTCACCACGAACCCATAGGCACAAACGGGACATTTTTTGGACTTGTAACGGACAAGTTACGAATAAGGGCAAATTGGTAATTTCTAATTTGCGGTATTTAGAATCTGTGGATTCCTGCCCGTGGTTTTGAGTTAAACCAAGGTGCTCTGCACCTCTTATACTTTTACAGGCTACGTAATTGCATGCTTTGACTGCATGTTCACCTTTTGAAATTTTGGCACTTTAAAATGGACAACGTTTTGTGTGGAATTCACCACACCTCTACTGCCTATCCTACTCTGTCTGTCCCCTGCTTTTCCCCAATTGGAGCCGTGATTTCTGCTTGCAGAAATCCTTACAAAATCACACAGAGGCTCTGCAAACACACACACACCCAATTTTCTCAGGCCACCCGAGCTCACCCTCCAGTGTTCAACCCAGCAAACCATCCTCACCAAAAACCCAGCCAAACTGTGAACTCAGAACCCAATCCATCGAGCCCAGGATTCCAGACCCAGAACTCAAAGTTTTCCGGCGAGTTCCAGTTTTTCCCCGACTGAGTTCTATCGAGTTGGACCTTGATCACACTCCAAAACATCATCAAACATCTTCTGGGAGCCTTAGGAACTCAACCCAAGGCCTACAGGTGAAGAAATCCCCGTGAACGGTGGAGTCAAGATTTGGCCGATTCTTTCGAGCTATTTTCCGACCATCTCCAACCACCTTTTGAGGTGTTGGTGAGTAAATTCGAACTCTACTCGTTCATAGCTTCAATTTGATACCTTTTGGGTGAAAATCAGAGTTGAATTGAAGTTTCTGTGATTTTTCCAGAATTCCGACGAATTTTCCAGTTTCCGGCGAGGTTCTGGTCGGCGGCGGCGAGCGGCGGCCGGAAAGTGCAGCGGTGACCCTCGAGCTGACATCAGCAAACCCGGTTCTGACGTCAGCCAACCGGCCCGTGACGTCAGCAGGTCCGGTTCAACCGGTCGGACCGAAGGAATATTTCGTTTCAAACTTAACGCCGTCAAGGAATATTCCCTAACGGCGATGGAATATTCCGTAACGCTGTTAGAGAATATTCCGCCCAATTAACAGAATATTCCGTTAAAGTTAACGGCACGCTGTTAACTTTAACGGCACGCTGTTAACTTTAACGGCACGCTGTTAACTTTAACGGCACGTGGCGCGCGTGTGGGCGCGTGCGGGCCCGTGCGGGCACATGGCAGCGCGTGAACCACTTTTCTGACAGTTTTAAGTTCCAAAACGAGCAAACAAAAGGGATTTCGAGTCTTTTCCTTACTTTAATTTGGAAGACTTGTAAAATGATTAGTATAGTAATTTCCCATATAGGTGAGGCCTATCCCGAGGAGCTTCGTGACCAAGCTAGGTACGGCGGCTACGATCAGACGACATACCAGTGAGTGGGCCCTTTTCTTTATAAAATACTATTATAGTATGTGTTTAAATGGTGATTTATGATTGGTATAGCATGTCATGATTTACTAAACTTATTTAAATGATTTGTTTAGTTTACTTATGATTTATTAATCGTCCTTGTTAGATTTAAATATTTAAATATTGGCATGGCTATACATATGTGAACTTATTACTTATCATGCATACTGCACGGTGTTAGTACTGTCCGGGCCAGGACTAGCTTCACATGTATGTTCACACGCGCCGACACGCTCACTTTGGATCCATCGTAGGTGCCAGCCTGTTCTAGTTGCCTTGGCGACTAGAACTCGTTGTGACGCGCGTAGCTTCATGTGTATGTAGTACTCGAGCGTAACTTATAAACACCCAGCCTATCATGTAGCTACTTTCTGCATGACTTGTGTGCTAGTATTTTATGTGATAAGTAATTATGTTTTTACTGCTGTTATTGATTTTACCCGTATCCTTTTGGGCTTAGTTCCCATTATTCGAGACACTTTATTATTATTGGTAGTAAACTTATATTTTGAGAAATTACGGGTTTTACAGCGAGGGATTGCTTCCCAAATATTTGGAAAGTTTTTATTAAACGATTACTTGGCCCACTCACCTTTGTTCTTCGCCCCTCCAGGACATAGAAATTAGTTTGGGCAGACGAGTACCAGTGGCATCAGCTAACGTTCGTGAACCAGCTTTCTGTTAAAGTACGATTTAATTCCTTATATGTGTTCTTATCCATCCTACGGGATGGGAATATTATTTCATCTACTGCATTCCTAGCTCTAATAAATTTGTATTAATGGGTTATACCCCACACTACGCATTTTCCGCTCTGATTTTTATTATCGATCTCAAAAACTTGTTTAATTTCATTCTTATTTATCTTTTCACACGTCATGACTTCTGGAGTGACGGTCAGCACGCCTCGATATCCGGTGTCCACTTGGATATCCGGGTCGGGGTTGTGTCACAATTTCTCCTATGAACTCTTATAATTAGTCAATTTCCTCTTGCTATTAAGTTTTTGAATTTTTCAACCAACATTCTATTAACTTTTGCCACGTTTGTAACTTCAAAGAGAAGAAAAGTCATTTTCCTCAATTCATATATAGTTTTAGAAAGATTAAAAATTTAGATTTTAGAAAAAGGAAAAAATATATATGAATTAAGGAAATTGACTTTTTCTACTCTTTGAAGTTGCAAACGTGACAAAAGTTAGTGACAAAAGTTAATGAAATGTAAGATGGAAAGTTCAGAAACTTAACAACATTTGAGAAATTGACTAATTGTAAGAATTCAGAGGGGTAATTAGCTAAAATTAAAGTTCAAGGGGGAAATTGACTAATACCTCTTAAATTAAAGTATTTATTATTATTATTATTATTATTATTATTATTATTATTATTATTATTAAGGGGAAGGGAAGGGCTCAAAACTATTACAATAATTTAAGAGAGGGGAGAGTTTCAAACCCGAGACTCATGGGTGGACATCCAACACCCTTTCTACTAAGATCTTAAATTAAAGTATGCACTGTACTTTCTTTTCAACTATTATGTGGTGGAATCTGTTGTAATAGAGTCACAGTAAGAGAGTTAATAAAATTTTATAAAATGGACGGCGAAGAAAACAATTCCTATAATGAATCTTCAAATTAATTGTCAATTTTTCCATCCAAAAAAAAATTTAATTGTCAGTTTTAGTTGTACTATAAGGTTGTGTTTGGTATGCGGAAAGGTTGCATGGGAAATTATTTTCCATGTCTTTTTCGAGGAGAAGGAAAATGCAAAATTTCTTTTCCATGTTTGGTTGAGTGATAACTTAGTTGTTTACATTGAGAAATATGTTTTTTTTTTTGTATTGACAACGAAACTATAATACAACATTTTAAGAATATGAAGAATTGTCATGGATATTTTTACCTTGAGTTATGAATAAATGTATTATTATTTAACTTTTTTATTGTTATTTCTGTTTAATTTTTTTTAATTATATTTAAATCTTGACCTCATGAGATAAAAATCCTCGATCAGCCAACACTTGAGTGTGACGTTGTGGTGCGTACAGGGAGCCACGTCTCTTATACATTGTATATATATGGACAAGACCAAACGCACAAAGCTGTCCTAGACTCTTAGGTATCAAACAAATGCAATTATACAAAGTGACTGTGAGAGAGTGAGCCACCAAGTAATCATCTAACATTTTTCTTTCCGGACGAAAATGAAGCATAAAGATCCGTTCTCTAGTGCAATTGTGTCTGCTATTGCTATAGTGTCCCTCGCTGAAGGCTTGAAAGTAGCCGTGGCCCGTGAAACATCCGTCTTTTGCTCAAAATATCAAAAAAGGTGAAGACCCAACAAATTAATGTGACCTCAGAATTAATGGTCAGTATACTCATGATGACTAGGTAGATAGTAACGTTGCATGTTCTCCAGCCATGCACGTACGTCGTCGACTCTCATTCCACGAAGAGAAGTATACTTGTTTCTCTCGTTATATGATTACAGTTACACGTTGTGCGTTGCAAGTTATTTTTATATTCCAATGGACGTGGCCCAATGTTATTGGGAAAGCAAGTAAGTGACAAGGTGCCAAAATATACAGACCGCTCAAGAGGTTAACCTCCATTACATTATAAAATATAGCAACTCAAGGCACACAAACTTTGATATCAAGACTCGAGTTCAAGAAGTAAGAACAAATTACATCTCCAAAAGCTTGTATCTTTTGCTGCGTTCTTGCACTGTATGAAAAGCTAGTTGATCTTTTTGTTAGTGTTTAATTAAGAACCAAAAAACATATACAATGGCTGCATCAGCAATTCCATGCAATCAACACTCCTAGCTAATTCCTTGGCTTGTGGAGCGGGAAAGAATAAATCAGTTAGAGTGAGCCATGTTGCACAAACTCTGCACAGCTACCCTCAAATGAGGATATGCTCAATGGCCAAGGTGATTATTCTATATTCTTCTGTCTTCATCTTTATTTGGTTTATATATGTGCTTCTCATGTATAGTGCCTATAAATTAATGATACTAATTACCCACTATGTCTGATTTATTATTCATTTGTAGGATGGTCAGAAGAAGCAACCGTTACAAATGCATCAAAAATTCCACCACCACCTTTTACACCTCCTCCTTCTCCAAGCAAGGTATTATTTTGTTAAATGGTCTAGTGTTACTTGCATTGATCTATTAATTATTTGTGCTAATGTATTATCTTAGTTATTAAAATTTAAATTATTAAATTTGGAGATCTTTTAATTAGTCATTCATATGCATCAAACAAATGGACGGTTCATCATGATAATGTTACTTGTTACTAAAACCGTTGATTAGTTTGACACATATGGAGGACTAAACGATCTCTAAATTGAACAATTTTTTGCAAATATGATCTTTATGGTAAAGAGAATTAACGGTTTCGATAATAATGTTCGTGTGGTAAAAATACGTTAGTCATAAGTTGAGGAACAACCCCCACAAGGGGAACAAAAGCATTATTCATATTTTGCAAAATAGTATTACCTTACGAATGCTAATTATGCATTCCTACAGGGATAATAGGTGACGCATATCTTTCTCATAGCAGGTTAGCACAAAGTTTTCAGACTTGTTTGCAGTCAGTGGGCCAGTGCCGGAGAGAATCAACGGCAGACTTGCAATGGTTGGATTTGTTTCAGCTCTAGCAGTGGAATTATCCAAGGGCCAGGATGTGTTTGCTCAGATATTAAACGGTGGAGTCTCATTGTCCCTTGGAACTAGTATTTTGCTATCAGTGGCATCATTGATTCCTCTACTTAAAGGAGTCAGCGTGGAGTCAAAATCAGATGGGATCATGACCTCAGATGCCGAGCTCATAAATGGAAGGCTGGCCATGTTAGGTCTCGTAGCTTTGGCCTTCACTGAGTATGTGACTGGCGGAACCCTAGTTTAGGTCATAATCATTATATGTTAGGCTGCTTTTTGGCTTAATACCTTTTTGTTTTCACATGTATTTAGTGTTTACAGATGTTTATAAGAATAATGTTACGTTTTGGTATCCCGTAATCCAAACCTACTCTTATTTCTAGCAACCATAAATATAAGCTATTCAGATGGAGAAATTTCATCTTGTATATAAGAAAAAACAGCAACTTGGTAATAGACGGTATTGATGTCAGTAAGAGGTGATGGTGCACTAGAATGGTGTCTCGATTACAAGACAAATTTTCTCTTATTTTTTGGCTTAAGGTGCCACAAAATTGCCTTCATAGTAGGAGCAAACATATAGAGGGGGAGGATCTATGCATATGAAAGAAATACTTTTTTTGGAACCAGAAAATATTCATTACTAACCGTAATTGCAAATGTATGTACAAATTCAAACTTAAAAACAGGGGCATGAAACACATCCCCGCATATTTTAACGAAAATAATTCAACTCTTCTTTGCAAGAGTATACCTAGCAAGAGTATAGTACATCAATTACAGATATTTTGTTTTCTGCTATCCAACTCTTCTTTGCACTCTGAACTTCTTCTTCCCTTAACCTCGAGAAATACTGCTTACCAATAGCATCAAGCTCCCTCTTTATCTCATCATACCCATCTTTGTTCGCTAGAGACAAATCCGATGAGTAGCAAATGCTTGAACCATACTCAGCTGAGGTGGACGAGTTCTCTGAAAGCATTGATGCTCGGTTATGTTGATCTTCCGAATGCACCGAATGCGAGAGAACATTTTGAAGTGCAGGATGATCCTCACATGAACTATTTGCTCCACGTGTTGAACTTTCCGATGAAGGTTTCCATCCGGGTACAAGCTTCACAATCAAGTTATCAATTAACTCAGCTACAACAGAGACATCTTCATGTGAAAGATCAAGTTGCTCAACCATCTCCCCAGCAATTGAAATCACAGTATCGGAATCGAGATAGAAGTCAAACCTGATCTTCCTCACAAGACCACATGTATCAGCAATACGCAAATTTAAAGACACTGTGTTATCGGGATTTTTCCCCGCTCTTAACCTGAACTCATTACTCTTAGAGAAACCCTGTAACTCCAGAGCTGAAGAGTTAGATGCGGGCTCTGGCAAGTTCAACAACTTGTGTAATTGTAAAAGATCACAGCTGGACTCCTTCAAATTGTCAGTTGCAAGGATTGGATCTTTCAAGAGTTCCGCAGCAGACAATCGCATAGAAGCTGGAACTAGACACTTCTCTATGAACTGCTTGATTTGAGGATTGTCTACTTTACTGAGGGAAGCAGGCTTTACACCAGAGGTAACCTTCTTATAAATTTGCGCCGGATTTTTACATTCACTATAAGGGTATTCACAAGTTACCATCTCTAGCATGCACATGCCAAAAGAATAGATGTCGACTAATTCATTGTATTCCTCATCATAAAGCTCTGGAGCCATGAATTCAGGGGTGCCAATTATGCTATGAGCAGTAGGCTGCTGCATGACTATCGCCAATCCGAGATCTCCGATTTTAATTTCTCCATTAAATCCATTGACAAATAGGTTGTCACACTTCAAATCTCTATGAATAATTGGAGGATTGTGAGAATGCAGATAGTGTAAGCCTCGAAGAATCTGCCTTGCCCAATTCCTGATGGCTTTCATATCGACATTCTTATGCTTATTTCGGTACTGCCTCAAGCTCCCGGAAGTGAATAACTCCGTTATCATGTTGATGGTCATGTTCTTATCATCCACCCAAGAGTTATGGAACTGTACAATGTTTTCATGTTTCAATGACTTCAGCAGACGAACCTCCGAATACAATCTTTCCACTTGTTCTACTCCTTTGATATTCACTCGGCACCAGGCTACTTCGACTCCTTCGACTTCATCGAATGCCTTATATACAGTCTTGAATGCTCCCCTCCCCAACACTTCGTCATACCGCAAGTATCTCCCAGTCGGATCTTTCTCCACAACGCCAGCATCTTCCAAACCACTACACGAATCCATAATCCTAAATCTCCGCAAAGAAACAATCTATTTTCTGTTCTTCGGAGCAAAAGACGAAAACGAATTCAGAAACTCTATCGATTAAAGCTTCTTGTTCTCAACCCCAACCGGAATCAGATTAAGACGGTGCAAGTTCAGAAAACGCCTCGCAAGCCACGGAGTACGAATCGAACGCTAAACGAAGACGAAAACGGCAGTCAATAAACCCCAAGTCCCCGAATTCTGTACCTGAATTTCGACAGTTCGCAGCGGAGCCCCACGTTGTTAAATCTATCCGAGACTCAGCCATGGCCCTATCTGCATCCCCAGAATCAATAGCTGAACCACGAAAGTCTCAAAAATCTCGAGCCGAGAGGCAAACTTGAGGATTCAGAACTCTAAGAATGCCCTAAACCCCAGGGACAGAACGTTGGCGAGAGCGACAGCGATTGGAGATGAAACCCTAGCGATTGGAATTGGGAGTGATAGCTGTGAATTAATGTAGGGTTGGGGAAAACATTATATACTGTAGTTTGCTTAGGGTTTCTGTGAATTTTGATTTTTTAGGACTTCTACTTCTACTAGTACTACTACTTGGAAACAAATAATTATTATAAATTATTTTGTTAAACTAATGCGGTAACCAGCTTGGATGAGAGGGGCATGTGTTACTTTGGGGCCAAGGTTTAACAAAATAATTTAGAGGTGTTATTACTAGGGCCAGTATGTCTCTATTTTTAAGAGTATCTTCAATTATACTCTCAATTTTATTGTTAAATTTTAGCTAAAAAGACTATAAAGTTACTTTAGAAGATCCCTAAAAAAATTATATTTCAATCATACTCTCTAATTTAGAGAGTCATAATGATTGTGGATCAATAGGAATAGAATTTTTATTTAAAGTTTTATTAAAATATTAGTAATTAATATTAGGAGCTGCAAGGAGAATCCTTATCTTAAGAGGTGGATAAGGAGTTTGATTGGAGATGAGTTTTTCCAATTTCTATCTAAAATTTAACTAGGAGCTCATTTAGGAAGCCCATTGAAAATTATCTAATGTTTCATGACGATCCGAACGGTCTACTTTTTTAGATCACTCCTTAAAATATTTTTACCCAAAATTAACTAAATCCATAATCATTTAATCATTTAATCATTTCTACTTATTCAATTTATATATATATATATATATATATGCGCGCGCGCTTGTGCATATAGCTATACTACACTGAAAATACTAGAAAAGTAAAAACCTTAAAAAACTAATTAATGGGAGCTGAATTAAGTCTTGACTTGTTCATTGTGCCGTGTTTGGGGAGCCACGTCCCTCAGACCACCATACATGGACTAGACAACAGATAAATTGCCCACAAAGCTCTCCCAAAACTATCAAACAAATGCAAGCTAGTGACCCATGATGAACAAGCAAAGCAATATAACCATCCAACCTTTTTCTTTTTGGCGAAAACGAATCAAAAGCTTCGTTCTCTAGTGCAATTGTGTCTGTTATTGTAAATGTCCTCTAGTTGAAACCTTGAACAAATGTGGCCCCGTGAGGCATCAATCGGTCCTCTTCCTGCCCCATACAAAACTTTGAAAACCTTGAGCAAATGTGACCTCAGAAATCACTGCCTAGTACATTGTGGTGTATGCTTCTGCCACGTCTCTCACACCACTACGGGTGGACAAGAGAAGCCATGTGGCACAATATTACCGGGAAGACAAATTAATCAGAGACCTGTTGGCTGTTGCCAAAATATCCACCGTCCATTTAGTTTTCAATCTTTGGGCCACTGCACTATAAAATCCTACTCAGGGATTGCAACTTTGAAAACATTCTCCAAGAACAAGCAAAAACACAAATTGCCTTCTTGAATCTTGATCCCTTTTAGTTCTTAAAACACAATATATATTACAATGGCTGCATCAGCTTCCATGCAATCACTTCTAGCAAACTCAGTGGCTTATGGAGCTGGAAAAAGCAGATCAGTGAGAGTGAGCCACCTTGTTCCTGCTAAATATGCTCCAACTAGGAACCATTGCATGATTGTACGCTCCATGGCCGAGGTAATTATTAAGTCTTTGCCTTGTATATATGTCTAGTTTTGTCATTTAACATCATAATATGTTTTAATTAACCATGTTTAATGAAATTAAATTATTAATTAAACTCTTCATATACAGAATCAGGAGGATCAACCATATACAGTAGCAGAGGCATCAAATATCCCACCACCACCTCCTACACCTACTCCTCCTCGTCCTAAGAAAGTTAGCACTAAGTTTTCAGACGTGTTTGCATTTAGTGGGCCAGCCCCAGAGAGAATCAACGGCAGACTTGCAATGGTGGGGTTTGTTTCAGCTTTGGCTGTGGAGCTATCCAAGGGCCAGGATGTGTTTTCTCAGATATCCCACGGTGGAGTCTCGTTGTTTCTTGCCTCTAGTATTTTGTTGTCAGTAGCATCTGTGATTCCTCTATTTAAGGGGGTCAACGTGGAGTCCAAATCAAATGGAATAATGACGTCAGATGCTGAGCTCTGGAATGGAAGGTTGGCCATGTTAGGTTTGGTTGCTTTGGCCTTCACTGAGTATGTGAAAGGTGGAACCCTAATATAGGGTCTTAGTTTTGCTAGCTTAAATGCCTTGTAAAAGTCTCTCTCAGATGTAATTTAGTGTTTGTAGATATCTATACGAATGTCACATTTTCTGAACTTTTGTTTATTAAAAAAAAAAAATCACATTTGATAATTCATAAGCTAAAAAGCATCTCCAAAATGTTCTATAAATGAACTCTTATTTAAAATTTACGGAGTAGTTAGAGGAATTTATCTCGACAGTAAAGAGTGTAAGACCGTTTGCCTTCATAAATAGAAAAATACGTACAATTAATCAGGGGCATAAACCAAAACCCCTCAAGAATAACAAAACAAAGCAATACAGCTTAACAAAAATAGAAAAGTTGGTTTAAACCCAATATCATAAGTATATTTTATGAATAACTTATTTTTTAAAAGTTTTCAAAATAAACTCATTGATTGTCATTCCATGAACTGGCTACAGTGCTCGCAAGCATTAAATGCTCACACCGATCTCACCCTCCTTTCCCCCCTCTCTCCTCTCTCCTCCTCATTTTAATGGTGAGATCGGTGTAAGCATTCAATGCTTGCGAGCATTGTAGCCTACTCCGTCATTCCACCTCAACACATCATCCTTCTATTAATTACTCTCTTTCTTCTTGAATTTTTTTTCTCAATTAATGTGTGGCTTAAAATCATTTATAACACACACCATCAACAAGATTTTCCCTACAAGGCTACAAAAATTTAAATTTTTATTCTCTTCTTCTTGCTCTTCAAAATTTCATGTTCTTCACCTCTAAAATTTGTATGAATTTTATAGCGTTTCTCTTTCTCCTACAATGTTTATGGTGCTCTTTATTTATTTACCTTGTTAAAATGTTCAAGTAGTTTACCTAGCAAAGCAAAGGGAAGTATTTTATATTTTTGGTAACTGTTAGTTTTCTTCGTACTATAGGTAACATAATCTTAAAACTTTTCACTCATGCATGTTTTAATCATCTTTATGTTGTATCTATGAACAAGGTAATATAATTTTTACGTCTATTAGCAAGGTAATATAATTTTTATGTCTATAATAAGATAATTTCAAGAATGTATGTGTTCTTCATTTTTACTTTTTAGATAGGTTATTATGTGTATATTATGTTGATTACACTTATATTTATTTGGTACGTAAGTTATGACTTTTGTTTTGCCATTAATATTCAAAATTGAAATTAAAATCCAAATTTTACAATAATAAATGTTTTTCAAATTGAAATTCAAGAATAAAATAGTCCTACCAAATATGTTGCCTGTTCAGCATGATGCTTATGTGGATTATTTTTTCTAATGGGTTTTTTTCCACATTAACTGTGGATCTAAATCAAAAGACTCCAGTTGAAGAGAAAAGGTGATCAACAACCAGAGAGGAATCAAAATATACTAACATGATTTGAGTTCACTTTGGTTTTCTCCAATGCCAAAGCAGGGGTTACGTCTTTATTCCAATTGCTTTGAGTACTAATCCAGTTTATCATTCAAGAAGCAAGTATTTATATATAGATTTTCACTTTGTTTGAGTGAAGATTCAAAAGAAAGTCATTGTTATGGAGTAAATTTCCACAAAAGAACAGGTTGAAGATTGAAGGGGCTATTGACTATCATTTGTTTCTCACATCTTTGTCACTAATTGAAAATAGTTGAGGTTCCATCATAAAACTAATTGGCAATATGAGGAGTAGCTCAACTTACTTATAAGCCCATGCAAGGTCCATTCTCCCATTAATGTGGGATTCATTCACAACACGCCCCCTTATGAGTGGCAAAATTTCAAGCCAAACACGTGGACAACACAAACGGGATGACATGGAGCACATGTGGTCGTTGGGCTTCACACGTGTGACAACCTGCTCTGATACCATGATGAAAGTTGGGGTTCTACCATAAAACCAATTCGCAACATGGGAAGTAACCCAACTACTTATCAACACATGCAAGGTCCCTTCTTTCCCCAATGTGAGATTCATACTCTCAACACACCCCCCTCCCGTGTGACGAATTTTCAAGCCTAACACATGGACAACACAAATTGGGTGACGTGGAGCACATGTGGCCGTTGGGTTTCACACGAAGGACAACATGCTCTGATACCATGAAGAAAGTTGAGGTTCCTTCTCCCATGCAAAGTCCCTCCCATCAATGTAAGATTCATTCTCAACACTAACTATATGTAACTAAGTAAGCTAGGTAATTAGTGGAGAGTTAGTCAAGTTGTAACTGTTAATTGTATACTAAGCTACAGTATATAAAATAAGCTCTCTTTGTAAAGATGTATTCTAGACTATTCTCTCTTTGTATGATAAGAATATACCATCACAGTGAGGTTCTGCGCCAATATAATATATTGTATGTATTAGATTTTTTTTAGTCTTTTAATTATTGACACTAAACATTACTGTTACGTGTTATATAAGTTCCTCTTTCAGAGAAAGCAGTAGCATACAACCATATAACTTTTTTTTTTCTTTAGCGCAAATTGAGTCTGCAATTACAGTACAAATGTGCTCCCTCTAGTTGAAACCTTGAAGCTAGCACTCGTGGCCCCGTGAGATATCCGTCCTCCTGCTCAAAAAAAAAACTTAGAAAAGAATTCTAGAAACTTTGAAACCCTTGAACAAATGTGACTTCATAAATCACTGCCTAGCTCATTGTGGTGTGTGCTTGATCCACGTCTCTCAGACCACCATGTGTGGACAAGAGAACCCACGTGTCACAATCTTACTGAGTAGGCAAATTAATGAGACTGTTGCCAAAATATCCACCGTCCATTTAGTTTCCCACTCTTTGGCCACTGCACTATAAAACCCTACTCAAGGTTTGCAGCTTTGATAACATCGATCAAGAACAAGCACTAATTTGCCTCGTTGTATCTTGAATCTTGACCCCTTTTAGAAAAGCATAATATACTACTACAATGGCTGCATCAGCTTCCATGCAATCACTTCTAGCCAACTCATCAGTGGTTTATGGAGCTGGAAAGAGCAGATCAGTGAGAGTGAGCCATCTTCCTACCAAATATGCACCAGCTAGGCCGCATATGATTGTACGCTCCATGGCTGAGGTAATTATCAAGTTTGGAGCTATATCTAGAGTGACTAATAGCGCTTTCGGATGATAAATTATAAACGTATTTTATAATGTTTGGTTGAAAAAGTTATTACCTGAATTTTTATTAAATATTAGGACTTACTTTTACAAACAGAAGTACTTTTTTACCAGAGTTCAAATTAGTGATCCTAATCAACCATGTAATTAATTTATTCATCTTCTTTCGTTTGCAGAATGGTCAGGAGGAGCAACCATCTTCTACAATTCCAGAGGCATCCAAAATCCCACCACCACCTCCTACACCTACTCCTTCTCCTCCTCGTCCCAAGAAAGTCAGTACTAAGTTCTCAGACGTGTTTGCATTCAGTGGACCAGCCCCGGAGAGAATCAACGGCAGGCTTGCAATGGTAGGGTTTGTTTCAGCTTTGGCAATGGAGCTATCCAAGGGCCAGGATGTGTTTTCTCAGATCTCCGACGGTGGAGTTTCGTTGTTCCTTGGAACTAGTATTTTGCTCTCAGTCGCATCCGTGATTCCTCTATTCAAAGGAGTCAGCGTGGAGTCCAAATCAAATGGACTAATGACGTCGGATGCCGAGCTCTGGAACGGAAGGTTGGCTATGTTGGGTTTGGTTGCTTTGGCCTTCACTGAGTATGTGAAGGGAGGGACTCTGGTTTAATTAGGTCTTGTAATAGTATCTCCAGTGTAATTTGAAAAAAGTTTAGGGGTAGTTTGGTCTTGAAATTGAGCTGATTTGTAGTTTTTTATATATGATGAATGTAATGATAAGATAAAAGTTTTTGGTGAAATTATTTTTAGTTTTCAAAAGTATTTTAAGTGTTTTTTGCATGAATTTCTAAGTGTTTTTTTAATATTCACTTACATATTTATTAAAAATTGATTTTAAAAACGTTTTCAGCCATTTTAAATAAACTTCCAAACCAGCCCTTAAATTCACACGGTTTTATGCAATGCCATAGCCAAGGGTTACATCATCCCAATTTGCAGCCATTGGTGCTACCATCTTCGCATGGTCCCGGAACAGCTCGAATCCGACCTTGAACCCCTCGCCATTGTTCTCTCTCATTTTTCCTTTAAACTTCTCCGACGTGGAAGGAAGCTTCTTGCTGTCATCCTTGGGATTTGAATTCCCTTCTTCTCTGTCGAGATCACGGCCTGCCACCGAACCGTTTGTTAGCATGGGCCATGGCCATCAACAATGCGGTCCCTGCAGCAACCGCCGCCGCATTTATTTGTTCATCGCCTTCATCATCCGAATCATAGAGTAGCAACCAAGCTCCTGCTCCTGCTCATTGTACTATTGACAGATGAAAATGTAGGAATTTGGCCCTCAACTTCTTTACAAAGAAAGAGGAAAGAGTGGGAAAAATCTTTAATGGTTCGGACCACCAACGCCAAACCTGAAAGAGTGTACAAAGTAATTGAACCCAGATAAAAATAAAATAAAAGACGGGGAGTTCAAAAAGTAAAAAAAATTGAAAAGATGGATTTTACTGCAAAGAGCAACGGTCAGATTAACGGTAACATGTCCTCGGTACAAATATCACAAAAGGAGACAAAACTTGAAGACTTTATCGAAACCACATATAATGGAGACATGGAAGATGGACAATGAGCATCTTCTTTTTATTCTTTATTACATTGGAGATTTGGATTTTGGAATACATTTTCGTAAGAGACCTACTAGTGTTGCAAGCATATCAACAGAAAAGAATGAGAAGAATACATCTTTTGCTACTATTTCACGTATTTACATATCCACCAGAAAAGCCTCGGCATCTGTTGCGGCATCGTTATGTATCGCATCTACGGATCAAGAAAGACTGCTTGCTTGGCCGACACTCCATTTACATGATCGTTGGACTCCACTTCATAATTACTCTGTTTCTGCAGAATACCAAATAATTGTTACTATAACGATAATCAAACACGCCGATGGAGATAATGCTAAAGAGAGTACGTCAACTTAAAGGCGGGAAAACAAATCCAACTCGATGTTGAATTTTTCCCCTTCTGACAGTATGCAAATCAAATTTCATGCACAAAAAATATATATATACATACTTCGGAAGGAGGATCAACTGGAAACAAATTTATGGATCGAGGATTGAAACCAAGTGTGCTGAAAACACATGAAAGAAAACAGATGTCAGTTAAAGCGATGACCCAAAGACAACACCCAATAGGAACTGTATTCAACCCGCAAGGGATGCAAAATGGATAATAAGATTCATAATTAAATCGATGAACATCTAACATGTTCGATACTAACATGGGTAGTTCTGCACTGTGCAAAATTGACTAATATATAACCTATTTCAAATAAGGACAGAAGGGGAAAAAATGAGCACATTGTTGCTTTTTGTTTCTTTCCTCTCTATAAGGAGAGAAGATAGTTTACCAGCGGGATAGAACTAGCTGCCACAGGTATGGAATAAAGAACTCCTCCGGATGACTCTCTTGTTCATATGTGAACCGCAACTGAGTGAACATCTGAGAAAACGAGATTTTCAGGACATTATAAACAATCTCCAGGTAGCAACCACGCACTCAGGCCAAGTTATTCAACAATGAAAAAATTCCTTTTTTCATTTCTTTTCCTTTTTTACCTTCATCCCTTCACCCCTCCATGATCTGCAATTAATTATTATGACTTGGAGTACTTTCTCTACTGACCATTCACCATCCGTTCTCTGGGCATCCATGCGGCTATTGAAAAAATCTAATACCTACAAAGCCAAACAAACAATACAATTCAAATACATCAAGAAAACAAGGTCCAAGTATTCACCAAAACTTGCCCATTTATATAAAAAACAGGATAAGCTACAAGTTCTGTAACATACAGTGTAGATGTTTTCAAGCAGCTCGCTGAAGCGTGGATGATTCCTGAAAGGCTGAAAAACCTCCTGCCTGTGCATTATTGCATATATAACCTGTCCATTGCATACAGTGAGGATAACGGAAAATGGAAAATATTGGAAAGTGATAGCATTAATCATTTTGTGTGAACAATATAACACCATCACACAAAGACCCCTGCTAGTGTACATGATAGTACCTCGGGATTTCGTGGCAGGGCATAAGTCAAAATTGCATTTAATATTTCAAGAACTAGTCTCAAGAAGTCGGTATATATATGCATCTCCGTTGACTGCAATGGAAAAAAATTCTAGCTCAGTCGACAAAAGAACGGGAAAGGGTGACAATGATAAGTTAAGGAATGTTGTCATTACTGTATCATCTGCAAGACCATTTCCTTCAAATGAGTTGCCTTTGGCTAATCGCATCTGATTATCTCGCATTTCTGCTAATTTGTTATACCTAAATCAAATATTACACCAAGAGAAATATTTTAAATACTTTAACAAAAAATCATGCCAGAAGTGTATGAAAGAATAACATTGTAAACTACAAAACAAATAGAAATGAAAAATATAAAGTTCATGGGGAACACCATAGACATAAAAGGTCATACTTTCGAGAGAGCATATCAAAAAGGCTGACCAATCTCTGGGATGAGTATGCACTCAAACGGTGGACATGAGGTGCCATGTTCGCCAAAGTTGCCAGACAAGTTGTATGAAGATAAACATCCTTTTACAATTTAACAAACCAAACATGATAATTAGGTAAGTTACAAAATCTTCAAAGAAATGATGCCCACAATCATACCACCCAAAAACTATTGTCATGACTTTGTTAAAGTATTTAAAAGCTTAATCTCAAGCTTACTCATAAGAAAATTCATAAAAGTTCACAGTGAAAATGGAAAGATGGATACCCGCAACTTAGATAGGTTATACTGCACCGTCCGTATCAGAGTAATGACCATTAAGGAACCAAGAGATGTCTGATGGAGGAGACGTTCTTTATACCAGGGAACACTAGGAAGTATCTGTTCACATGATAAATACATTAATACGAGCCTAATGTATAAAAATCTTGTGCTGGCTACCGCAGGTGATCCTTACCAATTTGTGAATGCTGGCATTAAAAGAAGAATCCTGACTAAGTATGAGAAGAATAATCAGCAACATGTAGATTTGATTAGATGTCCTCTTTGGAGCATTGTATAAAGCTTCCAGAATAGGCATCAACTGTCCATTTCATAAAACATATTAGCATCAAGTTTTCATATCAATGTAGAATCAAACTTGATGACGTAAGACATTTACAAACAGAAATGACTAGTCCAAAATAACATGAAACACAAAATTACCTATGAAATCCAAAGACTAACACTCAAGAACATAATAAGGCAGAAAAACAATACGCATCTTAATAACTTTTTTTCATGACAAGATAAGCTTCTGTTCCATACCAGTGTATCCAAATCAGTTCGCACCAAGACATACTCCAGAAAACCGGCATTCCCTTGCAACAAAGAGTAAAGCAAAAGAGCAGCAGCCTCATCAGCCAAGTACCTGCAGAAACACAACAGAACTGTTTGGTGATACTCAAAAAACAAAAGGGGGAAACAAACTTGGAGCAAGGTTGAAATAAGGAATAGAGATTAAATCTGTTTGAATAAAGAATTAGAGATTTTCTTTTTTCCCTCTTGAATTACAACTTGGAGGTTGAACAAGGATAACATATCGCACCCATGTAAATCAAGATGAAACCATAAAGGCATTTGAATCTAGCCAACAACCTATTGATATCAATTATGTAGGAATCAAAGATATAAAAGTTGTATGTAACCAAAAGAAAAAGATAAAAGAGTAATGCACATGAATACCAATGTTGAACTAATTTGTCAGCTGTATACAAATTACAAAACGATTTGCATTTTATGTGGAAAAAAGACATACCACAAAAAAATAAATAAATAAATAAAACAAACTAACAAAACATTTTTCCTCTCCCACACCACTAAGATCTTTTTAAACCCTAATTTGGTGTCTGTTGTATCACTCAATTGTCAAAAATCTTATTATCTACATAATGATGCAGACAAAGAATTAGCCTATACTTGATAAAATCTAAAAATAAAAGAATAAAAGGAAAGAGAGCCACTCACATCCCAAGAGCATCGAACAGAGACGCAAAAGGTAACCTCAAAACTGGACCAGCATGTGCATTACCCTCAGTATCTGCACGATCAACTGCAAGCAAGGAACACATCTACTCACGTTATGTGAATATACCTTCGAAATACGATTACGTAAAGAGACAAACAAGAAAGTATCTTACATTCAACATCTGTTGCATGTTCTAAGGCCTTGCAGTAAGGGTTGTCAGAAAAATGTGTATTCCCTTTCAAAAGGGAATCTGAAGCAGTTGTATCATTACTTTTATCTGTAATTGGTTCATTTCCCACAACACATTTACGATAATGAATTAGAATAAGTAGCACATGGAGACTGCAGTCTGCCAACAGACTTCTTGAGCCTTCACCACTTGAACTGACTAGAAAGTTGAATGGCAATAACATGAAATTTGCTGCAAATCAAAAATTGATGTCAACAGCAACTCCTTGAGAAATTTAAGTTTCAATATTACCCAAGTGGTAAACAATAAGTTTTAATAATGCATCAAGGTTACTGCCATACCAGCTGCAGAACCAACTCTTTGTAACACACCAGGCTGACTTCCTTCGGAATATACAGAATAAGATGCACTATTTAGGGATATGGAAGGCCCCGTAATGTAACAGAGGAGCAGTCTACGGACAACCAAGATAACCAAAGAACTTTCCTGAGCATTGCAGAAGTGGTGTAAGATAATTGAAACAACAGGAAATTTGGATGAAACATAATGCAAGAGTTTCATCAAGTAACCTGAGACATTGCTGCATCGATGAATGGGTTCACATCTTCGGGTCCTGGAGATGGCCCAGAAAGAAGCTGAGTTGACATCGCAACCAGCATGAAGTTAAGCAGCTCCAAATGAAGGAGGTATGTATCAGGACTTGTGACACAGATGATACATAATCAGAAAAAAATACAACATAATCTCAATGATAAGGAACAAGTGGGTGCTTGAGGATGTACCTTACATCTATTGACCCAATAAAGCTAAGCACACTATGCATAACAAATTCCTGAATGTTTAAATCTGCAAAATTGATAAACAAAAATAACTATAGAATTGTGTTGTGGTCAAACATATCTTATTTTAAAATCAAATGAAGCGTAACCCAGGTAATAAAGATAAATAAACCAAACAAAAAAAAGGAACATAAACATAATTGAACTCGGAAAGATGGTAGAGTACCCAGGTAATAAAGATAACCAAACCAAATAAGAGATGAAACATAAACATAATTGAACTCGGAAAGATGGTAGAGAAGGAAAGCAAAAACTTCTTCAAAAGCTCATTGAAATCCTACACAATCCAGCTTCTTTAACAAACAAACCCCACCAAGTCTCATGACATATTGAATAAAAAATTATGGCGCAATTTAAGTTGAACATTCAGATTTCGTAAAGATTTCATAAGAAAATCATAAAAGGGCTTTGACAGAAACTCATTCTTGGATTGATATTAATTATAGCCAACAGAATAGAAGTGAAGTACCTTTCGTAATATCTGTTGGCATTGGCTCACTTTCATCAAGGGATAAATGCAACTCTTCAATCTTCTCATCCTTTGCATTTTCAATGAAGTACTTTAGAAAGATGGACGAGATGTACACTGCATTTACAGCCTTCATATAAACAAGAGAAGGCGCACCAGAAGAAGTTGAAATCGATTCTTGCAAACACCATGCCATGTGGATCAAAATCTTTGCAAGATGCCTGGTACGATAGTTGTTTTGTGCTGCAAATGAGAGAAAATGAGATATAGAAACATAGAAAAATTATATATATAATATTTAATATTAAAACAAAGAGCCAGATAAGCACATGCATATAAGCTAACAGATGGTCAACTGGAAATGCGTTTAAAATGGATTCTCATGCACATTTCTAGGACTTACAGGAATTATGGGTTCATGTTTGGTACGAACAGAGTCACCAATCTCGAGATTTAAGAAGCCATGACCAAATAATATCATCAAAACTTTACATAACCCTTTTGGAAAAAGGGGAAGCTCAGCAACAAAATCATTCAATAGTAATACCTAGAAGCAAATCACAATTTTTAAGATTTTGTGGTAACCTTAAACAGTCACAGCTGAGTTTGTGATATATTTGCAAATTGGCAATAGCAATTACTGACAGGATTTGAATTCTAAAAAATCAGGTGTTCCCACAAATGGGTTATGGCTTTGGATTCACTAGAGTTCATTCTTTGGGATGGTTCATTTAGAAAATACTTGAGAAAGTCATCTGAAAAAGTGTTTTAAGTCACTGCTCAACTTATTAACCTACATCCAATATTTCTACAAGTTCAGCCCATAACTGTTTTAGGTTCCATTGTAGATATTTAACTTTCGTAAGGAGAGATGTGAATCTAATTTGATGACATAGGTGCTTTGACATTCTGACGAGAAAACATTCAGGTAGTGAGCAGCATTGTGGCTGATCTAAAATAAACACTATGATTTAATCTACCTCAATATTTCTATAAACACTCGGGCAGAAGTTTGGACAATTCTCTACTTCGCTTACTAATTGATAAAAGGAGTGATTGGTTGTATTGCTAAATGCTATTGAACTGTAGCTAGATATTCCTTTGCTCAAAACTTCATAGTCCTTATTTGTATCTACCATGCAAGAGTGAAAAAGATAGAAAGCTTAAATGCTTTGAAAATCAGGCTCCCAGAAAGAAAAAAAAATTAAATAAAATGAACAATAGCTTTTTTGACAACAGTCCTCCAGAATTCAACAACATATCGAAGAGCATTGGTGATGGAGGAGCATTCAATTAATTAGAGTCCTTCTACTTTCTTATGTGTGAGGCACAGCAACCTTGGAGTGATTCCAAGGTACCTTCGGTGTGATGCCGGAATTTTTCTAATTTCTCTATTGGAGTGATTCCAATACACCTTTGGTGTGATGCCAAAGGCCGAAGTGAGTCCAGATCTTCTTCTAGATTCCTATCTATTTCTACTATCCTGCATCAATTGGGGTGCTCTCAGTAACCCACAGACGGTAAGTGTTTTTCTTAGTCTGAGAACCAGTCGAACAGAAAGCCCCTTGAAGAAAGATCCTATGGCCTTGGTTTAGCACAAGCTCAGAATTAAGCAGTTAGGTAAGCGTAGGGAGTCTCTAAAGACCGAATCTCAAACCAAAAGGTATTTGTACATGAATGTATTCAATGTATGAAAAAAAAAGAATTTCACACAGCAAACAAGTTTTTCTCCACTGAGTCTGTCCCAAGATAGTTGGTTTTTTTACTTTTTTAATTAATTAATATGCTTTGTGTAGTGGATTAAGTAATTTTGGGTCCATTGGGGGACAATTAACTGTCTCTAACAAAGGTTTACACTCTAACAATGAAAATCTGTTAACCTAAGTTGATCCTAATCCTTATTAGAACATTAATAATCAAATATCCAAAACCACAAACCGGCACAGTCTTCGATTTCATCAGTATTACTGCCAATGCCGCAGATAACAGAACCCTAATTGCATTTTTGGAGCACAATTGAATCAAAGAGAGCATTTTGTTATATAGAAACTGAGCGAGAGAGAGAGATTGACGAACCGAGAGTCTGGCAAGCTTCATGAACGCGGTCAGGCTGCCACTGTAGATTGAGCGGGAGTTCGAGGAGTTTGTTCCAGAAATCGGAGGATATAGGAAACGACTCGTCGCCGATGAAGGTAGTAATCAGGTACTCCGCCGTGTCAAGTGGGCGAGCGGCGGAGCTGCTGCTGCTGCTGCCCCAGCGCTGCGTAGAAGGCACGGCTCCCATTACAACAAATGCAGAAGAGTCGTTTCGAATGCGCCAAGTGAACGAATTGAAGCGACGACGACTACTAGGATCAGAGGCCCAGCGAGGCGATCTCGGAGGTGCAATTGGCGGAGGTCGTCAATGGCGATGGCATTACAGAGAGGGGTTTGGGGTTTAGGGGGTTTGGATCTTCGGCGGAGATTGAAATCGAGATTTGAGGCGTTTGAAGCGGTGGAGAAGACGATGAAGGAAAGGGATGCTTGGAAAGGAAGGTGTGTTTTTAGCACTTTCCAGAGAGAGAGAGAGAGAGAGAGACTGCGAGTCTGCGAAACGAGCCAAGAGGTACCGCCGTGCCTGTGCGAGTCTACGACTTTGGAGCATTTTTCGGTTTTTAAAAAACGACAATGCGTAGTCCTAGTGTCATTTCACTGAATTCCCTTTCTACCCTCCATAATCAAAATTTAATTTACAATTTTTTACCCAGAATCGTCATTCCTAATATCGTCTTGTCAAAAAATATCCTTTATGTTTTAGCCTTATCTTTCCAACAAATTCATTTTTGACATGTGTTGATGCTTTTGTTAACTAAATATCAGCTAATCAAATAACCGAAAAACATAAATTGATACGATTTTCAAAATTTCATTGTGCAAAGTAAGAAAATTAAAATTTCATGACTTATTTTAAAAATGACTCCAAACTTTAAAAGTGTAAAAGAAGGTTATCCCATACAAAGATGTGTTGTAAATGTGGATATGAATAAGGTTTTTACTATATCAAAGAAGATTTTGTATCTCTATTGGCCTAAAGAGTAAATAGTTATCTAAATTTTCATGTTGCTTTTCATGCAGCATTCCTTGCTTCTTATTGTCATAGCAATAAACGCTATAGTAGTTTATGTCTTTGAGAAGCCCTAAAGAGATCACATTGTAACAATTAGGCTACCTCATTTTTTCCTTATAAATAACAGGAAAAGAAATAAACTGATTCTCCACTTCAATCTCTCTGACAAAGGGTTCTCTCTCTCTTTTTTTTTATTTATAACAAATTGATCATTTTTCTTTTTGGAGAGAATAAAGTCCAAATTGATCATCGAGTATTGTCTTGTTTCATTTTTCTTAAAGGATTTAGAAGAAAATTCGAGCAGTCAACAGCAATGGCATTTTAGTCATTCTGCATATATAGCTTGGAAGGAAGACTTTTGTCACCAAAATAATGGATAATTGGATATGCATCGTCGGCAAAGAACCAGGAGGGTTTTAGGCAAATATTTTGTTGAAAACCATGACTTCAATTTAAAGTCTTTCTCTCTTTTTATCAATAAATAAATAAAATTAAAAAATTAGGTTCTTTCTCTGTCAATCGGCATAACAATTCTCATTTGAATTAACTAATTAATTAAGGACCGTCCGATGACAACACGTATTAGCGACACGACGTTTTACTCGCTTTGCGTGTGCGAGTTCTCTTAATCACTTTTTGATTAGGCTTAAGCTTTGATGGGTGCGCAACGTGCCACCAAATTAATTTGCACTATGGCTGTCCATGACCATTGACTTGGGGGGGAGATCCAAGACAAATTTGTGACTAATCAACAATCATTCATACTTTAGACATCATGGGTTTGATGGTAATTGAAACTAGTTGGCGACCTTAGCTTTGTCCAATGATTTTTAACTATTACGATTCTCATGTATCATATTTACAGACTACATTACTTTTCATATGACGTAAACTTAGAGCCAGAGTATATATGTGAATCCCACTTCATTAAGGATATGATCAATAATATGATTAAAAGGGCCAAGGTCCTTTTACCATATTTAGGTTGTCAAAGAATATTATCACATGATATTACTAATTCACATGTTAAAACATAATTGGACGACATGATTAACACGCTAACTTTGATATGTACGTATGGACAAGAAATGTCCCAATTTATAGTCTAACAATATCAAAGTGTGAAACAAAAAAGCATTTTCATTTACACAGTAAAATGTTAAGATTTTTGAGTGAGCGTTCAAAGAGCCATTGCTGACGGTCCAACATTGATATTGTTCTCAACTTAACAATTAAATGTGAGGCTTTATCACAGTCTCAATACAATTAGAAACCTCAATATTTGTTATATTTAATTTTGTTAAGTTTTCGACGCGAGATTATTTCACATTCTTCAGCATAAGTAGGGTAATTTGACTGATGAATTGGAATTGACAATGCAATTTACATGGAACAAGCAGTGGCGAAGTCAGGATTTATCGGGGGGAGGGGCGAACTTAAAAGAATGCAAGTTTAAAGAAAAATGGTAACAACTAAATCTTTTTATATGGTAATGTCTTCCATAATTAATTAATACAAACAAATTACAATTGTTGCCGGCGATGTTTCATGTCATGAAAACGTCGCATAATAGGCTCATTATCAATATAAGCAAATACATCTTTCTCAATGTAAACAAGCATGCTATCACTCAACCACTGATCTCCCATTTTGTTACGCAATGGTGTTTTCACAATCTTCATAGCAAAAAAAGCTTTCTCCACCGAAGCGGTTGCAACCGGTAGCACCAAAGTCAATGTATATACCTTTCACACCTCCCAGTCTTCACTAACTCTTTTGCAAAATCACTAATTTCTCTCAATGATGAAAACTCACCATGCATCTTCATATCATGAATGTAATTGTCAAGTTGAATTGGAAGATTCATGAGGTCCATACGATCAAAATCTTGAGGATAAAGTTGGGCTAAACAATTTATTAATCAATGATATGACGCCACGTGGAGAATAAAAATGATTTTTTGTAGGATCCTCTGCATGTTTTTTACCTTGCAATATTATGGAAGGCTTTTAATTGAAGCCTTTCAAATAAATCTAATGGTAATAAATAGTGCCACGTCTGATTCTCTTTACTTTTAATGCTCATCCCTTATGTCTTATTCCTCCTCACATCGCCGAAGTGCCCAGACAGCCAGCCAAAGGCTTGTATCGCCGACTCGACAATCGCTGCTTTCCAGTTTCCGGTCGAATCAGGGGGTTCAAGCGTCGCCCCTGCCTTTGTTTTCCGGCGAGCGAGCGTGGGGGGGGGGGGCGACCGCCCCCCTTGGCTCCTACATAGCTTCGCCTATGGGAACAAGTTTACCGTCACGTGAATTTCCGATTCAATGATATATTGTCATGTGGAGAAAAACGTGCACATGACAATACGTTATTGGACGAAGGACGCCACATGACAGTAAACTCGTTTCATATAAGTCATTCTCCAATGATTACTGAGGAATGGTTATAAACCAAGACAAGAGATGTGTTGGAAAATGTTGATTAAATGGTAGGGACTGACAGAGACAAACCAGTGGGTAGATGATGATATGGTGGGCAATTTAGGGTTTCCATTGAATGGGATTAAGATGAAGTTGGGCTGTCGGTGGCTCAGGAAGAGCTTTCTAGGATGATGTCATGATAGGGTCTTGTTTTGGCGTTTAGTCCCCTGTTTAGGGAGACTTTGTTTTGTTATATCATTTGATCGACACTGCCGTTGGGTTTCATTGGAGTTTGAATTTGCCAACGTCTTCTCACGACCCACGACCAACAGAAAATGAAATCCCAACCCCAACCAAATAAACAAAACAAAAAGTTTGACAAGCCATTTATAAGGCTAATTAGTATTAAATTGTTTTGTTTAGAGCTTTTGGAAAGCATTTCAATAATATCTTTATTCAAGTTGCCTGTGCTTTTGGTTTTTGATGGACCCATAATATCTTTAAACTTTTTTCGGAATAGAACAATAAAACAAACGAAAATAAGATGTCACAAATCCGTTGATATATGTAATTATTTTTTAAAATTTGATAAGTTGTTCATATGTGTTACTATGATTTGCAAGCGAATACGAATATTTTCTTATATGTAAGACTCCAAACAGTATTCACTAAACAAAAAAATTGCTCTTCTTTTTCTTTCTTATTTTCAGTAGTTCTATATGGTATTGCCAATTTTTTGCATAATAAATATTTTCAAAGGCTTTTCGCATGAAAGTCATTGAGAACCATATTTTAGAGAAAAATACTTCAAACTCAACTTATTAAACTTAGTTTGTAACTCTACAATAATTTTACAATTAAGAATGATTTAGACCATGACAATTGAAAAGATGATGAGTTTTTTTCCAAGTGAAAAGATGTTGAATTTTTTAGTTTGGCTACAATGATACGTATCGTGTAGTAATACAACCAATGAAAGGTTTAGATCATTGCATGATACAATATTTTTTAAACTTGAAATGATCTAGGTCGTTCATTGGTCTTATCATTACATGATACGTATTATTACAAAAATTTCAAAAATTTTTGCAATATAACTTATAGTTGTCAGAAGTGTTTTTTTACTCAAAAGTCTTTTGAAACCTTAGTCTGTCAATTCAAAGTAGATCTAGCCTAACATCCATTGGAATTTAGTAGATGCATACAAGACTACAAGTGGTACATTGTTTTTATGTTTTGTACTGTAAGTGAACATTCCCCTACTTGTACTGCTAAAAATTATCAACGCCACTCACCAAATATTAGTTTTGTTTGTGAGGTTAGAAGTTTGACCCAAAAATTGAAAATTCCAAATGGCCAAATAGTTGGGGATTCTCCAAACTCTTCTTTCAAAATATTTAAGTAATTCTTCATAACTAGCTGTCTCTAGAGACCAGAACATCCCTCCATACAATCTCAAATCTTTTTTTTGAAGTGATCATGGCATTCCCATGTCTACGTGAGATCATCAACTTCAAAACCATTCACATGTACCACAGCACTGCCACCCTCTGGAAGGAGAGCAATTTACATAGAACGAGTTCACCGATACGTGGTGTCTCAATTTAATAATACATTGTCATGTGGAGAAAAATTTGCACTTGACAATGTATTATTGGATACGGAACGCCATGTGACGGTAAACTCATTCTATATAAGTTCTTCTTCTCTAAAAGGGCTATGGGCTGATGATAATGATTTATTGTGACACCATTCACATTATATGGCATGTACAAAGACTTATGGTTATGGACCTCCATGGCCTGTTTGTTCGTCTTTTAATTTCATGTGTTTATTAAGAAAGTATGCTACTACATTTACTTACCTGTCGTATTTTTCCGCTTACATTATATTCAATTATTAACTTGTTATGAACATTTTTACTAATATATGAGACTATGAGTGTCAAAATAAGACAGATGAGTGAGAATAACACTACTTTCTGATTTCTCATAAATAAAGGGTTTAACTTCAGTGGTACGTACCATTGAATGGTACGTACTGTTGAATGGTTTAAGATTCATTTGGGACTCGCTGTAAATTAATCTGGACCATTCAATGACCGTACCATTGAATGGTACGTACCACTGAAGAATTTTCCATAAAGAAAATGTCCCGTGTGGAAAAAGGTTTTTGATTGCATGCAAAATAATGGCATAGAGACCCCCAACCCAAGTAGGAAATGTGGGAAATTCGTCAATTGTGAATTATGTTTCCAAATTCCAAAGGACATGCAGCAAAGGAAAAGCCATACAATGTTGAACTTTGGGCCTCAACCGCGGGGTCATTGTCAGCCCAATAAACAAATCTCATTTTCATGGTTTTTAATTTGAGATTAGTTGCAAGAGCTTGTAGCGTTAATCCATACACCCGATGTCTTGAGACTAATTTCGCATGAATCAAAAACAGGTAAGAAAATAAATATTGAGACTAATTTAGGAATTTGATGTCGAACATGTTTTCCTTAATTAAGGAGAAGAAGTATGCAAACTTAAGGCTTCTTTTAATATTGGAAAGGGACTGATAGCAAGGTTTTTGAACCGAAACGATAGCAATAATCCATTAATAATAGAAAGATAGTAATGTCAAACGCGTTTTACGCAAAATACAGGGATCGAAAGCAGATTTTCATAACGTACGTAGCTCTCGGAAACTCATTTTTAGATCACTAATCAAAACCAACCAAGAGTTTTTAGGTAAAGATACGAGCGAGTTTCTTACTTTCCGGCCTAACTATGTTTCCTAAACTCTAGTCGTAAGCCTCGATTATCAAATATCTAATCATTATGCAGTTACTGGAACACCACCATGTAATGTTACTAGTCTGTGCGGCGGCGTTACGAACTCAGGAAAAATTACTCCCCTCGACAATGCCAGCTACACTGCTCATGAACATCATGTGCAACCTTATCGCTTTCGGCAGACAATTGCAGTAATTCCATGTCTTCCAACTCAATTGCAGACGTCGTTGCACCGTAACATTTTCTGTCACTTAAAGTAAGCTAATATTCTAAAAAACTTGCCCTTTAGCCCGGAAAGAGAAAAAGAGAGATATTGCCAACCCATATCTTTAACAACTGCACATGTATAAATAGTAACATGCTTCGTTATGTTAGGCTGTTGGTCCCTCAAGCTCTAAGAAAGAAAAGATCGAAATCATATAACACATTACAAGCGATAGTGGGGTGGGGGGATCGAACATAGGACCCCGTATGCAGGGGTAAACGCTTTTAACCTAACACCTAAATTTACATTTCATTTCCTCAATCACTCTTATATTTCATGGTGGAATTTTCTAGATTGTAGGAAAAAATCTTGGGTGGTACGTACCATTGAATGGTACGGTCATTGAATGGTCCAGATTAATTTGCGGTGGGCCTCAAATGAATCTTAAATCATTCAACAGTATGTACCATTGAATGGTACTATTGAAGTTTGACCCAGATTGTAGACCAACAATATTGTTTTTAAAACCATAAGTAATCTAAACACAGCAAAACACAAGCAATCATTCAAACATACACCTGAAACATGGCATCCACCCTCTTGATCCCCTTCAGGATGCAGTTCAGATTTCGAGCTTTTATTCGTGTTTTGGTGAGACCGCCATGAATGTATCAACCGCCTTCATCGAATGATTAATGACAAATTATACTATAGGAAAAAAACATCGAGCTGGTTACAAATTAGAGGTGCCATCTCCCATTATTTGGAACTAATCCACATCTGCATATCTATGATGATGAAATGTAAGGTTGTTAAGGATTCCATGAATAACTGAATTTCTAAGGCCATGAATGTCAAGATTAGTGATTGTTCAGGATAAATATGTACCTTTGATTTTCAAACACTGGCTAGAATACAATCAGATTTTAGACGAGAAACGAATGGAAAACGGTGACACAAGAAAACCAGGGAATTCAAGAGATCCTAACCACAGGAAGCTGTTTGCAGTGGAACAGTGTAACTTCTCAAGTATTCTTGTGTTCGCATTCACTCGTCAATGCCAACTTAGAAACGAGCAAGAAACTTCAAGATTTCTTGAATGATGAGGGTCTCAAACCTAAATCCTTGAAGAAAGTATGTATAAGAAGCTCATCGTCTTCTTTACTTGGGACTGGGAGCCAAGAAACCAAGCTCCTCAATTAACACATCGACATCTTCCTCATTTTCTTCTTGAACGCCAAGCAAACCAATTTCTTCATCAATATTCTCATTGAACAAGTCTTGCCAAAACCCATTATCCAGGTCTTTGCCTCTACTCTCATGTTCCTCTTCTTTCTCTGTACATTCTTCCTCACCAAGGACATTTTGGCTTCCGCTTACACCCGACATGTCCATAGCAAATTGGTCCAACTCAGAAACTTCAAACTGATCAGAAATGTCACCATATTCTTGTGGTTCAACTTTAACAAAAGTCTCTACTCCAACTTGGCCTAATTCATCCACCTCAACATCACTAGGCCCTTGCTCAATAATCCGCCTTCTCTTCTTAGTAATCGCTTCCTCAAGTTCCTTCCTTAAGTCCTTCTGCTGCGACAATTGTTGTACAAAGTTGGGATTCTGCATTGCTCTTGCCAAGAAACTCAACATATGTTGTTGTTTCATCTCTGTCCTCTGCAATCTATCTTCCATACCTTGGATGCAAACTCTAGTAGCTTGTTGTTGCTGTCTAAGCTTTATTAGTTCCCCCATTAGTACCTGTTTATCGCGCCTCAACTGGTCGATCTCTACGTCCAACCCAAACCTCCCAACTTCTACACAGGAGTTCAAAGTTTTCTGTGAAGCCTGAGGAAGATGGGATGCCTTCCTCCTCCTGATATTTTTTAAAAGATGCTTTTGCCCTCTGAGAAACGCTTCATTAGCAAACTCCCATCTATCTGTATCAACCTTCCTAAATCCCTACATTAAGTAATCAAAGAACTTCTTCATGATCACATCATCCATATGAAGCTTTAAATCCGACACATCCAACGAAAAGAAAAGCAAAAATAAAAAACCAAACAAACAAAACTGATCTATCAGATTATGATATAAAATTTAGCTTATTTTATACATTGGTTTCTGCACTTTCTCTTTTGAAGCCATTTAACAAACAATATGTCCACATTGAGTAACCCCATTAAACAAACACACAAAAAGACCCAATTAAACAAATGAAAATGACATTTTCTAGCTGTTTCAAGAGCATGAATGCACAAAAGTAGTCACATCCAAAGAACCCCACAAAGATTTATACAATATCTAAATTTTATTTTAACGATATTCTAATCTAATCTTAACTACGGGTGCAAAAGGAGAGAACATTGTTTTAGCCAACATGGCTACGCCCGGTTTTGCAAAGTTTGCACAATATTCAAATAAACAGAAAGTACTAGAGAGTGATACTTACATAGGTGTTAAGCTGCCTGACAAAGCTGGAGAAATTGTTGTGCTTGAAATATTTGGGGAGAAGACTCGCGGCAAAGCTATTGGGATCCAAAACAACAAAGCTGTTGTTGTCTCTGCTCCATGAAACTATGTGATTGGTTGATGGGTCATCGACGATGTCATAAGTTTTGGTGAGAAATGGCGGAGGGCCTTGGTCATAGAGCCTCTCCAATGGCAGAGGATGATCAGGGACCGCACTCGAAGACGAAATGCTCACTGGGCCTTGATCAAGATTCATTTTTTGTATGAATAGTAAACTTGAATTACTAATTACTGACCTGGGTTGCTGTCTGTTTCTCTTTTTTTTTTTTTTCTGAGAAAAAAAGGGGAGCTTTCTGGTGACAATAGAGTGTTTTGTTCAAATGGGTTTTGGGAATGCAGGTAGAAATATTATTACAACAAAGAAATAGGGTAAACTTTGAAAAATTACAGAGAAACGGTTGTGAGAGAGAAAGAGAAGCTCTCTGGTTGCAATGGAGACGAAGGCTGCTGCTGCTGGGTTTTTGGGTTTTTGGGTTTTAAGACAAAAGGCAACTTGGAGAGTTGGTGTTGAGGGTACCGAACAATTTATAAATAGGGGTAGTATAGTGCCTTTTTGCTTTTTTCCCATTTCTTCCCCTTTTCTTTTTCCTTTTTGGCGAGGCTAAGATTTATTGGATTGGATGAGAAACAATGGTAGAGGTCATACAAGACCTTTTGACAAAAAAAAAATACAAGACCTTTTGATTTGTTTATTTTTTGCCAATTTCTTCCACACTATCAAAAGACCTCTAATGTTATATAGTGGTAGGGATGCAAGTAAAGGCGGGTTTAACCGGCAAGGATTCCGATCCAAAAGGGAGCAGAATCAAGTTCTTAGTTAAGTTCGATTCTCCATTCCTTCACTAATAAAAGATTTGAACTGTATTGACTTGATTTGATTTGAGCTCAAACTAAGACCATCTCCAATGGTGGAGGTTAAAGTCTAAATTTTTAGCCCAGAAAATTTAGAACTTAACCCATAAACAGTTTTTCTTCTCCAATGGTTTTGGGTTAAAAATTTAGCCCGAGATTACTAAAGAATGATTTTAGCCTAATTTTTTTCTTTTCGGTAACTATTTTAAAGTAAAATTTATATAGATTATCCTAATTTATTTTTGTGAACATTTTAACCTAAAAAAAAATTAATTCCGATAAATAATGAGAATCACTAAATTAGGTGACAATTAGGTTTGATCACATAGGTATTTATGTGGATGATTGAACAATTGTATGAGGACACTAAATTAGATGGGTAGAAAGAAAAATTTGAAGAATTGTATGAGGAAAGTGAATTTTGTGTGGATGATTGAACAAATACATAGGTATTTATAGACTTTTTTTTTGTGAATTTTGATTTAAATTTTTTTTAAAAAATATTTTAGCCGTTGGATTTAATTTTGGGCCGTTAGATCTTTTTTTTTACCGTTAGATTTGATCACATTCGATCTCAGCCGTTAGATTTAATGAATTTATAAATTATATATATATATTTTTTAAAGATTGCATCTGGACCGTTGGATATCCAACAGCCCAGCAATCTTGACCGTTGATTAAAGAGCCATTTATTTGGCTTTTGTGCAATGCATGGCCGACCAGCTGCAGGTGGCCTGGCCCACTGCCTGCAGCCCGCGTGGGTAGCCTGCATTTGACACTGTTGGCGCGTCAAATCAGCTGCAATTGGAAAAAATCAGGCGCGTTCACGCGCATTTGGGGTGGGAATTTTGTCCCCGGGTGGGAATTCTGGTCTAAATTTGACCCAATTTTAGAATTTATCCCTTATCCTAATTTTAGCCCAGCTATTGGAAGAGGTTTGGGGGGGTTTAAGTTCTAAATTTTAGACTTTATCTCCACCATTGGAGATGGTCTAATTGGAATTTGAATACACTCAAGCTCAATGATTGAAATTTTTTTTTAGCTTGGTTGTCTAAATTGATCACATAAGGCTCAACTCAAAAGTTAAAAATTCAATTTAATATTATTTCTTGTCTTATATTTATTACATACGGTCAAAAATGTTATTTTGTATGTTTTCATAATATAAAATCATTGATTAGGTGTATAGTTTTAAAATTATTATTATTAAGAAAAGGGGGGAAGAGTTCTAAACCATTATAATAATTTAGAGGATGAGAGAATTTTAAACCCGAAACGCATAAATAAAAACTGAACATCATTTCCATTAGAATATTTGATGTATAGTTTAGATTCATCGTACTCTATAGCTAGCTATTGATTAGTTGTGTGGAGAATTTCAATGAGACTAAAATTTTGGACTACTAACTCAAACTCAATTCCAATATTTTCGGATTGATAATATGACAACACAAACCCAACCATCTTGAAGGTTTTTAAACCCCGAACCTAGCCTATTCCTACCAATCACTTTAACCACTCTCACTGCGAGACTAACTCTAGTGACTTTCAACCGTCCTCTCTTTTAGCCATTGTAGGTGATCAAACTTCAAGTTGAATCTGATCAAGTAGGATTATTAATCATGAACTTCACTTTATATGAGTGGTGAAAAAACCTTATAAAAATAAGTTATCTAGAGCATTTTCAAATGGAAAATGGCAATCAGAATTTAAGATATTTAATTTGTCCCAAGTCTGGAATTTTTTTTGAAATATCATATAAACTTATACATCTTTTTCAATTTGTCATATGAACTAAAATTTTAAGCGATTTATCATATCACTTTTTTTGAAGTAACCCTGAATATGCACATGACTTATTTTGGATGGAAAACTTAACGGAGTTAGGGTGAGATGACAAATTAATGGTTTCGAAAAGTTGGTACGACATATCGCTTAAAATTTTAGTTCATATGATAAATTGAAAATTGTGTTAAAATTCATGACATTTCAAAAATCTTCCCTCCCAAGCCCTAATGTTCTTTCCCTTTTCGGAAAGTCATTTGGCACATTAGATTTTATCACAGCCAATGACAATGAGAGTGGTATGGAGGGAGGAGGATTCTCTTCCATCCCATCCCCTCCTTTTTTTTCAAGTCCGAAGCTTCGCAAATTGATAAGAACGATGACGCAATCGAAGAATTACAGTGCCAAATATCCCTCTTCGACTTCTCTGACGGCTCTGAGACCTTCGAGATAGCTGTCAAATTCTACTACAGCGTCAAGATCGACTTGAAGAGTCAACCATAGCTGGCATGTGGAAGGAGAAGGGTAAGTAGTGGTGGAAACATGGGTGGAGAAGAGGAAGGATTGTTGAACATAAAATAAAGCTTGTTAAATATGTAGCACAAATTCAAACCATCATATTTGTTTTTGAACGGTCTAAATTAAAAGGAGGGGAGGGAAGATAAATATGAGAGGAGAGAAACCAAGTCTGTTATGGAGATACTAGGCATTTAAATAAAAGAAAAGTTCACAAACAATAATTGGATTGTACTTTATGAATTTAAAATTAGAAGGTTGGAGAACAAGTCGGAAAAATCTTGAGTGGTACGTACCATTCAATGGTACGACTATTGAATGGTTCAGATTAATTTGCAGTGGGCCCCAAATGAATCTTAGTCATTTAACAGTACGTACCATTTAATGGTACGTACCACTGAAGTTGGACCCGAACAAGTCGTGAGATTTGTCTTCATAAAAAAAATATTTGTAAGATTTTATTTCGTTGGTCCTCCTATTTTACCAATTAAAAATGGGAGTTCTCCATTGGATGGTGAGGTGGGTATTGGTATAACCGTGTAAGTGGAACCCATTGTACATGAACACTATTATTAAAGGCCAATTTTTTTTTAAAAAAAAAAGAAGATTATTGAGGCTATATGATTTTTGACCGTAAATGTATATAAATCTCATATTAAAATTGACAATATCAAAAATTAGGCACTTATGCACTATTGATCTTAGTATTTGTCTTCTTTGGTGAAAGAGAGAGGCAAATAGTTCGTGAGTGTTGTAATTGTCGCTAAAGAATGAGGAATTGAAGGCTGTGAGAATAAAGAAAAATCTTCATTGCTAAAATATTATTTTTATGCATAAATGAGATCATCTTGCATTATAATGTTGTGACATTGAATCATGGTCTTAAAAAGTTATCTTAATTGGACCCTACCCACCATCTATCTTAATATTTATGGTTTCGGCCAGAAGGGACAGCAATATTTAATTGATTAACAAGAAATTCAACTAAGAGGGGACCTTAAAATTTTAAGCTCATTTTTTCTGACAAAGAAAGCTAATTTTTACAAATGATGACAATATTTGTTACAAAATGTCTAATTTTGTTACTCTATTCTTTAATTGTTATATTAACAATGTCATACTGATTTCGTAATTAGCAAAATATATGTAACTCAACAAAATTTAAACATGAGAGTGAGTGAGAAACCAGGAAGAAAGGAGGGGCATTGCCTCCCTTTGGACTTGTACATATTTGCCATAAAGACGGCAAACACAACAAATTTATAACTGAACACACATAAAATCATCGCTAACAAGAGAAATCGCAACAAAATCATCACTAACAATTGAGATCACATCTAAGTCATCGCTAACAAATGAAACATTCAGTTAGTTGTGATGAGTGAACTTAAACATAAATTTGAGTAAAATTCATGAATAACAAGTTCACTATGATATACTAGTTGGAATCTAAAACTTTTCAAATTACTGTAATTGAGGGCCTTAACACAGTGCCAAACAGCACACGTGTAAATTGTAATTGGGTTGAAAGAGATGGTGAAGGTTTTATTGCAGCTTGGAATTTTTGGTGATCCAAGTTGAAAATTATTCACCTAAAACACGATTAAATCAACAGTTTAGGAGGACCAATTGTGATTAAACAAGTGCTTAAAATAACTAATATTTTAAGGGGCTCTAAGATGAGTGTAGAACTGCATGAAATATAGCCGACAAAAATATATTTCAAAAAGCAAATTAGAGCTGAAAAGTGCGATTAGGGGGGTCCAAATCTAACTTTAATAAGAATCAAATTTGGTTTAAATTATTGCACCAGGATCCGGTAACCATAATGATATCCGGTTCTTTGTCATCACCTAAGGTCACTCAAGAAATAGGAACACTCGAGAAATTGCTAGACATGAATAAAAAGTCATAATTTACAATTAGGAATATTAAGAGTCGTGTTTGGATTGAATCCAAAGTCAAAGCATGATTCAAATCCGAATTTTCTTTGCATATGAGATACTGAAGAGAGAGTATGCGACTTCACGTGCATCAAAAAATGCTCTTAATTGCTTGAATTACAAGCTCACTACTTGTCCATTCCTCTAGTTTCAAATTTCGCTGCACTTAGCGTTATCGAAACCAAGTGAAAGCCTCCTCAACTTGTACAAGCATTTGGAAGAAGATAATCATAAGGATAGTAATCAAGCTATGTTTTGGGTCGTTTCAATTTGGATGTCAAAGCATTAACCAATTCTAACCCATCCGATTTTAACTTAATAGAAAGCCCAAAAGAAAGATTTTGTTGTTTTGGGCTTCGGCCCTCCATAGTACCCCAAATAAGGCCGAAAAAAAAAACAAAGGACAAGCAAAAATTAAAATCTGAAGTTTTCGAGCTAGTTTGAAAGTGCTTCTTTAAATAGCACTTTTATTTCGAAATGTTTCTATTAGAAGCACATTGAAATTATTAATAGAAAAACAAGTGCTCCCTGAATAAGCACTTACTCTGCTTTTTTGATCCTAGAAGCACTTCCAACTTTTTCTGCTAAACATGGTCAAAAGCGCTTTTGATTATCTAAAAGCGTTTTTAGTTATTTTAAAAACACTTCCAAATAGGCTAGGCAGCAAAAGCTCCATGTGCATAGCAAGAACCCACTCAAAATGATGAGAAGTTTTTCAGTGTGACCATCACAGTCACGTAGTAATATCAATCTATCATATTATGTGTATATTCTATAACATATCAATCTTGCTATCCATCTTTATAGTACGTGATAACATCACGTGACAGTATAACCATCATCCTAAAAAGTTTCTCCAATGTCACGAGATTGGTCGCTTCATCGAAAAGAATTGAAAACCACAAAGCAAGTATATGCCATAGCTTCCAAATCTGAGCGAGGTGTTAGACTGAACCAGAAACAAAAAGGAACCACGAACACTCGCAATATAACACAACAGAACTATATAATTATTAAATTTTTACAGAGTTATGTATCAATACATAAACATCAGGTACAGATACTCGGAATTTATTCGAGCTTACACAAGGCCGGGTTTACTACTACAACACAACTTAACAAGCATCATACGACGCTCTAAAGCCACGAGTTGCATCCCAGACAATACAACCATATGTATCTTTATCATAGCCAAAACCGTACTTCATTATTTATAAACCCCACATTTAGAAGCAAAAGCAAGATTTTATGCTGCGGCGTTAACTGCATGGTCACCAGTTTCCTTATGCACAAAAGCTTTTACATACTCCTGCCTGCAAGGAAGGTCCCATTGTAAGAAGACCCAAAGCCTATCCGACATTCTATCACATGCATGAATGTAGAGAAAGACAGAACCATACCTTGCGGGGAGATGGTCATGAGGACGGTTAAAGGGGGTCCAAACTGGATCGCCAATAAAGAGACGCATTGCCTGCATTAAACATATGTTTTTTAGAACATCCTAAAAGTTACTAGATTGAACACTATAAGGTAAATTGTGCGACTTCTTAATCGACACTACATCACAGACACAAATGTAAAAAACAAGTCCGGCCTGGCATATCAAAGGCCCATGAAATCATTAGATTCACGCCTACATTACAATTAATGCATGTTCGTGAACAAGTCCATCAAATGCCCTATTCAGTGCCGATGTCTGCCTTAGTGTCATGTGACAGTGCCTCAACTACTTGAGTATCTTTTGTCACAAGTTCTCTGGGAAATCATGATGACAAAGTACACACCAATGAATGATAGGGAGGCATAAGATGAGACCAAAAAAAAAATTTCTTACAAAGGGAAAAAAAAATGAAGCATACAATGGAAGATCGCCATCCTGAACCTTCATCATCATCCCATAAATGAAATGCTTTTAAAAAGTCACAATGTAGAAGTGTGTCTTCGAACAAGCATAATTAGACTCCACTTCGCTGGAGAAAGAGAAGGGGAGAAAAACAAAAAGTGGACATTACAACACTTTGGCGCTATGAACCAATACCTTTATGTAGTTGTTTGTGTCCAAAGTAAATCGGTGATAAATTCCAGCAGGCAAAACAATCATTCCCCCCTTTTTCACCCATACGCGAATCCAACGTTCATTGTGGTCCCTAACATCAAAATAACCTTCACAAAAAAGTACACAATCACTAATCGGAAGAAGTGAGTAAAGAAGGGACAACATACTGAGACAAAGCAAAACTAATCCTACCACTTCCATCCACAGCGTATCGGATCTCCTCATCAGTGTGAAGATGTTCCTCAAAGAAATTTTTTATCTTCTGCTCATAATTAGGAAGCTTTTCAGGGCAAACCTCACAGAAGTCCTAGAAGAGGAAAACATTATCCGATTAATTATACAGTACAACCGTGCAGAGAGAGTTATTGTGAATTTGCATATTCACAGTTACCATAAGTTAGTATGACAAACCATGTAGGAGTAACCACGGTCTTCACGAATCTTCTTCAACTCCTCATCTGTTTCATAGTTATCAGCATCTAGACGCCAGCTGAGCACTCCAAGCTCTGCAAGATCAACATAATTGCTCCCAAGAAGTTAAATACTAGAACAATTATCATCATTCTTATTGTCCCAACCAAGTGGAATCAACCTACGTTTTACATTATAAACCGTATCTCCTGCGAAACCTAAGTTTCATAAATCTTTTCGCACTTCCTAGATTCGTCTCGGCATGCTTGGTATTTTACCTTTTACATTAACTAGTATCATTTGGTTAAAAACGCATCTACTGGTCTACTTTGTATAAATTAATACCACCTAAGCCTAGTTCATCTTATTTCATCAATAAGAGATGTCACTCTCAAGGTTTCTCTAATACATTGATTTTAAAAAACAAAAACAAGCATAATCTGTTAAACACATATTTGTTTCTCAAAAAATGCTTACCCGCAAGTTGATCCAGGGATACAAATTCCTTGGGTTCCTTGTGATGGGGGAGCCTCTGGTCTTCATCACTATCATCCATGTACCATGCTTGGAGGACTTCCTCTCTAGGATCCTGCATAGGTCAACATTATGAGAACGATATCCTGATCACGAAAATGCTTGTTTTTTCTTTTCCATCTTATTCCTACAAACAGAATAACATCGAGCGTCGCGTAGAAAACCCCAAGATTCAATACCATCGAGCTGAAAAAGTGTCTTAACTCTCAAAAACATCTGAACCTAATGTTAATCCTCTCTGTTTAATCCTTTGACAATCCCATTTACAACCCTTTTAATCACTCATTAAAATCAAAACAAACCCATTGGCACGGTCGCCGCCATAGCCAAATTCTTGTATCTAGCTGCCTTCCATTACTACTACAAATTCTCAATTCAGCAAAAATGTTCTAAAGTAATATTCTAATTCCCACAACTTATCAGGCAAAGATAATTGAAAATAACCAAAATTCAATACAATCTACTACTGGAATCACCTTAATCAGCCATTAAACCAATCAAAACATAAAATTAACAGAAAATAATCAACAAATGATGCATTAAGCTTGAATATTTGACCAAAAAACATATAATTAAACCCTTTTTTTGAAAAAATTTATTCAGAAAATCTCAGTTAAATAATTAATCATCTGTTCAGTTTGCAATAAGAAGATTTTCTGAGAAAAAAGATGGCTCCCTTTTTTCCCGCGAAACGAGAAAACTCGAGCGAAAGAGATAATCGGAATTTGGAGCGTACCTTTTGGGTAGCAACCATGGCTGCTGCTGGTGCTGCTGGTGCTGCTGTTGTGCGTTTTGGCTGTCGATACGATTCCTGAAAAATCTGGAGTGGCTTTGAGACCACGCGTGCCTCAGCCCTCTTTAAACGAAGCTTGAAGGATGTGTGGAAATGACGGAAACGCCCATCCGATGTTTACGCACACAGCAATTTTGTGCTTTGATTTTGTCCAGGTTAATTGAATTTGTTGGGTCGCGTCGTTGTTTTGACGTTTCAAACCTTCGGAGCACGTACGTCGTCGTTTGATCTGGGAAGATAGGGATGAAGTTTAACAACCTATATATGATGAACAAGACTTGGCTGCTGACAATTTAGCAGCCACTCTTGCTTATACCCACTCTCGTATGAACACGTGTCCACATTTTAATTTTTTTAATTAAAATTTGGACACGTGTTAACACGAAATTGGGTATTCAGCAGTCAAGTTATTTTCATATATGATATTCTTAAAGGAAAAAAATCCATAGAAAAAAAATATATATATTCGTTGGAAAATGATTGTATTAATATTCAACGCCTCATAAAAAAGTTTTATATTAGAAACTAAAAAGGAAGATGCTGTTATGACTAATTTTAATCCTTGATTTTTTTTTTTAATTTATAGCGTGGACACACATGTGAAACCTATCTAATGTGAAAAGGCAAGTAATTTGTAGCTCAGTTGGTTAAAAATATTAGCTTTTGCACCTGAGGTTCCGTGTACGAATCTCCATCCCCGTAGGACTAATCTCAACTCCTTGATTGATGTGTTGAGCAAAATGTGGACGACATTGATCCGTTTTGAATGTGAAAATCCTATTATAGGTGTCTCCTCAAGTAAATTTTTGTGTGTATTTACTATTTAGAACATGGTCACATTTTTGTGTTTATCCAGAACATAGTCACGTGATGTTACTATTTCATGTGTTATAATTTGAGTAAAATAGTAACACCATATAAGATTCTTTGAAAAAATATTAAAGTCGGTCGAGTATTCTGTTTTCTGAAAAACCAATTCGTTCATAGTTTTCAACTCCCACAATACTATTATTGCGGTCGGGTTGATTGATGCAAATTCAAAGATTAAGTTAGAAAAGAGGCCCAAAACTTGTGACACTTCTTTCTTCTTTCTTCTTCACAAAAGAAGCAAAAGAAAAACTAGAAAGCAAAACCATTGGCTGGGGATCATATACATCAAAGGGACTTTTAAAAAAAGCATAATTCTTAAAAGGGGAGTGATTTCCACACTTTCGTTTTCACTTTCTGCACTTCTCCTCTTAATTATATCTCTCAATTCTTCTTTGATTTATTCAATATAATGTCTGCAGAAAGAGCGAGGAGTGCAGAAAATGAAAATGAGAGTGCACAAATCACTCCCGTTTTAAAAGCGTCATGAGATTCATAATAAGGGAGTACATACATTATCATATTTTAGAATGAAACTTCCACCTCAAGTTTCAAGTACATATAAACATAATAAAAAGGTTCAAACTATATAAATCTATCACTCTACTATATATCCTTACAGGACCCTTTAATGAGCTTCCAATGCCACTCCTACTTTCTTAGTGAAGCTCTCTACATACTCCTTCCTAGCCGGATGTTCTTCCTGTGGTCGATTATACGCAGTCCACACCGGCTCTCCCATAAACAGCCTCATCAACTGCACAATACCCATAAATATGAATCAATCACATCAAACTCAACCATTCACCAATCATGTATACCAACAAGTAAAATTATCGAATCAAAACCCTCATTTTTTTGGTGTTCGTATGTTGCTTACGTCCAAATCTGCGCCGTGTTATGCTTTCAAATATATTACAAAATACTAAACCTTAATAACACACTTGACCCTGAACTCGTCGTTCTGAACACAAACACCATATCGATACCAAGAAAAACTTCAAATCAATTCATTGTGGTTCAAATATAATTAATCAAGTATATAAATCTCGTTTCTTTCTAACAACTAAAATATTTTGGTTTGCCACATTATTTAATTTGATGATTAAAAGTTGGAAAGAAAAAGTAAAAGCTTTTTCGTATGCAGCACAACATGCCCCATGAACATGATAGTAGGTCTTGGACTCTTACCTTAACATAGTTGGTGGTATCAAGGGTGAACCTGTGGTAAATCCCAGCAGGCAAAATGATTAGATCACCGGCCTTAATCCAGATTCGAATCCAACGGTCGCCCTTGTCTCGGACATCAAAGTACCCGCTTCCTTCCAAGCAGTAGCGTATCTCCTCGTCCGCATGTATATGCTCTGTGTAGAAATTCTTCAGCTTCTCCTCATAATTGTTCAATTTCTCAGGGCATATGTCAAGCAAATCCTACAAACCTCCAAACACATTTAAAAGATTTGGCATAAAAATCAAAATATTCAAAATATCAGTGTACAAAATTACGACTACAATGCCACCAAGCTACACAAAAGTAGCAAAAACATTCCCAAGTACTTAAAATTGACAAAATACAAGGAATATATATAGCGCGATAGAAGCCCTCACCCGTCAACTGTTAATTTTAGCGAGAAACACTTCCATAATTAAACTAAAGATAAAAACCCCTCCCAAATCAACTGTCAATATCGGGTTCAATAATAGTCGGGTGCAATAACAGTTGCGCTCAGAGTTAAATGGTAGTTTAAGTGTTTTTGACTAAGAAAAATATAATAATAATACCATGTAATTATATCCCCTGGTTTCCCTAATTTTGCGCAGTTCTTGATCGTTCTCATAATCCTTTGGGTTCAAGCGCCAGTGGAGCACACCCAGCTCTGCAACACCAGCACACCCACCAACCTTATTTAGTAAGTCTAAAATCAATGATTCTGATGCTAATTAATTCGTAATTACTGATTAGAATAGGAGTTAATCTTGATTAAAGATTAAAAGGATTGACCTGCCAGATGGTCCAAAGGGACAAACTCTTTGGGGCTGCGATGGTGAGGAAGCCTTGGGTCTGCATCGCTCTCGTCCATGAACCATGCCTGCAGCAGCTTCCATTAATCCATTTAATTAAAATTTAATTAAAATTAACAATTTAACACCAACCGATTTCTTCTTCATGTCAAAAAACGACATAGAAATCACCGTCGTACTAAGAACTCACCTCCATCGCCATGGCTGACTCGCTTTCCAGTTCAGTTTTTTTGATGAGCAAACTACCACACAAAACACTGTTTATTATGGTGTATGAATGTTGTTGTCCAGCACGAATGGTTTTGCCACGTGGACGGTTCGATTTCCTTTTAAGTTATTTGTGGACATTATTCATGGAAATTTTGTCACCATAATATTGATTATGGTGTATATCACTAGACTCAATTGATCAAATATCAAAAACCAATGGTCCAGATTCAAAAGTTGTACAGGGCAAGGCTAAAGAAATTGCAGGGGATTCGATACTTTTTGATTCCGTATGTGTTAGAAAATCAGAATAACTCCAATAACCAAGCATTAGTATACGCAAAAGAAACTGAGAATCAAAATAATTCCAATACGCATTTCATGTAAGCGCGCGTGTCAACGGAGTTTAGTATCCCAAAAATAGTTAATCAGATACTCATCTTACTGATACCAAATACGTGTACTGTTTGAGAAATAAGCAACATGGTCAAACGACATTATATAAGCTATAGGAAACTAGATTGAAGCTCAGCCCAAAGAGGCTCTTTAAAGTGTAAACCTAAAAAATTTAGAGTAAGCCGGAAAATTAAATTTCCGATGCAGCAACTGAGCTACGATTTATCTGCAAGTTGCAACACATTTTTGCCAACTTTAGTTGGCTAACTTATAAACCAAAGCGACGGTAAATTACATAGAACTGCTCTTCATAACTACAAAACGTTGAAGGAGATAATCCCATTCAACTTGTACAATAAGCTCTCGGCACAGAGAATGGTACCGCATACAATAATTACATACATAAGGTGTTAAAATGGGAAATTGATGCTTGCAGCTCTACATCTCGACCCTAGAAACATCGACAAAGACGCAAATTCCCGAGGAAGAAAATATGATCCTACAAATTACAAAACTGATCAAAGTCATACCAGTCCAAACTCAGAATCCTCCTCCTGATAGGCAAAAGTCTGGAAAAACTTCATGGTCGGAGAGCAGCCCAATCATACAAAAACACAGGTCACTAGAAGCCAGTTAAATTAGTTTCTTCTTACCCATCCTATCAGGTTTGTCATGGCGCTAACTTAAGGTGAGGGGTCCTCAACTCTTTATGACCTAGAAATTGTCAAGTTCGGCGTTCCAGGATATCTGCATAACAGCCAACCCGGGAAAAACAAAACAAAACCAAACGACCCGTAAATATTTTATAATCCAAAAGATAATGTCACATAAGATCATCTGTTTCTGACTTCAATCCTTCAAATACCATCACATAACAGAATTCGGACATCCAATCTACCTGATAAGTCAATTTATGTTTGGTCTGAAAACTATAAAGGTTAAATTCGCAAAGAATTATGAATATCAAATGTCATAGAATATACAAAGGAGGAACTTTATGGCTTACCCTACTCGTTTAGGTCAACAGGAAAACAGCGGATCTTTGGCTGATTTTCAGCTGTCTGTAGCAGCCCAGGTTGGGGTGGAGAGCTTGTGCCACTCTGACTTGAATTACCATTTGAGGTATGTGTCCTGAGTTGATGATTCAAGTAAACCTCCAAGCTAGAATTTGATCCAATATTTTTCTTAATCTTTAATCTTTCCCTTGTAGAAGCATGAGCAAAAAAATGGAGGAAATGAATGGGATGCGATCAAACGAAGGAGTTTTAATATGCAACAGATGATTTTAGTGGTAGTAAACAATAGTTTCTACCCGTAGGTACCTGTCTTTTCGCTTTTTACGGTATCTCTGCAACGAGACTTTTCTGCTCGCCTGGCCCTCTGCATCTTAAGAATTACCACCAAATGTTTCAAGGAAAAGAAACTAGTAAATTTAATACAGCAAAAAGTGAAGCTTCTTTAACCAATTAAGCCTCTAAGACCTTTTCAACAGAATCACATGGTATGCAAAGGAGTCGTGTTAAGGTAGTGACCGCGGCATAAGCAATGGGAAAAGAAAGTGACAGACTGACAGTGAAATAGTGCCAAGAGCAGTATCAGTAGTGAAGGTACACTTATGGTGCGTTTGGATGACAAACTTTAAAGTTTCATGGAACTTGGGCTAAATTTGTTAGGATAACACTACAAAAATTAGGTAGAGGGAGTTGAAAATGACTAGATGCAATACATTTGGGAGAACCTTCAGGTGTCATTTGAAAGTCCTTTGTTTAGCACCTTTGTAGTGCATTTGTAATGTTTTGGTAGTAGCTTTGTGTGATTGAGTAGTTCATTGGTAGTGTTCTTATAGTGCATTTTTTTTAGTCTAAAGTTCCTTTGTAATTTAAAGTCCCTCATTTGAACTTAGCATGAGAGATGAGTCTTTCAAAGGAGCAAGTGACAGATGGAGTTAGAGATGTTACAATGAAACAGCTGGTGCCATATATTTATTTGACATAGTTGGCAGTGGCGGTTTCTTTTCTTTGGCCTGAGGGGCCAGCAAAATTGGTTGTGATTTCAATCTTGTGATACTAGTGTAAATGCATTAACCCTCCACTAAAATACTTCCACAAAAATAATACATCTTAAAGTTACCACGCTTCTTCAAATTAGCATCACTAACTACGATTTCATAGTGATATATCTTGCTTTACAGCTTTCTGAAATAATTAAATTTCTTCCCAAATACTTCCAAGGGCAACATATACAGCAAGGAGGGGAAAAAAGAACAGAAAATCTAATGAGCAGTTTTACATATAAGAAAATAGGACACACAATCCGTACCTTCTACATACTCTGTGAAATTAAAGTATGGCTAGCATCTATAAAGATTTATATCTTTTTGTCTTTTAATCTAGGATACTGAAATGCATAGCCTTGGAAACCATATGACTTGCAACAATAAGCATCTTTCTGTTTAAGAACTGCATACTTTTCACCCAGATAAGTGATAGGAGATAAAATTTTGCAAATCACACAAGCAACTTCTGTGGAGGTACACAAATACTGAACTTACCAGGATCGCGAGTGCTGTTCCCTTTCTCCCAGTACTGCTGCATATATTCACCGATCTTCTCTGTAAAGTTAAATGAAACTATCAATTAAATAGCCATTGATCCATTGAAATCAATTAAATAGCCATGAGAAACTCAAAAGCTATAATCCTCTAGCATAGGTGTTTCAACATTGTTGACTGTCAAGGTCTCTATCTATCAGAAACTACAACAGAAAATATCCTTTCTCTGTGACTCTAGCCAAATTGACTCATAATTAATCGAGACACAAGACTGAAAAAAGATTTTAAGCTATGTTTAGTACGGCACCCATAGGAAGATTAAGGAAGTTGAATAGAAAATTCTTGTTTCAGCAAACCTATTTTTTGACATCAACTTCCTGAAAGGAGTTAAGTAATTTCCCTCCATTTTAAAACAACCAAGAAACTGTTTTCAATAGCAAAGTTACTGAAAATCACACCGCTCCATGAATGAAAGAAGGCAATGCCTAGAACCATATCTTGGATCTCATTTTCCATTCACTATATGCAGTTTTGACTAAATGTCAAGTACACAGCTAACTACATTCCACCTAAAGTGTTTTAGAATGTAAGCTAAGAAATCCTTGTGCGCAAATACCTGTTTGCATGGCCTGAGAAATTGTTGCACTAGGAGGGTACAGGCCATCTTTATCGCCTGCAGTCTGAAATTGGCACCGTAAGGATCTTACTGCTGCAGCACCATCAAATTGATTGTCCAGAAGCAAATGGTTGGGCCCTGCTGCAAGGTGCATAATTTCCCGTGCCTGCAAATCCATATATCGCTGCATTGAAAGACTTATCTCAAAGTCTCCATTCAAATAGAAAGCTTCATTTACCTTATCAGATGGCACTCCATCATATACATTGACCTTGCCACTGTAGAAAATTGTCATTTGCCTAATTGATGCATCAGTTGTACACTGATTTCTGTAGCCACAAATTCAAATACATTTCTTTAAAACTTAATATAAATATATCACAAGATTGAGTGCATGAAATGTTCACATAAATCTGAATTATAAACATGCAGTTCCAATCTCTCAGCAGAAAATAGCAAAAATTTTGCATCATTTGAAAAAGTAAAATGACAGCTTTACAATCAAGAAAAATACCATATAATGCTCAACAAAACAAAGTAATCTACGTTGGCTTCAAACCCGTCTTAAGGAGCAAAGAGAATATGCACCCTAATCGTAATGTCACTTCAATTGAATCTTTAAAATGTCTGTGGCTTATCAACTCAAGCATATTGTAGATGGCAGCATACATGGCGGAAATGCCATTTCGCGTGTAGAAAAGATAAGCCAACCAAAAATTGGTAAACATGGAGCCACCTTTACCATGTGGGGCTTCTTTTAGCACCTACTTGGGCTAGGCATGAAAACAAGAATCCACTTCAAAATCTCCTCCACCAACCCATTTCCCCCTCAATCTACTAAGCTCAAATAATCATAGTAGAGTCGATACGGATTCCCGAAGGACCAAGCCAACATTATGAAGCCAAAGTCTACTAATTTCAAAAAGGTTTATCCCGAAAATTGCTTCAATTAAGCTAAATTAGAATACTTCACTACCACATTGTGCTTAACATAAGTCAAACTTCACCAATCAGCAAATTCAGCCAATGCAAGTTCATGATAGCAAGCTAAAAGAGAGTTTCAAAGAAAGATCAACCTGGGACTGATGGCCGCGGTATCCGCATCGACCGGCGCGTCCTCGGGAACCGGCTTGGGCGGTTCATTTCTCGGATGCGGCGCTGGTTCGTCCGCGGACACCGAAGCCTGGACATCGGCGCTCGCTTCCTTGGCTGAATCGGCGGAATTCGACGCCGCCTGCACACAGAAAACTTGCAATCAAACAAGTGTAATTTTCTCTCCCGTTTTTATTTTCTCGGGAAAACACATAAGAAAGTACTGACGCGCTGGGTGGTGGCGGTGGTCGTATGAGGCGAAACGACAATCTTTCTGAGGGCTCCGGCGCCGGAATCGTCGTTGGGCTCCAGCAGCGCCTTGAGGGAAATAACCTGCTGGATCGCCTGCGATTTGTTCCAGGAGGGCCGCCGCATTCCTGTACGGACACGTGGCCACCACATTTTTTAAATTACCGTAACAAAAGGCGAATTCCTCGTCGTTTAATTAATTAATTTCGACAATTAAATATAGTCTGGGGAGTGTGCTGTCCCGTGATTTTAGGCGCGCCGGGAAACATGGCGATGGGGGCTGAGGGGCAAAAGTGGAAATTAGAGAAAAAGAGAGGAGAAAGGGAGGACCTTTTTCTTTGAGGTATTTGCGGCAGTCTTCGCGGGTGAGCTGGGAAATGTCATCCTCGGTGAGCTGGTTGAGGGGCTTCTCGAGAATGGAGCGGAACGTCGTCGTGGCGGCGTTCATGGCGGGAATTTCGCCGCCGGAGGAGGAGGAGGAGGAGCCCTGCGAGCGCGATCTGGGCGGGTGGGTAATTTCGCGGGAGTTGGGAGGGCGAATTGGGGGAAAAAGGGCAAAGGGCAAAGTGTGAGAGTGGGGAGTGAGCAGTAGGCGCGGCGTCTCATAAGTCGTGTGGGGGAAGGGGCTTTTCGGAAGCTGCGTTTCACCCTAGACTGCCACGTAATTCTTTGTCTGAATGATTCTGGGCTAAACCCATTGGTTTTTATTTAATTGTTATTTAAATATTAGTGATTAATTGGTGGTTAGGGGGTTAATGCTACTGTGCAAGGGATCAAGGGAACATATTAGGGGATTTTGTTTTGTACTCCAAATCCCAAATGGGAGGGGATAGTATCGTAATCCCATTCTCTTTTTATAATGGAAAGGGTAGGTACTAGGCCTAGCTAGGGTGCGGTTTATCAATAACTTGTTTTTGCAAGGACTTGTGGGTAAATAGAAGCCAAAGATGATTTCCATGCCATTGTACTTGCACGTCTCATTCGTTTTCTAGGATGGGATTGAAAATGGAAAAATCTTGAGTGGTTCAGATTAATTTGCAGTGGGCCCCAAATGAATCTTAGTCATTTAACAGTACGTACCATTTAATGGTACGTACCACTGAAGTTGGACCCATTGAAAATGATAATTCACTACATTCAAGTACTTGAATACAAAGGTGAATGATTTTTCATTTTACTCCTCAAAACACCGCAACCAAATATTTGATACCAATTGAATGTTTACTGATGTGAAGTGTTGTCTCACATTGAAAAGTTAATGAGTTAGGTTACTTATTTTATTATTAATTGGTTTTATGATAAAATTTTAATTGCATTCATGGTATTAGGTCAAATTTACCCACGTCTGAAAGTCTAATGGTCATGCGTGCTCCACGTCACTCAATATTTGTTGTCCATGTGTTTAGCTTTAGTAGTATCACCACACATGAGCAAGCGTGTGAGGATGTGAAGTGTTGTTCAACATCGGAAATGTAGTAAAAAACCTTGCAAAAGCTTATAAAGAGCCGAGCTACTCCAACATCAACCGTTTGAAGGAATTTAAAAGTTGTTGCAAAGTAATTGTATACATGTAGCTTTTTAATCTAGTGAAAACCACCGTTCGTGTACAATACAGTCAATACAAATTATAGCTTATAAGTAACTGAAGTACCTTGTGATTCAAATAAACTGTTAAGAATGAATCTCACATTGATGGAAGAATTGAGTCAAAAAAAACCTTGCACATACTTATAAATAAGTTGAGATACTCCACATATTACTAATTAATTTTTTGGTGGAAGCTCAACATTCTTAATAAACTAACTTTATCCAGTGTTGCATGCATATCTTAGCTTAAGAAACGTATTGGCAAAGCTGTGAAACCATTTCCTAACACACGTTTTGGGTAAGGAGTTGTTAACTTTTGGTGAGGTGAGGCGGCCAATTGCTAATATATCTATCATCAGTAAACAAAGCTTTAATTCAAGGGTTTAGATCTCCTGCACTGCCAGAATATATATGCAACTCGGGAGGATTGATTTTTCAATTTTTCAAGACCACTCAATTAATTTCTTGAATGTAATATTCCTTTAGGACAAAGATTACACACACACACACTGCAGCAGAAACCAAAAATAGGGCAGCTCCTGATCATATATATTTGACATCAAGAAACTGCATGCATACATTATATATAAGCAATAGTTTGTAACAGATGAGTTTCGTTCATACTCGAGAGAACTTCTTTCGAAATATTTTTAAATAAAAAATTTTAACAACTATAAATTCATTTCAAATTCAATACCAAACAACCTCTGTATTAATTAATTTAGTACTCTTCACACCGCAACATTGCAAAAACTCTCATGTAACAAGGATATATCGTAAAGTTATGAGCGAGAAAGAGACAGAGAGAGAGAGAGTTGATACATCGTCGGGATCTAGCAAGTGTTTCTCTCCTGCAGTATCATTTGGTATGTAATGTTGGAAGTGCAGGCCACAATATTACACTTTGCTAACAAGCCGTAGCATTATGTAATGCTTAATCATTGATTGTCAAGGCTGAAAGATGAGTTAGGACACGTTTGAAAGTGCTTTTACAATGACTGAAAGCGTTTTTGATGAAAGTGTTTTTGGAACCCCTTATTTATTAACTTGTAAGTTTTGATTAAGATTGAGCTCCGATTTTGGAATATATATATTTAATATCGTACGTATTGGACTATTTATTAAGTACTACGTAACATATTCACGAGTACACACAGCTGTAATAACAATATATATATAAACAGAAAGGTAGCTAGCCAATCCACACAGGTTACTGATGCTGCTGCGCATATGCATATATACATATCTCATAGTCGATATAATTAAACAGCGGTGGCAGTTGCAGGAACACGAGTGCAAGAAGTCATCAATGCCGATTTTGATTTCGAATATCCCAACGCAGTGAAGTGTCCCTTTCTCAACATATTTGTACGTGCAGTATACTCTTCGTGGGTTGCTTCCTGCAACACCCAATCCCTTGTGCTATTTGATAGACTATATAGTCCCAGTAGTGCCTGTTTAAACGTTAACCTAGGCCCTCACCAACCCAAAACAATCCAAGGGCCCAACAGGACTAGTAGGCCTAGCTAGTTTATTTTCCTCTTTTAGTCCACATTAACCTCCAAAAGTTGATATTATTTGTGGCCTAAATGTTTTCATACTCTTGTTTACTTTCGGTTCCCAAAATAACTGTTTGACTCCTTAATTATAATTAAGAGATAGTTCTTTTTTACAAATTGTGATGATGTAAATCAATGTGTTTGGCCAAAATTGAAGAAAACTTGGATAGAAATATTCCGACTAAAAACATAAGATTTTCCTATATTATAGTCTCACCCGCACCCAGCATTGGTCACACTTCATGAGCACTCCCTATTTGAGCCATACCATGCCATCCGCAAGCCAACTCTTACAAAAACACAAAAAATTTATGTGTTTTGGTCTCACACAACCCCGCACTAATCTCACCTTATTCAAAATTGCTCTAATCAGAGAGCCTTATCGAAATTTATCTCGAAAAATTGATCAATTATCACATGGGTGCCCTTGTGTGTGACATAACATTGATCTAAGAAACCTTCGTACATTCCTTGTCCAACAAAAACAATGGAGTGAGGCAGCAAATTATTCTGAGTCCTCCCTCCCCAGTGTGGCTAGTTTTTTTGCCTTAAATGAAACCAAACCCAGAACTCATCAAATCACTGAGCCAGATTCACCGACCTTTCATTTAATACAACTGCTCCTCCTCATTTAATTTCTTATTCTCTTTTTCTACCAATACCACATCAAATATATATATTTTTTTTAGTAAAAAAGGAAGTCTATGTAGTATAAAACAACAAAAAATGCGTCGCTGTGGACCCTGTCCCCTGTACAAATATGGGTCCCCCCTGCGAATTTAATAGGCCTACCATGTTAGAAATTGGGAGAGAGAGAGAGAGAGAGAGAGAGCAATAATGGTGGTGGTGTGGTGTGCATGCATAGGAGGACTCCCATAGGGGGCATTAGGGTTCAGCCTTGACTCAGATGTTCCGTGTTCGTCCCGTACGGGACAGCATCCCCTCCCACTCTCCTCCACACGGGTGCTCTCACCCATTTACCCCAAAACCCACATATTATTTTCCAAATATCACATTTCTACCACTCTGGCTTGTTACTCAAAGACTCAAGTCAAGATTTTATAGAAACTGGCCAATTGTCTATAACTAACAACATCGATACTGTCACTCAACTTGTATCTTATCATATGTAAAACATGATGAGTGTGAGAATTTTACCACGAAAGCATTAGAGGTGTTAGAAGTGAAACAATTAATATAAGTTACATTCAATATTGTCCATTCTCATATGTGAGATTTTTGCATTCTTTAACATGCTCCCTCAAATGGGATCACTACATAGTGGACCACAGTTTTCACATTGGTCATTTAAGCAGAGAAGCAATGGTTGATGTAGGCAATTCCACATCAGTCCACAATTAACTACACCGATATTATTTCATGGCTTGCATCTTACCACGTGCACAACGACAAATGTAAAAGTTTTCACAAAAGGCTTCGGTTTCTTAAATCCTTCAACATGTAATATCACTCTCACAAAGAGTAGTATTGTGTGTTGGGAGTTGTATCTACATGGGTTCAAACGACGCTCAAATACTGTGAGGCGTTTTTCTTTGTGGGGGTGTTTGGCCATGCATCGAGCCAGTCGATCAGGCTGCCTTGTTCAAATTTCTCCTGCTACTTACCGTTCCACTATCTCAATGGCATTGTAGTGAATATTGCTTCCAACTATGACTCTTTTTGTCTCCATAACAATCATGCAGGGCCTTACAAGGGTCCCAACACTCCCCTTCAGCCAAGCAATAAAACAAATCCAAATAAATCTCTCGCTCTCTCCATAAGTTTCTCTCTTTGATCTTTTGGGGACTGAGTATTTGACTTAGACCCACACCCTCCTCACACGCTCACAAGTAAAAACTGCAATAACAATAAAAGCATCTCTCCCTCCCTCCCTGAAATTTCAATCTTCCGACTCACTCTTTGTTTACATCATCATATCAAACCCACTCCCAGGTAGCCCAGTTGCTAACCTGCGCACCTCCACCTCAGGCGATGGGCGTACTGCGCCACCGCCACCGCCACAACCACCACCACAACCACCACCATTATATCAGGCTATCAACTGTCATCACAGCCTTCACTTTTCTCTTGTTCACCTCAGCCTCCTCGGCCGTAACCAGCCAAACCCAACTCGGTAAGCAACTCGGCAACAAAGCCCACGTCACCAAAACAACTAACTACTAACCTCCTTTTGAGTTTTGACTCGTTCAGTAGTGACTCAGTTCTGTTGAACTTGAACTCGTGATGATGAATTGATTTTTTCAGGTGGTGGGCATCATCATCAAGGAGAAAGTGGGCCAGCATTGGAGCGAGTCGTGACCCACCAGAAGAGTCGACTGGGTTCATCGCCACCGAGTTGCAGATCCAAGTGCGGGAGGTGCTCGCCGTGTAAGGCAGTCCACGTCCCCATCCAACCAGGTGTCTCCATACCTCTCGAGTACTACCCTGAAGCTTGGCGCTGCAAGTGTGGCAACCACCTCTTCATGCCCTAGTAAATTAATTAATTAATTAATTAAAACCTTTTTAATTTAAATTTAATTACACTAGTAGTATATAGTACAGTCCAATATTTCTTTAGCTTACTGTTAGTAATTGTTAGTATTGTTAATCTTTTTGTTTTCCCAGTATTTGGTCACTGACTGCATATACTGATTATTATTGTTTTTGCTAAACGTGGAGAACAAGTGAAGTGTTGGGAATGTAACAATTATATATTTTTTGTTTTGCTTTTTTATTAAATTTGCATTAATGCAATTTAAATTATTATGGGACAGAATGAAAGTCCAGGGCATGTAATTAATTAATTATAGGATAATACTTGTATTCTTTCTTTGCAAATAATGTATCTTGATTGTATAAATTCAGTGCGAAACTGTTCAATTTATTAATCTTCATTTGAAAATTATCCCTATAAAAAATCATTTGAATCAGTGATCATCTAGTCATTCAAATGTATAAAACAAACCGACAGTGTTTGTACCAAATAACATATTTATGATGAACCATCCATTTATTTAATACGTTTGGATGATTAAACGCTCTTCGATTCGAATGATTTTTTGTAAGTGATCTTTAAATGAAGATTAAAAAATTAAACGATGTCGATAATTGAATTTATATGGTCGTGATGCATTATTAGCAAATGGAAGAATATGTGCACTCTCCACATGAGGAATACAAGTATTATCTTGAGCTTCTAGTATATTTTGGGTTAAAGGATATAATAACCAAGATGCAACGGGCAAAAATTCTGAAATTCCGACGTATTGAGACTCGGAAAGCAATATAATTTTTCCACAAATAATTTTAAATATATACGGGATATACAGCTGGGGCCTTTTCACATATTGCAAAACTTTGATTGTATTTTAGTTTGATTTCACTTTAGGTAGTGGAAATTGGAAAAAGAGGAGGTACAGTAGTACTAAACTTTATTATGTTTTTTGGGTCAAATTTCAATGGTACGTACTGTTGAATGATTTAAGATTCATTTGAAACTCACCGTAAATTAATATGAGACGTACCATTGAAATTTGAAACTGACCGGATCATTGAATAGTACGTACCACCAATGTTTTTTCCTGTTTTTTGTTTGTTTTGTTTTTGTTTTGGGAGGGGGTTTTAATTGCTTCTCTGTATGTAGCGTGTTTATTTTGCTGTTTTAAGTACATTTGCTTTCCATCTTTAATGTTTCTTGCTACGGCTGGATATGTACTGAACGTGATTGCACTCCCTAAAATCTGAATAGTACGTACTGAGATAGTTTGATACAGTAATGAATTATTGATTTTTGTTTGTAAAGTAAAAGAAGTCCGAATTTAGCGTTTAATTTAGTGATACTTTTCTTTTTAATGTCGAAAGAAGTTCGAGAATTCAAAACTCTTTTTTTATTGTTAAAATAAGAAGGATACTTCTCGCTTTACTACTCTCAATTATTGTGAAAATTCGCATTTTACTACACTTACATTTTTTCGTCTCACTTTCATACCTAAAGTTTAATTTTTTAAACATTTTTATACATCAATTAGTTTATTCGTCAAATTTTCTGTTAACTGATGACGTGGCAAAACTTTGGCCCACTAAAAAATATAAAATTATTAAAAAAACTAAAGAAAATAAACAATAAAACAATAAATAAGAAAATAAATTATCATTGTCCAAACAACCAAATCCAAATCACACACAACAAATCCAAAGAAACTGAAAAATTCAAAGTTAAAAAAGAATTTTGGTGCAGAGGGGGCTTAAAGTGAAAGAGGTGGAGTGGATTGTGCATTAGAGTCGAAGAGGGAAGGGGAAGAGAAAAGTGTGATGTTTTTTATTTTTATTTATTAAATTTTTAATGTTTATTATCCACGTGGCACAAATTTGGTGGGTCATAGATCTACCACGTCATCAGTTAACAGAGCACTTGATAAATAGACTAACGGAAGTATAAAAATGTCAGAAAAATCAAACTTTAGGTATGAAAGTGAGACAAAAAAAATTAAAAATAACAAAGTACGAATTTCACAATACTTGAGAGTAATAAAGTGAAAATTAACCAAATAAAAATTTTAGGAGCATGTGAATCAAACATGGGTTTCCACTGCATCATATGATGAAGCTTGTTTATTAGAGACAATTGCATGGGAAGGAGAGCAACTGATGAGCAGGAATATTGGTGACATAAGATATTAAAATGGATAAGACACTGTTTATTGAACATGTCACAGACTCAACAGTTACTAAATTTGTTCATAAAATATTGTCCATTAAATAATCCGGTGTATTTTTTTTTTTTAATTTAGTGAATTGCTCTAGTAATTAGGGTATTTTTTTTCAATTCACTGTATTTCGAGTTCAAATTAACTCTTTCACTTCCATAGATTGATTAGTTTACCTCCTTGGCATTTTAGCAATTCAACATTTATCAATTTAGTGAAGCTGACAAATTTAGTGTTACTAACATTAATGGACAGATTCAATATTATAAATTGTTTATATCATTTTTGAAATTCACATCCATAGGCGCTAATTACATTATATATGGCAGTTGATGTTTTGTGAATCCACAAATAAACGGCCAGATTCGGCCCCCGCGCGCGATGGATTCTAGTCATGCTCGTATACATTACACAGTACCCAAATTACCTTTCGACTCTGTGTATAAAGTTAAGGGCTACGGTATATATAATCTCTTTGGCTGTTGAGGGGATATGCATACGACAGCATTAGGGAAAAATCGTTTTTTTCTCCGTGCCTGCTTGGCTGCTTATTTAATTTCTTACCAAATTACGTTGTCTTCACTCACACTCCATAGATGTAAAATTAATTACTCCCTTGGAAGTTAGATATATTGGTTGTTACTTGTTCCACTTTCATCTCTTGGTCGTCTTTGGCCAAGTGGGTCAACCCTAATATGTTAATTGCAGAGCTTGCAGATCTCCACAGCTACTGCTTCTGCTTCACATGTGTGTGTGCATGCTCGCTGGGTCTCTGCCACATATGCATTGCCAAAATTTCAATATTTTTTCTGAGAAGTAATTATTTTCCCGATCCCATGCGCCCATGGCTATAGCAGCCTATAGGTCATATTATATGTGCCTGATTTTTCAAAATTTTTTTCTTCTTCAGAATAAATAGAAAATAAATTGTTCCCCTGCAGATTGTTTGACTTTTCTTTTTCTGAAACCCTCAGATATATATGTCCTATTCCATCTGATTGCCCTGCATGCATGCATGTTTGACGTTGTACATTAATTAGCGCATACATATACATAGTTGACTTGATGTTTAGTCACAATATTAATGTCACATATCTTGAATTTATAGTTCTGTCAATTTTAAAAACTACAATTTAATGTTAAACCTCTGTCGTGTAGTAGTACAGTCTGTGAGGGTCCTCACTCCTCGCTCCTCAAGATTGTCGTCTATTGTATCATATCATAATTCATACGGGGTCTTGTTGTCGAAGAATTCAAAAATCTCACGTCGAAGTATAAATACATCCAGTAAAACTCACCTATCATGTTAGGCAGGCACGTAGTAACCCGATAAAAAATTATCTCGTTTGGTTCTCTCTCGTTAGTCGTTACCGCCAAAATCAGCACCAAATAAATATGAACAAAGCCGTACATTATGCTGAATCCATCGTTTCACGAGGCTCCTCCGCCCTCCTAGTCCTGACATAGCTGTTTTTTGAACTATTCAGATCGGAGCATAAAAAAAAAAAAAGGGAGTTTATTTTTTATTTTATTTTGCTGGATTAGGTGAGACATTTTGACAAAGAGGAAGGGGAGGGTGGGATGGTGGCTCCAAATTATACATTGAAATTAGCCAAAAGGCCTGCTGCTACTCGTCTGGTCCCGTCAGTTTTGCCCATTCCCACGCACATGATATATATTCACTTTCTTTTGTTTGTTTGGTTTCTGCAGCAGCAGCAGGAGAGAGAGAGTTTAGAGAGAGAGAGAGAGAAGTGATATGTTGATTTGACATAAAATGTATGGGTTGGTGAACTAGGTGGTATAGGCTAATTGATTTAACACATCTTTTCTACTTTAATCGTATTTCTATGAATAAATATAAGGAGGAGTACATTCTGTCTTTTCACAAGAGCATATTTTACCATTTACTTTTTCGGAGTAGGCTACAGTGTTCGCAAGTATTGAATACTCACACCGATCTCACCATTAAAAGGAGAGAGGAGGGAGGAGAGAGAGAGGGAAGGATTGTGAGATCGGTGTGAGCATCCAATGCTTGTGAGCACTGTAGCCAGTCCCTACCTTTTCAACACTAAATTCACATATGTTGTTATTATTCTTATTATTAACAAAAAAAACAAAAAAAAGGTACAAGTTAAAGACAACCAAGACCGTTCATAGTATAATGCCCACATGACTATTCTGTACTTGCATATATAGCAAGGAGATATATCCTTTCTATAGTGTAAGAGAAATAAAAAAAAAACAAATAGAAAATCATGATTATATGTAAGTTCTTCTCGCTCCATAGAGTTGTATAGTGCTTCAAGTCTTAAATGTTCTCACATTTACACTCTTATTAAAACCAAATTTTAATGTCATTGCACTGTATGAGTTTCACATAAAGAGTGTGCAATTAGTGTATTAAATTTTTATTTTTATTGATGATAGTACATATATGAGCTTGATTACTGTTTTATTACATAACTAAACTACCAAAATCCCTCCTGAATTTGTACTTAATTTTCAATTTCTCTCATGAATTTTTTATTTATAAAATTAAGAACTCGAACTAATATTTAAATCAATTTCCTTCGTATCGTTTATAATCATCCATCTTCATATTCCATCCAAATTTCAGTTGAATAGAGGCATGTGCACCCACACGAGAGTAATTTGGTCATTTTATTCTTTAAAATAATTAGAAAATTAAAAAGTAAAATAATTTAAAATAAAAAAAAATGAAAAGGCAGGCGCACAAAGGGGTTAATTATACTAATACCCCTTAAATTTTTTTGAGTTTTCATAAAACCCCCTCAAGTTTGAAACATTACACTAACACCCCTTGATGTTTTAATTCACTTTCACAAATACCCCTTTGGATGAAAATATGTCTATAAAAGGACAATTTTAACCTTATAACTGATTACTTAACAAAATAAAAAACTTTTATAATAAATAAGAAAAATCAAATCAAATTAAAAATTACATTAAACATTAAAATAACAAAAAGAATGACAAATCCCACGTCTTCTAATCCTAGATCTTCTTTTTCCTTGTAGTTTGGTTTCCATTGGAATCAAACACCTATGTCATGTTAGTTTTTCACTACTGCCACTAACATGCACTAGACCCACAAACCCTTTCCCCTCATTTCTAGCAACCCCTTCCCGATCTTCATTTTGGTTGAACAATCCCAAAGATTTAACAAAACAATGTCGACGAGAAGATTTCTTAGAAAGTACGAAATTAAGGTACATAAAACGAAAAAGATGGTGATGTCGACAAGAAAATTTCAAAATGAAAGAGATGGCGATGTCGTTAACGGCGTTGCAAAACATGGACGGATGCGGTAGCGGAGAACTGGCAGTGCTTTCTAGTTTTGTGAATAAAATTGATTCTTTTTTTGTCTTCTTCTAGTCCATTTAATCTCTCGGTACAACTTTAAGCTTTATCTTATTTGTTCTCTTTGAAGAATTTATATAATTGAAAATAGATCGAACATTTATTTGTGCAGTTGAAGGTCAAGAAAACGCATTTAAAGATCATGGAGGGATTTTATCAATTTTTCATTTTTTTTTCTTTAATGTTTAATGTGATTTTATTTATTTTTATTTATTTATAAATTTTTTTTATTTTGTTAAGTAATTAATTATAAAGGTAAATTTGTCCTTTTATAGACATATTTTCACCCAAAGGGGTATTTGTGAAAGTGAATTTAAACCTCAATGGGTGTTAGTGTAATTAACCCGCGCACAAATGGCAAGCGCATAAATTCAAAAGTCAACTCTACCTGGCGCGCGTGTCACATGTGGACCGCACGTGTGGGCGCCTGGGGACTTATTTTTGAATTATGTCGACACGAGGCGACTCGTGATGATGCGTACTACCTAGTGGCAGTACGTGTGGTATTTTTCGGAGCATTTCTAACCTCTAATTTGAGCAAACAAAGGATAAGTGACGTTTATTAGTTTAAATTGCAACCTTTATGAGTTTAATCATTATTATAGTGATATCTCATATGGATGAGACTTATCCAGATGATTACCAGGGGTATCCAAGACAAAGAGGCTACGACCCGGCTACGTAACGGTGAGTGAGTGGGTCTTTGTTTTCGTATATATTGATATGTATGGTTTTTCATTGCTTCATAATTTGCTAGCATGACTTATATAATATGTGATTGTTGGAGGTAGAACAATTATATTATATTTGACATACCTTTTTTTTTAATGTTGCTCATCATTAGATGTAGAACACCCATATATTAGTACTCAGTTCTAGGGCCAGAACTAGCTTTGACGTTTGAAGGTTCACACCAGTACCACTACACAACTTTGGATTTATTGTAGGTACTAGCATTTTCTAGGTTGCACTAGGAACTAGGACTCAAGTGTGATGCGCTTTGCGCAAAACGATTAGCGTTATGACTCACGTCACTGAAGTACTAGCGTAATCTGTTATACCTAGTCTATCCTCGTAGATTATCTACCTTGGCTCGAGTGTTTACATATGGATGAGCATCCAGTCTTGTTTTACCATTGATTTTTGGGGAGTGCCCGTACTACTAGTATAGTATTTTTGAGGATCATACCAGGGAGTATGACGTATTTTCATAAACTATACGTGTGTTACAGCTAGAGGTTAATACTATTTTTGAAAACAAGATTTTCCCAAACTTTACTTTCGACCCACTCACATTTTATGTTTTTGTGCCTCTCTAGGACTTAGTAGCGGGCTTGAGTACCAGTAAGACGAGGGCATGCTTCGGCTAGTTGGTGGTTCTTATGACTTTTCCAAAATAAGTAGAATTTGTTTCCTATCTTTATTTTATGTAATATCCATCATCACGAAGGTGCGAATATTTGTACTTTCTGCACTATTTACTATGCTTTGACAGTTATGCATCTGTAATAATGGGTTTACCCATTACTGCGCACTCTACTTACACTTTTAATCTAGTTTCAACTTCAATTTCAAATTTACTCACTTTATCTCAATCACTTGCATAATTTGGCTTTCGTCACTTAACACGTATCGGCCAGCACTTTTCGACACTTGACTTCTCCGGGTCAGAATGTGTCACAACCACTAATGATGGAATAAAATGGTTTTTCTCCTGTAACAAGTATGAACTCTCAAAGTGGGTGATATCCACCGAATTCAAACTCATGGGAGAATCGTCAATTTGTCTCAACCAATTGCATTTGTCTTTAATCGAGACTTGGTAAAATACACCAAATATTTTGGCAGGCAGCAAAATCATGCTTGATGCCTAATTGCATAAACATAAACTTACCAAAAATTGGTGTGCGTTGTTTATGTAATTAAGCCAAGATACTTCAGGTTTTCAATTATTTAGAATCAACGAACTCTTGGTTCCAATTCAGTAATTTGTCTCTACAATGTGCAATTTCATTCCTAGAAAAGGGACAAATAATTATTGCCACCACAAAGCCACTCAACATATACTCATTTATGTTGGAAGTATGCCCACAAAGCCACTTATTGTATTAAACTATTATTTGTTTAATGAAAGGGCAAAGCTTATTGTTAATCACTATTTATTGTATCATGTGTTTAAGCAATGAGGGAATCTTGGGAATGTATATAATCTAAGAGAGAAGTGATCTAAGTAAGTTAGATTAACGAGACCTCTCTCTTATGATCATTCCTAAAACGTTCCTAGCCATAGGATTGCCAATTGGGCATTGACAATCCGCTAAGGTGAGTATGTGTTATGTTAACTCAAGCTTGAGTATGACTAGTCTCAAGTCATTTAGTGTTAGACACTGAGACAAACACATAGGTGCGTAAAAGGTAATTGAGTACACTGAACCACGATCAAAAGAAAGTTCGAACATACATGTCATGTAAGAACTTATAAGTTGCAATATGCAAAATAGTCCTTTAACTCGAGGCATCATAGATGTTTAATGATTGGGTCCTTGATCTTCGATCATGTCAAAGGCATTCCATTGAGAGTGTCCACGGCATTATTGGGGTCAAGCTATCTAGTCGTGTAGACATATGAATGCACAACAAGAGATCTCTAACCTTCCATGGTGGAAGGAGAATACTCTGAGATATGATTCGAGAGTCTTTGGCCAAAGCATATGAATATGACTTAGGAAGTTTGTTTCAAATCATATTCAAATGAATCATATAGAGAAGTATCACATTGGATAGTAGACATGAAACTAACTATCACTCAAACAATGTGATTAGGAGTATTGTATTAGAGAAGGACCGTATTGCGTTGTAATTGTAACTGGATAGGTTCTCCAACCACTTCTACTTAGCTTGGGTAGCCATGACATACTGCTAGGTGTCACTCATGGTTTGTGGAAGCCCTGAGGATTAGCAAACACTAATCTTCATCAAATGGAGAATTGAAATGTAGTTTCAATTCACAATTGATCATTAAAAGTAACAATCGCCCACTGCCTCGCTAATTGGAACCTAATGGATCGTACACCGAGTAAGGATGAAAGTGAAGATATAAAGGGATGGATAAGCAATTAAATTGTTTAATTGAGAATGGTCAAGATTAATTAATTATACGAAAGGTTCGTATTGGGCTTTTAAGTTGGTTTTTGGGTTTCAGGGCCCAAAAAGGTTTTTGGTCCACAAGACCCATTGAGTTTAGATTGTGTGACAACTAAAACTAAATGGAAATTAATCCAAAACAAAGTCAAAACCGGCCTAGGGTCAGTGGTAGCAAATTTGGGTTAATTGCAAGTTTGCCACTCACATGTGAGGTGGTATAAAGGCAACTTTATAGCCATTATCTCTTCAAGGGTTTTCTTGAGGCAAAGAGAAGAAACTTTTCTCTTTTTCTTCAAGGGAGGCCGGCCACTTAGAGAAGATTTAGCTAGCAATCTTTTCTTCTCTAAGTCATCCATTTCATCTTCACACCTCATCCTTGGTGTGGAGACTTAGAGACACCAAATCTTTGGTGTTTTGGAGATCCTTTCCTCACATCCTTAAGGAGCAAAGGAGCATCAAAAGGAAGGAAATCACAAGGAGAATCGAAGGAGCTAGGAGGTGACTTGAAGGCCCTCCACTTGGGTGAATCCCTTGTGTAAACAAGGATGAGCTTCAAGGGTAATGAATCTCAAAACTTCCTTCTCTTTAATGTTGTTAAAGAGTCTTTTGGTTCACCATTCTCTAGGCTTTGAAAGTCATGGGTTTTATGAATTGTTTTTGAATGCATGCCTACTTTAAAGTGTTATTAGTTTGCATAGGTGTTCAAATATTCTCAAATGTTCTTAGCTAGGACAAAATTTTTCCTTCAATTTAAACTAACGGCGTTAGTTGACGCCGTTAGATTTAACAGAAGATTTCGGTATCTCCGTTAAATCTAACGGAATACTCCTTCTGGCGTTAAAGGAATATAATTGAGAATATTCCCGGTCTGAACCGGCTTATTGACGTCACGACCAGGTTTGGACCGAGTTCAAGCCGGTCTAAATCGGTCTTCACTGCAACTCAGGCGGTCACAAGCGATGCCGTCCACTGCCGTCTGAACATGTCGATTTCTGGAAAATTTTCAAAGCTTCATAACTTGTTCATTTCTCAACCATTTTACACAATCTACATGTCAAAATGAACATAGAGAGAAGGAGAACAAGATTGGACCTATTTGGGGTTTAAAAAGTGGTCGAAAATGGCCTGAAATTAGCCGAAAAATCTAGGTCTAAAAAACAAGGTCGGATCTACTCCAAAACAAGACCAAAACACACGAATTTAGTATGAAAATTCATTTACTCAACAAGAGGAAGCTAATGGTTGTGGTTATAAACCTCACCTCGGTCTAGATTGCCGAGAATATCGCCAGGAAGGTTCGGTTCTTCCGTGTGCGATTTTAGTCAAACGGCTGGGAGTTTGGGCAATTGATTAGTACCATTGAGTTCAGGGTGTCGATACGAAAAAGGTGGTGGTGGTGGTGGTTCGGCTCGATTCGAAGAAAGTGGGGTGGCTACTATTTGTTTGTGGGTGTGTATCTACGGGAAGAAGAAGAAGAAAAATGAGGGAGAGAGAGGTTTGAGTGAAATAGAGAGAAAATAGATTTTGTTTCTAAAATTAGCAGGGAAAAGGGATCCCTTGTGGCACACAACACAACACCCCCAAAACAAGAATTACGTCTCGTTCGCGCTCACGCGTTCGTAGTGACGAGTACTACAAGAATACGATAAGTAAGAAGCCAAAATTTAAAGAGAGTTCAAATGTCCACGTAGGACTTCCACTTAGCATGTTCAGAGACATTTTGGTGAATTCACACGTTCGAAAATAAAATACAATAAAAATTAAGAACGGGTCGTCACATATGGGGCTACACGCCTCCCACTTTGGACGAGATCAACGGATTGATGTCCAAAATCTAATTACACATGACGATAATTAGAGAAAGTACATGTCCTGATCTCTTAAAAAAATCATCATCATAATATAGTAAAAAGGAAGCAAATAACATAAGACCCTTAACCAGAATGATGCCAGTGTAGATATATATCCCATATATGAGAAAAAGCTTGAACAATTGAGTAATTAGTTCATTTATGCCAAATATTGTTTATGCCATGTATTAATGCATAATCGGTTTAAGGAAATATCAAGAGTCTGTGTATTAATTACATAATTTGTGGAATAATAAAATCAAATAAACAAAGTGTGCATGCTACAGATTCTTGTAGATCGTGTGCTGAATGCAACAACATCATGGGAATGTCAAAGAGTCACTCACAAATTTGGCAATTCCATGGTGCAAACCGCACCTTTCCAGTTCCCATCCTTCTTTATCCTTCAATTTGTGTTGCATCGTAATAGAGCACATGTCATCTGTAAACGATAACACAAGATCATTATATTTATTACGAAAAAAATAACATGAACTACATAAACGCATCAAGGATCTAAAAATATATATGAAACATTGCAACACTGTAGACTAAGTCAATGAATGGTGCAATTCAAATGAGACACAAAATTGTAATTCTTCAAAACGTATGTAATCTTATTCTCCATCTTTTCGGTTGAAATTAAGAGTGTTATCATGTTGATAACGATGAAAATAAAGTAGAGAATACGAGAGAAAATAAATAGAAACGAGAGAGAGATTAGGAGGAGAAATCTCAGTGTCATTTCCTTCTCATCAGAGTGCCTATTTATAGGTTTAAGATTTACTTAAAAAAAATCTTCACTAATTACATATTACATATTGATTCAAAAGTGAAATGCTATATAATAAATATTATTTATAGCACTGGAGTCCTTATCTATCAACTAAGGAGGATGAAAAGACAAGCATGTCTTTTTCAAAAAAATAAAAAAATTCATTATTCAACTAATAACAATGAGTAAAATGGTAATTGTGTATATTATTAAAAATGAGTTTGATTACATTACGAGTCTGTTTTTTCTCACCTCCTTTAACCCAAAGTGACCGTTACCCCCCGTCCAAAATCGTGCTATGTGTCTTTTTTACTCTTCTTGTCTCCCATGCCCGGCTCCCGTCCTTTGCCCCTACCATTTGCTCCCGTCCTTTGCCCCTACCATTTGCTCCCGTCCTTTGCCCCTACCATTTGTTCTCTCTTCTTCTTCCTCTGTTTTCTAATCGAAATGCAATGAGGAAAAAAAAATTAATAATAACTTTCTTAGTCACCACCATACCCTCTAATCCAAATTGCGCATCAATCAAACCTACAATTATTTTCCTCAGTGCCCATTTGCACAATCAATTTTCTTGTTCTTGATTTTATATTGTTTTAATTTGTGGGTTTGGGTTAATTTGTATTTTGCTTTCTACAATCTGATTGTGGGTTAGGGCTTGAAATCGAACAAAGTGTAGAAATAAGAGGAATTAATTAATCCATCTTCGAATGGTAAGTTTATAACTGCTAATTTATTTAGTTATTTAATTTTTCATAAAAAAATGATTAAATACATATATAAACTATGGTTAGTTTTTTGAACACGTGGCACGATTTTGGAAGGAGGGTAACGATCACCTTAGATTAGGGGGTGAGCAAAAACGAACTCTTATATTACTTTTATAAAATGCATCACACGTTTTCGCTCTCACCCCATTTTGCTAGTACTATTATTAAGAAAATCCTCTTTGTCAACCAAAAAGAGTCAAATTACTATTATGTCCTTTGTAAGTTCAAATAATTTAATAAAAAATTTAATATTTAAGGGTTAATGTAATTTAACTAACCTACTTTCTCTCCCCCCACCCCATTTTTTTCTCTCCTTTTACAATTTCTACAATAACTTCCATATCACATGCATAGCATATGCAAGAATTAATAGTTTTTTTCTTTAAAAAAAGTTTTATGAGAAATTAGAAGTAAGTATAAGTTCATGGGAAATTTGACAGTTTACTCTCCCTTAAGCCTTAATTTTTATACCCCAACGTCCCATCAGGGACATTCAATAAAAGAATATCTCGTTGCGATAAACTTATAGCTCAAGTAGTTAAAAGATTTTACTCGTACGCCAACCCAAATAATCGAGGTTCTATTATGTTGAAATCTCCTTAGCTAACGTCACTTTTGCAAATGGAGGAGGTACTTGGCCACAATTATTTAAGTGTGGGATATATCATTTTCAGTCATATAAAAAGGGTACAATTATAAGTCCGACACATTTGTTCTATTCTATCTATCTATATACCAAACTTCAATTAATTGAATAGAGAATTTTTTTTTAAGGTAAATTACATTTTACACTCTTAAGTTTGGGTGCAATTGCAAATTTATACATCATCTTTAAAATATTACAATTTCATACACAAACTTGCAATTTAGTTGTAATGTCATACATTCGTTCGAAAATATGTTAAGTTAACTGTTAAGTGATGACGTGAAAAAATATGAGGTCTGTTGTGGCCTATTTTCTGAGAGAAGGGTGCGGCAAGAAAAGAGAGATAATAGAGAAAGGCTTGAAGAATTATGTTGTATTGTAGTACATTATTCCTCATCCCAAGTGCCTTTATTTATAGTAAAAGAAGTACAATTACAATAGGAATGTAATCTTTAAGATAACAGAATATCCCAATCCATATCTACCTAGGATTTACACAATCACATTTAACACATGTTTATATTATCAACAACACTCTCCCTTGAGTGTGAAAATATTCAAGTAGATATCGCATCAGATCTTCAGGATGATAGTTGATGAAGTCGTCTCGTAGGCATAATAGAGAACACGCTAGTCTCAAGTACGGAACTTGCATATAAAAAGAAATAAAAAATCTCACAAAACCTTGCTATGATAAAACCCAAGACGAGACAAAAACCCATAGTCTAGGAGAAAAGTAAGTTAATGCAATGTCAATACTAAACATCTACCAGATGTCAGTAGGATGCACACAATGGTATAACTAGCCCAAAATGGGTGCTTCATTAAAACCTAGTCAGGCAACAAAAACCCAATGGGAAAAATGATCTTGATTGTAGGGAAAAAGAGTACATTAAGGTCCAGTGAGTATACTTCAGGATACTCCCTCTGAGTTTGACAAAACTCTGAATGAGAAACTAACAATGTTGCAAATCAGACAATTTACGCATACCAATTCCTTGAACAAGCTTCTGAAAAGTAGACTTCGGCAGTGACTTGGTGAAGAGGTCGGCTAAGTTGTCCTGGGAACAGATTTGCTTGACTTCAATGTTCTGATGCTCTTGTTGCTGATGTGAGAAGAAGAACTTCGGCGCAATATGTTTGGTGTTGTCTCCTTTGATATATCCTTTCTTGATCTGGTCAATACATGCTGCATTATCTTCAAAGATAGTTGTAGGGACATCAACGACGGAAGAAAGCCCGCAATTGCTTCTAATATGCTCAACAACAGCTCTCAGCTAAAAACACTCACGAGTAGCTTCGTGAAGGGCGAGAATCTCAGCATGGTTCGAAGAAGTGGCAACTAAGGTCTGTTTGGTTGACCTCCAAGATATTGCGGTATCTCCAACGGTAAAGACATAACCCGTTTGAAAATGTGCCTTGTGCGGGTCAGATAAGTAACATGCGTCAGCATAACCAACAAGGCAAGCATCATTTCGAAGACCAAGGGGGTGTGATCTATTCTGAGATGCATAGGGATAGAATAAACCCATTCCAGTGTCTGTGTGTGGGCGCATTGCTATATCTTGCAATAAGATTAACAAAGAAGGAGATGTCTGGTCTAGTGCACTGAGCTAAGTACAATAAAGTGCCAATTGCACTCAGATAGGGAACTTCAGGCTCCAAAACCTCTTCCTCATCATCTTTAGGACGGAAAGGGTCTCGCTTTGCATCTAGCGTTCGGACGACCATAGGAGTACTCGAAGGTTTCGCTTTATCCTCATTAAAACGACGTAACACTTTCTGGGTGTAGTTCGATTGGTGGACCAAAATACCATCCGAACAATGCTCAAGCTCCAGGCCTAGGCAATATCGAGTTTTCCCAAGATCTTTCATCTCAAATTCCGACTTCAGGTTCGACCCAATTTTCTCAAGCTCTTCGAGAGTCTGAATGAGATTCATGTCATCGACATAAACTGCAATTATCGCAAATCCGGAATGTGACTTCTTAATAAACACGCATGGGCATAATTCATTATTCACATATCCCTGACTAATCAAATACTCACTCAGACGGTTATACCACATCCGTCCAGATTGCTTTAATCCGTAGAGTGAACGCCTCAATCTAATTGAGAGGGTGTTCTGTGATCTAGAACTATTTGATCCAGTCAATGTAAGTCCTTCAGGAACTTTCATATAAATTTCCGTATCAAGATCCCCATAGAGATACGCGGTTACCATGTCCATAAGCTGCATATTCAGTTTTTCGGAAACTACCAAACTGATAAGGTAGCGGAACGTTATGACGTCCATTACGGGGGAATAAGTATCCTCGTAATCAATCTCAGGGCGTTGAGAGAAACTTTGCGCCACAAGGTGTGCTTTGTATCGCACTATTTCATTCTTCTCGTTACGCTTTCTTACGAAAACCCACTTGTAGCCAACGGGCTTCACATGTGGTGGTGTAGGAACTACAAGCCCAAACACTTTACGTTTCGCAAGTGAATCAAGTTCGACTTGGATTGCTTGTTTCTAGTTTGACCAATCGGTTCTACGTCGACATTCATCAACGAAACGTGGCTCAATATCATCGCTCAGCATGATATCAGTAGCTACTGCATATGCAAATGCATCGTCGACTATCATCTCATTCCTGTTCCAAAGTACATCCAAGCTAGCATAATGGACCGAAATCTCACGATTCTCGGGAGGCGGATTGGTCTCTTCAAGGACACTACCGTAATCTAGAATAACATCATACGTTGAAAATGATGAGTTGGCCGTGGCAAGATTCAAACTAGGCTCACTAGTTAGTGTCGTGGGGTTCCTCTTCTAGGGTTGTGAATCCTTTGAACCAACAGGTCTGCCACGCTTCAGGGTAGAAGCAGATAATTGGCTAGCCACCAAGGTACCAGGCCGCACAACAGGTGCGGCCACACGTTCTTCAGGGGCGTTTCGTCCTTCAGGGGCAATGGTTCGACGTACATTTGGTACATCTATCTTTGCAGACACGTTTGCAGCTGGTATATGTGATCTCGTCACTTTTGCTAGATCAGTAAAAGCATCTGGCATGCTTTGAGCAATGCTCTGTAGAACTAAGATTCTTTGCACCTCACTTTCAGACTAAGCAGTGCGGGGATCTAAATGAGACATAGTGGGGTTAGACCACAACAATTTGCGGCGTTCTCAGGAACAACTATGTTCTTATCTCCCCCTAACGACGGGAAGACTGTCTCATTAAAGTGACAATCCGCAAAGCGAGCGGTAAAGAGATCGCCTGTGAAAGGTTCTAAGTAACGAATAATCGAAGGAGAATCATAACCGACATAGATTCCCAATCTTTGCTGAGGACCCATTTTGGTATGTAAGGGCGGCGCAATTGGCACATAGATCGCACAACCAAAAATGCGCAAATGCGAGATGTCGAGCTTGTATCCAATTACCAACTATAGCGCAGAATAAGGTTGGGTCAGTACGAGTCTCAGGCGGACCAACATTGTTGCGTGAAGTATTGCATGGCCCCAAGCAGATATCGGAAGTTTGGTTCGCATTACCAAAGTCCGAGCGATTACTTGAAGACACTTAATAAACGTTTCTGCTAGGCCGTTTTGGGTGTGAACATGGGGTACAGGATGTTCAACATCAATCCCAACTGACATGCAATAATCATCGAAAGTTTTCGATGTAAATTCTCCAGCATTATCCAGTCGAATCGACTTAATTGGATAATCAGGGTGGTGAGCCCTTAACTTAATAATTTGAGCTAAAAGTTTGGAGAATGCAGCATTACGAGTGGACATAAGGCCCACGTGCAACCAACGTGTGGAAGCATCAACCAATACCATAAAGTATCTAAATGGTCCGCAAGATGGTTGAATAGTTCCACAAATGTCCCTTTGAATCCTCTGAAGAAATTTGGGAGGATCCGTTTGGATCTTGTGCGTCGATGGGTGAGTGGTTAGCTTACCCAAGGAGCACGCTTGGCATGAGATAATGCGAAGAACGAAGTCCTTACTTCGGATAAGGGGATGCCCGTGTGAAGTACTAAGGATACGGCGCATCATAATTCGTCCAGGATGTCCCAAACGGTCATGCCAAAGCAAATTTTTCATTGCAAGGCCACTACTAGGGCCGGCCACATGGTGGGTTTCCACGGAGCGAATGGTTGTAATATACAAGCCATTTGGAAGGCGCTCCATCTTCTCATGAATACGCTTCTGGCCATATTCATAGGAAGTGATGCAAAGGAATTCAACTCCATTTTCTTCCGAAGTTTCAGCGTGGTAATTATTATCTCGAATATGTTTAAAACTCAACAACGTTCTTCCAGAACGAGGAGAATAAAGTACCTCTTTAATGGTCAATTTCGTACCATTGGACAACATTAAGTGGGCAGTGTCATGCCCCTTAATCAAGTTGGATGAGCCTGAAAGGGTTGTCAGATGTGATATTTTAGGTATGAAATTAGTGAAATAGATGTGTTCACGCAAAATGGTATGCGTAGTTACACTATCTGCCAAACAACTAACTTCCCCACAAGACATACCTAGAAATAATTTAATTGAATTGTTCACTTGTATAAGGGAATAAAGATCATTTATTCAATTATTCGAGAAATAATTTCCAAATAATATCCAAACTTAAAATAAATACCAAACAATCGTCCAAACAAAAAGAAAAAATTGTTCAAAAAACTTAAACCAATAAAGGGGGGGGGGGGTTCGGCCACTTAGTGGTTTTTGGCCACTAGTGATCAATTTCGGCCAAACATGTAAGCCTATGTCTAAAAATCTAATCTTCCACATCAGCAAGATTGGGATTCTCCACATCAGCAAGATTGGTCTCTATGGTTTTACGACTTGAATGGTACTCAGCAACAACGTTAGCTGAAGCTCGGCAAGTGCGGGACCAATGGTCTTGAGAACCACATCGGTAACATAAGTTCACCGCTTTGCTCTTAGTCTTGAAGTTTGAGGCTTTGGGAGCTAAATTAGTGCGCTTCGGGGCGTTATTTCCTCCCTTGGATGAGCCTATGCTCTGTCGACCTTGGGCTTGCGGCTTAGGTTTAGAACCCTTGTCTTTCCCACCACCACGCTTCGGGCATCGATTTTGGCCTCGATTCTCGTTAGAGTGTGCTTCAGGCACAGCGGTCGAGCCATTATGTCTAGCTTGATGATTTTTCATCAACAGTTGGTTTTACTTTTCAGCAAGTAGTACGACAGAGATCAAATCCGAGAATTTGGTGAATTTCTGTGCCCTATATTGTTGATGCAGGACAATATTGGTGGCATGAAAAGTTGAATAGGTCTTCTCTAGGAGATCCTGTTCAATCAAGTCTTCTTTACAAAACTTGAGAAGTGATCGGATTCGACAAACTTCAGAGTTGTACTCATTCACAGACTTAAAGTCTTGGAAGCATAAATGCTGCCAGTCGTGTCTTGCTTCAGGCAAGAAAATATCTCTTTGATGGTCAAAGCGCTTTTCCAAAGCAAGCCATAAAGCTCTTGGATCCTCTTCAGCGAGGTATTCGGTCTGCAGTGCTTCATGCATATGTCTTCGGATAAAGATCATGGCGGTTGCTTTGTCAGCTTCGCCGACCGGGTTATCCGTCTCTGCTTCAATGGTAGCCCTAAGGCTCTTTGCCACAGGTGGAGCTTCACATCTTGTACCCACTTGAGGTAGTTCCTTCCAGAGACCTCCAGAGCGGTAAAGTCGAGTTTGTTCAAGTTCGACATGTCGCTGTCACAAAGGGAACAAGATAGTGGTCAGTACTATGAAAAACTATTCATAGACTTGGAGTAGAACATTCAAGTTCTATTAGACATTGTTTGGTTTAAATTTTCATGAAAACTATGGGTTTCATGGGTATTTAATTTTTAAGGAAACTTCAGGTTTCATTGACACTTATTCAAAGTTTTGAGTTCGAATTTATGAACTTCAAGTTCATGTATACCTGCAAGCAAACGCAATATATAGAAGAAAAAATAAAATTTAACATATATATTGTGAACAGGTAGTTAAATGTAGGTCTATAGGGCCTACGGAGTGTGAAAATATGATCCAAATAATTTTTGATGGGTCGTGGTTGGAGCTGCAGGCCCAACCAACAGGAGTTGGGCTGCTAGCCAGAAAAAAATGGGCTGAAAACCCCAAAAACCCAGCAGAAGCTGGGTGGTAAAAACGGGCTAGAAGCCCTAAGTCCAGCAGTGGGCTGGAGGCGTGAAGGAACAGGGCTGCAAGCCTGGGCCTACCGGCTGGCTGGGGTAAAGGAGCAGCGGGCTGAAAGCCTGAGCCCAACTGAGCTGGAGGTGGAGCGGGCCGAGAGGAAGGCCTAATGGCCTAGGCTGGGGCTGGCTCGATTGGAGCCAGTTAGGTCGGCTCAGCTCTGCTTCTGGCCGACTTGGATCGGGGCTGGCAGCCTTCAGTCGCCCGCTCCGTAGGATTTTTTTTTCTTTATTTTTCAAAAACGGGAAAAAATTTCTGTGAAAATAATTCTTTTTTTTTTTTTTTTTCGTAAAAACGAATTTTTGTGTTTTTTGCATAAAAGCGAAAACCCCCCTAATTTTTCCTTCGTTCACACAATCATCAATTCACTTAATATATGACAGATATATTAAATGTATATGCGAACACAATATTTGCAGAAGATCAATAATTCTTTAAACTCAGAAAATTGGGTTCATGCATCATGGTGAAGGTTCATGCAATCAGGTATGACAAAATATCGACAATCGAGATCGTGTTTTAGAAGTACCTGGATTGCTGATGATGATGGTTGAACAATTTGTTTGCAGAGAAAAACCCTTCAAATTCCGTAGCGCAACGTCAGGAGCATGCTGATAACGTGTTGTGGCCTATTTTCTGGGAGAAGGGTGCAGCAAGAAAAGAGAAAGAATAGAGAAAGGCTTGAGGAATTATGTTGTATTGTAGTACATTATTCCTCATGCCAAGTGCCTTTATTTATAGTGAAAGAAGTACAATTACAATAGGAATGTAATCTTTAAGATAACAGAATATCTCAATCCATATTTATCTAGGATTTACACAATCACATTTAACACATGTTTATATTATCTACAACAAGGTCCACATTTTTTGTTGACGTGGATGCCAACTTTGCACAATGTCGATAAAAAACAAATAAAAAAAGGTAATTAATAAAAAAAATTCAATTTTTTGTATAATTTTTTATTGAGTTTTTTGTATAATTAAAAACTTAAAAAATAGAAAAGAACAAAAAAAAAAACCCTAATCCTCCACGGTCCCACTCCCCGCTGTTCTGCCTGTCCCCTATCCCACCTTCATCCCTTTCCTCAGTCACACCGACCCCGACTCTCTATCTCTCTCTCTCTCTCAATTGCGACTTGTGAGGGTTACAGCGGCGTAGGCGGTAGTGCTGACTACAGATCAGATGGCGACCGAGGATGGATGTCGCCGCATTGCTAGGGTGGAGAAGATGGACTGCATGTTTTTTTGAGACAAATGTTTTAGAATAAATTAGTTATAGTGTTTAACTTGAAATGGATTACTATTTCTTTAAATATTTTTAAATAGTTAAACTTTTCTTAATTGTTTTGTAACCACATGGAAATATTTGGCTTCCACGTCATCAAAAATATGAAGCCATTATTTTCTACGTCATCACTTAACGGTTAACTTAACAAATTTTTTAACGGATGTATGACATTGCAACTAAATCGCAAGTTTGTGTATGAGATTGTAGTGTTTTGAAGGCGGTGTATGATTTTGCAATTAGACCCAAACATGAGGATTCAAAATGTAATTTAACCAAATTTTTATTAATTATTACTATCAACACATTTGTTTTGTCATATTTATCGTGAAGTAAATTTTGTGGCAGATGTTCTTACTAGTGTTGGTCAGTTTTCTTATGATAGTTTGTCTTGGAGACACTCTTCCCCTTGAGGAGCGTTCAGGTTGGTTTTGAGAGTTTTGTAGCTTTGTTGCTCTCGAGGCTTTTCTTTGTAACTTTTCCTTCCTGTCCGGGAAAGAAAAAAACTCATTGAAAAGAGAAACTAGAAAAGTTTTGAGTGGATGAAAGAATCGGACCGGCCACAAGATTTCTCACAATCATAAGCATCGGATGCTCAAACCATCCACCATCCCTGTCCCTCCCAACCACACACCCCCCTCTCTCTCCTCCCTCCTCCCTCCCTCCCTCCTTTAACGGTGAGATCGGGTGCGGAAGATCCAACGCCGAGCACCGTAGCCTACTCCGAGAGAATCGAACAGTTTTGCTAGCTTCCAAACTAACCTTCAGTATGTCTCGTTTTCAATGGACCAGCGGTGTGCTTAATCCGTACGTGGTGGTGACTGGTGTCCTTAGTAATTTGGTGGGTTTATTGAGAGGAGAGGGTGGTGGTGTGTACGACTTTCAAATACTTCACGTGGCGTTGTTGAAGCCTGGAAAATTTTTTGTTATTCGGAAATGGTGGCTCTCTTCTTTTGAGCAGACCAAACGCATTATTGCTATTAGTTCCAAAAGCCGAAGGCGGAAGAGAAACATCGGCTTCTACTTAAGTTAAGTAAAGCCACCAGGACTTCCGAGCATTTTTCTATCAAGTATACTGTTATTATGTTGTTTCTTATACCAATGATATATATCACATGTGACTCACGAGTGTTCATCCTCGTGATTTTTATATCACTAGTATACCGTTATGTCATATCGTGTCAATGATATAATCACATGCGAAAATTTCTTTTTATACAACATTATATCATTAATTCAAAATGTTACATGACAGTATTGCTTTCTTTGTGTGATTGTAGTTATGGCTAATTCTAATAAAAGCAGCCAAGCCAGAGTCTCAATTATGAAAAAGAGAGAGATGTATTTATATCCATATGCGTTTGTGAAAACATGAACGCCAGGCCTAGAGGAGGATAAATTCTTCCATCCAAAACACGGAGGTGGTGGCCCATGAAGGTGGTGTGTTGGAGTGTGGGGGAAGGTGGGTGTCTAGATGTCGGATAGTGATGGATGGGTGTCTGAAATCAGGGGGTGGTGGCCATGGAGTTTTTTTTGTCTAGGCCGGACAAATGAGGTGGTCCGGATGTTGGACCTAAGAATCTCTTCTAGAGGAGATTCTCTCTTCATATAAAGAGAAAGGAGAGACCGGTTCATTACATGTCAATCGTTTATCAAGTGGATAGTTCACTTTTTGAATTTGTGATAAACATTTATTGGATGATGACGTTACTAGTACTAAATATTAGTTTCATGAGAGAACCTCTCCTAAAACAAGTGCAAAATAGTGACACACGGGTGTATGCACCTGATGACGAGAACAATGGCACACATGTATACACCTGATGATAAGAATATGTCGTCACAATTGAGAAACTTCAGCTGCCTGATTAGGGTGACTCTTAACACTGTGTAAGATCAGAATACATGAAGTTTCATGCTATTGTGAAGGTACCCTACAAATGACATAGTATGCACGCCTACCCAAGTTTTTCGTTTAAAAGAGATCGAATTGCAGGAATGGCAATACAGGTTGTACTTTGCTCATGTAACCTTGTCCGTTTTATTTATTATCTTTAACAAAGAGGAACATGTCGAACTTTGTAACCTCTTCAAACAAAGAGTAACTTACATGGCACAGTAACTCTATCACATGGCGTCCTGTGTCAATCAATCAAAGACATGTGAATACAAATTTGCACGTCTTTAATTCATTGGAACAAGACGCCACCCATGCCTCCTGCTTCAAACAATTAGGGAAGACAATACCATAAAATGGACAGGGTTCGAGAGTTATATCACATAACAACTTCAGTTTCTTGTAGGCAAATTCTTTTGAAGGACTGAGCTATAGTGCTGCAGGTGGACATATTGAAATGCAATGTGACAAAAACAAATGACGTCCAGTCGATTTTTCTTGATCAAAATTGTGAATGACATGCAACCCGAACCAAAATAGAAGAAACCACAACCTATAAATTTCTTCATTTCTGCTATCATGGCAACATTCGACAGTCGCTTGTGAAACCACAAATGCAATCCAAATATACAAGATAGACAGTAAGTAGTTGCTCATGATAAATTTGATCACAGACCGTAAACCTAAAAGTTGAGAAATTTACGAGACTTATACTTCCATCATTGGTAATGGAATCCTTTAGATCATACGTGAACTTTGAGAAAAGATCAATGGCTTATAACTCATCAATCTGTCTCCATTTGTTCCTCATTTTCAGGTTCCTCTTCAACGTCACCATTCTCATCTTCAATTTTTTCCGCATCCGTGGTTTTTGCCTCACTTTCGTCAGTTGCTGCTGGAAGAGGTAGAGGTGGTAACACTTCGACCACCATATCTACTAGATCTTGAATTTTATCTCCTAAACGGTTATCGATATCCTCTATCATCTGTGAAACACCAGAAAAGAAAATAACAAAGCCAAGTAAGTTGACATGTTCCATGAATTACAATAAAGCATGAACATTACACTATTTTCTCTTAGTTTACAAGAAATTTATACCAGGCGCCTATATAGCATAGAGACAATGGTGATCTTAGGTCATTACACAAAGGAAGATCAAGACAAAATGCCTCCGTGTGGACTCAAGCTTAAATGCAATAATATTTACTATGTTTTCGTGAACCAAATTGATATATGAGAAAACAAAAGATAATGTGTAGCACCAAGCACATGTTAATCCAACAAGGTGTTCATCAGATTCTCTTAGCATATACGACAAGAAGGGAAGACACACTAGACCATTCTACAATTTGGGAAGTCAGCAATTCATCATAAGCATTAGACGCTGAAGAAATCCATAAACTCTCAATTATCATGTTAGGACATAAGGCAGCTTTGCTTGATCCCGAGTCCTGAAAAGTTCAACCTTAATGGCCAACGTCATGGCAACATTGTTAACTGGGTAGTAGAACTGCACACAGAGTTGATCATTTTCTGATATCAATGGTCACAAATAATTAATTGAAAGACTACAGAATAGAGAAATAAAATACGCGGTACTCAGCCCATGTTTTACCGTACTTAAATAATGCGAATCAGTAAATCCATGTCAAGTAAAAGAAAGCATAGCATTCTGCTCATATTTTTTGTCTGCGCAATATATATAGTGTTTCTAGATTTTTTTTTCCCTAGCCCAATTAAATGCGGTTCCTATTCCACTCACAATGCAGGGTACAAAGACAAATGCAATTAGCTGCAGATACGGTGTGATCACATAAACCCAATACACGAAACAACAGGCAACATGATAATATCATAAATATACACAATCATAATCCAAAAGAAACAGAAACCATAAAGAAAGAAGCATCACAATCATTACTAGAAACCATAAAGAAAGAAGCATCACAATCATTACTAGAAACCATAAAGAAAGAAGCATCACAGTCATTACTAGAATCAATGAGATACATAACAGAAACAGATTATTAATCAAAAGTAGTATAACACACCGGGAAGATTCCAACGACGTTATATGGCCTAGTGTTGATGATATTGAGCACCTCAGCTTCTGCAAGGTCATATTCCCTACACTTCTCTTTGAACTCATCAATACTCTCTCTTGTCTGAGTACAAGCTGGAGTCGCAACCAAGTAATCAAAAACCTAAACAAGGAAAATAAACAACACATCAATTCTCACAACAATACTGATAAAAAAGGGAATGGGTGGTGGAAACATAAATATCATTACTACCTTATACTCGGATGGCACTACATTAGCAAGAACCCGTGCTAGATCTTTTGAAGCCCCCTTGGACTTTAGAAAGTTGAGCACATCAAAATTGGTAAGCACATCGGTATTGGCCTGTACTCTGCAAGAATTTGTTTAAATTTGGAATTTATAACATCCCCAACATTAAGAAAAAAGAATATGAAACTTCTACAAAAGCCTTAAAAACAGACATTCATATAAACTAACCTAATCAGAAATAATTAAAAAGTTAAAGACATACATCTTCATCCCCCTAAAATCCGAGCTTGAGACTGACAAAAAACTGTAATAACAGCGCTCCGATACCCACAACAAGGCAGCCGGTGTCGGTGTTAATCTATTTCAGCAAAAGACCTATAACATGAAGTAAATAAATACATAAATAAGTAATCAATGATGAATATTAAAGGCAGAAAGACAAACGAAAAGCTAAAAATGCCTATACTGAGACACACAAACAGGAAATGAAAAGAGAAATAAAAGAAGAGCAACTGATAGAAACCAGCAGAAACTTTTCGTTGAAAACATTGATACAGCTCAGCCTTAGCTGTATAAAAAAAGCTAAAGTTTGCTTGGCACGTCGTAGTGAATTGGATTGTGCAAAATTGTCCTTAGTGTTATCGTGCACTTGGTATCATCACTGCACCAAATTAAGAAGCCAGATAAGTTCTACTCTGTATGGTGCCATACTAGATTGTCCTTATAACAAGTGCAACGCAGTTTATGAATATAAATGAAGAGAGGAGGGATTGAGCAACCAGCAGCTCTATAACTAACGAAAAGAAAGTTTCGTATAGACAAGTTGGATTAAGCACATTTGCTATTTATCAAAAAGATTATGACACATAAATGTACTCTATCCATGAACGAAAACACAAACACCGAATTTGATTCCTTGGCTATAGTGTTGTACTTGTAACCTACTATAAACTTTTGCAATACCGATCAAAGTAACGTGTGGCCCTGCGAGTGTAGACTATGGAGCGCTTCCGAATGTAAATGCTAGTATGAAGTCTGAAGTTTTTAGTTAACATACCCTATGAATTCCTATAATTCCGCACTGCAATGTTCAATTACAAGCATATCTGTTCCTAAATGCAAACAATGCATGTCTGGTTTGATGCTGTACTGGGGAAAAGGCAACTTCCAATCAAGAAAATAATACATGCACTCTGATAAATATATATATATATATATAGAGAGAGAGAGAGAGAGAGAGAGAAGTGTAAAAACCCACTCAAAATTTGACCAGGCGATGTTCAAAAGCTCCACAATGAATACAAGAGAACAAGTTTAATCAGAAATTAATAAACCAATTGAAGCATAAATTGCAATGCTCAAGCAAAAAGTAGAGAAATTCAAACGGAAAAAGAAGAAATTACAAATATATGGATTTCTTGAACAAAAAAGAATCAAAACATATCAAGAACGGGACCAACTGAACCATTAGAGAGAGAGAGAGACAGAGACAGAGATACCAGAAATTGAGAGAAGTAGCTGCTTGCTGGGAGGGGGAGAAGGGAGTTTTTTTTTTTATATTTTATTTATTAATTTATTTTGGAGCTGAAACGAGGGAGAAGAAGAGTGCGCGAATTTTGCGTTTTTTTTTTTAACAGAGAAACGATTGTGAAGAAAAATGCTGACAGTGACGGGCTATATAGGTTTCAAGTTTCAACCCAGTTTTGGGCCTTATATAATATTGGGTCGGGCCTTTTCTTTTTTTCTATAGAAGAAGAAAAGTTTGTTTTCTTGCCTTTATAAAATACAAATTCATAAGTTATTGTTCGAAATCCATCTAATAATGGCACCTAGTCTTCATCAAGTCCCGATTTTATTGAAGGAGATTTTGAGTTCGAATGTCATCTAGTGGGTTTGTAACTCTGTTGGTTAAAAATATTCATTCTTGCATTTGAGGTTTCGAGTTCAATTCTTCATCTTCTACAATATTGTTTGCATAAAATAAAAATTTTGAATCTCATGAATCACAATTGTTTGACAAAAAAAAAGTTAAACTCAATTGCATAACCATAGTTTTTGGTGCATCATAAGGCATTGTAGTGGTATTCCACTTCAAACTAATCTAAACTGTGAGAAGGAATTCAAACTTGAATGCATATGAGAAACCACGTCCGCTCTAACTAATATGGATACGTCCAAACATGTTTGGAGTCTATGCATTACTCTCAAATTCATAAAGCTAAATGCAATTAATTGAAGCATCCTTATCACATTTGTAATGAAGCAAGTAACATATCTACAATGCATCTAAATTTCACAAAAGAAATTTAACACTTTGAAGCTCTATTGGCAAAGTCTCAACCCCTTCTCTTATAGCCAATAGGTGGCTGCTATCACCTTCTAAATAAGCTTTTATGAAAGCAACCACAACCCCTCCAACAAACCTCCTCATGGGCTCCCTAGACTTCCCATTTTTGCACAAACAATGTGTAGCTTTCCCTCTTATCCCCTTGGTCTCATCATCTAGCATGTCAAGATGGCCACAATCCTTTGCCACAAAGTAACAAGCCGGTCTCCGGCATTCGTTGAAGAAGTCCTCATGGTTAACACCCTTTGGAGCACAAGGAGGGAATAGAGGGTTCCTTTTCACTTCACCCAAACCCGAACCAATCACCATCACCGCCATGTCGAGATCAAATGAATGAGGAGCATAGGTTAGCACTGGTGGAGGAGTTTGTTTCCCTTTGTCCATTCCATCAACTGGGTCAATGCCTATAAGGGCTGAAAACTTTAAGCTAGTGCTAGTTTCTTCTTTCCCTAAAGCTAGTGCAAATGAAACCTTGCCTCCACGGCTATGGCCGGCGAGTGCTAGCTTGCTTAGATTTGCCTGAACATGGGGTGGAAGCAAGGGTTGAAGTCCTGTAGCTAACCAGTTTGTTATTGCAGCTGTGGACATGATCTCATCAGTTGAGTCTGGTCCAACTATGTTATATAACTGTTAAGCACAAAGAACAATTAATTGTCAATAAAGCATAATTAGATGCATAATAAAAAATTATAATATTTTAACGGTATGACAGTCACACTTAAAAGTTTCTCGTGAACGTATGAGTTATCTTCTTAATGTGAGCAAAAATGTGAATGAGATTTCTGGTCTATTATGCAAAAAAGTGGACTTCAATGACTAAAAGTAGAAAAGGACAGTAATTTAGACCCTAGCATATCCGACAAAGGATTTAGCCACTTGGGTGTTTTCAGTTCATACAAACACACCAATCAAAACATGCCACATGATACACACACCAAACTGCTTTGATTCCAATAACTTGTCTAGCACTGAAAATGAAAGCTCAGTGATTCTAAAAATTCTATAGTGCTCCAGATTATGGGATACTCTGAGTTTTATTTTGTATTTTGTATTTTGAACACAAATTTAATGGTAAAAAATTTAAAAGTTTCCATACTTTTGATGCACCATAAAAAACTCCAGTGGTTCACATATTTTTGCTTTAGTTACTTGAAAACTTGGTCCCCAACAAGACAGCCGAAGCCTCTAATGTGTGTGACATACACTATTTATCTTGCAGACTAAGGCAACTATTGACAGTGACTTTCGCAAGTGGCTAACGATATTTTACCTTGCATTTGAGATCTTGTATATGTTCGATTCTCGCTTTACTAATAGGAAACTGATTTTCGCACCTATCTACCTACGCTCTCCCATTTTTTTTATCGCTTTTGGATTGAATAAGTCCAATATAATCAAGGGACAGAAACAAAGGAGTAAAGTGCATCGGTAAAAACGGAGTTTGAAAAATCACTATCCAACCAACATTGCTTGTATCAGATAAACAACTCTATCATCCAGTAGCTAATAAAATGCAGATCCCAATAAGATAATTGGAAATAATGGGAAGTTTAGTATGCTGATAAAGCTAATCCTGCCAGACTAAAATTAAGAATCATTGAATTGACCATAAAAAACTATGAAATGTGTAATTGTACAGAGAGAGAGAGAAACCTGAGGAGCAATGACGATGAAGCCATGAGAAGCGATGTGGTAGATAAGCTGAGAGTAGAAAGAGTTGGAGAGAAGGTAACCATGGAGGAACAGCAATACTGGGAACTCTCCAGCTTCACAAGGCATGCCAATCAATACAGGCTTTGGAGGAGGAATTGACGACGGGGACGACGACTTGGTTTTGCTGCTGCATGCACTCCTCTCTGCTGCTTCAACTCTCTGGAGGACAACTTTGTAGTTTCCAATCTCAAAAACATTTGTACCAGAGCTGGCAATCGAAGAAGACGAAGTGGAGGAGGACATGACTGCCATGAGCATCTAACTTTTATGTGCAAAAGCTGTAGGATACTGGCATCAATTTATAGCCTCTCACCTGTAACAAATTGAAGTTTTTATCTTTAGTGACAAATATCTTTAGATATTGACGAGGGCAAATTCTAAAGGGCCTCAAAGGGGTTCAGTTTCTGACCCAAATATGTTTGTCCTTGAAGTTGGACTCTTGTACATTTCATATTTGGGTGCACTCTCAAGGGCTATGCCCTAATGAATTTTGTATTGGGCTCAAATCTATGGTGGGTAACAATTGCTTTAGTGGGAGCTGCTATCGGTATTAGAAATGTGTTCAGTTCTTTCAACTTTTATTTTGAATTCAACGTCGTAACAAATTTATTTTAATTAGAAAAACAATAAACACACATTCTTTTTAATTTTTCTCACACTTGTTTTTTTTTATTAATTCAATCTGGTGACAAGAAATAAAGAAGGATATGTGATCCAAATGATACTTAGATTTTAATGATTTAAACACAATTCATAAAAATATACTTAAACCTGACAAACAAATAAGAAGAATTATTGTGAGAAAAACTCACTCTTCCCACAACTCATGAGAGATTGATACATTATCCTTCATACTTTCTCCACCGTTTCACATAACGAAGAACTAAGAGGAAAATTCTATAGTTTTTGTTCTTAGTAATAATTGACTTTCGCTCGTATGTCTAAGTGGTTGGACTCTATTGTTTCCACAAGACTTATTTACATATCCCTAGTGCACATGGGGTCAAATAAAAACCTTTTACACCTCGTTAAACACTCTTGCATCCTTATTTTTTAAAAATTTTCCCTCCTTGTACATTTGTGCTAAGCGATAACCCACAAGTATCAATATAATATCTAATCCGTAGAAGTAAGAATTGCAAAGCTAAAAAGTGAAACAACGACCACTACAAAATCTCTCAACAAGCAAGATTGACCAAGCTCTTATCTACATTTGTAAAAAAAAAAAATGTATAACAAGAAAGACTCACAAATTGCTCTTTTAGTAACATCGTAATATGGTCACATTGTGTTAAATTTTTTATAACATGAGTGGACAGAAAAAGTTGAACAATTAACACATTTCACGAAAGTACTCCGAATTAATTCAGTGGGCAATAATATTACTGCACCCTTCCTATTTGTGGTCTTCAATGGCCAATATTAGTAATTACTTCTACGTGTGAAATTGCAATAAAATACATACAATACAATGCGCGTGTTTAATAATATCACGCGGAACCTTCATTTATTAACTTCACATTCCATAATTACCATCAGTCAAAGTATCCAAAAGCCTTGGGTCCAACTTCAGTGGTACGTACCATTGAATGGTACGTACTATTAAATGGTTAAGATTCATTTGGGGCCCACTGCAAATTAATCTGAACCATTCAATAGTCGTACCATTGAATGATACGTACCACTCAAGATTTTTCCAAAAGGCTTGAAGCAATTCACTTTTACCTTTTATGGTAAAAACGAGTCAACGCTTCCACCTCATCCTTTCTTCTTACAGCACTCGCAATGACGTATTATTATCCCCACGCTCTTTTTACCACTAATAACAATTTACCGCCCCTAATTTTACCCATATATCCAAAATCTTCCCGATTTTCCCTCACCTTCCCACGCTTTTTCTCCTTTCAAACAAACACACAAAATATCCCTTCACCTTCTTCCTCTTCCTCCTCGCCATCGAAGAAACTCTAGCTCTTTGATTCCACCGTCGTCTGTGAAATCGTGACATCATCAATGGCGCCACCGTTCGGGAAGGGTGGTGACGTGGAGGCGGGACAAAATGGCCAACTTTACCCGAATCAGATGGAGACCCCTCAGCTCCGATGGGCGTTCATTCGGAAGGTTTACATGATCGTCGCCTTTCAGCTGCTTCTCACAGTCGGTGTCGCCGCCGCCGTCGTCTCCATCCCCGCCATTCCCAGCTTCATCAGATCCGTGTCCGGCACCGTCACGTTCGTTTTCATTTTCGTGTCCGCCATTGGAGGTAATTAATTAAATTAATGAACTCTCACGATCGAGAAAGTTAATTTTAATTGGTGTATTGATAATTTTTGTTTTAATTTTGTGATTAAGGTTGCTAATTTTGCTGTTTTAATCGGTGCAGTTGCGATCGCGTTGCACTTTTACCACAGGAAGCATCCGTTGAATTATGTGCTTCTTACTCTGTTTACGATTTTACTTGCGCTTACGGTGGGATTTGCCTGTTCCTTCAGACCAGGTATTAAATTATTTATCTAATTTTTCCTTTAAATGTAAATTTGTAACATATTATATGCTCTTGGATTATCAATGAATTTGGCACTTGATAGATTAAAATTAGATTGATTGTCTCCAACACAACATGCAAACGGCTAATTTCGACTATTCGTCCTTGGAATTTTGTTTGAATGTGTAGGCCGAATTGACGATTTTTGATGACATAACATGTCAAATAATACGATAGGGATCATCCCTAACATTTCTATTTTTGTACATCTCTTTTTCAATCTATGGTTTTCTTAGTGACTACCTTTTTAAAATCATTAATGTAACTATATTTCTTCATTTTTTTTAGTGATATGTTGCGTTGTTAGACTGTCAATTGGCACGTTAGAACAATTTACTAGATGGGTTAAATTGATCGATTCCAATTTCCAACATAACATGCAAAGCTATTTGGCAAGAAAATTTTCCCATAACAATCGTCTTGCCAAACGGTTAATCTAGGATTATCAATCATATGAACTTTTGTTTGAATTGATAACATATCAAACAATTAAGTATCCGGTTTAAATAATCTCTGTTCATTACTAATTTATTTTACGTCGCTTGTTAAAGTTGTGTATTCGACTGCCTGTTTCTGTACGCGGAATCTTTAACATGCTATCAAGTTGCTTCTCTTTGAGTTTTGATTCGTCGTATGGTAATCTGAAGTATGTATAACTTTGGTGCCAACAGGGAAGAGCATTCTTCTAGCTGTGATTCTGACTGCTACGGTTGTCGTCGCCTTAACTCTATACACATTCTGGGCAGTGAAGAGAGGCGCGGACTTCAGCTTCCTCGGGCCATTTTTGTTCGCTGCAACCCTCATGCTTCTGATGTTTGGTCTCATCCAGGTAACCAAAACCCTACTTACACCTTAATGTGTGCATGCATGTCTTGCCTGCTTAATTTCTCCTTCTTTAATTGGGTTGCTTTGCTTCTCGTATTTCATTCGACAAATAATCTTGCTTTACAACTGCTGTATACAATCACTCTCTCGCATAAAACATGTCACGTATCAATACGTGGCAAATTTCGTTAGGAAAAGATTGGAAAATGCTTAGTAGCCCACGTTTTTATGTCTCAACTCATGTGTCACTTGATCTGCACACATCGTTTGTGCATCGAAAAACCGACATTGCTATCTGCAACCATTCACGACAGTTGTAATTAAGAATTTGTTCTCAGCCTAATCATGATCTTAACTGCATTTTTTGGAATGAACATACAGAAAGAGATTGGGAAAAAAATGCTTAGTAGCTCAACTTGTGTTTCCCAAACCTATGTACCACTTGAATATTGCACGCTACGTTATTGCATTGGAAAACCGGCCATGCTACCAGCATTCATATACGACGGTTGTTATTAAGATTTCTGGTTATCCAAACCCTTGATTATGATCCTAACTTTGCGGTCTATTTTGGAATGAACATACAGATATTCCTTCCTCTGGGGCCGTTTTCGAGGATGGTGTATTCTGCAATCGGAGCTCTCCTATGCTGTGCTTATATTGTGTACGACACAGACAATCTGATCAAGCGGCTGAGCTACGATGAATACATATTCGGTGCACTCTCCATATATCTTGATGTCGTCCAACTCTTCCTGTTTCTGCTCTCTTTAATCAGCGGTGGTAGGTAAATATTGACAACTAGCAACTAGCAACTAGAGAGCGTAATCAGAGCAGAGAGGCCTCGTTTACTCATCTCATCGTACGAAGATGAAGTTTTTCTATGACGGTTTCACGTATTCACCCATTTTTGCTACATTAGCTTCATCTACAACAGGATTAACTTCGTTAAATGTACATGTTTCCCAACTATTCACACGGAAGGATATTTACACTTTTGTTTTTGGAGCCGCACCTCTTCCACCATTGAGAACAATGGCGGTACAAGGATGGCAAAGTAGGATGGGGTGAAGGGCTAGACAAATTGGGCCGGGTTAGAGTGCATCCAACCCTCCAATTTTTTCCGCCCCTGATTGGAATGAAGAGAAATATCACTAAAACTAGAACAGTTGATTAAGAGCTACTAATAATTTGTTGTACTTGTTTGGTGGCCCTAATTGGATATGATAAGTCGTGTTTATTATTGTGTGGTGGGATTAAATGTGTATGACTTTTATGGAACAATTTTAATATCTGGAGAGGAACACATCTGAAGTTGGAAATGGACGTTAGAGATATCCAAATCACAAATGCATAATTTATATTTGCATCATCCCTTTCACACATCTCTTTCCCTTTAACAATCATCAGAGTCCCTTCACTTTCAAATTGTCAATGGATTAAATAAATATTATGAGAGCTCTCTCTCATTCATTTCTTTGTAGGCCGCCATTTGCCCTGTTCACAACGTTTGTTTTCTCTTTTGTCACATTCAATCCAGTTCAATTTAAGTACCATAAAAAAAATTTTAAATTAAATTATTGTTTTTGTTACTGTTTTTTTTTCTTTTTTGAAGCTCCTTTGTTTTTGTTTTATTATTTTTTTTTTATAAAAAAAGGACCAGCCGGTGGCCAAGTCATGGTAGCCCACCATTCCGGGGTCAGGAAGACTCACCAAGGCATTTCAGCCTCCCTTGGCCACCATCGCGTGATTCACTAGTGCCAAAAATCAAACCTAGGACAAGTCGTGTGGAATATGAGTCTGGAATTCGCCACAACCACTGGACCACTTTGTGGTGGTTTCTTCAGCTACTTTGTTGGTATCATAGAAAATCACATGTTCTTGCTTATTAAATTTAGGATAATGCTAGGGAGACTAAATATTTTAAATCAAATTTGTAAAACCAAATCATATGACAATAAAGTAAAGACTTCATGATTTAATGGCTTTAAAAAAAATATAAATCATCAACTGCCACATCATTTGGTTTACAAATTTAGTTTAAAAAATTTGGTCTCTCTAACATTACCCTTAATTTTATTGCCTGAATTCCATCATAAAACTCTCTCAAATGATTTCGACATTGAAACCTATTCAGACGTGCTTTTTATAAAAAAAATTGTTTTCTTTTTAAAGACTCAACTCTAAACTACTAAAGAGAAATTCAAACTTAAATGTAAGGGACCAGCACTTCACCTATGCCAACTGACCCAGTCCATATATATGATCGTCCTAAGTTGTTTACTTCCTACCCAAATTTGTAGAGTGCTTTTTTCTTAACCACAATTGAGTGGTACTGTTCGGTACAAAAAAAATCTTAAAATTTAAACTTGTCCCTAGTACTTAAATACTGCAAATGCTCACACCGACTTAAGGGTGGCGAACGCAAATGCATTTCAAACTTGCAAGCAGGCAATTATCTTTTAGCACTAATTTATTAGGAACATCCTCTGACAATACAGCCTCTTATTCTCCTTGTAGCTAATTAAATATTTTTGTTAATCCCTCCTCCCAGGCTCCCACCATTCACTTGCTCCAAACAAAATTTCTTTATCGAGTGGAAGATTACAAGACCAAAGACAATCATGGATTTGCACAACCTAGGAAAATAAAACCTTAAACTAAATCCAGAAAACCCCAACAAAGGTCAACAAAAGCAACAAAACTCATATAAATAAACAAATTAACAAATAAGGACAATGCTTCTTCTGTCCTTCTATCTATCTTGTTCTTTACTCAAAACTGAGATTCTTTTCCACTCTCTTTTGACTGCCTCCGTCCAAGATCCTCCTTTTCTTTCCTTAACAACAGGTCACTAGAAAATCACATGGTCTTGTTCCAATCTCTTTCTTTTCCATTAAAATTTTAAGAAAAAGATCCAAAATACATATAATATATATATATATATATATAAATATTCCACAATACTAAAACACCAATTGGGATAACCTTTACCTTTAATTAACCTTTTTACAATAGACTAAACTCACAGTAAATAGTACCACATCCAAAAGTTACCAAAATATCCTATTCCCAACTTCCAATCTCCCAACTTTTACCCTCACATCACAACAGATAAGTAAAAACCCCTAAATCTAGATCCTATGTCTATTGTGCCTCTCTGCAGCAATGCTGAGGAGCCTCGACACGCCCAGCGTCCAGATGTCGTACTCCCTCTGGTTCCGGCACTCAAACTCCACAACTCCGCGCATAACGGTCTTGAGCCCAAAGTAACGCCGGTGCTCGCCCCCCTCGAGCAGGTGGCGCCCGGGCCATGCCGGCATGTCCTTGATCACTTCCAGCACCACATCTGTAAAATTCAAAAGCAGAAAGGAAAAAAAAATTAAAGACAAGCACTTTTGATCCTTTGCCACTGAGGTGCTTATAGCTTTTGCAAATCCCCAGATGGAACGAACAAAGACACCCCACCACCTCCATTGTTCACAAATAATTAGCGAAAGACAAAAGCAGTCGCTCACTCTTTTTCTTTTTTGTGATGGTCCCAGCAACATGCCTGCTCTTCATCTTCAGCATAACCTGCACAAAAAGAAGCTCCGGAAAATTAAAGAGAGAAACAAAAAGAGAAAAGAGAGGGCCGATCCAATTCTTTCATCATTCTACTCTACTTTTCTGCTTAACCTTTTTTCCCATCAAGTTTACATTCATGACCAAAAGTTCTATTGATGCCCTAATTATTGGCCCTACTGAAAAAGAAAAAGGAAGTTCATCGGAAGACGCTGCGCGATGAGCTTTTTTACCTGACCCGTTCGATGGATGTAAACAGAGACGATTTTCCAATGTAGATCACCTGGCATTCAGCACAACAATGATAAAAGAGATTCAGAATTAGATTTGACAACAAGAAATCATCAAACAAAGCACCAAGTAAATTTAAATTTCGCTCGCTAGCTTGGCTATTCAGTAATTTAAGCACAATTCAAAAGTGAAAGTAATGTCGAAATAGATTTTTCCTGCTAAGACATTATCATTCTAGAGTTCATACACATTCACTCGAGATCAAAGAAAATTTTCCGTCTTCCAAGTTCCGCGCATGTAAACATTGTTAAAAGTTACAACTCAATTTCGGTCATGATGATAAAATGATTGCAACCATTTTAAAAGCAATTAATAGTAACGAATGAAACGAACTGAAATTCACCTTTGCGGGTGCGCTTGAGGAGCTCACAACCCTTGGCAAGTAATTCTCTACTGCAGATGCCGAGAAAATTCTCTTCAGGAACAAGTTCTCCACTGAAACTACTGTTGGAATTACCATTGCTACCATTACCAGCTACTCCTGAGCCTTTCTCAACAGGAATAACTGCTGCTATATTCCACACTTCCTTCAACGCCCTCGCCTTCAATGTCGCTGCACCGCGTAAGGCTGCAAGCCCACACCACAAACATCAAGGGCATTAGAGTCCACAAGTTAAAAATGAACGTACTTTAATTGCTATTATAACACTAACAGAACGAAATTTAGGCTCTGCTGTACCTGTTGCTGCTGCAGCAGTTAAGGTCATGATATCGCCTGCAGACCGGACATTCACGGCAGAGCTGACAACCGTAGCAAGGTGCTCCCGCTCGGCTCCCATAGCTTCAGCCGCCTCCACACACTGGGCAGCAACCAATGTGGCAGCAGAGGCTACAGCCATGTCAGTCTTCGCCATATGCTCATCTTTCCTCGACCCAGATGAGGCGGCAGTGGCGGCAGCAATGGCAGCGATGGCAGAAGCCACCCCGGCAACAGAAACAGCAGCATGGAGCTGAGCATTCAGAGCTCTAGCCTCCTCTTTCTTCTTCTCCCTCCTATCCTTAAGCCACCTGCCCACCGTCTTACCACCCCCAGACACGGGGGGGCCGCTAGGAGTGGCGGCTCTGTATTGGGTGTTGTGGTGGTTGTTAGAGCGGCCATACTGCATCAAATCAAAAGCCAATGTCAATTGTGTTTTTTACGGGAAAAAAAGTAATTGTGTATGAATCACTGAAATATAAAACCACCCAACAAAAGAACTGATGGGTGCGGTGAGTAAATGGTAAAAACTAATCGCACACCCACTTCCTCTGTAAGTGGTGGCACTGTCGGCTCATAAATTTTACCGAGAGACTTTTGGGGTCACACCCACCGTGTGTTTGGTAACAACCAATTCACTCCTGGGGGGACCAAAATCAAAAATCATTGTAACCGTGGTTAGTTCTGTAAATAGAAAGAAATCCGAGACTGTCTGCAAATGTCGAAATTACCACCAATCAAATTAATTTTAGTGAAGAACACAGAAAATATGCAGATTTACGAGGTGGGTTTTCTGGATTAGACGAATCTGAAAGCCAAGCTATTAACTTTTTACATTGGAAAGAGCGAGAGAACAAGGATTTGGAAATCTACCGGGTCGGATAATTAAAGGGGGCCTTGGATAGTGGGAAAGCTGGGGACTGTTCGACCGGGTCAGAGTGAGTCAGACTCAGTAGTACTCGTGCTCTGTACCCCAGACAGACTTTTAGTACACAACCCATGTGGTTGGAGTCATATTCCGGCAACCACTTACGGTGGTCGCCGACCAAGCAAAGATTACGAAAAACAATTTTAAAAAACAGAGTTTACAAATTACAGACCTTAACATCGTCGATTTCGGAGGGAGACACAGGTGGGCTGTCGGTTAAGGAACCGTTGAGAGGGCCACTGCTGTGCGAGAGCCTGCCGGATGTTCGTGGAGATACCTCTTGCTGCAAAAAATAAATAAAATAAGCAAGTAACTAAAAAATGATTTGTGGTAGTCTCTATTTACAAGATGAAGAACTAAGTAGAAGACCCAGAAATGGAAACTTGAAACTTCAAAGAAAATGGTCAAATTTTGAGACCAAAACAAGAAAATGGCATATAAGATATAACCGACCGAACCCAAATACAAACACAAACACAAAAACAATGGAAAGAGCCAAACAAAAACAGAAACATGAGAGAGCTAAAAAACAAGACCATAAACAAAACAAAAACAAAAACAAAACAAGAAACTAAAGACTAAAAATCCCAATCAATTTTCTAGAAAATCAAACAAGGTCAACCCAAAAATTTGCAAAATCCCACAATTTGTCTGCACATTGCCAAAGCTAAAATCTCTGCTAAGCTTACCGACTGTGACATGATACGCTCCATGACGAGCTGAGAGGTCTCCGAAGAAGCAAAGGAAAATGGGTTGCCGGAAAAAGTGGCGCTCTCGTCTAGCTCTCCGGCCAGGTCCTCAGGTATGGGCCCGCCACCGCCGCCATTGACGGCTGCGCTGAGGTTGAGGTTTGTGAGTTGGGTCTGGCCAGGGGGTGGGGCCAAGGCTTTGGAGACTTCTAGAGCCGAGACGCTCCATGAGCGGGACAGGAACTCCATGGGCTCGCGGGGAGTCTCCGGTGGCCGGAACACGGCGGCCTGAACCGGGTCCATGTGAGTGGGGGTGTTAAGCGTGATGGGTAGTAGTAAATGAACCGGTTCGGAGGAAAGGGAGGGGAATGTTAAGAGTGAGAGAGCTTCTTGAGTAAATGGGAAGGTCGCCAGCTTTATAGAGAGAGAAACGCACAAAGCAAGCGGCCGTATAGAGGATTGGATTGTAGTACTATAAAAATTAAATAATGGACGAGAGAACTTTTGTTAGCAAAAACTTAATTAAAAAATGAGTATTTTTAATGTGAAAAAAAACTAGATTTGGAAGAATTACGAGTGAGGATCCAAATAATATTCTAACAAGAAATAAATTGTGACTTGTATGTAACTTGTAAGTCTCACAAATGTACACAACATCCAAAATTTATCTAAACTTTTGTGGTAAGAGTTTTAGTAACACGAAACTTGTATGGGTTACGAGCAATGTCACAATCTTTGACTTTTTATAAAATATAGATGGCAATGGTGGTCGAGTTTGTCATTCTCATCCAATTCTCGAACAAAACGGAGTTTAGTAAGTGAGGTGTCGATTTTTTTTTTGTTAAAATTAGTTTTTTTAGTATTATGTTAAAAAATCGTAAACACATAAAGGGACAAATAAATTATATCAATGCACAATCTCTCGCGGTCCGTAAGTGTTAGAAGAATAGTGAAATAATGAATTACGGAATAAAAATCAATCGAGTTTCTCTAATATAAGTTAAAAATAAGAAAATATGTATATACATAAATACACCATATGCAGTGTCTGGGACAAGTATACTACGCTTTCACGAGGGCATTATATGTGTAGTCGGCACAGTATTGAGGTTTGGATTAGCCTAACATTTATCAATAGCAAAATACATTTTGTTTAAATTTCAACTGATCCAAAAACATTATAAGGGAAGGTCAATCTGACACACCCCGACTCGGATATCCACGTGTCAATATCGAATCGAGATATGTTGGCCGACATCCCAGAAGGGATGACGAAAGCCAAAGTGTAAGTGTTGTGTAAAAGTGCAAATAAATTAAAACTAAAGTCTATCTTGAAACTTATTTCAAAATAGTGTGTGAAGTGCAGGGCCCATAATACAATAATCAGTCTCAAAGCATAGCTAAGCAAAGGATAGACAAAATACAACTATTAGGAACATACTTCCGTACAATAGCTATAGAAGGTGTCAGAACCACCAGTGATAACTTCACTTGCCATCGGATTAGCCCTCTAAAACCTGGAGGGGCGCAAAACAGAAAATGTGAGTGGGCAAAAATAAACATTTAGAAAAAACTTTGTTTTTCTGAACATAGTAACCCCTCTTTGAAAATTCCTGTATAGTTTTCCAAAATCATACTACGTATAGTATGACAATTTCCAAAGATATGGATAAATACCTTTAACACAAATAATATATAATATTTAATGTCAAAACGTTAGTAAGGCACCGCTGCGTAATCCCAACTTCTCAACAATTATATTGTATACTCATAAACAAAACTGTAAAAAGGCATCCATGCCAAAAGTATGAGTAAATATCAGTATCTCAACATAACGTATGCTCAACAACATATATAATATGCTCATCGACATATGCAGACACACAAGCCCATGTAGAAAGTAGCTATATGGAACAGGTTGGGTGTAATAAATATATATGCTCAGTACTACGATCACGTGAAGCTGACACTAAGCGTATCACATACGAGTCATAGCTGCCTAATGGATCCAAAGTGAGCATACGGTGCGGTGTGAACATACACGTGAAGGCTGGTCCTGACCCGGACGAGTACTAGACACCGGTGAATGCATGTAGGATGAGCAGATAAAAATATACATAAACATGCCATTGCAGTTTCACAAATCTCAACATAATAATATTTCTTTATACTTAAATCATAAGTAAAATCATGGCATGATGAAGAAAATCAAATATAAAAACATAGTGGGAAAACATATAAATAATATCCTTTAATCAAAACAAAGCCTACTCACAAATACGTAGTTGGGTCGCAGTCGCCTTGCCTTGTCTGACCCCTGTACTCCTCGTGGTAAGTCCCACCTATATGAGATATCATTATTGAAATGATTAAACTCATAAAGGTTATTAATTAAATTAATAATTAACACCGATTCTTGTTTCGCTCAAATTGGAGGCCGAAACACTCCGAAAAATACCATACGTACTGCTCAGAGGTAGTACACGTCATCATGAGTCGCCTCGAAGTGACGGAAGTCGAAAAAGTGGCCCCACATGCCCTCATGTGCGGCTCGCGCTCTGGCCTGCCTCAGCTCACGCGCGATCAACCCGAGCCTGTCAAACTGATGGCGTCAACTGATGCCGTTAAATCTAACGGAATATTCCTAACAGCGTTAAAAGGAATATTCTAAGAATATTCTCTGGTCTTAACCGGTTGCTGATGTCAGCGATGACATCACAGGGCGGTCCGACCGGTCCCCGCTGCAACTTTTTCCAGCGACTGGCACGGCCACCGGCCGCCGACCAAAACTCGCCGAAAACTGGGAAAATTTTCTAAACTTCCTAACTTCTTCATTTCTCAACCATTTTACATGATCCACATATCAAAATGAAGCTAGAGAGAAGGAGACACACGATACTCAACCAAATAACACGAATTTAGTATGAAAATTCATCTACTCAATGAAAGGAAGCTAATGGTGGTGGTTAGGAACCTCACCTTGGTCGGGATTTTCGAGAAACTCGCCGGAAAGGTCTAGTTCTTCTGTGTCCAATTCCCGTCAAATCGTGGGGAGTTTGGGCAATCGGCTTGCACCGTTGTACTCAGTGAGCTACAATGAACAAAATGGTGGTATTGGTTTGGCTCATTTCGAAGGAAATGGCATGGTCACTGTGCACTTTTCACGGGAGAAGGGAAAATATGGTAGAAAAGAAAAGTGAAGGGAAAAAATTTGGGGAGGAAAGGAAAAGGAAGGGATTTTTCCCAATTAAGCCGTGTAACTGGATCCCGCCTAGTACACGTACCACTATGTTTCCATAACAGGAAATAAATATTTAAACGTACGTAACGTCTTTGTTACACGTCGGATTTTCGTCCCGTTCGCGCTCGCGCGCTCGTAGTGACAAATACCACGAGAATACGGTAAGTGAGAAATCAAAATTGAAAAATAATTCAAACGTCTACGTAGGACTTCCACCTAACCCAACCAAGGGTAATTTCGTCAATTTACAACTTTGAAAAAATAAAATACAATTTAAGTAGGGACGGATCATCACACAATCACACTTTTTTTGTTTTTTAGCTAACTACATTTTACATCTTTAAAGTGCAAAGTGGTTTTCAAAATGAGTTATGAGATTTCAATTTACTCACGTAGCACTCTGAGGTTTTAAAATAATATCAATTAATACATTTTGTCAGTTTAAACGTCTAATATTCCATGATAAGTGTTTTTTATAACATGTTAGCCCATAAAATTCAACACTCGTCGAGTCATCAAAACTACGTGATTTTCAGAAAGGGGTATAAAATAGTAATTTATTATGTATACATATTTTCAAAATGAATCGCGTAGTTTTAATATATCTCTCTAATATTAAAACTACATGATTCATTTTGAAACTCACTCTAAATTTAAAGGGCGTGAAATGTAATTAATCTTTTTTCTTTATAAGGGCACATCACTATTTTATACCCCTTTTATTTTTTGTTTTTGTATATATATTTTTTCAGATACCCCCTTTGTTTGCTCTTTATTCCTTCATGTTCTCGTATGCAGATATCCACTTTACATGACATATAAATGAGACAGAAAGTGACACATCACCGTTATTTAATATCGGGATTACATATTAGCATGAGTATAAATCATGCCTAAATGAAATAGCGCATCAGAGCATTTTTAAAAGACTTTGCTCCAAAACACTAGCGATACATAAGTTAAAAAATAGCTTTGTGAATAGTTACTAACTAAAATTAACCAAGATGAATGGAAACTTAACAACATTTTAACGATTGTCTATTTGTTTGTGCTCCACCTTGATGTCACTTACAATCAAATAGACAATCGAAGGTTATGAAAGAAAGAAATAATTAACATGATTGACATTATGAGTGGAAATTTTATTTTGAATAGTGATCCGCTTCCCCATTAAACAAACCTTTTAGGTTTGAGGAACAATGGGCATCCCTCTGTGGAAAACTAACAGTAGAGTGACACGAAGGACGTCTTCACCGTCTCGTTTTGTAACTTCAGTTCTTTCATCTATCCACGAGGTTGTAAAAAGAGATGAATTTTGAAAATAGCAAGTTCACAACTAATTTATTATCTCACAACTTTAGTATAAATATATCGTTGTATTAAAAAAATAAAAAAAATTTGAGATATACCAAATGGGAGAGTACTAGCTATGACATGCTAGCCTAAGTAAAGTAATTCCCGTCTGAATTTTCAGTTAAACAAGCTAAATAATTTCTTATTACTATTTCAAATTGCACAATTACTACAAGAAAAGTGAAAATTATATAATTATAACATATGATCATTTAGTCTAGTAACATTCAGTCTTTATTTGATTAAAAGAGGTTTAAAGTTCGACTCACACGAATGCAATGACTATACGTATTTGTAGTTAATTAGTTTGATACTAAGTTGTGACACATTGTCGTTTGTTGTGAGTGGATTAACAGTCTACTCTAAAATAATATTTGCAAAAGGAATTGTTATCAGCACTCTAAAGTTATAGTGCATACCTTTGTAGTGAAAGAAATAAAATAATGAAGGAATACAAGATGATTATTTTAGAATACAATTCGTTTTGTAATATATGGTATAGTGTGTTTTGTGTCAACGGTATGCTACAAAATAATATTTATAAAAATTGAATTGTTATTGGTATGCCGAACGTTATTATATATTTTTTTTTGTAGTGAAAAGATTACCAAGAAAAGGAAAGAGTGCAGTATGATTATTTTGAAACAATAAGTAATAATTATTTGTTTTAAATATTTTGTTGTCCTGGTGATTAGGTCATTTTCTTCAATTTACACTATTTCTGGTTCAAACTCTTCCTCCTCTCTAGTGTAATCTAGATTAAGAATATAGTATGTATTAAAAAACAAAAAGTTGATTTAAAAACATGTATGATGAGACATTAGAACAAAGAGGGGCTGGCATTTGGAGCCCTAGAGGGACCCCAAGATAGAGCCAGTGAACTGTATCCATCTGGAGAAATAAATGAAATGGGGGCCATAAACATGCAATTGCAAAGGAGATGGAGAGGTGATGAGGAAGGAACCTGGGATACGGGGAAGGCTAAGCTATGACCCATTGAATTGGTGAAGGTGATCGATGATTGGCAGTCGCACCTTCCATATGCATGCGAGGACTATGAACTCATTGGATTTGAGATTTTCTATGAAATTTGGGAGTATTACATATTTTAGACTTTTAACTGTTAGATATATAATTAAAAATACAAAAATTAAAATTTAGTAGTTAAAAGACTCAGAATATAGGATAGAGTTTAGAATTATGGGAGCATCATAAATTCTTTGAATTGGAGTCGACCAAATTTGTCTCCATTGAATTGTTTATTTTTTTTGGTATATTCTATCAGATCAGTTCAAGTTTCAGATTTCAGTTTTGTACTGTTATTCAACCATTTTACAGTACAAGGGTAAAAATCACTCTCAACAACTTGATCAGAAATGCACTTTTCAATTCCTATTCAACATTTTTTGACCAAAAAATAAAAATAAAATCCTATTCAATATTCAGTCCCACTTGGTTCCAATGGTACCAATCCATGCATATTTGTATGGGTTCAAATCAAATGACTGTGTTGAGCATTATAAAACCTTGAAATGTGTAGGTATTCAATTATACACTTCCACACAACAAGCGATTTGTTCATGATCATTTGGTTTAGTATGTAGTATTTATTTTCTACGTCAGTGAATGAGATCTTAAGTTTAAACTTTATGGACAAGAGTTATGAAAAACGATTCCTCGTCAATGAAAAAAATTGCACAGCAGCTTATGCACAAAAATTGTGTAAATTTATTTATGCATACTGTCACAATCCATGATTCAATTCAATCAGCTTATGCCAGTAGTAAAACAAACATTAAATTAATTGTAGAGCTAGAATTATTGAACTGACCCAAGCCAAAATTGCATTATGGAGTCAAACAACTGATGAGATTGATACATGCATATACGGTATCTGATCTGAGGGATTTTGTTTGCTCCAGCCTTCAACGGCAAAGAATGAAATCTTCCAGTAGATTTTGGGTCCCAGTTTCTGATCAGTTCCCTCCCTGTTCTTAACTATCGCTTGCTGCATGAACAAAAGGTATTTCAATTTTCCAGTCGTACGTGCTAAAAAGTAGGACCTCTTTGAACGTTCTTTGGTATTTGGCTTTCTGTTTGTTTCATTCTTCCACCAATTTTCTTTAATTTTCCCTATACTGAACAGAAGAACAAAAGGATTTTTAGTGAGCTTGTTTGATTCCATTAGTTTACTCTAACGTCAACGAAACATTTTGATCTTAGCTAAAGGGTCGAGAAAGGTATAACAACGAAAGTATGAAACACTTTAGGTTATCTATCCATTCTTCATATGTATACTTCATGTTACGTCTCATCAGTTGCATTATATTTCATTCTGTCTGATAGTTTTTCTATGTTTGTAAAGATATTAATGGTGTTTTACCGTAGATTTGGAGTAGGGAGGCAACTTAAACTTTGATAAAGTTATCGTAACAAGTCCTACTGTGAAAAAAAAATGTTAGAGACGTATCATAACTAACATATTTAAGTGATTACAAAGTAAAACAAGAATAGTCTCCCACGCGCGTGTGAATAATATTCGTTGAGAAATCAATATTAATATTACAAATTGACAATGTCTGAAGTGGATTGTCACCAATACGTCAGTAAAAGTCACACTCATTGGTGGATTGATTTACTAAACACTTGTTTGAGTACATAACTTTTTGTTTGATGGCAAATACCTAAGTTCCGTTCGAAATAAACTCAATCCATGTCTTCATACATTCGTGTGGAATTAATCATATGATCAATATGATTTTTGTACTCATGAGTTGACCTAAACCCATGAATTCTCCATCTTTCTTTGCTCAGTAGATTAGACGTTTCCTCCTCCTCCCTTTTGGTGAACGGTGTTCAATAGCATGATTTTCTATAGTCTATAGTAACATACCTTAATATATGTCAGTCACGTAAATATATCCACATCAGACTTGCATGCATTGCATACATACATGATCCATCCACCTCACGTGGGACCATCCACCCCTCACAGGTGATGCCACGTGGGATCAGAAAAATGGTTTGAAAAATAGTCCTATTCATCCCCCCAACCAACAAAGCCCTCAGGCCTTGGTTCACTTAAGAGAGACAAATATGTAAGAGATCATCAGTCTCTGACAAAACGGAAGAGATTTTGATTTTATTAGTACAATTTTTCTTGGCAGTTTCTCTCTGGGATTTTGTTGCTCCTTGTGCTAAAACGGGGCGTGTTGGCGTGCCTGGCTAACGTCATCATCTCCCTCTTTTGATTTCATCTTCTTTCTCTCGCAGACCAAAAGCTTAAAAATATAAAGGAAAAAACAGCAGGGTTTGCAGACCCCTTTTCTCTTTTATATTTTGCTATCTTCTCGGTGAATGAAACATACATACACTAAACAGATGCTCTCTCTATATATTTTTTTAATAAAGGACTTAATATCAAATAATTCATTGTTACATAGCATTTTGATTCAATAATGCATTGTTACGTTTAAATATTTATTCATTTGTCAATAAAAATATACTATATAGATGTTTTATTTTATGGAGGATTTTATATTGAACATGTGCACTGTTACATGATATTTTGATATAAAAATACATTTTTATGTGTAATTGTTCTTTATATGACAGTGCATTATTGAACGAGATGTCCTGGTTGCGATGCACTTGTTTTTTATAAGTTACTCTTCATTTTATGTTGGTTTTGCCCTTTTTATTTTCCAATATTACCCCCTCCGTGTGTTTGTGAACTTTATTTTTGAGTCACACTTTGTGTGAGTAGACTAGGCTACAATGCTCGCAAGTATTGAATGCTTACACCGATCTCACCATTAAAATGAGGGAGGAGAGAGGAGAGAGGGAGGAAAGGAGGGTGAGATCAGTGTGAGCATTCAATGCTTGCGAGCACTGTAGCCAGTCCCCACTTTGTGATCTTCTCCCTGTAGTGCTATCTTGCACTGTAATGTGGAAACTGTGGAAAAGGGTTTTACTATATGGTCAAATATATGGGCTGTGTTTTGAAATGCTCAGATTGTTCCTGTTTTGTTTATATGAATGCCAACACTTTACTAATGATAAAGACAGAGTGTTCAGATTCAAACAAGTTTATGGAAGTTTGTGCATAATCATCATGTGCGCAATATGAGGTTAGTATCTTTTAGAAATCCCGAGAGCAATAGTACCTAAAGAAAATTTGTCTCTAGATAAATGAACATACGAATTTTCGTGATACTTTTAACTCTAATATGTTACAGTGTTAGTCAATTAAATATAGTTATACAATCGTATATTCGATTGGCCAAGTTTGCAGTATATTTGAATATATTCTGTGATGTTCTTTATGAAGAATGTAATGTCATATAGTTATACAATCATTGTATTCCGATTGGCCAAGTTTGCAGTATATATTTGAATATATTCTGTGATGTTCTTTATGAAGAATGTAATGTCATTTGAGATTCAATAAAATCACTATCGTTTCATTCAAAAAAGAAAAATAAATACACAAGGAGAAAATAAAAATATAAAAATTGCTATTCATAATCTATCTAATTAATTGTTAAGATTGACAAACGGTTGAATAAGAGAAGATTTTCCTTTACAATACCAAAGTTCAAAAGTGAGAGTTAACACCAGTTAAAGCTTGGGTTTTTTTCCCACTGCTTTGGTATATACATAAAGTTTTCTTTGCAAGAAACTAAAAATAATAGTCTGGAAATATATGTGTGTATATATATATATATATATATGAGTGATCAGTAATATGTTTGGTGATAGGCAGCTGGTAGCAATACAAGTTGGTGGTGGGTGCATTTGGTAATGGAAACCCTAGTAGTTTAACATGGTAATAATTAGCTACCAGTTTTTGGTTCTTTATAATAACACTTTGATGAGATGGTTTAGAGAGAACGCTTATATTTTAATGACTTCCATAATTAAGATTACAATACAGAAACATAGAACACCACCAAGCTTGGGAACTTCAACTTCCATTCTATTTCGTGAGAGCGAGTGGCAGTGGCTTTGTGCACACGTGGTCGACAACCAAAACCCTAATTGTATATTCCTCGATTAATTAAGTCATAATAGAGAAAATTAGGCTTGCCACGGTGATCAAACTTTACTAAACACATCTGCTCTAAAATTTGATTATTGTGTATTAACTTGGGAACTTGCATATATATAATAATAATAATAATAATAATAATAATATAAGAGTCTTTAGATTAAATGATATGGATGGTTGAGATGCATTTAAATGTTTATATGAGTATATATGTATGGGAAAATCTAGCGTTTCGCTGGTTCTATATAATTTATCTTATGGATATATATCTTCCTCATCGCATCACTAACACATGCATAATGAGAAAAGTAAACACATAATTATATATAACTGGTGACACTTAAGAGTTTCTTGTAAATATACAACATATGTATTGAATTCCCTTGGTTAATATACAATGCATGCATGAGGTTGGACATTTCCCCCGTTTTGTGTGTTGTTTTTCTTGTTATGTAATCAATAAGAAAAATCTAGCACATTGATAGTAGATTCTGCAACTTAACTCCAATAGTAAATGTGGACAACAATATGACTCTTTCCATATTTGTTGAATAACCAAAAACATTGATGGGAAACAAACCTCCTTTCTTCCTTATAAATAAACTATCCATGAAATCTCTGGGTTTTATTTTATCCATCTCACTATATGCTCGGCTAGTAGTAATAATAAATGTTCGCCAATGATCGATACAACTACAATATTGTACCACGTCTGCACTTAATTATCTGAGATTTATAGTCAAAGAAAACAACAAAAATTGATACTTGAAAGAGTTGGGTAGGCTTGCCTAAACCATACATTTGGCTGGCTCAAATATATATATATATATATATATATATATATATATATAACATAACAGTCCGTTCTCTTACACCTACAGGATGTGCATGAGAATGAGACTCATATAGATAATGAGAGTTTTTTGTGTTGCTTTCAATTGAACCTTTCTAATTCAAGTCATTAAGGAATGACGGAATCCTTGATTGGTATTTAGGAGCCATGTCTTGCAGAAAATAGCCACACAGATTTTGCTCTACACAGACTCTCTTAATTAATTAATTAGAAACATAATTAGTTATTTAGTTAAAGAGATTAAAAGGGGTGAGGTGGATTGTTGGGGACAGAAGGGATCTCATTTTCATCATTAAAGTTCATAAATTGTACTACGTGTTCATCTGATGACCCTATATATATGGATGAACCTAGCTAGCTAGCTAGCTGGGTCTATTTCATTAGTACAATATCACAGTAGCCTCAGATTACTCCCCTTTCATGCACTTCCAATGCAAACTTGAACTTGCTCGAACAAAAATTATTGAGTGCTCCGGAATATCACTATATTTTGAGTTATTTTAAATTTTTTAACCGTTTAATATTAATTTTTATATTTTAAAATAAAAGTTAACGGTTAAAATATTCAGAATGCAGAATACTCTAGAGTATACTAGAAAGTCCCGTTAGCACTGTTGAATAACACTTTTTAAGATAGAACGTAGCATTAGTAGCTATTTTATATGAGATTAGTGCTAGAATTAGTCCCGCACTTGTGTATTAGTGATGTTGATTATGAAATGCATGAGTTCTTCATAATCATATGGTGTCATCACTTATAGTATACTTTTTAGCAATATAATCTATTAATTTTTATCAGAATATGTACATTTTATTCACAATGTGTATACACGTCTTGTAAGAAAACATTTCCAGTTATGTGTTGTCTTAGTTTCTTAATCAGCTGTAAAGTTCTTTGGTTTTGTTCTAATTTTTGTTGGGTAAAAAAAGTATTCAAATGAAAGGTTGTTCTACGTTACGTCCCACCTCATAAATAGCCTCACTAACTCTTTGTTCTTCATTGATGATGATTGTTGAAATGCAATCTTTATCCTTCGAAAAAAATTTGCAAACGTTATGGCGGGCCAAATTGCTAGAATTTTAGTCCTTGCATACATCTATACAATCTTAAGACATGCTGAAAGATTCAACATTATGGCATGATGTGATGATGGGATGGGACATGGATAACTCAAGGAAGCAGATGATTTTGTGGAAACATTAAAACCCACCACCAACTTACGAAGAGGCCTCTTTGTGTGGATGACAAGGAATCCTATAAGATAGTGAAACCCACAACATCTATTTCATTGATCCACACACGAGCATCCCTAAACACTTTCAACTTCAAATTCATTGGAATCTTTGATTATATCACCACCAAGCACCTTCTCATACTAATACTAGTCAACAAACTTTCTTATTAATCATAATATGATTTGAGAGGGTATAATTGCGAGGATGTGAAGTTAAAATAGTTCTAAGTCAGAAAGTTAAAAAACTTTGCAAAGTGTTTACGGGGAGTTGAGGTAAGTTTTCAATAGTTTAGACTATTGGGTGATTCGACTTAATATCCATTAGATTGACAAGTAAACAAAAATAGTATTTCTTCAACTTATTCATGACCGTTCATTTTTAGTACTACTTAGTAGTCCGGACTATTGAAAAAAAAATTGGAGGAATTGAATTACTCTTTCTAGCTAATTAGTTTTAGAATGTAATTTTCACCATAGTATCAAAGCAGATCAACATGCACGTGAAGTCCAACAATGACACATGTTTAACATTAGTCAATATTTGTTGTCACGTATTTGACCTGAGTATTGTGAGAAAACTCGTGAGGATATGAAGTTAAAAGTAAATTATCCCGCATTGAAATATGATTATCAAGAGGTTGACATGTGAATTACTAAGTTGTCATATCATTTATATATTGAATCTGCTTAGCAGAAAATTGGTAATATGCTATTCTGTAATCATGGCAATCTTGGCCCAAAAACGAATGGAATTGTGATTAAATAAGAGGTCAACCTCCACTTCCACACCACAAAACAAATATTTTATTTTCTTGATATTTATTGAATATTCACATGAAACTTCTTCCATAGCTAGGCCATATGGAATTGGTTTGGAGAATCTAGCTATTTTCTTTTTGGTTTAAAAAGAGAGTCTAATGATAGTTTGAGAATCAAAAGCAGAAAATTGAGCGTTCTAATCTAACAGTTCGATTTTATTAAGTTTTAGTGAAGTTTAGGGATTATGGATATGATATTTAAAAGACAAGAATGTACCATATATGGTGTCTCTTTGCTAGTTATTCCATTTTCTTTTTTTCCTCAAGGTAGAACTTAGTTGGCTAGTGGGAGCCTCACGCCGCCGCCCCTTCCCCCCGCCCCCCAAAACAAAAAAAACCAATTCAATTTGCTAATGATGAAGTTTGGGGGGATCAAGCTATGCACTTCCTAGGTTCTGAATGATTATCTTCCTCTAATAGAGCAATATTAACCTAATTTTGCAATCATGGTATTTGCCACATGGGTAACACTTGGTTTGGTTTGGTTTGATGACATGTAAACAACCCAGGAAGTAATTTTCGATCTCCTGTTTTTTCGTCTGAACTCTTATTATTATTATTATTTTTAATAATATTAAAATTAATTAAATAAAAAAATAAATTAATATACACAAAACATAAAAAGTAAGAAATTTAAGTGTGAAATCAGTAATCATACAAATAAATCCCCATAATTTTTTTTAGTTGTTGGGGATGAGAATTTATGAAACTGTTGTGAATCTTAATTAAGAGCAACCCACAAAATTTCCCATTCGATGACAGACATGATTGACAATGTTCACAGCAGAGAAATGGACTGTTGGACATGACATAAACCAGGCTTTGTAGATCCAATTTCCAAAGGCCACCACCACCCACAGCAGAATCCAGTCCACTGATAGTGTGATAAAACACACAAGGAGGAGGAGTTAATACTAACACTCGCTTTAGAGGGGGCCACCGCCCCCCTCCCACCCAAAAAAATACAAAGAGGTTGCCATGAAAGAGCAGAAATGCAGATACATGATGGGCATGGAATTGGACTTAGAAACGAGAAAGGAAAGTTTTGTGAGTTGGGAAAGGAGAGAGGAGAGGACCAAAAGCCAAGAAATATTGGAAAAGCAGTGGCCAAGATATCAAGAGGGATGTCAAGATGTCAAGGTTGAAGTAAAAGCAGCAATAATTCACACGACATTCGAAGAAAAAAAAAAAATGAGAGAGGGAGGGCCGGAGGGAGGGGAGTTTTTCTTGCATAACTCAGGGTATTCCAGATTTTTTAATTGTTAGATTTTTGTTTTAAAATATAAAAATTAAGATTCAACGGTTAAAAAATTCGGAGTACTCCGTACTCCGGAGCACCCAAGAATTTTTGGGAGGGAGGACTGTCATTCCTACTTACTAGCTAGGTAGGCTGACTGCTAGTTCAGATGGAAGTGAGGTGGAAATCAACTTACATACAACAAGTTCATCGCCACATGATGTTCCAATTCAATAATACGTTGTTATGTGAAGAAAAACTTGCACTTGTCAATGTATTATTTTATACGGAACGCCACGCGACGGTGAACTCGTTTCATATAAATCATTCCCGATGAAGCAGGGTTTAGAATAAAGGATACACCGGACTTTTTAATAGTTAAATTTTGGTTTTTGTTATAAAATTCAAGGCTCTGGTTGCTGTAGTTGCTCTAGCTCTAAACCCTAGACTGTGGCATACAAGACTATTTGATGATGGCGGTGGCGGAAATGGCGGGCCGCACGCCGCCGGTTGATAGAGGTTTTTGTACATTTGAGGGATTGAGGTGATGCTGCTGAGACAGCTGATTGGGATGGGATGGCTTAAGATTTTATTAGGGTTTAGTTTATTTATTTAATGTTTTTGTTTTGGGTAGTTTTTGAATAGGCTTGTAAGCTTTAGGCAAGTCTACTCACTTTTCAAGGATTGGGATTGATTGCTCAACTTTGAGCCAAGTGTGAATTAAGGAGGTCTCATATGTAACATAACTGTACACTTTATACAAGTATGCAGTAAAGCAAGAAACAATATTACTGCGGAAAAATCTTGAGTGGTACGTACCATTTAATGGTACGACTATTGAATAGTTCAGATTAATTTGCAGTGGGCCCCAAATGAATCTTAGTCATTTAACAGTACGTACCATTCAATGGTACGTACCACTGAAGTTGGACCCTATTACTGCCTATAAAACAAAAGTTTAGGATGTTAATTATTTTGACCATTGCGGCGTTATTGACACTCTAAAAAATTATTTTGAACTTCAAACATATAAGAATGGGTAGACTTAAGAACAATGCATAATTTTTGGAGCGTCAATAATAGTTTCCTTTGTCAAATTATATACCGGTGGTTCTTTTAGTTTATATGAATATTCATTTTCATCCATAGAGTTTTTTTTGGGTTGCATTAGTTTGATTCTTTTAATACTGTTAGTCCAATCCGTCAAGCAAGAGGATGCCTTTCAAGTTGCAAAACATTGGGTTTTTACTTGTCCAAACTATATTTTAACATACGAAATTGTATGAATTCCAAAGCTTTGTAACGGTAGGTTTCAAGTCGTGTAAAAAAATTTGAGAGTTGACAAACAAATCAAATTGGGGGTTTTCAAATAAGAAGGTTTGTACAAAAATGGATGAAAAAAATCAACATAGTTGACAAAATTGGATTATAGTGAAAACGGAACGAGACTACAAGAACGGAAATGCTAGAAAATTACTACATGAATCCGTAATGCAATTTGGAAGAGGGATACTTGAAATTTTACTTCGCAATCCCTTCCAATCAAAGATTGCAAAATATGAGATTAAGGCCCGTTTGGAATTCCCAAGCTAAATTCCTATGTTTTTTCTTTTGAGCAAGAAACTGTTTGAGGCTCATTTGAAATTACCTTTTTAGAAAACACTTACGCTAAAAAATGCTTTCAGTAACAACACTTTTATTAGAAGAATTACGAAATTTTTAATAAAAATCCAAGCGCTTCCTGGAAAAGCAATTGAAGTACTCTCTGGAAGGGTTTCTTTCAAAACACATTGCAAGTGATTTTTTGAACACATAAACACTAATTTCAGTACGTTTGTAATGTAAAAGATTGTTTGGGTTTACTGTTGACAAAAAACACAAACAGTAATTGGGCCTTGATCTTCATGCCTGGATTGACAAGAGGAGCAGACCCAGAGAACTGTAAAGTAGGACGAGAGAACAAATAGAACCTGGTGAACTAGGTTACCAGAGCATTATTATGTACAAATCAACCAAAAATGCTCCACTCTTTCTATTGGTGAAAAATAAGGCCATGAGCACCTCCCTGAATGTATGCGGCAACTTGTTCATCGGACCGGAAAATCTACGTATAAATGTGAGAGTTAACTAAAGGTGGCAGCGTGATATCAAATAAATACTGCAGTGATCAACCATGTAATCGAAGATGTGGTGCGAAAAATAGCCTGTTATGTCCAATGAACCATAGCAGCAAACATCATCAGAATCACCAACGCAGCAGAGTTCACTTGGACCATCGAGCTAGCTGCAAACGAGATAACAGGTAGAACAGACGGAGTAAACATGTGATCATCAATATATATGAACTCAAACAGCTATATTTTAATCGATTTAATGTAACTGTTGGAGGTCTGCATTCAACTGAACTCAAATTGATGAGTAAACTAGCTCCTAAAGGTGTCAAAGTCAAGCCCGAATATGCTGTTTGTCAATGTTTTTAATCAAATTATCTTTTTAAAAAGCCGGTTTGTAAATGTCTTCAGAGTACATCAACAGAAAAAGGGGATTCGGACATGTTGCTAAGGTTTCGGTATGTTACCATTGTCAGACAATGCCGGTGGTGAAGCAGTAGATTTGTTTGACATTGAAATCCCAAGGCTTGCGCAGTTTATTCCAAGTGCACCTTAATACATGAAATGAAACTTAATGAGACACCATCTTCTGATAAGAAATTGGTGCATAATTATTATTCATCATCATCCTTATTAAAAAAATTTCTAGGTTTGTGCTCTTACATTCTTCAAAGCAAGGCAAGGTAGTGACATTGAGAAGATTATAATAACCCTCAGCACATTTGCAGTTGTATGTGAATTTTGATGTCTTGTTGCACGAGCCGCCTCCACAATACGACCAAAAGCAAGCTGTAACACCAAAATTACAAAAATGTTAGAAGAAAACTAAACAAGATTATGCAGTGCTAGTGTTAAACAGTTTTTTTTTTTCCGTATATAATGTCTGAGAGTTATAGTTAATACGATCGAAGATTGATGACTCATTGACTTTGCTCGCTTTATCTGAAACAGGGGCTGGAGCTTTCGTGCAGGAAAAATCCAGGTTACCTACAAACACCGAAAACCATCAGCTTCATCATTTCCTTAATACTTGTAAGTTATTCCAGTAACAAAAGAAACAAAACTATCAAACGACAAGCGCGTATATCCTCCAATTAAAAGGAAGAATTATGATCCCAGTCTTTGACTTATAGGCAGGACATCCAAATCACATCTTTACAATTGTATGCTCATCTTCAAAAACATTTCACCATAACTGCACTCCAAGGAAAGATCGATCAGCGTGTGATTAACATGCCCTACCAAATTGAATTAAATGCGCATTTTTTACTTAACAGTTTTCGCGTTTCGGGCATAACTGCCTGTCGTGGCCTAGATACACTTTGACTTCATTTTACACCAAATGTACTTCTGTTCTGGCGTGTAAATCTCTATCTAGGTATCTAGCTCTGTTTTTATTCCCTACAATTGGGAGGTGATATCTGTATTCATCTCTAAACATTTTTGTTCCCGGTTATAGAGCTCTAAGCTACTTTAATTTTAATCAACGAGAAGGGGGATTCGAACTTGGAACCTATTCCAAGTTCTAACATTAGCAACAGAAGTACCAATATACTAAAAGCTAGTTGGGTGACCTCTAAACTACTTTATCCTGCCATCTACAGCAAGCAGTATTTCCTTCCTGTCACATTCACATTAAGTAGCAGTGATCAACTAACAGAAACATTTTCGTAGCCAAATTAATAGGATCCTTCAACCTAATATTACATTTTATAAAATAAATCTATTCAGTTACCACCAAACCATATCCCATGACCAAACATTACTAACAGTCTAAGTCTGTGAAAAAAAAAACAATAATTTTCTGTATCAAGATCTTCTCCATCCCTAAGAAGTAAGAGCTATTCAAATTATTTGAATTCAAAAACAAATTTTGAAGTATATTACTACATAAAATCCATAACCTACTTAAACAATTCATGAGGGAGAGAGAGAGAGAGAGAGAGAGAGATGGAGGACTTACAGTTGGGAATAACGCAAGGGAGGAACTTGAAGGGATCAGTGTGGTTAGAAGAAGTCTGCTTCCACCCAGGATCACATTCACATTCAAAAAAGAAAGTGCTATTACTTGAAGGCTTGCAAGTTCCTTTTCCACATTCTACTTCTTTGCACACATCATCTGTCATCCACCATTTTTACAATGAACATAAAAATCAAAGAAAACCCAGAAAACAAAAACGAAAAAGCAACAAAACCCAAAATTACTGAAAACTGATAAAATTTATAGAGTGAAATGAAACGAAATGGAACAAACCCAAGATTGGAGAGAAGATAGGAGCAAGTAGGCTGCCTAATGGATCAGCAGTGACCGGCTGAAGAACAACAAGGATGAGAAATATGGCAAGCAATGCAAAGACAAAGGTGGAAGAAGAAGCCATATCTGAAAAGTGCTTACAGAGGGACAGAGCTGATTAAGCTGATGAGATGGTATGGCAGGAAAGAGACGTGGAGGGAGGGTGAGGTAAAAATAAAAGCTCCGTGAAGTAATTGACTTGGTGATGGACTTTTGAAGTTTTTGGGAGAAGATCTTTTAAATTTGGCAGGTTAGGCTCCTGCATTTAACATTGCATACCGCGTTAACGTGGCTGAGCCTATAATAAAGGTTTACACTTTACATGGGCAAGTTGGGTAGTTGGCAGTTGGGGTTTGGATCCTCTGCAGTAAATTATTTCAAAATTTTGTTCACTGTTAATCATACTGATATGAAATCATTCATTATACATTGTACTTTTTATTGTCAAGTTTCCAACGCGTTGGAATTTTACATTCTTTTAACAAATTCTTCTTTTTTATATTAAGGGCATGCTAATTTACATGGTATGGCGATATGAATGAATGAGGATGTGAAGGATTATGTAAGAGATAAACAAAACCCCCTAAGTTAATGGGATACCCCCACAAAATTAATACATTTTTTAAGTGTTAGTAAATGCGGAATTGAGAATCATACTCATTTATTCTCATTCTCATACATGATAAATAAACATATTGGCGTTACATGTTGGGTTGGATTTTGTTTTTTGTTTTTGGCTTGTCTTATACTTGATTGGCAGGTGGCAATGAAAATTTCAAACCGTTGGAGACTTCAAACTTGATAAAGGAAGGGGACCGTTGGAACTTGGAAATGCACATCCATCTTTGAAATACGCGCCCACTATTAACGAAGCTATGCTACTTATAGCTCTAGCTATCTTCCATGGCTTTACTGACCACCTAATTTTTTTAGCGTCTACCGTCTGAACTCCAAACTCAAAATTGACACTAGGATTCGGTCGAACACAAATGATCGTATGAAGATCTTCAATATCATATGTACGAAGAGTAATGCTAAGGAGATCATATATATTAATGATCAATAATTATTTATGCTTTTAATAATTGCTTTTGCGAAAAATATTTTTATACATCTTATTAAAGCATATGATTTTTCTTTTACCAAACACATAGGCATAACCACATTGGCCTAAGCAAATGTATTTCTCTTGTGCACCGGGTTTCAATTCCTCCTTCGTGCATTTTAGATTAGTTTAAAATAAAACATCGTAATTGATAAATTTCTTTAATAGATAAATATCAACTACTTCATTGTGCATAAATTGGGCTGTTGGGTTTATTGTGAAAATATCAAGCCCAATGTCAATATAATGTACTTTGTGTTTGATTGGGCTTGGGCCTTACCATCTGCAAGCATTAGTTAATTGGGTCAGCCCTATGCTTGAGCAAATGCTCTAAGACTTGGCTACTTTCGTATTTGGTCAGAAAGACTTGAGCTACTTGAACAAAGGAAACCATTAAACTAGTAAATATACCACATAGGTAGAGTTACAATTGAAAATTCTCACATGTACATATTTTTTTACGAGTAAATATTTTTTTACGAGTAAGTGGTTGAAATTTAACTAAATGTACTTTTTTTGTCCTTTTATGCGCAGGAGAGCAAAACTCGGGTTACAATATACTTTTGTACAATGATCTGACATATGAACACACCAAAACAAAACTTTGTACACAACCAAGAATGTAAACTGTGCAGTCCATACCCTTTGGTATCCCTGAAATTTAAGAGCAATAAACAGGGGTCCTACAGTAAGGGCAATCCGGATGGGTCTGTAGCCATGGAAGAAGGCAATTGGAGTGGAACTTGTGGGCACAGCTGAGATCCATGGCCTGTTTTTCTACCTCAAAATCTTCCAAGCATATACCACAAACCTCTCTTTCTCCTTCCTTTTGATTTCCAATTCTGCTGAGACTCAGAGACAAGAAGCCCCATGACCTCCCCAACAGTTTTGAATTTGAACTTGCAGTATCTTTTCTACTACTTTTATCAATTGGTTACATGTTCAATAAAAAAACAGTGGTAAATTAGTAATTATACATATTTTGCATACTCATTTTCTCATTCTCCACACCCATTTTTATTTTGTTATTTGATTTTCATTTCAGTTACGGCTTATAAAGTCTAAAAATAAACATGAGTGTACAGCAAGAGAAAATGAATGTGTGAACATCACTCCCCAAAATAAAAGAGAAAAAACATGCTGGACATGAATTGAATAAACAAAAGAGAATTAAAAGAACGGAATTAATAGAATGGGTGCAATGCAAAAGGAGAAAACGAGTGCGGAAATCACTACGAAGGGCAAAAAAAGAAGAAGAAGAGGGAGAACCTTGAGGAGGGTTTGTGATAGCCAAGCCTTTTCTCTAACCTCCTGCGAGCTTTATGAGCTACACCATCCAAATCCATGGAGCTCACTTGATTCATCGATGGCTCCAGCCATTCCCTCAGAGGTGGTTCTCTGTAATTAGCATACGCTTCCTGACGGTGGGTCTGTTTTCTTCTTCTCGGAGGAAGATCTACCCCAGGGAACCTTCCAAGCCCTGCCATTTTTTTTTTGCAATTACTTTGTGAAAACAGTATCAAACACACACCAAAGAGGATTAAATTTATTAATTTGGGCACGTAAGGGGGCTTGGTGGGCATGTAATAACATCTAAAGAAAGTAAGAGGAGGCTTCCTGGAAGCTATGGTGCATATGCATACAGAGACACGTGTCCAGCAAATGACTTTCCAATTGTCTAATTATAAACCAACTTTTGATTCCATCTGTTTCAGTAAACAGAAGAGTAATGCGGAATGAAACCCATTTTTTCCATTCTTATTCTGGGAGTAGGCTACGGTGCTCGCAAACATTAAATGCTCACACCGATCTCACCGTTAAAAAGAGGGAGGAGGGAGAAGAGAGGGGGGAAGGAGGGTGAGATCGGTGTGAGCATCCAATGCTTGCGAGCACTGTAGCCAATCCCCTTATTCTGATTATGTAAACATGTTCTTAAGTTATGAGTGGTGGGGCTCAAAAATTTCACTAAGAAGCCTAATTATGTACGAATGTCTAATAATTACAAATTCGTAGTAAATTGAACTCAAATTCATGTGTAGAGTGCAAAATGAGGGGTATGCAAATTTACAATCACGCCACGCCAAAATAAATGATAATTTATAATTCAGACATTCAGAAAATCACACTAAGCCCATGCAAAATCATGCGTATTCATTAAGGCAAGCTATATCGAAACAAGCTTATAATGTTAAAATTCGAATCATGCCAAGCTACTATTTACCCGACACGCTTAAGTAGGCCCAAGCCACATAATGGGGCTTACTGAGTGGGTTGTGGTGTGGATGGTTACGAAAGTCCATTGGGCTTATGTGGAATTAAAACATATGAAGATTTTGAGTTGCTTAACTTGCTTGGGAGCACCAAAATCCAAGCCCACAACTTTAATCTCACGTGGGAGGATTGTGAGAGATAATTCCTTACCTTTTTTCCTTACAAACCAACTAAAATACTTCAAAACCAACCAGGTTCAAAACCAGTTTGCCTAGATTCATGCGTTGACAGAGCCTGACCTTGAGCCACACACCTCATTTTAACGTGCAAGAACCTTACCATTTTAAGCTCGCGCATGAAACTAAGGGAGAAAACAGAGAAGGAGCAGCCAAAGATGGAGCTTTGCTACAGGATTTGGTGCGGGAAAGGAGGAAATTTGGGCAGAGTATTCAATCTAGCCTTCACGAGGCTACCAATTATCTATAGTACTACCCCCAAAGAGGCATGATGTAGCTGCAACAGTAGAAAAGGGAAATGAAGACTTAACAAAACAAGGAGAGGGGAGAAAACCAAGGGATTTTCCAGCTGGGATTTTGAGAACTTCCTGCACCTATAAATTTAAGCCATCAACGCTCTTGGAAAGGGGGGACGCACCAGGTGGAGCAAGCTATCTCTAGTGCTGGAAACCTTAATTTTATGAGTTTTAGCCTTTCCTTCATCCTTATCCATTTCCTAAGCTTTCCTTATCCCTCAAGATTACAATCCTATTAGAAACCCTAATTAGTCACTTCAAAATAACAACCACCAACAAGCATCTCTCTCATGCCAAACTCGTGGGCTTTTAGCTCCCACACCTCAAGCTCTCGTGCCAAGCTTTATTATTATGAATTACAACCTGTGTTTGACCTCAACAACCATTGGAAAAACTTATACAGCCGCGGAAAGCCCTACCGGAAGAACTTCGATAGCCGCGGGAAGCACTTCAAAAGCCACCGGAAGAACTTCGACAGCCGCAGAAAGTACTTCAAAAGCCACTAGAAGAATTTCGATAGCCGAGGGAAGAACTTCAACAGCAACTGGAAGACCTTCTACAGCTCGAGAAGCCCTACCGGAAGAACTTCGACAGCCGCTGGAAGCATTCAACGTAACATCAAATCAAGCACTTAGGAGCTGCTGGAAGAACAACAAAGCATTCCCTATGACTCGCTTCTCCTTTGGGATGTTTTGGGCCTAGTTCTCGCTAACTCAGAAATGGGGCACAAATGCTTCGTCAACCTATTTACAACACAAGCCTAGTAAAGCCTTCGAACAAAAAAAAGAAAAGAAAAAGAAAGCTAGCAATCTTTAACATGCTTAACACGAACTAAGCTGATAAAGTATATCATCTAAATCTGACAAGCAAGTAAAGCCCATGTTAAATTCCAGGCCGTATAAAGCATGCAGTTGAAGAAAGTTCAGCATAAACCAATATTTCTTTTGCTAATACTAATCATGAGATTCATGTCATTCATGCTAAATAAGAAAAAGACTCGGCATTTAGGTGCAGGAAACAAAAAAGTTGCTGGAAGAGTTCAAGAGGCCTCTTGCAAAGAAAAATAGAAAGGGCAACTAAGCTAATTCTGCAAATTAGTAAACATGCAATTTGCTGCCGAAAAAGAAGAGTCATGCAAACATGGTTTAAATCACTTGGACTACGCCAAGTTACTTCAGATACTTAAGTAAGTTAATTAGGCAAACCAATACAATACCATGCCGAAAGATCTCAAGCTCATCAAGTAATAAACTTCAAAAGGCACTGGAAACATGCAGAGTACATACCTCACACTAAAGAAAGAAAATGAAAAAGAACATTAGTGCCGGAAGGAGTATCACGCTAGCCAATCTCATACCACTGTTATAGCAAAACAAGAATAACATACTTTTATGACAAGCTAAACCAGTTTTGTGGTGCTCTAAATTGCAAATGGATTGGATTTACTATCTAATGCATGACATTTAGTTGCCTAAAAACTTCATTTAGAAGCCGCTGGAAGCTTTTCAACAAGTGTATTCTGTGGAAGTCTAATTCCATTCACAGCCATGCTCAAGCATTCAATGCTATAAAAGAAAATGAAATTCCAAGTCAAAGGATCAAACATAGCAAGCAAATTATTATGCAAAATCAAGTTTGGTGGCTAGCGACGATTTAAACTATTTGTGATAAAATGTACTTGGGGCTGGTTATCTAATGTTTTATAGTCACTGCCAATTTAAAATCTTTATGCAAGCTTTAAAAGCCATTTTTACCAAGCATCTCACTACTACTGCAAGACCAAAACTAACTATCATTGGCCAACAAGCCTACTTTTATCCAACACTCTATTCCAAATCCACATCTACCATCATTTCCACATAACATTTCCTTGAGCCATTATGCCAAGCCATCATGCTTGCCCCCATTGCCTTGGTAATTCCATATAAAACCATCTTCTAACTAAAGCTCCTCATACTTTGCCCTTTAACCCACTGCATATTCATTCGAGTTGCTTGCCATCATCACTTTTGACAGAGTTAATCCAAAAACTACAACTATCATGGTAGATGCCAAGCGATGAATTCAATCGAATTTCAAGCCTTTACACCAAGAAACGCAAGCATTGACCACATGCCAAGCAAACTAGCATGAAAACTCATGCTTATAATCAAGCGTCATCAAGCCTCGAGCATTATTCAAGAATAATGATCTTATAAGCTTCTGGAAAAGTTAAAGGAGCTGCCATAAGCTTTTATGAGCTGCCGGAAGCTACTCATTTAATTCAACTTATGCTTTTAACACTGATACAACAAGCTTCTTGTTAAGCCCCATTGCTTCAGATTTCCATCTCCATCATCTATCAAATTCTCCTGAGGCAGATTTCATTACATGTCCTGAAATGTTTCAAGCAATAACAAACACACATATAAGCCATAAAAAAAAAAACCCAAAGGTACAACCACCATACTCAAAATCTTAATGAATTATGCAAGAAGTTGACATGACTTGAGAAATCATGCCTACGACGGAAGAAAAGCCATCAAAATTTCAACAAGAAGAAAGAAAAATACAAGAGTGGTGCAATAACAACTCCTATTTCCAGTTGTTGAAATATTAGTTTCCAGCGCTAGCTCCAATGTAATTTCCTGCACATAATTAATATTTCGTCGTGTATTCAACAAGAAACCAGGATCCCAGGCTTCAAGCTAATGCAAAAAATTACAATAAGCCAACATAAACTACGTGCAAATTGAGCTAGACAAAAGGTGAATCTTTTCTTTACGTGCCAAGATAGAAATGATGACAAAGATTTTAAACATGCCAAGAAAGTTATTAAGCGGTTCAAGCATAATTCATACATCATGCCAAGCTAAAAAAAAAAAAAAAGGTTCAATTTACATCATGCCAAGCAAACTCCTCAACAATTTGAGTGATGCCTATGTAACATGCTAAGCAAGAACAAGATAAATTTGATTTATAACATGCCACACAAACCATTTAACATGAAGGCAAATCTATGCCAAGAACATTAAACATTTCAAGCTAATCAAGTTAATCTAAGCCAAGCATAGCAAAGCAAATCCAAGCCAAGCAAAGTAAGCTTTTAAAACAATTAAGTTAATCAATGCCAAGCAAGTCAAGCAAAATCCACCCACAAAACAAAATCTCTTACATGCGGCATGCAGAGCAAGGAAACCGAGCAATATCTAATCCAAGTAAAAAAAAAAAAAAAATTAAATTGCCAACATGCCAAGCAAAGCCAGACAAGCAAAATGAAATATAGCATGCTCAAAAGCTCTATAATGGTTCAAATAGAACTCATGAGACATGCTAAAATTTTAATTCACACCATACCAAGCTTAGAAAATAAAATTCAAGCAAAAATAAAATAATACTTAGGCAAATTGACATGCCATGCAAATAAATAATCATTACAGTGGTGCATACCTGCCAAAAAAAAAAAAAATCATGCGAAGCGAACAAAACAATTTGCATCAGACTTTCAATTCCTAGAGCTGGAAGCTTCTTTTTGTTAGTATACTACCTTAGACTCAGTGCTCATTTCCTTACCATGTCGACAAGCATGAAAATAAAACAAAGTAAGACAGGCCATACGAATGTCCATATCGAAATCAAGCTGATAACTAAAGAAAAACTAGTCATGCCAAGCTACTAGAATAATAACAATAATAATAAAAACCTGGTCATGTCAAGCTATCAGGATTGAAGAAAACCCGATCATGCCAAGCTAATTATCATCATACGTAACGCAACCCTACTCGTAAGGCACTATCAAGCAAACGAATAAAGCAATAATCTATCAAAATCCCAACCAACGAAAATGAAACCAGTGCTGGAAGCATAGATGATTGGGCACAAATGGTACACACAAATAACGCTCATGCAAGAAGATTTTGATGTACCTAGGAAAAGGCCTGCGCTCTAATTTTCGGCTGCAGCAATTGCACAAGTCATTCAAGTGTCATGCGTACAAAATTAGAAAGTCTTAACCACACGAGAAAGCAAATCAGAAACAACAAGAAAAAAAAAGTTATCGCAGGAAGCACAAGTCTGATTTCCTGGAGAAGAATTGGCGTTCCAATTTCCGGCTGCAGTCAAGCGTCTAAAACCCATAATTATGAAAACACGCAGAAACATAAAAGGGGGTGAATCAAAACAGGCAATTAGAAAAGAAGCCTTCTTTTCACAAAACAGCAAAGATGGAAATTTCAAAAGAAAAAAAATAGTAATAATAAGCGGCATACCTTCAAATCCTTGCGAAAAATTGAACGAAAAATATGCATACGGAGGACCCACACCGCCGTCCAAGTCTCAAGTTAGAATAAGTTATTCTTGTTGTTGGAGTGTGCTCTTGTCTTCAACTTAGAAAAGACGAATACACGACAAATTAAAGGCGAGGGCACCGTGAGTACGGACAAAAGAAGAAAATTGGAGCAGGAAACATGACAAGACAACAAGAGAAAAGGGGTAGAAAAAGGATTTAGAAGTGGCAGAGAAAGAATATGCAGAGTTTGCTTAGGAAAGTAAATTAACGCCGGAAACTAGAGAAAGCTAATCGTGACGTTGTCGTCATCCCACGCGCACTGGAAAGAAGGATCCCATCTGAGGACATTTTTTAAGTTTTGGGTTGGGTTTTGATTCTTTGGCTCAATTCAAGTCTCTCATAGCCCAAATAATCAGGGGGGCTAATGTTGGGGCCCAAAAATTTCACTAAGAAGCCCAATTATGTATGAAAGTCCAATAACCACAAATTCGTAGCAAACTGAGCTCAAATTCACAATCACGCCACTCCAAAATAAATGATAATTCATAATTCGGACATTCAGAAAATCACGTTAAGCCCATGCAAAACCATGCGTATTCATTAAGGCAAACTATATCGAAACAAGCTTATAATGTTAAAATTCGAATCATGCCAAACTCGTGGGCTTTTAGCTCCCACACCTCAAGCTCTCGTGCCAAGCTTTATTATTATGAAGTACAACCTGTGTTTGACCTCAACAGCCACTGGAAAAACCTCTACAGTCACGAAAAGCCCTACTGGAAGAACTTCGATAACCACGGGAAACACTTCAAAAGCCATTGGAAGAACTTCGACAGCCGCATAAAGTACTTAAAAAGCCACAAGAAGAACTTCAATAGCTGAGGGAAACACTTCAACAACCACTGGAAGAACTTCTACAGCCGCGGAAAGCCCTACCGGAAGAATTTTGACAGCAGCGAGAAACACTTCAAAGCCGCCGGAAATACTTTATTAGCACTGGAAGCATTCAACGTAACATCAAATCAAGCACTTATGAGCTGCCGGAAGAACAACAAATCATTCCGTAGGACTCTCTTCTCCTTCGGGATGCTTTGGGCCTAGTTCTTGCTAACTCAGAAATGGGGCACAAAGGCTTCGTCAACCTATTTACAACACAAGCCTAGTAAAGCTTTCGAACAAAAAAGACCCCAACAATGAGGATAGACTATAATGCTTACAAGTATTCCATATTTACACGAATTTAATCAATAATCATTAAAGAAATCTAACCATTAATTGTTAGATTCGTGTAAGCATCAAATGCTTATAAACATTCTTGCCGGATCCTAAGGTATAATACTTTCCTATCTTTCGCTATATAAGCACGTAACTTTTTATTTTATTTTTGTATACAATATTATTGGGATTGGAAATTGTTCTGTTAAATAAGAAAATAAATTAATAATAATTTAGCATCGAACTCTTGATTCATTAAAATGAAACCTAAAAATAAAAAATTACTAAAACGTAATACTTTGGAAAAATCTTGGGTGGTACGTACCATTCAATGATACTGCTATTGAATGGTCCAGATTCATTTGCGATGGGCCCCAAATAAATCTTAAACCATTCAACAGTACGTACCATTCAATGGTACATACCATTGAAGTTTGACCCTAATACTTGTAGCACATAACTTTTGTTAGCAAGTTGTAAAAAAAATAGTACGAGGTCCTGGTAGCTTTGGGTCCCACTGCTCTCCTCGTCAATCCACTTTCTCTCACATCTCTACCCTGAACATCAATGGTTGCCGCGATATATTGAAAAAAAATTCGCCATTCAATCTCATGTCTCTCTTCTCTCATTTATTTTTGCCCAAGTTTGATTTTATTAAAGAAAAAAAAACATCGAATCCATGACTACCAATATGTATAATATATTTATAACTTCAAACCAAACAATTCTTTTTCAGTTCTGCAAAATGGTGATTGAAAGAGGAGAGAATGAACTTGATTTGGGGTTGTCGATCGGAGGAAGCTTCAGAAAACGGGAGAAATCGAGAGAGAGGAAGTGAACACCATGTGCTGCCGGTTCAATCTAGCGCGCCGTCGTCGTGACTGACCCTGTCGTGAAGAGCTTGTTTTGAATCCGCAGATGAAGCGAGAGATCCATGTGCTGTTGACATCTGGCTACCTTCCCTCCCTCCGCCGTCTCTTCCTCACTGTTAACATACACAGACTGTTATCTTGTATGTAAGATTCAAATCAACAAACAATGAAACATGAAGGATTCCAGTGAAAAGAGAGATTTCAGAGAGAGAGAGAGAGCTTGAGGATAAAACAAATGAGCTGCTGCTTTCTTCACACACACACACACACACACTGTGCACATGTAACTGTTAGGAGGGAATGAGAATATTCCCTCATTACATCATTCAAATCCAACCCTTCATTCATCTACCCTATGAGGTAATGACACATGGCATAAACCATCTCTTACTTCTAAGATTAAATCTTAGCTGCACACTTGGACTATGATCCAAAGGCTTACAATTAAACTGAGTTATACACTTAGTTCTTATGCTATTTCAGCATATACACTTACATACTAACACTCCTTTCTAAGTGTTGTGCTGAAATCACTCCTAGAGCTTTCCTCAGATATTCAAATCAATTCCTTGCTAAAGCTTCAGTGAAGATATCTGCAATCTGTTCTTCGGTCTTACAATATACCAGATCAATCTCACCATCTTGAAGTGCATCTCGAATGAAATGAAATCTTCGATTGATATGTTTGGTTTTGTGATGATGAACTAGATTCTTTGATATGGCAATAGCTGAAGTGTTATCACATAGCAATTGAGTTGGTTCTGCTTGTTCTTCTCTAAAATCAGAAAGCACAAATTTCAGCCAAATAGTTTGTGCAGTAGCTTCTGTTGCACTGATGTATTCTGCCTCTGCAGTTGAGAGAGCTACACTGCTTTGCTTAATTGAAGCCCATGAAAACACCCCTGAACCAAGATTAAAAACATAACCTGATGTGCTTCTCATGTCATCTTCACTTTCACTCCAGTCACTGTCACAATAGCCAATAAACACTGCACCTTTTCCCTTCTCAAAGACAATGCCATAGTTCACAGTGCCTTGTATGTATCTCAAGACTCTTTTAGCTGTTCCCATATGCTTCTTGGTAGGATCATGCATAAACCTAGCCAATAAGCTTGCTACAAACATGATATCTGACCTAGTTGCTGTTAAATACAACAAACTTCCCACCATCTACCTATACAAAGTCTCATCTGCCAAATCACTCCCATCTACTTTTGAAAGTCTTTCATTCACAGCCAATGGTGTTGCAACATATTTACAATCTCTAAGTCCAAACTTCTCAAGCAAAGTCTTTGCATATTTCTTCTGGTGCAAGAAAATATAAGTATCTGTCTGCAATACTCCAAGGCCAAGAAAATGGTGAAGCAATCCTAGATCAATCATTTCATACTGTCTCATCATCTCACTCTTAAACTCACTCATCATTTCCTTTGAGCTTCCTGTGTAGATAATGTCATATACATACAGTGACACAATGAGAATGCCACTGCTAGCTGTCTTGATATACAAGGTTGCTTCACTTGGACTCCTATGAGAACCAGCCTTGGTAAAGTAAGAATTTATCTCTTCATACCAAGCTTTTGGAGCTTGCTTCATACCATATAAAGCTTTTCTGAGCCTGTACACTTTATCTTCCTTGCCTTGTATCACAAAACCAGACGGTTGGTTTACATACACTTCCTCATTCAACACTCCATTGAGAAATGCTGACTTTACATCCAATTGAAATAGCTTCCAACCTTTATGTGCAACAAGTGCCACCAAAGTTCTGACAGCATTTAGCCTTGCTACGGGAGCAAAGGTTTCATTAAAGTCTATTCCAGGCTTCTGTGAGTAGCCTTTTGCCACCAACCTTGCCTTGTTTTTCTGCACAAATCCATCCAGATTTAATTTTGTTTTATAGACCCATTTATCTCCAATAATTGGTTTATCAAGTGGTCTATCAACTAGCTCCCAGTTATTATTCTTCTCAATCATTGTAATCTCATATTCCATAGCTTTCTACCATGATTCATCCTTAGCAGCTTCTTCAAAATTTTCTGGTTCTATAATGCACAGATTGCATTTCTCATACAGTTTTGCAATGCTTTTGTACTTGTGATGAGTGTGGTCAATATCTTGTGGACCTGTCATTCTTTCCTGATCATAGATCTCAGTGCCTGAGCTTGGTACTTCACTGTCTTCACCTTGTGCTTTAAAATCACACAAACTCCCTTCAGAACCTTATTCTCTTTCTGGAACTTCAGTAATTTGAATACTCACACTCATTTCCTTCTGTGCATTCCAGTCCCAACATGTATCTTCATTGAACACAACATCTCTGGAAACAATCACTTTCCCAGATTCAATGTTATATAGCCTATAACCATTCTCACAACTGCCATACCCCAAGAAAATGCACCTTGTGCTTGCCAAATCCAGTTTCTGTCTCTGTTGAATTGGCACATGAGAATAACACAATGAACCAAACACTTTTAGATGCTTAATCCTTGGTTTTCTCCCACTATATGCTTCAAAATGTGTTTTCTTATTCAAGGATTTGGTTGGACACCTATTCAGAATATACACTGAGGTATTGACTGCTTCAGCCCAAAATTCGAGTGGAATCTTCGTTTCCAACATGAGACACTTAGCCATCTCCACAATGGTTATGTTCTTTCTTTCTGCCACACCATTTTGCTGTGGTGTGTATGGAGTGGTGAGCTTTCTTTCCAAGCCTACATCTTCACAGAACTTGTTAAATTCTCTGGATGTGTACTTTCCTCCTCTATCACTTCTCAGCTTCTTCAATTTGTAACCACTCTGCAATTCTATAGTGGCTTTGAATCTTTTAAACACATTGAATACCTCAGACTTGTTTCTTAAGAAATACACCCAGCACATTCGTGTGCAGTCATCTATAAAGGTGAGAAAATATCGATTCCCAGCCTTTGTAGTTGTCTGCATTGGACCACAAATGTCACTGTGTATAAGTTCTAGAGGAGTTGATGCTCTAGTAGTTGCTTCTTTTGGAAATGCCTCTCTACACTGCTTGCCAAGAACACAACCTTCACACACTTCTTTAGTTGTTTTAATTTTTGGTAATCCCATCACCATTTCTTGTTCTTGCATCAACTTTAGACTATTCATGTTCAGGTGTCCCAGTCTTCTGTGCCAAACTATGGTAGAGTGACAAACACTTGCCTTATAAGTAGAATGCATTCCAGATTGCAGTTTCATTGGGAAACTTTGATTTCCTCTCATTGGTACTCTTGCAACCATGTTGGTAAATGACTTGTCATCATATATTTCAACCTTGTGATCTCCAAAAACCAGAAAATATCCATGCTCCATCATTTGACCCATACTAAGCAAATTTTCTTTCAATCCAGGCACAAGCATAACCTCCTTAATGTATCTCCTGCCTATTTTAGTTTCAACCACAAGACTTCTATTGCCAATCACATCAACTAGTTGTCCAGTACCCATTTCAACCTTTGCTGTCATATTCTTATCAATATCAACAAGTAGATCCTCCTTGCCTGTCATATGATTACTACACCCACTATCTACATACCATACATCATCACATCCTTTTACACTGGTATTAGTTTGATTGCTAGCATAAAACATAGTTGGTGTAGATTCTACCTGAGTAGCATAATTGAGCTGTTGCACTGGTTGTTGTACTGATTTCTTGCTGTTGTAGTCCCTTGCAATATGACCAAACTTGTCACAGTTGTAACACTTTGGCTTCCCTTTGAATCGACACTCACCAAAATGCAATTTGTCACAATGTCTGCAAGGATTTCTAGCACTTTCAGTGGATCTGTTATCCCACTTTTTACCTTTTGCCTTCCAATTCTTCTGGTATTTGACATTTTGATTTCCAGTGAACTTAACTAGTTTGTGATTCACACTAAGGCTAGCAAATGCCCTCTTAGTTTTGTTTTCAGAATGCCTATCCAGCCTTAATTCAAAACTCTTCAAAGATGCAACCACTTCTTGTACCTTAATTACATCCAAATCTTTCGAATGCTCAATAACAGAACAAATAGAGTCATAAGCTGATGGTAAACTAATTAACAACTTTTGAACAATTCTCTCTCGAGATAAGTCTTCTTCATAACTTCGCATTTGATTCATCAGATCAAACAGTTTTGTAAGATAAACAGAAAGTGATTCATCATCTCTCATTCTTGTATATTCAAACTCCCTACGAAGACCTTGCAATTTAACACTTCTAACCTGTTTATCACCATGGTATTTCTGTTACAGAATGTCCCATAAGCCTTTTGAGGTTTCTTCATGAGAAATTCTGGGAAATATCTCATCTGAGACTGCTTCCTAAATCAGACCTAGTGCCTTAGCATCCTTCATAAGTACCTTTGTGAGGGTCATCTTCCCAACATTGCTTGATTCTTCTTTATCTTTCTTCTTTTTCAAATCTGTACTGTCAAACCCATTTTCAACCAAATCCCACAATCTGTGAGACTTGAAGATGGTTTTCATCCTTATACTCCAAAATTCATAGTTATCGCAGTTGAAGATCGGCGCTCTCAACTCACCACTACCCGACCTAGCCATATTAGACTCAGATCACAAACAACTTGAACTCAGTTTTGAGTTTCTGGGTAGCTTCTTCACAGATCCAAAAGCCCAGTATCAGTTGATCGAACCTGGCTCTGAGGCCATGTTAGCATACACAGACTGTTATCTTGTAAGATTCAAATCAACAATCAATGAAACACGAAGGATTCTAGTGAAAAGAGAGATTTCAGAGAGAGAAAGAGAGCTTGAGGATAAAACAAATGAGCTGCTACTTTCTTCACACACACACACACTGTGCACATGTAACTGTTAGGAGGAAATGAGAATATTCCCTCATTACATCATTCAAATCCAACCCTTCATTCATCTACCCTATGAGGTAATGACACATGGCATAAACCATCTCTTACTTCTAAGATTACATCTTAGCTGCACACTTGGACTATGATCCAAAGGCTTACAATTAAACTGAGTTATACACTTAGTTCTTATGCTATTTCAGCATATACACTTACATACTAACACTCACACCTCTATCGCTGACGACAACGAAGAAAATGACAAAAGCCACAAAACCCAATTTCAATTTCCTCAAACTCTCTGTAACTCTCAAAATAATCTCCACCTCCCTCCCCCAAATCCCCACTATCGTCAAAAAGCGAGCCCTAACAAGAAGTCCGCCACCCCCAAAATTTCGTCACTGCTTTATGAAGGTTGCCGGAAAATAGAAGTGACTAGAATGAGGGATTTTTGTTTTTTTGTGGGGATGGAATTGACTAGAATGAGGGACAATGATGAAGGTTTCACCGTGAAGCAGAAAAGAGAGACGCTGACAAGAGAGAGCAGTTGTGAGGAAGAAGAAAGAAATAATAGGTTTCATGATTTTCTCTCCAAACGTTTTTTCTCAACTGTTAGATGCAAACAACAAAATCCGGGTGCACATTTCTCGTAATACTCAATCCTACGTAGTATAAGGATTTTTCACAGTTTCATTGTCAAAGTTATAGGCTTAGGTAGGCCTGCCAAAATTAGCCGAAGAGTGCCCTAGCTTCGACCGGAAAAATTTTACTACGACTACGAGTGCCCTAGCTTTGGCTATTTTTGCAGGACCACAAGCCTTGGTATAGTGGTCACAAGCATACGAATGGATTTACTTGTTTTTTTATCTTTCACAAATTTCTTTTGGACAAAATAGCATGCAAATTTTTTCAGTGAAGCATTTCATAGAGCACTCGTGGGACTGAGGTCATATCCCAAGTCATATTACACGCCTGTCGACATATGCCAAGAGCTTCCAAACGAGCATGTAGATTGATGTTGATAGCTTTTGAGTGAGCATGTCGACAGATGCAGACATATGCTGAGTGAGCCTATCGACAGATGTCCATAACAACGCATGAAATGCATGAGACTAGCAGCTACCATGCTCAGTACCCATAGAGGCAATTCGTCAAGTAGTTGGAGGGCAGTTTTCAAAAGCATCTCAAACTTTTAAAGGGCAGCACCTAGTTCTTCAATGGAGAGCTTTGGGGGGAGGGGGTTAGCTAACCTCCGCCCCTGCGTATATGGATTCAAGTAGAAGTTACTAAACTAGTGACTAGTCCATGCATGATATAATTGAGTTGAATTATAATTGACACACTACCGGCCGATTTTGGACATCGCCATTGATCGACATGAGGGCAATTGTAAAAGGTTATGGTCGATCCTAGAAATTAAAAGATATAGTGGTTGTTAGGAGTGAATCCCACATCGAGGAAATGAGGACTTTGCATGTGATTATAAGAGATTAAACTACTCCTCATATTGCCAAATAATTTTATGGTGAAATTCCAATTTTCTTCGGTGGCTAACTACTTATTTGGTTTGGTGCTGCTGACAAATTGTCCCTGCACAGGGTTTGATTGCGATGACAATGACAAGTCAGTATACAAAAACATGAAGGAAAATTAAGGGTTTAGGACCACATTAGCCATTATGGGTATATGTAAGATAATCAACTGATTCTAGAGTTGCGATTTTCCCCTTGTAATTTGCAGCAAAGTATATTAATTGCTGTTTTCCTTTTCTATTTTATTGTTACCTTGTCGGTTTTAGAAGTAATATTTATTTTTAGTTTTGTTTTCTTGTCAAACAATATTGAAGAAGAAGATTCGAAATATAACCACATTGCGCTATTTTTTGTAGTAACCTACTTAAAGGAAGAAGATGTTTTGAAACAAAAGTTCCATATATACTTTGGGAGTGATAACAATACGTAGTTTGTTGCCTGCCTCGTGAGTTGATGAGCATTGTAAGAAAACGATATACATGCCACTAAAGAACAAAGCCGACATGATCCAAGAGCATCGGTGATGCACAGAACAATGGAAGATGTTGAGTTCAACTCGACAAAAACGTTTAAACACCTTGTTAATGCGTGGTCCCGGCCGGCCAATTTTTTTTGGTGAATACGATGATATATATTAATTGCAGAAAGGATTACAACTAAGTGGGAGGAACTTACTTTGTGTCACAAGTGATTAGTCGAGTCAGATTACACACATGACTCAAGTTGCGACTGCCAAAGCAACTTATTCTTTCCTCCTCTTTGGAGTAATTAGAAGGAGCGAAGCCCCCTATAAAACGGTCTCCTTCCCCTTATGAACACAAGCCAATAATATCTAATTAAGTAATTATTAGTAAGTTGGTTCGGTCAGTTAACTCAACCTCGTAGGAGAGGATATTTTTTTAGTAAACTGCCAAAATATCTCCTAAACTTGTATTTGACTTCTGATTTTCCCATTAAAATTTTATTTTACAAAATTAAGAACTCAAACTAATTTTTAACTGATTTCCCCCATACACTTTATTTTCTCCACATTCTATCCAAATTGTCGTTAAATAGAGGCCTATGCACACTACATGAACGTAATTTGGTTAGTTCACTGTATAAAATAATTTAAAAATTAAATTTGGTTAGTTCACTGTATAAAATAATTTAAAAATTAAAAATTGAAATAAAACAAAAAGATTAAACTGATGAAGAGAAGGGACACGAACAAAAGGAGAGGGTGGGTTGTATGGATTGAAATGACCAAATTTTTTTCAAAACATTCACATGTATGCACGTGACTATATTTCATATACAAATTTTATTGAAACGTGAAGAAAATAGAAGGTATGGGGAATTTGGCTAAAATAATTAGTTTGAGGGGTTTAGGAGGAAATTCTGACACACTCCTACTCGAATGTTCAGGTGGACACCCAAAAATCGAGGGTGCTGGCTGACACCCTGTGAGGTGACGAAAGCCAATTGAAAGAATAAAGAGTAATTTAAAGTGATAAAAGGGAAATTTGAATTAAAATAATAATGTAGGCTGAGTGCGCCGAAAGTGTGTGAACCGGAAGAAATAATAATAGAATAATTAATTTGACAGAGTAGAATTTACTAAGTAACTACATTTACTAATAAGAGATTCCCTACCCTGAGAAGGAAAACATGCCACCGCGTCCCGACGTCAAAAGCTCCAAGCCTACTAAACCTGGAGGGGCGCAAAACACAAGAAAGGTGAGTGGGCCAAAAACAAATACTTTCCTAAAACTTTTCTTTTTTGAAAGTACTAATCCCTCTCTGTAAAAACCCGTAATAATTCTGAAAATCATACTACATAGTAGATATGAAAAACAGTGTAAATGTGGAAGGTCTATTATTTTCCAAAACGGGTAAATAACCACATACTTCAATATAAAATCTTTCACAAAAATCAATACGAGAAATCCAATAATAACATAAGCCTCCGTGGCATCAGTGAAATCAGGTATATTGTAAATCACAATTAATAATAGGGTACACTCAGTAGGTAGTGCAGACACACGAGCTCATGCAGAGATATTTTGCCATGAACAAGCTGGGTGTAATAATCTACGCTCGAGTACTACATACACGTGAAGCTGGTGCTAAGAGCGTCACAACAAGTTCTCGATGCCAAGGCAACTAGAACAGGCTGACACCTACGATGGATCCAAAGTGAGCGTGTCAGTGCAATGTGAACATACACGTGAAGCTGGTCCTGGCCCCGTACAGTACTATAGACACCGTGTAAGCAATCCTAATTGAGCGGGTATGAAAACATGCCACGGTAAAGTCTTGTATCTTAAAATGGGGTATATTATAAGGTATATCGTTTCAAAGGTAAAACACAATGGTAAAACTTTCCGAAGAAAGATTCTCAGCAATGTCAACACATAAAGCATTTGTGTTATCGAAATAAGATAAGATAACAAAGCAAGTCTAAATACCGATAATTCGCTAAAACATTTAAATTTCGAATACCAAGTAAGATAACAAGGCATAACGGAAAACTTGTTTCACAATCATACGTAATATATAATTTTAGAAAGAAAAGGCCACTCACAGATACTTCCAGCTAGCTCGCTCCCGAAGAGCCTCGTCTTTGTCAGTCTGATAAAGTCGGTACCTAAACCGAATCACAATAAACTTAGAAGAGTCCAAAATTTGGTACTAAGACTCTACGGGCATAATTGTCCTTCAAAATTATGAAATTACAGAATTGCCCCTAGACTTCTACTTAATAACAAATATGCCACTAACATCACAGATTCACAATTTGGTCCTAAAATTTCAGAAATTGTAAATCTGCCCCAACTAAATCTGAAACTTCACATATTGGTCCCAAAAGGCCCAATCCGTCCATTTAGCGAATTCCACGCTCGTTCACAACTTAAAAACCAAAAGAGTGGCAAACTAGAGTTAGGGTTTGGAATCTCACCCTAAATGCTTCCAAAACTGGTCTTTGAACCCAAACCACTACAGCTGCTGCTCCAGTTGGCCTCCAAACGGACTCCATAGCTCATGAATTTCACATGCAGAGCGAAACACCACATTAGAATTCAAACCCAAAGCTTAAAACTAAAAGAAAAAGAGTACTCTTCTCGTATTTCACCTTAATTTCATCCACAACCTTCCATTCTTCTTGGCCCAGGTTGGAAACAACCTTGCTTCACCTTCCTCGCCCCCAATCTTCAACATGCAACCCAAGAAACGAATCAAAAACAACATTCTAGGATTGGCCTCAAATATGAAAATCGAAATTTTGGAAAATAATTTGCAATGCAGGAAAGCCCACGAGGAGAGGGCCATTTTTATCTCTTGGGTCGAGGTCCAACTTCGGCGGGATATGTCGGAACTTGGCCGGAAAACCCACGGTCACCGTTTCTAAGATATGAAAATGAGAAAATTCGGCTACGAATTTGTGAAAACTAATTTGGGGGTTGGAAAGAGGATGAGAAGAGGATTCTGGAGGTATAATTTGACAAGCATTGGTGACCGTTGGACGACGGAGCTATCGCGTTGGCTACTGTCATCGGTGTTGTGTTTTCTGGGCTGCCATTGCAACGTGAACCAGAGGAGGGAGGGGAGAATAAGGGAGGGAGGAGAGAGAATGGGCCTGCATTTTTTTAAACACCAACTAAGTCCACTTTTTAGGAAAACAATTAAAAATAAAAAGAGACAAAAGAAAATGTAAGGAAATAATAATTTAATAGAAACAATAAAAACTGACCAGATAGCATAAGGTAATCAGCCATGGTAATACAAAATTACCAAATTGCTTTTGAACTTTACGTACCGTAGAATTTTCGTTTGAACTCCGAATTTCGTTCCGTTCGCGTCCACGCGCTCGTATCAACGAGTACAGCAAGAAAAAGCTAAGAAATGGGTCGTACATGTCACAACACGAAAGTCAACCAGAAGTCAACCAGGGGCATTTTGGTCGATTCCCACTTTCAGGAATAAAATACTATAACTTCCGGGACAGGCTGTATCAAATTCTGACAGTTTACTTTTTTGTGTATAACGATAATATTGGCCTGTAGTGTGGTTTATTTATTCATGTTATGATACATGTATATTTTTAATAGGGAAATTAATTAGCTTAAATGATGAATTTACAAATTTCAATTGATGAACTGATCAAATCAAATGCTGACGACATACCGATCAAATGTAGCGACATATCGATTAAATATTGAAAAGCTATAATTTCAGCAATTGAAATTTCTAGATTCATCATTTCAGCCAACTTCCGATCAAATACTAAAAAGTTATCATTTCAACAATTGAAATTTCTAGATTCATCATTTTAGCCAATTCCATTATTAATATTATATAATAGAAATCCAAACTAGTAGTGCACTTATATTAATATCGTACACATTAAATGGTTGGACTACTCTTTGTCACATCCCGGACCGGCTCCGCTGTAGCACGATATTGTCCGCTTTGGGTCACGTCCTCACGGTTTTGTTTCTGGGAACTCACGCACAACTTCCCAATGGGTCACCCATAGCCCAAACTCGCTCAACTTTGGAGTTTCGGTGGAATCCGTAGTGAGTGAGCTCCCAAAAGGCCTCGTGCTAAATGGAGGTGAACATGTACATATAAGGCACATCACCCCCTCTCCGTTGGTCGATGTGGGATGTCACACTCTCTATATTGCCAGTAAATTTATGATGAAATCTCAACTTTATTCAGTCATAATAGTGTTTTATTATGAAAAATTACAACCAAAATTATATCCTCTTGTCAATCTTTAAAGACTTATTTTTAACTATTTGTATTCTTCACAAAATCTCACTTTACTCCTTGCACTCTATTTTGTCTTACTTTACTGCCTGTAGTTATACTTCGTGCCTCACTTTACCTTATTCTGTTAACTCTATCACATAAACCGTTAATTTGCTGACCTAGCATCGACATTCTAGTAATTTTAGCTATTAATAAAAAGACAAATTCAGATTAAATACCAATTTTAATAAAAGTCTTAAGGAAAAATAAACTACAAATTCCTTCCCATTCTATTTTAGGCCACCGGAAAATTTGAAGTCATTGTTCATTATTATTAAGGGGAAGACGGAGGATTTGAAACTATTACAATAATTTAGGGGATGACACACTCCGACCTGGATATTCACGTGTCAATATCGAGTCGAAATATGTTGGCCGACATCCCAGAAGGGATGACGAAAGCCATAGTGTAAGTGTTGTGTAAAAGTGCAAATAAATTAAAACTAAAGTCTACATTGAAATTTATTTCAAAATAGTGTGCGAAGTGCATGACCCATAATACAAGGTAATCAGTCTCAGAGCATAGCTAAAGTGCAGTACCGTAAGAATAATTCCATCTTGGTAAAGATAGATGTAATACAACTAGTAGGGACATACTTTCATACAGTAGCTGTAGAGGATGTCAGAACCATCAGCAAAAACTTCACTTGCCACCAGATCCGCCCCTAAAACCTAGAGGGGGTGCAAAACAGAAAATGTGAGTAGGCAAAAATAAATATTTCTAAAACCTTTGTTTTTCATAACATAATAACACCTCTTTGAAAATTCCTATATAGTTTCCTAAAATCATACTACGTATAGTATGAAAATTTCCAAAGATATGGATAAACACCTTTATCTCAACATAATATATAATATTCATTGTCAAAACGTTAATAAGGCACCGCTACAAAAAATATGAGTAATACGAACACCTCAACAACTATATCGTATACTCATTCACAAAATTGTATAAAGGCATCCATGCCAAAGGTATGAGTAAATACCAATATCTCAACAACATAAAGTATGCTCAACGACATATATAATATACTCATCAACATATGCAGACACACAAGCCCATGTAGGAAGTAGCTACATGGAATAAGCTGGGAGTAATAGATATATGCTCAGTACTATGATCACGTGAAGCTGGTGCTAAATGTGTTACATACGAGTCCTAGCTGCCTAATGCAAGCTAGTACAGACTGACATCTACAATGGATCCAAAGTGAGCATAATGGTGAAGATGTGAACATACACGTGAAGGCTGGTCTTGGTCCGGACGAGTACAAGACACCGGTGAATGCATGTATGATGAGCAAATAAAAATACACATGATCATGCCATCACAATTTCCAAAATTTCAACATAATATATTTTATACTTAACTCGTAAGTAAAAACATGGAATGATAGAAAATAATTCATAAAATCGTAGTGGAAAATTATATAAATAATATTAGTTTTTCAAAACAAAGCCCACTCACAGATATGTAGTTGGGTCGTAGCCGTCTCGCCTTGCCTGACCCCTGTACTACTCGTGGTAAGTCTCACCTATATGAGATATCATTATAGTAATGATTAAACTCATAAATGTTACTAATTAAATTAATAAATAACACTTATTCTTGGTTCGCTAAAATCGGAGGTCCGAAACACTTTGAAACATACCACACGTATTGCCCCGAGGTAGTACGCGTTGTCACGAGTCGCCTCTCGTCGACGAAGTCGAAAAAGTGGTCCCACACACTCTCAGGCGTAGTTAACCCAAGCCAGTCAAACTAATGGCGTTAGTTGACGCCGTTAGATTTAACGGAAGATTCCGATATCTCTGTTTGGATCGGTTTGGACTGATCTGGACCGGGTTCTGGCTGGTCTGAACCGATCGCCCTTGCAACTGTGGCCGGTGGCTAGAGCCGCTGTTCGCCGCCGTGCCACCGCTGTCTGAATTTGCTGGTTTCTAGAAAATTTTCAAAAGTTCGTAACTTCTTCATTTTCAACCATTTTACACGATCCACATGTCAAAATGAAGCTAAAGAGAAGGAGAACAAAATTATACCTATTTGGAGTTCAAAAAGTGGTCGAAAATGGCAGGAAAGTCTTGGTCTAGCACCCGAGGTCTGATCTACTCCAAAACACAATCAAATCGCACGAAATTAGTATGGAAATTCATTTACTCAACGAGAGGAAGCTAATGGTGGTGGTTAGGAACCTCACCTTGGCTGGGATTTGTAATAAACTCGCCAGAAAAGCTCGATTCTTCTGTGTGCGATTTTCGTCAAATGGTGGGTATTTAAACTAAAAGATCCCTTAATAAAAAAAACTGATCAAAATTTAAAACAAAAACAGATTAAAGAAAAAAAAGACACCTATCCACCACCACTTAGGTCTGGTAATTTCTTGCACGACCCATTAACCCGACACAAAATGACACAAAAATAACAGGTTTTAGGTCAACACGTTAACAAGTTGGGTCACCCGTTAAGAAATCGTTAAGATAACGGGTATGACACGTAAGTGACCCGTTTTCCAGGTCTAGACACTATGTAGTACTTGAAAGACAAATGTGTTTTTATGTTTGAAGTAATATTTATGTGGCAATGTGGTATGTAGTACTGCATGTTTAGTAATTTAATTTGATTATTTATTGAAGTAAAATATGACGAGAAAAGTGAGGTTCCAACTACGCCTTAAGTTCTTGGCCATATGCACTGAACCTTCTATCTTCTATTTTTCCTATTTTTAGATTATTCTTGTAATCAGTTTAAGAGGTTTTAATCCTCTTTATTTCACATCCATTCATCTATTGTAAATAAGAGTCCATCCTTGTAATTATATAGATACACTGATTAATGGATTAAGACTTTTAAACCCAGAACTGAATTCTTCTCTTGCAATCTTCACTTTTCCAAAACCTAGTGCAAATTCTATAAAATATATTTTTCTTAAGGGGTTTGACACAACACGATATGTTAAGACAACAAATATTACACGAAAACAACACGAACACATAAAACATGACCCGTTTGCCAAGCCTACCACCACTACTGCCCCCACCCTCTGTAACCCTAACGACCCAACCTTTTCTTGCATCACAATTCTCTCTCTCTCTAAATCAGTGTACTCTGGAAACCTTCTTTTTGTTTCTTCGTTCATTGCAGTGTTGAGATTTTAGACTTCCAAAGGGAGAAGGGAAGGGAAGGAAAGGGTGGGTGATGGTGGGTACAAGAAGATCGGCGGGAGGAGGTTGACTAATGTTTTTTTTCCTCTCATTATTTTGTTACATTTTAATTTGTTTTAAATTTTTTAAATTTATTCTTTTTTTTATATCTAGATTACATTAAAGATGGTGCCACGTCAACAACTTAACTGTTTATGTGACTAAGTTAACAGATTAAGGTATGGTGAGACACGAAATATAAGTGCAAGGGGTAAAGTGAGACAAAATAGAGTGTAGGGATAAAGTGAGATTTTGTGAAAAGTACAAGTGTCATAGCTAAAAATAAGCCATCTATGAATGATATGAATGATAGGGTTGGAAGATATGAAATGACTAAAGCACCACTGTTTATATAGTGTTCTTTGGCCTCCCTCTGCACTTCTTCCATTTTCTCTTCCCCCCCCCCCCCCTCTTCGACTGCCAGAAACCCCTCCCATTTTCTCCTAAATCCACTACCACTCTCCCTTTTTTATTCTCCCTCCCTCTGCAAGTCCCAGAAATTCCTCCATCTTTTCTCCCAAATCCATCACCACTATGAACCTAAACCCTATTACAATTGCACCCACTATGACTGATGCCACAACCCGTCCCGAAACCACCACACTAGTCTGGATTGTCGCCAACGAGTTGGAGTAAACCCACATTTGAGTTTTTGGCCAGCTTGTCAGATTCTAAGAGAGAGGGATAATGAATTGGCTGCGGGTGTTGTGGTTAAGGTCGGGATCAGAGTGGGAAGGGGTTTGAACAGTAAGGATCGGGGTGGATCGACCACCGATTGTCCTAGATTTGTTCATCTTAGCCTTGTTTGGGGTTTGAGTTGTCAGATATGCTATGAATTCGATTGATAAGGAGGAAAAGTCAACGAGGTGTATGGATGCTCTGGAACTCGATTGGCTTGGTGACGTCCAGATCTTCGGTTTGATTGGCTTGGAAATTATCAACAATATGAACAATATCGTGAATATATATAGGATATAGAGACGGCATACTCACATTATAGACGTTGTATCAACAATATCTACATCATCTTAATACAATATTGTGATGATATATATGCTATATATAAAGGGGCTTTAGACATTTTTCCTATCAATACACTGTCTATATTGTAGTTGGTGTTTATATGTCTGTTTTGGCTAAACACTTTTGAAATTAGTCTATTTTGGCTAATTTCCCTTAAATTTTTGCCTACAGCCTCTATAACACTATTGCTACACTAGTATGAGTTCAATATATTAATATCACACTCATGAGTTTCATGAGTTCAATATGTTGGTATCACACTCAAATTTTTCGACCAACTGTAGTAGTGTGATTCCTATATAATTTCAATGTATTGATATCACACTCACTTTTTCTGGCATATTGTGGAAAGCCTAACTATCTTAAATGACATATATGGTACTTAGCAAGGCAACAACCCCATTTTCTTTTCTTTAGCAATGTTTACGTACCTAGAAAATTAAAAGATAATATCCTGCCAAATTGTCTCATTACATATCGAGAAAATATGTCTATCAATATGCTAAAAGTACACTATAGATGTTAATTAAGTTTTATACAACTTCATTTGGAGGGGTTTGATTAAGAAATTATCAAGTGGTCTTATCTCTTGTGCATGCAATGATTCCCTTTACCTGCATTGCACTTGAGGAATCGACCAAAATGAGCAATTAGGTTAAGTAATTACCAGATGAAGCAACCTTAAGCATGTGCACAAAAGAAGCTTATGCACGTACAAACAAAAAAGAGAAAAATGATCTAATCTTTAATCAACAAAGCATGATCACAATTCATATGCATGTTTAACCCTGCAGCTTTTTAATCTGACCCATGTGGTGAGCACTTAGTTTAACATGCATGTAATAATTGTTATTACATCCAGCTGACAATAAATCAGCCTTTTAATATGGAGAAAATTTTATAGACATGAAAATATAAGTCACGTGATGTATCACTATGTGTATTGTCATAAGAATGTGGTCAAACTTCAATGGTACGTACTATTAAATAGCACGTACTGTTAAATAGTTTAAGATTCATTTGGGACCAACTGCAAATAAATCTGGACCATTCAATAACGGTACCATTAAATGGTACATATCACCCAAGATTTTTCCATAAGAATAAACAATATATTTAATATGTCTTTTACTTTTAAGATATTATAATTTAAATAAAATAATACCGCTAAGTGTATGTATTCCGAATACACCTAATGATCGCTCTTTAACCTGCCATAACTAAAATTATTATTATTACCATGAATAACAGAATGTTTTGAGGGATATATATGGACTGGTTTCTACTCTCTCCACATGGAGGGGTTGGGATTGAAAAAACTAAAAACATAGATATCAATACTGGCCCCCATCTAATAGATCTTCTGAATCAAAACTTAGATATATTAACATTGAAATTTCTAAAAGAAAAAATCGAATACATTATATAATGTTCAATATATACTTCAGTCCAATAATATCCCTTTCAAATGTATTTATTGTCATCTTCCATGAGGTTGTAATTGGTCGGCACTGATGATACTGAATCCTACCCATTAATTATAAAATGATTTGGATGGAAAAACTTTTCTTTTATTATTTTTTCTGAATCATACCAAATTTCCGATTCACGAGCAGTCATGGACCATCCTACATATGATTTGTTTTTTGTCTGAAAATTATAGTTTAATTGAAATTCGATCCCTTTCTGATGATGTCTTCTAATTAGTGTTTTTAAGAGTTTGGAAGGATCAGAGAAAGCTGTTTCCATGAAGCAAACACATAGTCAAAGGGAGGCATATAAACACATACCATGTGACTGCCAGCTAATTGATTTTTTGTTTAGTGCAGAAAAATAAATAACAATAAGAATTGATTTATTAGTATGGATATATATAGTAGAATAATAAATAATACAGTTTACTCGTGCTTCAACTATTCATGATTTGTAATAAGTTGGGAACAAAACACTATTAATATGACGTTCATGTACCAAGCACCAACTCCTCAAGAAGCTGGAGTATCCCTGTTTCTGTTTGATAATTTTAATTAATCACTTCGAAATATTTTTCCCGCGTATATTAATTTTGACTGCAAACTTTATATAATTCCGTATAACAAAGTGTATGATCGAGTCTCTAGGACTCGAACTGTTTGTAATAATTTTTTGAGTTAGTTTTGGGGTGATCCCCCTTTATGTTACCAAAAGAAAAAAAAATGGAGAATGCAACTCATTCAGTTACGAATATTGGTTGGTAGGCATATTCTATTCTATCTCTATCATATATGTATATTGTATATTCATATTTCTTATTCCCAACTGGATATATGAATATGCAACTTTGTTATAGATTGTTCATTGTTAAAGATATTTCATCACATCTTAGAACCGTTCTTCTTATTGAAGTAGAGAAATTAAAATTAATTGAAAGATAGATTTTAAGTTTTCTTATTCCATACAAAAAGAAAGCTAGAGTTGGTAAGTGCAAAAGTCTAAAGATATGTCAACTCCACTACTTGACTATTGCCAAAATTAATTAATTTTTTTTTTTATGGTAAAATGGAATGGAAGGGAATCAACCCACTCTCCTCAAATTCTATTGATAAAAAGTTTAAAAAAAAAAAAAAAAATTCCTAACCTATTCCCTCGCTACTTGGATTAAGTCAACAAGTTATCGGCAATTATCAGTTAAATTAACAACTAGTCATGACACATGACAATGGCACAATGAATATAAAAGTTTAGTAGCTTCCCATGAATTGGTAAATTAAGAAGAATTTTTAAGAGTCGAGTGCTCCTGCTCCTTTACTCTTACAAGTAAGCAAATAAACTACTTTAGTTTCAAATAAACAGTCATTATCACAAACCCTAAAAATATTGTCACCCAGTAATTGAATACCATTAGAAGAAAAGAAAAGCAATGATACAGCTTTATACTGTTGGATTTGGAAAATGCAAGTTCTAGAAAATGAAGCAATAAAAATTGTAATTGGCTAAATGACTACAAAGAAAGTACTACGCTTAGGTCTAATTCTAAACCCTCAAACTGCTTAGTAGCGGTTTGGGTTCTCCCTTCATTTTATCAAAGTCAAATCAAATCGAACCACCCTGTTTAATCGTCAGAGTCGTTCTGATACAGATAGAGGCCTAAGTCAAAAAACAAAATGAGGCCTTATTATTATTATTTTTATTATTATTATTACTACTCTTACTACTACTATCATTATTATTATTTTTTTATATGTAGGGCAAACATTGCTCTTGCAGCCTTGCAACAAAAATAGAGACCTCACATGAAACTCTTGCATTAATTTTTTTTGTTTTACATGTTGTATAATAAACACTTAAAATTTGAGACCTTACTCCAAGATGTGGCTCAAGACTTGAGCCTTGCTCGCCTTGGGTCTGGGCCGGCACTGTTAACCGATCCAAATTGTATCGCGCTCAACCCTAATGGTTAGCTGCATTTGCATGAATGTGCGCGTGGCTAAAGACCAATTGGTGACCACAGTTTCGTCAATTATGTAACAAATTTTTTTTGGTTCGCATGACACGTGGCTTCAAATAAAAAAACCCTAATAATCACACTTGTCTCTTCTTCCCGGACCCCCCTGAGGCCCTTGCTATCAGGAATATGTATGGGCATATATAATCTGGCAGATGCCAGATGGCAGATGCATGCAATTGTGATTCACATTAACTTAACCCTCCCCACACTCTTTGTCACAAATCTGAGACCCTACAATCTCAGCATATATATATATATATATATATATATATATCGAGCATAAAGGCTATAGGACCATACTTGGTGGATGGTTTTGGCATCAAAATATAACCTTCACAATCACAGATTCACAGCTCTTCACTCAGGATCGACCAAAAGAAAAACGTAGCAAAAACTCCAACAGCTGCGATTTTGCATGAGCACGTGATAGAACCAGATCCTCCTTAACTCACAACACTTGTACGTGGAACCCACATCAAGGGCCCTATCAAATTTACTCATGTGGACACATCGCCCACCCCTTTAAAAAAAGAAAAAAAGAAAAGAGTATTTTACAAGGATGCTGCCTGTGGTCGACCTATTTTCACATGGTTTCTGATCCTCCCCATTCTACATATATTATTACCTTGATGACTATACATTATGGGAAGAGATTTATATATATATATATATATATATATTGTTTTCTTATGTCTAAATAAACAAATGTTTATTTCTAATTTTTAAATTAAATAAATCAAAGAATAATATGCATGAGTGGCTAATGACGTGGATAAATAGTGTGCGAATATCATTTCTCTATATTGTATGGAAATCTGATAATACCTATACATGCTAGTTGAACAGTGTGTGATGGATAAAATATATAGGAGTAGCTAATGATGTGAATAAAAAAGCATATCAATAGCTAATAAAGTTATAAGCCTTGATAGACTTTTTACGTATTTTATTTTGTGCAACTAATATCAAGCCAGTTCTTAACTTCTTACGATGATAAAAGGGTTCCTAACTTATAATATATAAGAAGTGGAAGGCAAGGAATCTCCGCCAATAAGTATATATTCCATGAGATTGACTGCTACTATCTTATTGGGCAGCCTAATCCCCAAGCAGTCTAAAAATAAAGTTGATACAAGAAAAATGTCACTCTCTAGGAAGTTACATTTTTATTAAGTTAATAACAGAAAAGGAATAATGAAACATAAGACCAGGCTGTTAAAGGAGATTAGCAATTAACTGGTGTCTTCTAACTACAATGTTGAAAGCTACATATCAAAGTAGGAGACCTATCTGATCTGCCTATAATTTGTCACTTGTTATTTTCTTTTTTCTACGTTGTTGGTCAATCAATGGCAGCTTAGAAGAAGAACGAGAGCTAACAGAGATGGGGAAGACAGGAAAATGGCTTAAAAGCATCCTGACAGGGAAGAAAGACAAGGAAAAAACCCCCACAAATCAGAATTGTTCTGTTGCAAGTCATGAAAATCCCGCCACTCCAATTTCCAATTCTTCACAGACAACGCCGAAAGAGAAGAAGAGATGGAGTTTCAGAAGATCATCAGCCACAGCAGCATCAGCAGCTGCTCCAAAGGACTCCAATTGTGTAGATGCAGTGCGCGCCACACCACCACCACCAATGCACATGACCACGTTGGAGTCTGAGAATTATGAGCAGAAAAAGCATGCCATGGCTATGGCGGTAGCTACAGCCGCAGTTGCTGATGCGGCTGTGGCTGCTGCGCAAGCCGCAGCTGCTGTGATGCGGCTAACGGCAGCTGCCAATGAGAAGGCCGGTGCAAGTGAAGAAGCAGCTGCAATAAAAATTCAATCCGTGTTCCGTTCATATTTGGTATGCAACTCTTGAATTCCCTATTGATGTTGAGAATTTAAATCCGATATCACGGATTCTAGAATTCTTGGACTCTGCATTTATTTCCAATTGGTTTTGCTTTGATGCTCTGACTCGTTAACGTTATGTAAAAATGTGGCAAAAATGAAATGAGTACTACTGTATTGGCTTTTGTTGCAGGCAAGAAAAGCACTGTGTGCATTGAAAGGACTAGTGAAGTTGCAGGCATTGGTAAGGGGTCACCTGGTGAGAAAACAGGCCAAAGCTACTCTAAGGTGCATGCAGGCATTGGTGACCGCTCAGGCTCGAGCTCGGGCTCAGAGGATCCGGATGGTTGAAGATGAAAATACTGTCAATCCTAGACATTCCACCCCTAGAAGATCTTTGCAGGAAAACCGGTCCAGGCATACTTATAACGTAAGTTCAATGATCCAGCTCAATGCTCTTTGTTTTGTTTCAATTTTATTGTTTTATGATACAACTGATAGAATTAGAACCTTGAGTGCATGGGTGAATTCTCTTAACTGACTGAGTTTTGTTTCGAATTTTAGTGTTGTTTCTCGTATTGCATTAATTTCTCATTAGACCAATGTTGTGCGATGTGGTTATTTATAAATGTAGGAAATGGACAGAGGAGTTGAAGAGAACATTAAGATTGTGGAGATGGATCTTGGTGAATCAAAAGGAATTTTGAAGAGCAGAAACAGCAGCTATTCAAATCACTCACAAACAGAGAGAACAGAACAACATAGATTTTCAACTCAGTATGCACCAAATCAAGCATACTCAAACCAAGAAACCTACCAGCAGGCCTCCCCGGCTCCATCAGCGCTGACTGACAGGAGCCCAGGAGCCTGCAGTGCACATTTTGAGGACTACTCCTTTGGCACAGCACAGAGCAGCCCTCAGTGCTATTCTGCCATGTCCAAAATTGACCCCTCAAGAGCTCCTTTTGCTTTCCCTAGGCCGGATTATGGAGAGCCTTTGTCCTATGACTACCCTTTGTTCCCAAACTACATGGCCAACACACAATCTTCGAAGGCAAAAGCCCGGTCGCAGAGTGCACCGAAGCAAAGGCCGGTTGATTCAGTTGAGAGGCCACCAAGCCGGCCGCGGAGGGCTTCCATGGAAGGAAGGAACATCCCAAGGGCTGTGAGGATGCAGAGGTCATCTTCCCATGTGAGTTCAACTGCTCAGAATTATCAATACCCTTGGTATATCAAGCTTGATAGGTCCGCAGTTTCACTCAAAGAAAGTGAGTGTGGCTCCAGCAGTACAGTGCTCACAAACACCAACTACTGCAGATCTCTTGTTGCATATGATGTGAGTTTTCCTTAACCTAAAATCTTAGTATTTGATCAATCTATCAATTTTAACATCTGATCAGGTTTGAACATTTTATGGGTTTTGCAGGCACATGGAAATAGGTACTAACAACTCATCCATTCCAAAAATTATGCTTGCCCCAGAAGCATAAGAAATATGCATAGGGTAATTAGAAGAATGCAATAGGGAATGGACAAATGCAGCGAACAACTTCGTCTAGGTGGTGCAATGACCTCTTTTAATTTATTATTTTCTTTTATCTTCTTTTGGTTTGCGCGTCATTGCAAGAAGAAAATCTTGTGTGTCATCGGATATACACCTGGTGACAGAGCAGAATCTCTCTTTTGTAAGATTGTGTATTTTATTTTGTTCCTCCTTGTGTAGTGTCCCATTTTGCATTTGATGTTTGTAGACATTTTGGCTAAATGTGTTGGTGAGGCTAAATGTTCGGATAAACTTTATCGGGAGCACAATGTAATTGGATTGTAATATGTCTATATAGAAATTCTCTACGCACGATTTCCAAGACTAACTCATTTCAAAATTCAATCACATGAATCAATTATTCAGACATCCAAAGAGAATAAAGTTGGAAATTATTCAGTCATTTGATTAATATAGTAAAAATTTCACGGTTCAATCAAAATATTAGATCCGTTCACATAGTTTATAACAATTAAATAACTAGGCAATTTCTGATTTGATTGATTTTTTTTTTTTAAATAAACTTCAAAGTGTAACCTAGAAAGTAAACTTATTGCAGGATAAAAATGAAATTGAAAAAAAAGAAAAAGAAAGAAATTATAAGGTGAAGACTTGGATAAGGGGGTGAAGAGGTTTGGCCTGACAAAAGAAAGGAATAAAAGGTGGGAGTCAACCTGGACTAATGGTGACCCATAGTTCAACTATTGGTAAAACTAAACGACACGTTGATTTATTATTTCCTGCATTACTCACTCTCGTCTCTACTCTAATCAAATAATGGCAACCGACATGTCGGCGATGTCGCCATCTATGAGAAGAATATGAGACCATTACATGAGATTTTTTTGTGTATCCCAGAATACTTGGTACTTCAGATGTTTTAACTGTTAAATTTTTGTTTAAAAATACAAAATTCAAGATCTAACGGTTAAAACACCCAGAGTAGCCAGTACTCCGGAACACTCAAATTTTTTTTCCATTAGATGGCATTACACGACTTGTCGAATATTCTCATATATCTCTCATTTTCAATGCAAAATGACATGTTACTTGTTAATTATATTAAACCATCTTTATCCCCTTTTCTATTGGTTTTACTTGAAAGAAAGAATGCTTACCTCCTTAATAAACCCTTTTCCTTCTAACTCTATCGCACATTTATACATGTCTCTTACTTTTCCATAAGTCAACAAATGTTAAATTGGACAAATTATTGTTCACGGTCCGAACAACGTGACATGTTGACGTGGTGCTATGAGTTCATTCAAATTATAATTGAAAACGCAAGCCTTTTGTGATTGTCTAATTTCCTAGACAAGTGTAATGTGTTTGTAATAGATTAGTTCTAGATTTTAAATGTGCCCTAGTTTCTAGGTCCAAGTATTGAAGACTTGCATGTACGGCTAGGACTTTTGGGGTATCTAATCCCATTTGCTCCCCTAGCTTGTCTCTTAGTGTCAGTGTCGGCCCATCAAATTGTTTTTGCCGTTGGTGTTCTTTCCGATCTCTACGCATTTCACCGCTCCACCAAAAATTCCCTCTGCCCTTACCATACTCCAGCTTGGTAGTTTCCACCACCTGTCCAGGGTTGAGCCGAGTCAAAAAGCCTTTGATGACTCAAGGTTCATATTAGAGAAAGGAGAGTGAGGGGAAGAGGGGGCAGCCCTCGATCCGATCATCCAATCCGCTCCAACAGATAGGCATGGTTCTGTAGTCAAAGCAAGAACAATCAAAGGCAATTTGATTTCGTGGATCACTTAATGTAAACTTCATGTGCATCATTTTAGGAAAAATATAAACTGAGTGTTTAAATTTTATTGGGAGAGTGAGATCACATAAAATCAATTTATGATATCAATTTACTTAATTGTAGGCCAATCAATTTGTTATCACGTCCATTAAATACTGCTAGTTTTCCAGCAGGTTTTCTATCTTTGTTGGGCAAAAGTTTTTGAGCGTAAAAAGTTTTAAAGCAAAGTTCTTATGTGTTAGGTTAGAAGAATGATCTTAGTGAAATACTTCAAACCTTTGCATATCATATCATTCATTCATATGTGTGATCAAGTTTGTGAGAAAGCTTCGGGCTCTAAGGTGATTACATCTGCGATCAGAGGTGCGCGACCAAGAGGAGACGAAGAGAAGCAAGTATGACGACAAGAGGGCAAGGCAATCTTCTAGTTGGTGTCCAGTAAGTTGTGTCTTGTATGAGTTTTGTACTTGTTGGTTTTTTCTTAGTGGATTCTTTAACCAGCAGTGTGCCCGTGGATTGTCCCCATTGTGTGTGGGGTTTTACCACGTAAAAGAAATTCCTAGTATTCTTGTCTCGTTATTTAATTTATTGAATTACTGCCGCATCACATTGTTTCAATCCCGAAAGTCTGGGGGTTTTTATTTGAACTGTTTATATGTTGGGTTTGGGTTCCCCGATCTATGTGCATTTTCAATAACACACAATTATTATATTTGAATCCTAAATAATCGACCACAAATATATACTAATGTTATAATTTGAATAGAACTCGTGATACTAGGGCAATATGTTACTACTCACGTAGTGTTATTCTCGTATACAGAGTTTCGTTCTTTTGGACACCTTAGATTTGGTATCAAAGGTTATGATACATTAAAAGCACATTCATTTATTTTTCACCATTGATACCAAATTCAAAAGCGAATGACTATATGTTTTTTAGTCACCTAGTGACCAGAGATTGCTTGTGTAGTATACAATCTTCTTTCTGTTAAAATGTGATATTTGTAAGGGCAAGGGTACAAGAATTGTTTTACTTTGCTTGCTACCTTTTTTTTTTTGTTTGGAACACTTGTTTTCTTGCTTGGGCTTTGGGTTACTGCCTTTCTACAGTTGAATAAAGGTGATGGATATGCTTCATGTGCCTGGTTGGTAATGGCCTTCAATTTTAATTTTGCTCAAAATTTTACGTGTGGTATTAGGAGGAAGTTTCGAATCCTCCGCCCGAAATTTAGATGAATTAGCGTAGAATAGCTTTTGTATCAAAAAGAGGGCTATCAAATCACCACATATGTTGATGTCGAATTCTATGTCCGTGCCCAGAATGTTTTGTTAGGAACAAGGTATGGCCAATTGGCATCACCATGTACAGCTTATGGTGTAGCAAACACTCTCACCAACCACCTCTCTTTGCAAAACTGATGCCTTTAAATGTCTTTGTAAAACCAATATGAAAGTAACCAAGGTCGAAAAATTACATAAATATAAAGCAATGCAGGTGGCAGTCGCAACATCAACATAAGTATCCTTTTCATTTCTTTTTGTTCCATTTTCTTCCAACCGTATCAACTTCTTGGGCACTAAAACAAAAGGTAAAGAGAGAAAGAGACAGTACCGAACCTGGCTCAGCTGCCCCTTGGAAACTAGGCGCTGGATTAAGCTAGAGATGGAGTTGGTGGCTCTGGAAACTAAGCAATAAGATAAATCTGTTAAGTAACTCATCATGCTCGGGTTTTTTTTCCTACTCTTTCGATTCTCAAGTTATACAATAATCCCCCAACAAGTGCAGTCCTCACATTCCCATATACATTCTCCTTACCCGAAAAAAAAAAGGCTAAGAAAAAAAATCTTCAGCAACCAAAATTACAGAAGAAAGTTAAACACTATAGAGGCATTTAAGCAAACAGTTTGTGTGCAATGGAAAAGTTGGAAAAAAGAGACTCCCGAGCACCACCACCACGCTACACACTCTACCCAGTCCTAAACTATAATCACTGCAGAAATGAAATTATAACCTCCCCAGTTAATCACTTCATCATCACCCCAAACAACAAATAAGGGTAATTTAAACAAGCAGATGATTAAAAACAAAAGTTCTAATGATTAGTCAAGCTAATTATTAAGAACAATTAGGCATACCTTGACACCGAATCGAGGGAGGCCAAATCAAGAACGCCACTAGATTCTGATACCCAAATGGGGCGCCGTGAACAAGCAATTGACGGAGGCGGAGTCGGAGAAGCCCCGATTGAGCATACCGAACGCGCCATTGAGCGCGTTCAAGAACCAGTCCTAGGACTTATTGGCTGGAATATCGAGAATGGGCCCCATCGATTGCGTCGACTCAGGCTTCAGAGGGAAGAGAGAGACGGAGGCGCGAGGGTTTTGACGAAGCCCCGCTGTGGTTTGGCCGTGCGGTCGTACTCGTCGATCATGTTGTCGAGGTCCTTGTCGATGGTGACGGAGATTAAGGAGTCGAGGTCTTCGCTGGGAACGTTGTAATTTGTTGAATATAATCTGCAACGTTAACGCGTACGTTGTGTTACAAAATATAAGTGACAACGCGCACTGATTGACGATTGCATGTTTGTCGTACGCAAGGTAATGTTTGAACGTTGTTAAATGAAGTTTAGTAATGGAATATAGCAACGTGCAGCCTATGCACGTTGTCAAAATTTGTTTTCAACAAGAAGAAAAAATGCACGTTGTGTTTTAAATGTTGTTGTATCTTATTTTTCTTGTAGTTTTTTTTCTATATTAGAGGGATATATTTTGCGATCTTTAAATTCAAAGGTCAATTACTTCTAAAGCTAAAAATTAAACCTCAATCAAATGAAACTTTCAGAAAAAAAGATAACTAGACTCCATGCATGAGGTTAAGATTAGTTAACTTTGCACTAAAGTCATATTTTCCATTCTACGTACTCTCTCCCTTCATATTACTTATATAAATAACTACTAACTTCCGCATAAACATTAGTTTCATTATCTTAACATTGATACTTATCGACCAAAAAAATATACATTATTGATACTTGATTATAATTTTACTTACACAAAAATAATTTTTTTTATAGTAGTACAAATGAGTACATATGTATATACTTTTGAAAATAAAACCGGTTATAAAATTATGTTGCACCCCTTTATTGACGATTTAAGTGTTCACATTCCATTCTTTACTAAAAGTTAATTTGTAACTATTTCTATTTGCGTATATTTTCATGTATTTTATAGATATACGTACATGATAAGCACCACTAGAAGTGTCGTATTTTAAGTAAAATCGTGGAAATCAACCCCAAAGTAATACATATGTCCATACGATCTCCATATGCAGTGCTATTCATGGGTCTGAGAGAGCAGAGATTCCTTAGTGAACTCGCCATAACAGACTTGAATTAAAAGTGTCTTTTATCCTTTGTTTTCTTTTGTCAACCCAATCGAAGGAAAAGGAAAAGAAAAAGAAAAAGAAGGCACTTGGTACTGAAGAGACTGTACTAATAAGATTCCATATTTCCATGCATTCATTAGAGAGTCCACCTTCTCTACAATAATTCAAAAGAAGTCCACCATACTTATGCATTGCTCACCCTGCAATGCATTCCCCACCTCCGCTTTTGCATATCTCTATTGCAATTACTGATGTTGTTATGATGGGCGTGTGAGGTAAGTAGAGAAATAAAGAGAGCAAATATAGTCCATGATGGTTGGTCTGGAACATTCAGGTCACGTCTTCTCGTGTGTCTGTCAAATCAAAACACAAGTCAGAGAGAATGTGTTTGATAAAACAGCTTAGGGTTTCTAAAAGTTGAAATAAGAAGTATTTGTTGTTGTTGTTCTTTTTTCTTTCCCTTCTGACATAGGGTTTTAAGTACACATATTTATATCATGCATGATACAATGTTACCAGATTGTAAATATAAACTACAAGGTAAATATATAATTCACTTCTTGAGTAGTCCAGATTTCTAGTCTTGCTATAAAAACATCTTATATCGTCAGAGAATTTGGCGAGCCACCATTTACCATTGATGTAATCCACCCACATTAATTTTGTTGTTGTCAAACATCTATGATTATCTTCATCAAGATTTCTAGAAAACCAGAAGAAAGAAAAGTTATTAATTTGGTGACCATCATTTTCCTCTATCAAAAGTTACATATCTTTTCTCTCACTAGTTGGAGCATGCAGTAAATGGTTTATACATGGTCAGCTACATGTCTTTGCTTAAATAGTTCTCGTTTGTTGCATGGTATTAAGGGAGAGTGTCTTAAATAGGACTATAATTCCATGTTTGGTGTGGATGTGGACTAACTTTAATGACACTAGCTCGGACTCGTGCGGACTACTGCATCACTAACGCGGTACTACGAATCTCGTTTGTCAACATGTGATTACTAATCTCGTCTCCAACTGCGTCTTTTGCACGCATGCGTCGTCTGCAACTCCAACTCCTCACGCAAGCCCATATCTAAAACCCAATTCGATAACGGGTCCGATGAGATTAGGATGACCGAGTCTCGATTTGGTAGATGCGACTCGAGCTGCTCCGTCTAAGCATCCATATCCACAACCGTAGAAAATGATTTCTACAATCAATTGAAGCAGACTTAATTAGCAATCAAATATGAGTATTTTTTAATGGAAGTTTTTCCAAGAGAGCTCGCAATCAAGAAACCCATTTGATGCAAACTTGTCAGAAGAATTTAGTAGCCTTGATTGGGTCTTTGAATGCTTCATTCCTTTTTCGGAAGGCACTAGTACAGAAAAAAAAAAGAGTTTGAAACTATGTGAGTGAGAAGAGGTGGGCAAGGAAAACAATGATGGCTTAGGATAATGTTTTTTTTTAGTTAATTTTTTTTAAAGGCAAAACTAAATTTAAAAAATGGCAAAAAAAATTTGTTGGTCCTAAAAATATGTTAATCAATGACTTAGTTCAGTACTGCACTAAACCCTTCACCATTTTTATCCAACTTAATCCAATTCAAACCAATCCAACTTAATTCATGAAACTAGTACAATCTTAACTAAAGAGGTAAAAAAAATGGGCCCCAAGTCACAATTTTGAGCTAATAGGAAGCCTGCAGGATGGTCATGGACTATGATATCTAGCTAACCCTACTGAAATGGAATGGCTTTTCCAGCATAATTAACTTGTATATATGTACACAGGTCCGACTTGGTAGAGGTTGACAACATTTTAGGGAGCTGTGAGCGAATGACAAGGACAAAAGGATGTCAGCACCATGTGAGTACTGCATGCTCTGTGTCACTAACTTTTGTCTACCCTTTTAGCACATCGCAGTTTGCTCCACTCACCATTTCTCTTGGACGTTTTTCTGTGGCTTTACTTCGGTCCTATACTATTCCTCAACTAAATCATGCATCTTTAAACAAAATTGATCATACCACGATCATAAACTACTAAATTATATCAATAACACAAAGCACTTTGGAGGAATCTTCATGTTCCGACAATGTGGCATGTTTTGCATTATTTGGAGACACATTAAGCGTATTTAATTTGCAGAACTTTCTAGGTCCAATATAAATTTAGAGTTTGATTGGCTAGTATTGAGTATCAATTTATAATAACTTGTATATAGTCAATATTCCAATCAACATAGTGGCCAAGTACCAAGTATTGCAAATTAGTATCCAATATCAAACAATCTTTTTCCTGAGTTATTTGACATGCAAATACAAGAAGTTTGTGTGTACATCAGAACGTGGATTATATATAAGCTTAAATATGAAATTATGAACACTTATAATAGAGAGATGCAAATTTGAAATGTAAAAATCACATTAAAATTCTATTTATATATATATACTTCTGTCCATATGAGTATACATCTCATTTATTGAGCTCCCCGACCAACAAAAGATGTATATGTGTTATAGATCTGCATATACATCCCCAAGTGGAGATGCCCTATATTGCTAAAGAAGTAGTCCCTCTTCAAATTTTGTGGTACAAAATTATCCTTACATAAGGAGTATGAGTAATAATTTTCAAAAAAATGTTTTATGCACTCCTTTTTCTTTCTTTGAAGACCTAAAGTACATAAACGAAAGAAAGGAGTGCTGAAGGGAAAACTGGAGGTGTGAAATGCACTGCCCTTAATTGTCCTCCCCTCATTGTCCGACCAAAAGTTCTTGAGGAATCAAAGAGGGACTATATATATGGATGGCCTTGCAGCAGTGACTAATTATATTCTTTCTGCGGCGAGCAACCAGCTTATCCACAAAGAAATCCTCCCCTTGCAATATTATTGCATGTCCCGCACTTGGAATAAGGGACTACTCTAAAATGTTGGAAGTTGACGCAATCAATTTAACAAATGCGGTTGTCTTTAATTTGCAACTCCACATCAATAAAATGATACTTATAAATAAAATTAAATTCCTATTGCCTATGAGACTCTCATTGTCAATCAAATCCAAGAAAGATATAATTGCATAGGGCTCTTCTTTAACATCCTTTTAAGCAAATAATTTCATTTGGTGATGCACAAAACAGTGCTTCCCACAATTGAATGGGAAGCAACTCATTTATTGATAATTGATATACATTCTCATGATCTCTTAATAACTTATGTCACATATTCCTTGCAAAGTTCACTTTGTGGTTCCAATAGGTTCCTTCTAACCCCACAATCGCATTTTCTGATCTCACTGCAGTCGACCTACTCCAAATAATTATTAAAGAAGAATTTGTAGTCTTTTTTATCAACAAAAATAACTTATAGTTTTTTTTTCTGGACAAAAAGAATTTGTATAGTAATGCAATTAAATTTACCATGAAACCAAATGTGGTTATGGATAAATCTAATTTCTCTTATATATTATCTCCCAAGGTAGAATACGAAACTTGTTCTCTCTTCATCCTTAACCATCTGCTACCAATTCGACCAAAAAACCAATTTGGTCACACTTGGATGCACACATAAACCAATATGTTTTCTTTGCATTAACATCATAATTATTGGCACTTGAAAAATGTCATCATGCACTATTTTTTTTACAAATTCTTATGTAATTTTATATATTTAAGTGCAGGATGACCTTTTTCAACTGCCGATAGCATCACCCTTAAACTCCACAATTTCTTCAACTCACAATTATTATCGTTGAAGTTAATTGCATGATAATGGTGATTTCATTAGTATGTAATCAATACCTTAGGTGTTAGTCTAGTTATTTGATAACAATTAGAAGACAGGAAATTATACGGTACCCTTTAAAAAAAAAAGAGTACTAGTACCTTTCTTTTAATCAAACTACATTATAATCCTCAAAATTTATTGTCCAACTATATCATAAGAATAATACTTGCATCCCCCCATGTAGAGTAAAAAATAATTTAAAAAATTGTGAAGTTGACACGTGGACGAATATTTCTTATTGGCGAGACTACCCTTATTAATTGGTGAATTCCACACTCATTGCTCATTGATGAAGACTCCCTCTTCAAGGGCAGTGGAGATAAATACAAGGAAATTAATTAAGGAGGAATTAATTACCAAATTCTCTCCATTAGTTTCCTATTTGAAGATCAATTTCTTTAATCAAGGAATTCACATCCTATTTAATAAGGATTAGCCAAGGATTATTTCAAAATACTATTTTATTAAATATACCTTTGGGATTAATTTTTCATTCGTCTGACAGATGACATTCATTGGCCAACTGGAAGCCGACATGTGGCACGAATCTCTCCCACATGGCCAGCCACATCTCGTCTATTTATACCTCACTCTCCACCACATTTTGGTAAGCTTTTGCTACTTAATCAAGCCCTAAATTCTCTCTCTTTTAAGAGAAACTGACTTAGGCATCGAAGGTGTTTATTTGTGTGGCGTGCGTGGTCTTAGCCTTAATCAAAGGTGTTTATTTGTTTTGTAGGTACAAATTCGTCAAATCATCAAGCGGCAGATTTTTGCTACCACAATGCACATATCCCCCATTTGTGAATAACATATCTTGGCAGAATAAATCAACGATCGAAACCGTTCAATTGATCAATTTTCATTTGAAGATCACTCATACGAAAAAATTATTTGTTTTATACATTTGGATGACTAAATGATCTCTTATTGAAACAATTTTTTGTAGGAGTAATCTTCACATGAAGAGTAAGAAATTGAACGATTCCTATCTTTGATTTTATTCGGTTAAGATACGTTATTCGCAAATGGGGGGATATGTACATCCCCCACATGGGAGATGCAAGTATTATCTATTTTATAATGGATATGCTTATGGGGGGACCTACTTGTCCCTCCACTTACGATAACGTATCTTCACTGTACATAATCTGAACCGTTCATTCTCTCTATCATTCTAAAGATCATATATATAAAAAAAAATCATTAAATTTGGAGATCGTACGTTTAGCCATCCATACATGTCAAACCAATCAACGATTTTGGTAACAAGTAGCATCCTTAAGATGAACCGTCCAATTGTTTGAGGCATATGAATGGCTAAACAATCTTCTAATTGAATGATTTTTTTGCATATATGATCTTTAGATGATGATAAAGAGAATGAACGATTCTGATTATGATTTTCATACTGTGAAGATACATTATTCGTAAGTGGAAGGACAAGTAGGTTCCCTCATGGGAGAGAACACATGATATTTAGATGATGATAAAGAGAATTGACGGTTTGAATTATGATGTTCGTATGGTGAAGATACGTTAATCGTAATTGGAGGGACAAGTAGGTCCCCCCATGGGAGGAAGGAGAACACAAGCATTATCCTATTATAATGGTGAGGACAAGTAGGTCCCCCCATGGGAGGAAGGGGAACACAAGAATTATCCTATTATAATGGTGAGGTTATAGAATGATATTGTTTATTACACTACCAACGTTGATTATTATACCATAAACGTTCAATTGGTTACAACATAGACATAAGTTATTACTAGTGAACGTCATAAAATTATCCATTATCATAGGTCACTTTTGTACTCTACTTTCATGTTTAATTAATGGTCTTACAACGTGACATTAATACTCAATTTCTAAATTACAAGAAAAGTAAGGTTACCTTATAATTCATCAAGGTTTACAGTCCAAAATTATATAAGAATGGTAAGGTTATAGTTAATATCACATAATGGTATTGTTATTATTGTAACAATAAGTTATAAGGTTAGATTTTACATTGTAGACGTCGTATTACACTGTCAAAGTAGGGTTTAATGTGCGAATACATTACAAAAACACCGCTGGATTGAAGGGTACGAGTACTTTTTTTATTTTAAACAGTACCGTATACTTAACCTTTTAAAAGACTAAACAATTTTTCATGTGGTTTGATGTTTTAAAAAAACGTGGCTTAGGGAATGGACGGTCCGATAATCAGAACACTTTGCTAAATGACAAAGAATAATGAAGAAGGTAGAAGAAAAAATATGTATAAAAGGGAATGTAGCTCGCGTTGCTCAAAGACTAATTAAAGAGGCATCCTTAAACACGTACATTAACATTAGTGGACTTTGTTAGTCGGCTAATATGAGAGAAAGAGAGCTGGGAACACTAGGTTTCTTCTGGGGAGGTTCTTAACTTGTGATGTCTTCATATGGGAGTCAAGAACCCTTATCCCTCTTATAAAACCTATATCACGATGAGTGGGAACTAATTTCAACGATGTTCAATGAAATGTACTCAAGAAAGTTACCTGTATTCTAATTTTTCCATCTTACTTTTTTGTATGTTTTCAACCATGTGATGAGCATGTTTTCAATCATGCTGCAATTATCTTTTTAATAGTGCATTAAACCAGCTTCGTCTTTGCAAATTTAATAAAATAATCAAGAAATCAGATCAATTAATTAATGATATATACTTTGTGTGATCCATGGTGTCATCAACTTATGAAACTCTTATGTGGCCATTTTATATGTATGAGTAATTAACGTCAAACATTGTTAATTATATAGGAATCATCATATTGTTTCTGGATTCCTGCACGCGGAGATCTTTGATACCTATCCATTTGACATGTACAAGTTAACAATTTGGTTCCATTTAAAGCAAAATAAAAGACTTAAGAGAGGTAGAAGAGATCAAACTGAACTAGAATTTATAACTAACTAGCCTCTTGCCAGCAATTAATTGGCCTTTTTTAAATTTAAAATTTAAGTTTTATTTCTGTTTTATATCTAATTACATATTTTTTTATTAAAAAAATTCAAAAACAAAGGAAGAATAACTAATCACCCACAACTTGGGTTTGAAGATTTATTTAAAACATGTAAAAGTACCATTTTGTCCCTATTTTGTTTGGGTAGTTGTTCATTGTACCTCTATCAACATAAGGACATTATAAGAATATTGAAAGTTTCACCATTTTTGCCTTCTCACTTTATAGATAAGACTAGCCACTTGCCACACACTAACTCGTGTGGCAATTTGCTAAGTTTATTATTTTTGATACTTTAATTTTATTTGAAAAAAATTAATATACAGTTTATAATTTTAAAAAAGTTCAAAAATTGATTTGAATTATTATTTTTTTTAAGTTGTAAAAAGAGAAAGGCATTTTTGGTATTACAAATGTTTTACCAAATTTGTCTTCTCCCTTTATATATATATATATATATATATATAGATAATTGATGGATTTTATTAATACTGTTGGATATGCTATATAAAGTTCACTTTAAGAAGGTCCACTAATGCAATGCGAAGAGAATTTGTTCATCAACAATCATTCTGATTCTGAGAAGGCGAAATATACATATAAGTGATTTACTACCAACCCTCTTATAATTAGTTGTCTAATTAATAGTGTAAATAAGCTCTTGTTTATGCTCATAACTCTTCTCTCTCTCTCTCTCTCTATATATATATATATATATATATATATATTCATCAAGATCAGTTAGATGATGCTTCTATTTAACTAGAAATTAGTGTTCTAAGATGACATGCAGGATGACAAATTGGGTGTTGGGGTGTGAGTGAATACTTCCCATACACAACTATGGAATTGGATAGGTTAGTAGCATCTTTATTATAGAGCCATTTTAACTGAGTGTGAGTGAATACTTCCCATACACAGCTAAATGAGTGTGACTTCGTGTCATGAATGAGACTTTTAATTAAGGCCATTTTAACTACCATTTTGTTTTAACTTTTACTTTTTGTGCTATAATATGAGGAAACTATACAGAAAAAATGATAGATGAAGAATGATGGCAGAAAAAGATATAAAGAAAAAAGAATGAAAATAAAATTATAAACAAAATGATTGTCAAACCAACTCTAAATTAATAGTTATTAATCGGGTCATAATTTGCATGTCTACTTGGAGAGATGAATGTGGAAATCACGATTATTCTTTCTTGCCATGATTAAAGGGTAATGGAGAAGAAAAGAAAAAAGGGGGGAATGTTCTCTTCCTCTAGCCTTTTATAAATAGGTCAAACAAACTCCACTGTTGAGGAATGTGGCCACCTTAACATCTATCAACAACTCCCCTCCACGTGAAATCATACACATGAAGTTAAATTTAGCACATTCTTAACGTTTCCATGGCGTCCCGTGAAGAACCTTCTAGGTCACAACGGTTCTCCGCATAAACGTGCTCATCCTTTTATTCTGCTCTATTCTGAGTGTTAGGAAGAAAAGAAAAAGAGAGAAAAGATCAAAATAGCTCTGAACATTTCTGGGTTACAAAACTCTCATCATGTCAAACCAATGTACCATGAAATAGTAACTATGCATGTAACTCATAGCAGTGTTTCTTTGTTAACAGCTACAATACCATCATAGGGTGGCTTAGTCTTTTCCTCATGGTGCCTTTGTGGTAAATCAACAATATACAAGTTTTAGTCCTTGTGAGTGTTATCTTTATGGTAAGTTAGATGTGGGTCCTCCGTGGCTGAGAATTTGTATTGTATGCCTGATGAGTTTGTAATTGTGAAATTGTATAGTATTTTATGTCTGTGAATGTTTCGTTCTTGATTATTCTTAATAAAATCTTATTTTATTTTAAAAAAATCAATGAATATATGTGTCTGATTGTATTATTTTCATTCCTATAATTGTCAAATTCTTTATGAAACATTTGTTTACTCAAATATGCTCTAATGTAATAAATCTCAATATTTTAAAATACTACAGCAAAATCTTCCCCTGTTTCTATTTCTTAACTTTTTATTCAGTTAAACATCATCCTTTTTTCATTAAGAAACAATAAACGGTTTCCTTTTACAAGGAATCTTCATGATAGAGTCCTCCTGTGTAATAATTGATGAATTGTAGTGTGAGGAGTGTGATTGGTAATGCCAAGAAGTGAATGGTGAATGGTGAACCATAATGCCGATTGCGATGGCCACCTGACTCTGGTGAAGGATGTTGAAATAATATTCCCAGGGCCGGCCTTGGCTATAGGCCGGATAGGCCATCGCCTAGAGCCCCCAAATTTAGGAGCCCCAAAATTCTGTACTTGTTTACATATAATAATATAATATGTATGTTAAAAAAAATTTAGTTATATATTATATCAGTATAATAGTATATGTGTGTAGGGACAAACGTGAGAATATCAATTTCCAAGTTCCAAGTTCCAAGACTAATGAACCAGGTTTTGCACAAAAAAAAAACCATTGATCGCTGTCTTTCTAAATTCTTTTTTCCTTATCACTGTATTGGGGCGTGTATTGCACACAAAAAAAAATTCTCTCACATTCCCGTCTGTCAGGGAACTCTTGTTGAACCCATAAGGCTCCAAGCCTCCAAACTCCAAATAATTGGCAAAATCTAAAATCCATGTCACAAGAAAGATTGAATGGTTTGGCTATGTTATCAATTGAAAAGGATCTTATTGAAAAGCTCAACTATGAGAGCTTAATTAGTACTTTTGTAGCAAAAAATGCAAGAAGGGTAGTGTTTGAGTAGTGTTGGACGTATGATTCGTGATTTCAAAGTTTCTTATTGAATTTTTACGTTTTTTTTAATTCTTACATGCTAGAGTGTGCTATTATGGTTTATTATTGTTATTAGCCGATTATTGGCCAGGAGCCCCATTTTTTTTGTTTGCCTATAGCCCCCAAAAAGTCAGGGCCGGCCCTTATTCCCTTCCTAACATGCATGCATGGACTCTGCATCTTTTTTCTGCTAAAAGTATATGACAATATAGAGAAAACAAATTACGGAAATGGATTTTCGTCTCATCTTTGTCCATTCCTCGACTTTTAATCTCTGCCATATTAAAAAAAAAAAATTGCAACTGGTGAATTATTCTAGTGGTTAGGTTTTTTTTTCAACTTACTGAGTCTCGGGTTCAAATCATTCTTCATCCTTCAATGTAAATTAGTGTAAAATATTATTTGTAAACAACAAAAATTGGTAATAAACGAGCATTTCCTACCATTAATTGAAATAAAAATCCAATTTTTTTTTCTTAATGTTTCCCTTCAAGGTAGCACCACTAGTTAAAAAAATATCAAAATTGGGTAGGTGATATCCAAAGATCTCAAACATTCTCTAAAGTATCAAAATTGGTGGGCGTTTGTTTGGCACAAAACACTTCTTAATTAGCCGACTAATTAAAAGTTAAACACAGCTGCAAACAACTAGATATTTCCTATTTGGCCATAATTTGGAGAACAACTTATATGAAACGGATTTATCGTCACGTGACGTCTCAATTCAATAATACATTACCATGTGAAAAAAAACTTACACTTAATAATGTATTATTGAATACAAAATGTCACGTGACAATGAAACCATTCAATATAAGGCATTTTCCATAACTGGGAACCATATGATCTTAATAATAGCGACTTGAAACAATGTCATAGTGGGATTAAAAATATTATTATGTTATATCAACTGCCAAAAGTGCTAATTGTAAATAAATTTGGCAGATCTTCTCTAAATCTAGGGCCCCAACTTTACAGGTTCTCCAGATAGTGACCTGACACATGTGTAGAGCTTGATTGCCTCCAACCCAATGAGAGTGGAGCAAGTGCCCTACATGCCACGCTGCTAGTGGTGAGCTGGTACAATTTGCCTATGTTTTTGCTATAGGTGATACAGCTGTTCAGTTAAAACATAATATTTGTTCAAGAAATTAAATAAAAAAAACCTTCATTAAATTCAGACATAGGTCAGGCATTTTTTTAAATATGATTCGATATTATCTACATTAAAAAAGGAAGAGTGGGTTAAATCTCACAATGAGTCAGCCATAATAATTTGATTCGAATTTACCTTTGACGAGAATCGAACCTAAGACCTCTCACATGAAGAGGAATACCATATAAGTGGCATGTCAATTTTTTTAACAAAACAAAATTTTAAAGCGTTCTAATTTACAGAAAAAGAATTCAAACTTGAGAGAAATAGAGCAAGCAAACTGTGCTAATTAATTGACTTAGTCTACGTTTGCTAATTGTATATAAATTCTGGGAGTAAGCTACAGTGTTCGCAAGCATTGAATGCTCACACCGATCTCACCATTAAAAGGAGGGAGGAGGGAGGAGAGAGGGAGAAAATAAGGGTGAGATCGGTGTGAGTATTCAATGCTTGCGAGTACTGTAGCCAGTCCCATAAATTCTGTCACTCATCACTCCTAAACAAAAAAAGAAACCCTAATAAAGATGGGTGTGCTCTGGACCTCTGGTCAATGGACTTAGACGATGTATGTGCTACGTGTGAGTCCACGTGTGGGTCCCATAACGCACTCAAAGATCCTTTCCCTTCCTTCCTTCCCCCTCCCCTCCCCCTCTCACATTCACCACCTTATATAATACCCAGTCCACCGTGTGTGTCATTGCTAGAGCTAATCAAGCATTTTAACCACCAATTGCCTCCAATACCTCTCTGCTGCAAACCCATATTCTTCACTAACTAGCATGCAAACCATATCTTACCAAATCTATACAACCTAGACCATAAACCCTAAACAAAAACCTACTTGGGCACCATTGCTACAAAAAGCAATATCAGCCAAACTTGATCAGCTCTTAATTAATCTTCACTTAATTAGCCGCCTCTAATTAGCCTCAATTAAGTGTTTTTCCTGAGTTGAAATGGGCAACGCAGATTATGAGTGCCCGCACCGTGTTGAAATTCCTCCTTCCAAGCCATTTTTCAAGGCTCTGAAATCATCTCTGAAAGAAACTTTCTTTCCCGATGACCCTTTCAGGCAATTTAAGAACCAACCCACGTCTAGAAAACTTGTTCTGGGATTGCAACACTTTGTGCCAATCCTCGAATGGGCTCCTCGCTACACTTTTGACTTCTTCAAATCTGATCTCATTGCTGGAATCACCATTGCCAGTCTTGCAGTTCCTCAAGGGATCAGCTATGCAAATTTAGCCAACTTGCCCCCAATTATTGGCCTATGTAAGTATCCAAAAAAAATTATGTGTTATCAAACATATTATATAAATTTATGTTATATAGTATAACATTTTCTTGTTAGATCAATGCTTATGTTTCATAACAAAGATCAATGGTCTAGTTTCACAGTAACAACACAAGTACTTTATGTGGAATCTTGTTTGCAAAAATGTCATATTATGTTTTTTTTTGGAAAAATGAATGCAGATTCGAGCTTTGTGCCTCCATTGGTGTATGCCATGCTTGGGAGCTCAAAGGATTTGGCAGTGGGTACTGTGGCGGTTGCATCCCTTCTCATATCTTCCATGTTGGGGAAGGTTGTTAGCCCTACTGAGAACCCTAAGCTCTATGTTCAGTTGGCTCTCACCTCTACCTTCTTTGCTGGAGCTTTCCAGGCTTCTCTTGGCTTCTTAAGGTATGTAATTTAATTTGCTGCCAATTTATATTTGTACAGAGTTCTGATATAAATAAATAAATAAACAATCAAGAAGCAACCCTCTGAAACGATGTTTGTATGCACGTATATGTGTATTTGCAGACTTGGGTTTGTCGTGGACTTTCTGTCTCATGCAACAATAGTGGGTTTCATGGGTGGAGCAGCCACTGTTGTATGTCTCCAGCAGCTTAAAGGGGTACTAGGGTTGATTCATTTCACTCATGAGACAGATGTTGTATCCGTCATGAAATCTATCTTTTCCCAAGTGCACGAGGTATAAAATTTTGGCACTTTTTTTACATATTGCCCTTTTGGACATTATTAATTAATATTATATAATGGAGGTAATAATGGATGTAAATTATGCTGCAGTGGAGGTGGGAAAGTGCTGTGCTGGGATGCTGTTTCCTCTTCTTTCTCTTGCTCACAAGATACTTTGTAAGTATATACCACGTACCTTTCTGAGATAGGGTTTAGGGTTTGGGAATTGTTAATATTGATCCATTATTCCAAGCTCTACCTTTGTTTATAACTGATTTTCCCTAAACTTGAAGAAAGATAAGGAATTATTATTTCATGTAAAAACTTTTCATGCAATGGCTTGTTAGTGTCAAAACTAATAAAACCTCATCAGCAGCACCAATGCCAGTTATATAATTACTTCGGTTATTTCATGAACAATGTAACTAATTAACTCGACCTTAAGTTGAAAAAAGGTCTATTGAACCGAAAGAACGCTTTCAAACATGATTCTTGTTGTGAATATTAACAATATTAACAATATTTGCAACTAGTGGATTGCCGTGGTTGATAAGGCATTCATCTTCAACTCATTGTGTCTCGAATTCAAATCATTCCCTCTCCCTTTAATTTAGATTAGAGTAATAATATTGTTTTAATAAAAATAATCAATACTTAATTGCCAATTCAGATTAACATTTTGATAAACATAATCATATAATTTCTTAAAAGAATACAACCACTAATATATACCTCAGATGCTAAACCTTAGTACTGCAGAGTTGAGGCAAAAAGATATTCAAGTTTTTTTTTGAGGTCCTAAACTTTGGATTTAATTAGCACCTTTAGCATGTCTTACAACCTAAACATTGATCGAAAACTTTATTTAATTATGATTTACGAAAAAGAAGTGGAAAGAAAAACCCATCGTCCTATGCAAACCGAAAACTTTTTATCCACTTTTTTGTATTAGAAAATATATGTATATATGTAATATATATAGGAGGATGAAAAATACTGAGGGCCTTTCCGAAATTGGAGGCCCAGAACAATTATCAGTTTTTGTACTAATGATGATGCTTATTTGTGCCTATGACAATTAGAGCAAGAGAAAACCGGCCTTCTTCTGGATAAACGCAATGATGCCACTGTGCACTGTGATCTTGGGAAGCCTTCTGGTTTTCCTAACCCATGCTGAAAAATATGGCGTTCAAGTAGTAAGCATTTCACTCTCTCTCTCTCCAACATAAAATAATAACTTTTTATTTGATTAGTTTTTGTATGATATGCTAATTAGACCCTTTGTTTTTGCAGATTGGACACCTTAAAAAAGGGTTGAACCCGCCATCCATGTCTGAGTTGGCTTTTGGGTCGCCATATCTTTCAACAGCCATTAAAACTGGGATCATCACTGGTGTCATAGGCCTTGCTGTAAGTCCCTGCATTCCTCAAATTTTACTTGCCACTCACTAATTGCATCCCAAACATGCCTGTACTGTTTAGCACTCAATTAATATAATGAGGGCTTAGGCTAACATTGCTAGATTACTGATGGTGTGCAGGAAGGAGTAGCCGTTGGAAGAAGTTTTGCCGCGTTTAAGAACTACCACATTGACGGTAATAAAGAAATGATCGCTTTCGGGATGATGAACATTGCAGGCTCTTGCACTTCTTGCTACTTGACAGCCGGTACATACCCTTTTCATGGCCATATATATGTAATGGGAAATGCGCTCTTTTTTGTCTGAATCTTATTCACAATCTGATAATATAAACACATCTACCAACACAAATCTAGCAAGAGATCATTGATTTAATTACTCTAAGTTTTTAATCGAACACGTGTACAATTATCTAGTAATTTTGGTCAGGTTCACTAATCATACGTTTTGTTACGACTGCAATTACTTGCAGGACCATTTTCGCGAACTGCGGTGAACTTCAATGCAGGATGCAAAACTGCAGTCTCCAACATTGTAATGGCGACTGCAGTGATGTTCACCCTGTTGTTTTTGACGCCATTGTTCCATTACACTCCACTTGTGGTGCTCTCCGCCATTATAATGGCTGCCATGCTTGGCCTCATCGATTACGAAGCCGTGATCCATCTCTGGAAAGTAGATAAGGTGGATTGCATGGTGTGCCTGGGTGCATACTTTGGTGTTGTCTTTGGCAGTGTTGAGATTGGCCTAGTCATTGCAGTAAGTAGAGCATAGGAAGGGTTTTCTTTTTCTTGTGTTACAAGAAATGTGTTTCTTCGACATTTCTGGTCACGTATCGTTTATGTATTTGCAGGTTACAGTTTCATTGCTAAGGGTGCTGCTATTCGTGGCGAGGCCACGGACTTTCGCTTTAGGCAACATTCCAAACTCTTCGATTTATAGAAGCATTGATCAGTACCCGGTAGCAAACAATATTCCAGGAGTTCTCATCCTCCAAATTGATGCACCAATCTACTTTGCTAATGCAAACTATTTAAGGGAAAGGTAAATAAAATTCGTAAGTTAGATATCGATTCATGAAAACGACGTAGTCAGCGTGATAGAGTTTAAAACTGTGCTCAAAATCTGGTTCGCAGGATCTCAAGATGGATATATGAGGAGGAAGACAAGATAAAATCTTCTGGAGAAACAAGCTTACACTATCTAATACTAGACATAAGCAGTAAGTGATCAATCTGCAACAGTCACAAATTAAACATTTACGATCTCCGACATTAAGCTTTATTACGAGTCTAATGCTAAAATTAAAATCAAATTACAGCAGTTGGAAGCATCGATACGAGCGGGATCACCATGCTTGAAGAGGTCCAGAAAAATGTTGATAGAAAGGGTCTCAAGGTATGATATTGTGGTAGACGAGTTCTGTTTTGATATAGTTAAGTTCATATTTTTGTTTGATTACGTGCTTATGTTTCTCTTTCTTCTGATCCATCAGCTTGTAATAGCAAACCCCCGAAGCGAGGTGATCAAGAAGCTCGAGAAGTCCAAGTTCATCGAGAAAATCGGTCAGGAATGGATCTATCTTACAGTGGCAGAGGCTGTATCGGCATGTAACTTCATGCTACACACCTGCAAGCCGAACCCCGGCGGAATAGAAGCAAACAGACAAGATGCCAATGTTTAATCTATGATGATCAATCAAATGGATGAAAGTTTTTTAGACTAAATGGCTCCGACCTCAACCATCGGTGGCCTTAACAGAAGGAGAATCACTATGTATATCTAACACAATTGATCGACAAGTGGGAGGAAGGAGGGTTTCCTTGCAGATGAGGACATAGTTAGGGAACTTATAAGTATTAAGCTTATGTATTAATCAAGCCTGAAGGCCTTCTGTGCAGATCGTTTAACGGTGTAATATTCCCTTATCAATGAAGCATACATAATATTCAGCATCTGAGGTAGTTTTAGACTAACACCAACTTGACAAAGACACACTTTGCGACATTCCGGTTGTAAATCTTAGGCAAGATAACACAGAAAATTGTGTAAGCTTCTCGACAAACAAAGCAGTTCTTCAAGTTCAATCCATACAAATCTGAAGGGGTGAATAAAAAGAAAATAATGCATCATTGGACTAAAACACTCCTACTTACTAAAAGCTAGCTTCCTTAATGATTTTGATAATCTGCTATTCGATGAAATGGCTAGCAATTAACAAATGCACAATACGAAGAAAGCGTCATTGTCAAGCAGCCTCGAGGTAATGCATAAAGAAGCATCATGACTCGTGCTCATGAATTATACATGCATCCATCAAGAAATTTGAACAATGGGGTAACTCATATTAGAATAATAAAAGGACCATACATAGAGCATTCATACGGGGCAGCAAAGATGCACAAAAACCTATTCAACAGTTACATTGCTATTTGGACAATTACAAATAAAATTAGTTCTGTAGTACCTAGTTTCAAGTTTTCGGTTTCACCACGTAAGCAGCAGATAGAGAGTAAATATTGGAAACAACCCAACTTAATTCAAGGGCCAAACTACTCCTTACACTGGAAAAACAATGGATCTCTCCGTAAAACGCAATCACTCAAAACAAAAAGGCTTGAAAATTTTAGAAAGAGACAAAACCTTGAGTAAATGCTTGTTATGATTATGGAAAGCACCTTCCTGCAAATAACCAGAGCCAAAGAAAACCTTGCAAACTGAGTAAAGGCAAAAGACTGTCGCCAGTGCTGTCCACTCTTTAGAATACACAATCTCTCACTATACTGGGCCTGAGACTTTCCTCCAACAAAATGCAAATAAAGGAACTTATGAATTGGACTGTTTGAATAGGCGCGGAATCAATTCATGGGCACCGATGTCTAAGTCCTCCGGATCCCTGAAAGAAACACAGACATTAGATTACCTAGCTCCAAAACACTACCGTTGATGTGATCAAATATTCTAACAGATAGGTTTTGTACAATAGGTTAGTTGGACATTATTATAACAAATATTAAGTGAGCACCCACACTGAGCCTGCTTCCCTGAAATTTTCCTACAAGCATCCTGAAACTTACGTAGATTAAAATAAAAAACAAAAACCCACTTCCCACTATTATTTCCACTTCCATATGTTCAAACTTTCCATTTCTTCTCTTAAAAGCAATAAGGATACTTCAATGGCTTTGCACATTGAAGAGAGAAACTAACATTAGAACTCCAAGGTGGTAATAAGAGATGACCTAAAGCTTCAACTTCAAGGTGGTATGAAATGCAACCACCAAATATAACCTAAGTTCTAATGAAGCACATGACGGGTGATGGAACTTCAGACTTTGCAATACATTCTTCGTATTTTAAATAATAAAATTAAAAGTCATCCATACTTGAGCTCGTATTTAGTTACAAATTAGCACTTCCTCATAAACAAATTGCGTGTGTGTGTGTGCGTGTGCGTGTGTGTGTGTGTGTGTGTGTGAGAGAGAGAGAGAGAGAGACCTGCAGAGTGTCTGGCCCAGTTCACTAGAACTAGATATAAACCACAGCTTCCGCAGGAAAGGGGTCTCAAATTGCACAAAGAAACCATCATGTTGCCCGTGTTTCCATTTCCTTGATCCTTGACCTTTCCAAACCTGTGAAAGTATTTGATCATTAAAATTTCTTTGTTAACAACAAAAACCTTTTATTGAATCAGTCAATACTCCGGCCTAAATTTAGATCACCCGTGAATAAAAGTTGGATTTAGTAAACTGGAACCAGAGAAAGCTAGTGACATCTGAAACAGACCAATCAACTACCTTGTTTTTCTGAGACATACCAATAAATGCTTAACCTTCCCAAAAACACTATCCAATCGTCATGCAAGAGTCTTTTAAGCACTCGAAGCACAACTTGAAGTCTTCAACCGACGTCAGAGGTCAAACCTCCAAAAAGTAATTAACACACTTCTAGTCTTGCACACACACACAAGTACACCGCATGCAACGACACAAAGACTTAAGCACATGTAACACGCACATGTGACACAACTTATGTTAATGCTCATTAAATTCCTTCTTTTTTTCGTTGAGAAGAAAATGCTCATTAATTCCTTAACTGTAACTAACTCAAGAAGATAACAATCGAAAATGCATGACAGATACTCCATGGCACATTGCAAAAGCATCTGTGAGCACCTTTTTCTTGGGCCTTTGCAAGCACCCAAATTCAAATTGAAACATCAATACATGTGCATGTTAAGAATTGCCCACGTGCTTATCATCTAAAGAAAGTTCTCCATCATGTCACACGATGAACCTTAATAATTGTCTTCCCAACATAATAAAATTTATGCCCGGTGTAAATACAAATGAAGTGAAATGTACCTGTGGATAAGACATGATACTTTTGGGAGTCACCAAGCAAGCTGCTCTGGAGAAAGAATCCTCAGCATACTGCCTAAGAAATGAAAAACAACTGCCATGTGTATGGGGCGATTCAAAGGCCTAGAATAACGGGAAAGCATTGATTAGTTAAACAAAAAATTCACCTGTTTGTACGGATAACAGTAGCAGAGAATGATGGCTCACGGCTCGAAAAGAATATACTTAATACAATAAATTGTTTTATCGTAACAGCAAAAAAGGGGTCATAGGACCAAAAATGCTGAAAAATAACTTTTCAACCAATCAGAAAAGGGATATTTTGAAAAAATGAAAGCTTAAAATTTAATACCTTATCAATATTCACAGCTGAAGCATATTTCTCGGTGTCTGTTTTTTCCTTATCTAGGAGAAAGTAAACTCTAGCCTCCACTTTAGAAGTTTCGTGCCATGATTTTACAGCTGACTCCATTGTCTCAACAAGGAAAGAAAACATTTCTTCCCAACATTCTTCAGATCCACGCTTCCCAGACTGCAAAGAGAAAGAGTGACTTAATTATTAGGACTGATTGAAATAATCCAAGCGCAGGAGATCTTAAGGGCCAGTTTGGGTTTGCTGTGCTTTTAAAAAAAAGGCTTATAAAAGCAGTTTTTAAAAGCAACCTCCATGCTACTTTTAAAAGTTGCTGTTTAAATGTCTTTTTATCTGCTTAACCTTAAAGTGAAGCAGTTTTTAGTACCAAACGGGGCCTAAGTCTTTATATAAGCTCCTGGAACTCAATGTGTTAAACCTTCAGGGCGCTGCAAAAGCTTCTACATATAATATATGAAAGTTGGCAAGTCGCACCATTCAGGCGAAGAAAGATAAAGCAGATAGAAACAAGAATAAAGTATATAAATGACTAAGCAATTATATTTCTCACCCACACAAAGATAAGGCATCAAAATGAGAATAATAATGAACAACAGTGTTTTCTGAAAATCACGAATTCTTGATAAATACACTCACCATTTCAGAATTCAGTTTATCTAAATGCCTCGCCATATCAACATTGGATCTCATTTTCTCCACCTCTTCTGCACGCTTTTTATCACTCGCCAACTGAGAAATCCTTTTTATCTTCCTTGATACTTCTGTGCTTTGCGAGTTATATTGCAAAGCTGTTTGGAAAGCAGCCAAAGCCTACAACATGCGATGAACAGTAGGATATCAGCAGCAGAAAACCAATATCATGTGGTCTTGTCCAGAAGACCATAAAATTGGGAAGAGTGAAAGAACTTCTAGACATACATTATCATATTGTTCCATGGCCTCTAATACGCAACCTTTCCTGAAATATCCCTGAAGATGCATCAAAAAGATTATTTTAAAGGAAGAAATAACAAAAATCAATACTTTTGGCTTTCTAAAAGTAAAAGCTTGTTGAACAAAATAGAAATTTAGAAAAAATAAAATAAAATAACAGTACCTTCTCCCACTGGGGGTTCAATTTAATTGTTGTCTCCGCATCACCAAGGGCTTTGCTAAGCTTAACCAACTGAAGAAATGCTGCAGCACGGTTGCTGGCCAACAATGGAACATTAAAATGAAAGGAGATGCATCAGTATAGCATGCAATGATTGTTACCGAGAAAGTTCAGCCAAGACAGTGTATCCTTGGAAATGTCAATTGTTCATTACTGCTAATGCTACTTCATATGGAAAGCTTCAATGTTTGCAGTAACATCCTTTAAACACCAGTAAACAACAGAAACAATCCTAGCTTATAAACAAAATAATGAAGAATATACATAAAGAAAGTCAACCAATTATCATTCAGTGATTGCGAAAGCAGCAGGCTACCGACCTATTCAGAAACCATTCCTAGATTACCCTAAGCTTTCTCTAACGAAACAATACCATTTCTTAGTTCAAATAATCCAGAAGTTTTAATGCCACCATCATCTCATCTTAAAATCACCTAAATAATTTGATCTGCCATAACAGTTATGCAGATTTTTTAGGTTACAAATCTATATCTTGTCTACCAAAGTGCCTGAATTTCTTCTGGGTACGAAAGGAATTTATTTGTATCTGAATACCATGACTTTCGTTAATCAAAATAACGAACAACAAACTCGTATCAACTCCGAACCTCATGCAACTTCAAAGTTCATAAAAATTACAAAATGCCGGGGAAGTTCGAAAGGGCAAACATAAACAACATCAACATCTGAAAATTCATCTGAAATTCTACATAAAAAAAAGCACACAACTTCAAATTCCTACAAATAATAAAATCATACCATTACCAAAATTTCCAAAAAAATAATTCAAATTTGACAAAAACCCATGTGAACAAGTCAAGTAACTACATAAACAACCAATCAAAATTCATTTTGATTTTATATATTAACTTCAAAACTACAAAATCCCAATAAATAAATAAATCATTTTTTTTTAAAGAAGGAAATTTGAGGTGGTTAATGTACCTATAGAGAGTGGGATTGTTGGGGTCTTGCTTGATGGCCTGAGTGTAGAGAGCAGCGGCTTTGAGGTAGTTCCCTGTTTTGAACTGCTCATTTCCTTTATCTTTCAGAGAGTTAGCACCTCCACCTCCTGCCGATGCGCCCGCCCTACCTGATCCTCCCCCCTCTGCTTCCGCCATTCTTATATGCTTCTACTGACTGTCACTGCTCAGTGCTCACTAGGGTTTATGATTCACTGCAAGTATAGCTCCTCTCCTGCGATTAAACCCCTCCCTGGTTCCTTTGATACATTTTGTGCTGCTGTGACCCGAGAACCGTGATTCCGAGCGATGGTTTCACCTGGACTTCAAAAGTGAAAATGGGTCGGGCTGTTTTATCAGACTTGGGTCGAAACCGATTCTTGTCTAATTGGGGTCAAAAGGATTTTTCGAGTTAAAACGGCTCGGCCCAAAATATATTATACTTTAGACTGACTGCAACTCATGATTTTTCTCCAGTGCACATGCCTATATGTACGTGTTATTTGCACATAATTTTTATTGCCGTTAGATCGATCTCAACGGTTGTTACCAAATCTCAAATTTCAAATTTATGCTACAACCGGTTATAACTTGAACCAAATACACGTTTGGAAGTGCTTTTAAAATGGCTGAGAGTGTTTTTTATGAAAATACTTTTAGAATCAATTCTTAATAAAAATACAAGCAAATATTGAAAAAACACTTAAATGTTTTTGAAACACAAAAACAATTTCACCAAAAATATTTTCAGTCATTTTAAAAGCACTTTCAAACGAGTCCGCATCAGAGTAATCAACCCAATTCATATCATCCTCATTCGTTCTTTCTCACAATTTTCCCTTTCCTTTCTCCAATTGACCTAGGTTGCCGCCGGACAACCTCACCACCGAAGGCGTTTCCATGATTTTTTTTCTTTTTTCTCTCTCACTCACAACAAAATTTTCTTGAAAAAGATAACAAGTATTTAAGTATAATATTGAGATTGAATTCGAAGCACACAAAAAGTCATTGAACGCACAAGAATAAAAACGAGGAGCAGAGCAAAAGAAGTTTTGGACACCAACAACATCCAATTGGAGGATTACAAGTTACAAACCAGTTTAATCAATTTTTTTTGCTGGACTAAATATATGGGTCAATCAAGATGAAGGAGGTGACAGACATGAAAATTATCAATTAATTGCCAATATTTTCATCACTGTGGTGGATTATATTTGTGGTGGCGTCCTTGTCGGCCTTCATTGTTTCCGGCGAGAAGAGAAAGAGAAGATGATAGAAAGGAAGATGAAGTGGCGGTGGTTGGGTTTTCAGGGGGGGAGAGAAGGAGACCAACGCTGGTGACGGTGAGGACGCAGCTGGTTACGAATCTTGACGGAGGAGAAAGAAAGAGGTGCAGAGTGGGAGGAAGACACCAGGGTGAGAAATGAGAATTGGAGAAGGGAGAGGAGAGATAAATTGGTTGCAACACTAGCATAAGTTTGAGATTTAGTAACAACCGTTGAGATGGATCTAACGACTAGAAAGTGACGTGCAAATAAACATGTGCAAGCCCTCCTGCAACTCCAGCGTGTTGGGCGAGTTGGAAAATTAGGGTTCGGTTCGCGTTGCTCAGGTTGAGCTCAACCTTACATTAACCTTTTTATATTGTTTGGAAACAACCTTACATTAACCTATTTTGCACTATTTAAGAACTTATTTAGAGGCATTTCTTTTTAAGTAAAGCGATAACGTTAGTGAGTTAAATAGTTAGTTGTTAAGGGAGAAGGGAATCTGTGAGGATCGAACCCGCAACAGGGTGCATAGGCATGATAGCTTTCAGTCACTGTGGTAAAACGACATCTGCAGAATACTTTTATAGCTAAATGTGATTAGAAGTTCTTTTAAATTTAAATCTTGATCTTGGGTTGTGCATGTTGAGCTCATGTTTAGGGTTTAGGATATGATTTCAAGTTCAAAGTTAAAAATGAGATTGCAACATTCACAACCCGAGCTCAATATTCAAGCTACATATGAGGTATACAACTCGAGTGTTGGGTATGAAATACGAGTTCAGGTTTTAGGGTCTAGGGTACACGACCTGAGTTTGGAACCCAGAGCTCAAGAGCTTGGGTTTGGGGTCATAGTCTAGGATCTAAGCTCAAGTCTAGAATCTCTCCTTGAATTATAAATCTCGTTTTAAATTCTAAGCATAGTACTTTACTAATAAGAGATTTTTAAATTTCATCGTCACCCCAAAATCTATTTTTCCTCATTGCCATTTCATATTTAAAAGATAAGTTAGGTTGCTTAGCTAAGTTTATTATAGCTTAAGATGAGTCTAGTATATTTTATGGGCCGTTTGGTGGACCGGCTAGAATAGGCAATTTTATTTTGGATTGCTTAGGCTAAGATCGGAATGGATAGATTGGAATATTTATCTAATGTTTGGTGTAGACAACTCAATTGGGATAGGTTGGGATTGAAAAGTAATAGCTTGTCACCAAATAAAATAAAGGGTAATTCTCATTTTACTACCCTCAAGTATCGTGAAATTCGCACTTTGCTACACTTATTTTTTTTTTTCGTCTCACTTTCATACCTAAAGTTTAATTTTCTTGACACTTTTATACATCCGTTAATTTATCCATTAAGTTTTTCGTTAACTGATGACGTGGCAGCACTTTGGCCCACTAAAAAATATAATATTATTTAAAAACTAAAGAAAAAATATATAATAAAACAATAAAGAAGAAAATAAACTATTATTCTCCAAACAACCAACTCTACGGGCCACCAAATCCAAATCAAACACAACAAATCCAAAGAAACTGAAAAATTCAAAGTTAAAAAAGAATTTGGTGCGAATGGGGCTTAAAGTGATAAGGGTGAGGTGAATGTGCAATGAAGTCGAAGAGGGAGGGAGAAGAGAAAAATGAGATGTTTTTCTTTTTATTTATTATTAGTTAATTAATTTTTAATGTTTATTGTCCATGTGGCACAAATTTGGTGGGCCACAGATCTGCCACGTCATCAGTTAACAGAGCACTTGATGGATAGACGAATGGAAGTATAAAAGTGTCAGAAAAATCAAATTTTAGGTATGAAAGTGAGACAAAAAAACTAAGAGTAGCAAAGTGCGAATTTCACGATACTTGAGGGTAATAAAGTGAGATTACCCTAAAGTAAATAAATCATTATCTCTCCCAACTCATCTTTCTCTCTCTCCTCTGCAATTACACCTGCGACGACCCGACATCTCCACGACAACCCGCCCCTGCTACCATGCAGTTGCAACATGCCGACGACGACCCACCCAACCACTGCTCGCGAACCACCCACGACACCACACCGCTCATAGTCTATTGCAAAATCTTCTATGAGAAATTGTGAAATCCACCACTAAATTCTGACGATCCGACGAATCTTCTATGCTAAGTGGTGAGACCCACCACCAAAGCCCGACGACCTGATGATCCCGATGTAGGAAGAGAGAAAGAGAGATATATGATGATAATGATCCCGACAGAAAGAAATGATGACACGGAGGAGAGGAAAACGACCTGCGAGGAAAGATGGGATTTGTTACCCATGGGTGAGGTTGAGTTACATAACTCACCCAATTTCGGATTTGTAACCTATCATGTCCAATTCCATCCAAGTTACATTTAACACCATCAAACATTGGACTTGGACTCATAGCCATTTTAATTGGCTACAACCTATCACATCCAACCCGCCAAACAAGTCCTAACTGCTATGGGTACTTTCTTTTCTTCCTTTTAACTTTTTGTAATATCTCATGGAACTCGAACTTAATCTCACTTTCTCTCCTGAAACAAAAAGATTATCACTTTACACCATGAAACTCAATTTTTACTCTACTTTGGCCGTATTCCGTCTATTTCGTCAAATTTGCTAAAGTGGAGTCGTGTGGCAAAAATGAGAAGGATATTTCTGTCAAATTCTCTCATTATTTATTAATTAAAAACATAACCAAAGAAAACCCCAAATCTTCATCTTCTACCCGTTGCTTCTGGGTTATGTTCATATATATGCTAGGTTTTTTATTTAATCGAAGACTTTATCTCAACAAAATCATAAGATGTCAAGGACTCAAATATGAAATAAAATCTCAAATAGCAAATCAAATCTCAGAGCTTTTATAATCCTTAGGAGGTGCAAACGGCAAAGCTTAGATCATGGCCTAGACGATGGTGGAGACCTTGCACCCTGTTTGCACATCTCAATACAGCAAATCAAATCTCATATGCTAGCTCTTAATTTAGAGTTTTAATTCTTGAGACTTTTGGTGGAAGTAGCATTGAAATCAATTTTGAGATGTGAATTGGCGGGGAGGGAGGATGAGTGGTGAGGACGATGAAGCGGTTTATTTCCAGGAATTCGAGAACGAAGCAAAAGGCTTCGCCCCAGTTTGAGAGTGAGGTGCTTAAAAAAAAAGCTGGGGTGAAAAAAAGTTGGGGTGCTTTTAAGTGTTTGGTAAATTTTTAAAACAGCTTTTTTTTAAGCTAAGGTGAAAAAAAAGCCAAATTTTCAAATAGCAGTTTTCAAGAAACAGCTGCAACTTCTATGTGAAAAACACGGGTGAACAGTGGGTTTTGAAATAATCCAAAATTGCCCGAGCTCCTTCACTCTCTCCTCTCCTCTATCTCGCTCCTGAGTCTCGGCGGTAAGAGAGAACCCCCGTTCATCTTCTTTCGCTCCTCCATTTTCTTGAGGTTAGCATTTCTCTTTCGTCCATTTCTCGAGATTTATAGCTTTTATTTCTGTTTCAATGTTTATGACTTCGAAGTTCTTGAAACCGTATCGTTTTGTATGTTATTTGATTAATTGAAGTGAATCGATGATCTGGGTTTTGTTTATTGATCAATATTTTTTATTGGATCTGTGGGTTTTTGTTGAAATTTAATTTGGGATCGTGGGATGAAATTGCATGTGGGTTTTTGGGGTTTTTTTGTTTTTTTTTTTCTGGAGGATTTATGATCTGGGATCTTAAATTTGCTCCCTAGAGTTTTCTTGTTTCTGCATCCTAGGTCTCTTCGAGTTTCTCAGGTCTGTAACTTTCTCTAAAAACCCAGCTGCCTATTTCTCTGTTTTCTTCTTGTTTTTTTGGAAATTGGGTCTTCGTTTGTTCTGCATTTCTCTGGTTTGTTCATTTCTCACTGTTTATGCATTTCTCTGGAAAGGGATGAGGAAGTTGTTATTGGACTTTGACGTAAATCAGTTTCTGCTTCTGGGTTACTGAATTTGACCTTAGAAGGTGTCAAATTTTTCTACTTTACTGTTAGAGATGTAGAGAAATTGAAGAATCACTAGAAGAGAATGATACATGAAAACAAGGGAACTTGCTTGCTTTGATTATTTTCTTCTGGGAGTAGTTTAATCTTCATATGGAAAATGGTGTCACTATCTGGGTTTTCGATTTCTTATAATGCCGATTGTTGCTCATTGATTGTGTATCTGGTTTGATTCTTCTATCTGAGGTATCGAATTTTCAGTTCAGTTCTGCTTTAATTTGAGGGTTTGACACGATTTGTGGTTGGGGTCTTTTGTTTTTGAAGTCATGATCAAGAATTTAATTGGTAAGCTTCCTATGTGGTTGGGGTCTTTTATTTTTGTGTTAATGGATTGTAACGTCCATGGGGTTTGTCATGGGTTTCAGATGTAGAAAATGGTGAACCAAAATTGTATTAGAGCCAAGGTAGACCTAAAATAACTTCAAAACTAGTTCATATTGAAGTAGTTTTAACTATCAGGTTTTACATAGAACTGGTTTAAACTAATTCTTTAGTTTCCCAAACACATCCTAAGTATGTGTTTAATGGATTGACTGGGTTCTCAAATGAGTTAAGGGAGGACTACCTTTCTTCTTCCAATGAATTCTGATAACATGTTTCCAAACAGAGCAAAATGTATGCAAAGATCTGTAGTCATTCGATCATGGTATTATTCTATGTTTATGTACACTACTAGGGAGAGTAAAAAAACTGACTAGCAATTATGGTAGGGAAGTACACAATGCTTTTTTGTAACCCTTGGTCTAATCAGAAGACAAAAAGTCTCGTAGGTCATGAAACCCTTGTTCATTGACTCATCACAATCAAAATCAAGATTATATGTGTGTGTGTGTGTGTGCAGGTTCAAATTGTGGACAGACAGCTCCTCCAGCTTGCACACTTTTAAGCGTTAGGCAGGTTTCTCTTTGCCCCTGTGCCTTTGTAATTCTTAAATTTCTTCCTTTTTCTTCAAATTAGTTAGAATTATATCAATATTGACTTTTTGAGCATAAGCACCGAAATTCAGAAGTATAAATGTGTGCCACATTGTAGAATTAAGTTCATGATTCTGTGGCAGGCCTTCTCGGGCACTCAGAATGTTTTGAGTCTACAAAAGGATAAAGCCTGGAGAGTGAATGTTCGAATACTTTCTTCACTGAAAAATGGAGAGTTGACATCAAGAATTATACTTTCTTCACTGGAAAATGGGAAGCAACGTATGTTTCTTTTGTTCTTTTAACGTGTAATTGAGTGTAGACCCTAATTAGCTTTAATGGTTGTGGAATAACGATCTAGTGCTTATTTTTGCAACTCGTTACAGGCTAGAGGATGACATAAGGCACTGGACCAAGTTTCCTTCTTTTTCCGCTCTTCTGGTATAGAGTCTATATTTTCTCAATCACATGGCAAACTTCTATTATCTTCTGATTAATTCTATTGTTTACAGAGCCAAGTGGAAGTTGATGGTGGCAAGTCCATTGTGGAAGAGTTGAAGGTCGATCTGAAGACCGAGGCTGAGAAGACTGAGGATACCCATGATGCTACCGCATACAAGAAGAAGGTATACTTCTTTTTTCGCTGTTTTCGTTTTATTACTCATTCTTTAACTTGTTTTCATTTGTGTCAATCTGCTGCCTTTTGTGCATCAATTGTGGTTGTTTTTGTAATGTGATTTGGGGTTTTGCTGAATTGCTTATCGATTATATTGTCTAAATTGTGTTCGGTTTGTTTAATTTGTGCTCTGAATTGCAGGTTATCTACTATACAAGTTTGAACTGGAGCGCTGATGGCAGCACCTTGTTCAGTGGCTACACCGACGGAGTTATCAGAGTTTGGGGCATCGATCGTTGAAATAGAAGTTTCGAGTGATAATTTGCCAGAACTTATGTTTTATCGAGGACAAATGAGTTACTTTCTTTAAATGTAGCTGGTCTTAAAGTTTATTTAGGGTTTTGCTAGCATATGTTGGATCTGGTGGATTTTTATCATTTTGTTTGACTATATGGCTTTGAGGCCAAGCTATTTTAGTTTCGGTTTCCAAATTAAGATATGATTGTCTTTTGATCTTCAGTTAATCATAGAATTTGATAATCAAGTTCCATATTTGCTAGATTTCTTTCAAGTACATTAACAATATTGTACTAATGAATCATAACTATTCAGTCTAAAATATTTCAATTGAAGTAGTTTGTCATACTAATTAATATTTAAGATAAAGTTTATAAATATTTTTCTTTTACAAATAAAGTATATTTAGTAATTCATCTTTATTTGTTAAGAAAGTTAAATTAATAGCACATTTAGTATTATACCCTTTTTGGTCATTTCACACAGTCGCAGCTGTTTTTACATAAAATTTTACCAAACACTATCATACTGCTTTTTTTTCCAAAATCACTTTTACAAAAAAGTTTACCAAACACTCAGCTGGCTTTATTTTACAGTCGCTTATTTTCACAGCAGCTTTTTTTCAAAACACATCAATACCAAACTAGCCCGAAATACTGCCAAAGTTGAGCAAAAATCAAGTTCTAAATGACGATATTTTTACTTCTAGGACAAAAATGAGATTAAATTTAATTTTCAGTGGCATTACAAAAAATAAACCTTATATTTTTTTGCTAACTTGCTACTAGACGGTTTGGGAATAACTTTATGATTGCCATTTCTTTTTGAATTTGACTTCTTTCATTGTTGCATAATCGAATTATGTCTTTTAACATTCTCATGTTTTCTCTGCAACTGCAACCGCAACCCTGCCTTGTGGTATTTGACTTGGATTATCTTCACCACTCCTCAACAAGTTTCCACTTGCAAATTAATGGGTAAATTTATCAAAATTTCAATCGAAATCAAATCCAATCCCAAAAGAAAACATTAAAAAATGAAAGCATGCTGACTATGCAACTACGCGCTCTATCCCTTTAAAATTTTAAATCTACCGGCTCCGTCGTGTGACTTTGATGTCTTCCTCAAGGCTTAACTAATTACTTTTGGACGTGGATTCACATTCAAAGAAGATACAAGGGTCATAGGCATGGAAATCATTTTTAACGCGACAGTCACACCGTCAATGATGTTATTTATTATGAGTGGCAGTACAATATAATTGATATTTTATAGATGTATAAATAAATAGAAACATGACTTATCATCATAGTAATTGATAACATCACGTGATGGTGTAACTATCGCACTAAAAGTTTTCTCAGTAAGCATAGCAGCGTCAAGTGCAATTATATAGAACTTGAAAAATAGCAAATATATATGTTTCTTAATCTGTTGAACAATTCTATGTACTTTTCGAGTAGACATTAATTTAAAGCCGAGCTGGTAAAACCGTGTGTTTGGTATCATCTTGCTGCATATTTCCTGCCAACCCTCTGTGGTCTCTAGACTCTCTTAAGAAACAAACATATATCTCTCTCTATCCTCACCATGCATGCCAGGACATTGCATGCAATGAAAGAACATTCTTGTTACCTACTAATTGACCAATGAAGTCCATGAATGCAAATTGCAATCCCTACGTACTACCCCAACTAAACAATTATATATTACTTATTTTTCCTACATCTGAGAGAACATAAAAATATAGCTAGAGTGAGATATAAGTCAATACTACCTCTCAAAATCCATATATAAATTCCAATTCCTAAAACATCACCCAACAGATAATGTTAGCACTTCTCAAAAAAATGAAAAACCCTAATCTCACTCTATCCCTCTCTCTCCTCCTCTCTTTCATATTCCTCTTCAAACCCTCTCACCAGGCTTCTATTCCCCCTCCACCCCTCCCCAACCCTAGGCTTCTAAAGGCTTACACAGCTCTCCAAGCGTGGAAACATGTCATCACCTCTGACCCCAACAACTTCACCGCCAACTGGTGCGACCTAAAAGTTTGCAACTACACCGGAGTCTATTGCGCACCAGCCCCCGATGACTCTCACACCGTCACAGTGTCCGGCATAGACCTTAACCATGCCAGCATCGCCGGTTCATTGCCCGAAGAGCTTGGTCTCTTAACCGACCTAGCCCTCTTCCACGTCAACTCTAATCACTTCTATGGCACCGTTCCTTATAGCTTTCGTTACCTTCATCTTCTTCACGAGCTAGATATTAGTAACAACCAATTCTCCGGCCAATTTCCTTCATCTGTTCTTTATCTTCCATCACTCAAATACCTAGATATCAGATACAACAAATTTCAGGGTAAGATTCCTTCTACCCTTTTCGATTTAAAACTCGATGCATTGTTCGTCAACAACAATAAGTTTCAATTCTCATTGCCTCAGAACATTGGCAACTCCTCGCTCTCTGTGATTGTCTTGGCAAATAATGACCTAAAGGGTTGCATCCCTTCAAGTTTTGCAAATTTGAAGGACACATTAAACGAAGTTATCCTCATGAATAGTGGACTAAGGGGTTGTTTGCCCTCAAATTTAGGGTTGTTGGACAAAGTCAAAGTGTTTGATGTAAGCCACAATGACCTAGTGGGTGCGTTGCCGGAATCTATGGGTGGGATGAAGAGTTTGGAGCAGCTAAACGTGGCAAATAACAAATTATCCGGGGAGGTTCCGGCAAGTATATGCTCTTTGCCTAAGTTGGACAACTTTACCTATTCATATAACTATTTCTGTGGCGAACCACCAACGTGCACGAAATTGCCAGAACAAGATGACAGGAAGAATTGTATTCCATACAGGCAATTGCAGCGATCACCAAAAGAGTGTGCGACATTTTATGCAAATCTGGTCAATTGTGATGCCTTTGGCTGCAAATCTAGAAGTCCAAGCCCGCCACCACCACCCCCTCCTCCTCCGCCTCATGTGGCTTATCATTATCCATGATCAATAGAGAATTAAGAATTTTTTTTTTCATGCTAGCTAATTGTTGCTTTGTATTTGAGGGGTTGTTGAATATCCCAAAAAAAAAAAAAAAAAATCTCGTGACTTTCTTGTTTAATGAACTCGAAGTACACTATGTGTTCAATTCTTGCTTGCACTCAGCAAAAATCTCAATTATTGAATGAGCTTTTTTCGGATAAGTAGTTTATCAGTAATTGGTATGCATTGCATTATTTGGTTAAAGTACCTAACTAGCAGCCCATATATGTTATTAACTACATTGAAAAAGATACGAAACTATCCTATCCAAATTATAGAGAAACAGAGAAGAAGAAGATGAAGGTTTAGAAGGAAATGAAAGTTTGTATTGATATTTTGAAGATTACAGAAAATGAGAGAGAGTTTACAATTTATACTATCCTACAAAAATAACTAGCTCTCTAACCTTCTAACAAACTCTTCTAATAACTTTCATCAGCTAGGCCAATCTCAACCATTCAATTATAAACCAATCTCCACCATACATCTGTTAATACTACCTCTCAATCTCAGCGTGTGTAAGCAAGCTTGAGATTGAAACTGTGCTTAACAAGACTATATATATGAACATCCATGGACAGAGGACAATGAAGAGTGCTGCAAGGTTTCAGAAATACACTCCATCTGGTGACTGGTGAGTACATGTATTTGATGATATCGGCACTCTTTTTCTTCATACACTCCATATGGTGAGTACATCTGTACATGTAATTATATAATATTTATTTTTGTGTGTTAAGAAATTAAAAGGCAAACGATAAGAAAAGCTTTGCGTGTAACTGTTGTATTATCTCATTTTCTCCATCTATCTATCCTCACCAAACATGCCAGAACATTGCATGCAAAATGAAAGAACATTCTTGTTAACTACTAATTGACCAATGAAGTCAATGAATGCAAATTGCAAAATGCCCTACGTACTGTACTACCCCAACTAAACAATTATATATTACTTAGCTCATTTTTCCTACATTGATAGAACATAAAAATATAGCTAGAGTGAGATATAAGTCAATACTACCTCTGTCACGCCCTGGAAAAATTCCAATTCGAAATGCCAGTAAAAATTAAATAAATAAACATAAACTGAAATGGGATTATTTTTATTTAAAAATGTTGCGGAAAAGTAAATATTTTTATAGGCTGAAATAAATCAAAGTTCGATTTTTATTTAATATGCGAGTCAAATACACAATAGATCAGAGTTCTGAAAATAAAAAATTAAATTTCATTGTCACCACTGCCAAGTCATCTCACGTACCATCCACTGTCACCACTGCCAAGTCATCTCACGTACCATCCACTCAGAATCACCTGCATAAAAAATATGCAGTGATAGGGGTGAACAACAGGAGTCGCCCCGTTTGATTTTAAAAACAAATATATATCATATAACATTTGATATGTTAAAAGTCAAATCATGAGCATGCTGAATCGATCAAATAAAACGAATAGCACGCAATTACCTGAACGTCACTACATACCAACACTGCATGAAGACCAAGTAAAATATAATAACTACCTAGGCCATAAAATGACAAGGTGCACACAAAAGATATTGCACACATGCCAAATATTCAAACAACATCCGGTCGTGTCGTCACCACAATACGTGTGACATGTTCAGCGATATCCGAAACCACATTCAAATACAACTTTACAATCATGACTAATATCAATTTAAATACAACTTAAATGTAAATCATTCAGTACAAAACATTTATAAAAATAGTATTAAAAAAAAAAAGAGAAAAACCAATGAGGCAAGTCAAAGGACCCTTACCTCGACTCCATGCCTAGCTTGTATAATCTCGCCATAGTCCAAAAGGCATTGACCACCATCGAATCACATATGCGTTTCGTCAACCTTGCCAATAATTTAAGTATGATCACATGAAGATATTAAAGCCTAAATAGAATAAGTCATTACCTAAAATCATCTAGACTCGTGCCAGTAATTTAAGAGAACCCCGGTCCGAAGGCAATAGCTCAAGCTTCACCGCAACTCTCAAACTCCATCTTTCTTTTTCCTTTCTACTTTCTGTAATCTCTAGTAGGTCATATATATGGATAACAATGCATGTATCATACAAAGACCCGAAGTTACCTATTTAGTAAGTGAAGGCAAAGCTAATACTCTAATAGGAGGGTTGGGTGGCTATATGAGATGACTGTGCATTAAGGTGTCATTCCCTAAGACATGCTATCACGAGAAGATGACAGCTAGGTAAGAAGACTAATTGGGATTCTTAGAGAACTCAACACCTAACCTAACACATCTCCAAACCATCACCGAGTAATAAAATAAACATTATTTCTCTCTTAGTAATGGAACAACTAAATTAGCATGTGAGTATAGTACAACTTACTGATATATCATCTTATGTTTAAAAATCTCCAAAACTCGAACTAATTACTTTCGAAGCACTTCAAAAAAAATTCAGGATTCTACAATCTCTCAAAATCCATATATAAATTCCATTTGCTAAAACATCACCGAACAAATAATGATACAAAGGTTCTCAAAAATGAAAAACCCTAATCTCACTCTAGCCCTGTCTCTCCTGCTCTCTTTCATATTCCTCTCCAAACCCCCTCACCAGGCTTCTAATCCCCCTCCACCCCTCCCCAATCCTAGACTTCTAAAGGCTTACACAACCCTCCAAGCATGGAAACATGTCATCACGTCCGACGAAAATTCTAGTATGCTCCGGAGTAAATTTTACTCCGGAAAAAATGGACGGTTTAGATTTGGCTCCAAGCATTTAATGGTGTAGATTAAGGCATCAAATTGACTTGGTAACCGGTTTTGCAAGTTGGAGCAACAGTTGAAAGCAAAAAAAAAAAAAAACAACACAGATCTTCAAGAACTAGGGGAAGAAGACGAGTTCTTCAAAAATCTAGTAAAAACCCAAAATCCCAATCGAAGAATCCACCATTGACGATCTCCAATGTTTCTGTTAGGACAAATTGCATTCCTCTCTGCCATTCGAACCCGGAATCTAATATCTCGCCGTCGATATGTCTCAGGTAATCGCCTCCCACTTCCTTCAATTGCAATTTTGCATTTGGGTTTTCTCCCAATCACCACGAGGAAGCCAAAATTAGGGATTTTGGCCCGCCGGACGAAAGTCCCAATTTTTTTAGCAGCGAATAAAATTGATTTCTTTGTGTTCAAATTGACAACAGAAATTCTTCAGCCGCCAAGCGTGCTCGAACCGATGGTATGCCATTTTTTCAATTTTTAATTTTTTAACTGAGGTCCCTTTGATTCGGTTTTTGTATCGCCTTCAAGCTGAAGACTCTGATTTCGCGTCAATTGATTCATGTCCCCCCACGGCTTTGCTTTCGGCTTCGGTCAGTTCCTCTCCTTCTTCTTTAACTGTGTTAATTTACCAATTTGTTTTCTGGGTTGTGTCTTAATATTCGATTTAATTGCAGATCTGGAGTGGAAATTGGTTTTTGATTAATGGGTTTTTAGTGTTTTCCTTGTTGAGTAATGGGTTGCTTTTATTTTCTTGAATTGTGTGAAGAATTTCGAATTTTTGCAGATGCCATGAATCTGAGGATGAACTGCATTTTTCCCAATTTGGCCGGCCTTTTTTGACTTGTCACCATGCCCTGTAGATCTAGCTACATTTCAATAGTAATTACGATTTGGCATAATTCAACTTTGTTTATAACCTAGATTCATAAGGAGATCTCAATGAAGGTGTTTACAAGAGCATGCTTATGTCACACAGAAATAGTTGAATTCATTGGTGGATTGGTTTCTGGCAACTGAAGATTGTATATATTTCTTTGCAGCTACAACTTTGACCGGATTCCATTTCTCTATTACCGCTTTGGTCGATCTCGTATCAAATGCCACCGGTTACTCTGCATCGAAGCATGTTCCTCTGTGGGAACTTGTTTGGTTCTCACTTGTTGCCAATGCCTCAATCACCGGGATGAACTTGAGCCTCATGCTTAACTCTGTCGGATTTTATCAGGTGGATATCATTTTATTAGCATAACCATTTTCCCTTTGGTGCGCAACCATAATCTTATTTCTGATCTTCATTGTTATAATGGTGTAGATATCTAAGTTGAGCATGATTCCGGTGGTTTGTGTGATGGAATAAATTCTTCATGGAAAGCATTTTTCATGGGAAGTCAAGATTGCGGTGGCAGTAGTGGTTGTAGGCGTGGGTATATGTACTGTGACCGATGTGAAAGTCAATGCTAAAGGCTTTATCTGTGCTTGTGTGGCTATCTTCTGTACATCCCTACAACAAATTGTGAGTATTACTCACATTTTCTCATTTTTTGAAATTATACCATGAATCTGAGTTTAGGCTTAAGAACCTCGAAACAATTGTTGATCTGACATTCTTGTTGTTTGAGCAACAGTCAATAGGTTCCTTGCAAAAGAAATACTCGATAGGCTCTTTTGAATTGCTCAACAAGACAGCTCCCATTCAAGCTCTGTCCCTTCTTGTTCTTGGTCCATTCATTGATTACTTTCTTACTGGAAAACTTATCTCTGATTACAAGTTGTCTACTGGTGCATTTATAAGTGCTTCTTCTATTTGATCTTAATCTGCTTCTGAGTTTACGAGGTACAATGTCTAATGAAGCTGCTATCCTATGTGTGATCGCAATGTATGCAGTTTTTCATCCTACTCTCATGCTCCCTAGCAGTGTTTTGCAACATCAGCCAGTACCTCTGCATTGGCCGCTTCTGAGCTGTCTCTTTCCAGGTTTTGGGCCACATGAAAACAGTATGTGTCCTGACATTGGGGTGGCTACTCTTCGATTCTGAGCTCACATTCAAAAACTTGCTTGGCATGGCTCTTGTTGTCCTTGGCATGATTGTATACAGCTGGGCTGTGGAGGCTGAGAAGCAACCCAAGGTCCTCCCTAGTCATCTGTCAGATGAGGATCTGAAACCGCTGAAGGAGGGAATAGCCGAGAGTCCATTAAAAGATGTGGTGATTGGCGAGTCCAAAGTATAGGCTTGCCGTTTTCACTGCTCAAAGGAAGAGAAAGAGGGGTCATTTCCCTGCTTGTATTAACTGACAGATAAATGATCATTCAATTTTGCTTTCCAATAATACGGGAAAAAGTTCATTTGTTTCCTTTTTATTGTTTTTCAAGCCAAGTCGTGTGTTATTTGTTAGGTGTATTGAATTAGATTGGAATGGATGTAATGACTATTGATGCTGCACATGATATGAAAGGTGAAAGAAATAGAAAAAATTCATTTTCAGCTCATATTTTGGTCAAATCAAAATAGTTGGCTAATTTTTAATTTTGGATGTTTTTTATGCCAATTTAATGTTGAAAACATGTTTATAATGTTGAATATGATGTTTTGGAATAAGTTTGGGGGAGGTAATCGACCTACATTGACATTTGAGGGGTTTAGAAACTGAAAAAGTGAAAAAAAAATCATGAAAATTGCTGCATAATTTTTCCAGATTTTTGGTCATAAAATCTATTTTTTGTGACGATCTTCAAAGAAATTTCAGTCGCTAAAGGTTGTTCATATTTTTAGCAACTGTTTCTGGGTATGAATTTTGTCACTAAAAGTTTTATTGCTCCCAATAAGAGGTATTAATGTGACTTCATTTTTTCAACTCATCATATACGCTTTCACAATGGTTACATAATGAATAACTATAATTTTTGAAAATAATAGTTGGTGAAAGACATGAAGACATGAAAATTTTGTTGTAATTGTATATAATGGAACCCATCAACACGTTCAAATAGTAAAAACGCCGTTCAAATGGTAAATTTGTCGTTCAAGTGTTAAGTTACAACTTAAACGATCGATTGACTCGTTTAAATGGTAAATTACCACTTGAACGATAGTTTTGCAACACCAAAAATATGGTTAGTATGCCATTTAAAATGTTGTCTAATTGCATGCTGTTATGCAGATACTAGCCTACTGTTTGCCAATTGCATAATGTTATGCAGATACTAGCCTACTGTTTGCCAATTGCATAAACTTATCCACGAGAATTTCTGCATTAAGTTACCACTTAAACGAAGAAATTACAACTTAAACAATGTTTTTACAACTTAAACGATCAATTGACTCGTTTAAATGGTAAATTACCACTTGAACGATAGTTTTACAACTTAAACGATGTATTTTACCACTTAAACGAGAAAATGAACGTTTAAGTAGTAATGGACAAATTTTGTACACTTACAATTTAAACGATCGTTCAAATGGTAAAAACGCCGTTCAAATGGTAAAATTGTCGTTCAAGTGGTAAGTTACCACTTAAACGAAGAAATTACCACTTAAACGATGTTTTTACAACTTAAACGATCGATTGACTCGTTTAAATGGTAAATTACCACTTGAACGATAGTTTTACAACACCAAAAATATGGTTATTATGCCATTTAAAATGTTGTCTAATTGCATGATGTTATGCAGATACTAGCCTACTGTTTGCCAATTGCATAATGTTATGCAGATACTAGCCTACTGTTTGCCAATTGCATAATTGTAGTTTCAACCGGTAACCTACAATTGTAGGTTACCTTTTCTTTTTTTTTAAATAAACAAATTTTTTTCAAAACCGGGGTAACTTTTACCCCGGAGCACAGAAGCAAAACCCCACGTCCGACCCCAACAACTTCACTGCCAACTGGTGCGGCCTAAATGTTTGCAACTACACCGGAGTCTACTGCGCACCAGCCTCCGATGACCATCACACTGTCACAGTGTCCGGCATAGACCTTAACCATGCCAACATCGTCGGTTCATTGCCTGAAGAGCTTGACCTCTTAACTGACCTAGCCCTCTTCCACGTCAACTCTAATCGCTTCTATGGCACCGTTCCTTGTAGCTTTCGTTACCTTCACCTTCTTCACGAGCTCGACATTAGCAACAACCAATTCTCAGGCCAATTTCCTTCATCTGTTCTTTACCTTCCATCTCTCAAATTCTTAGATGTCAGGTACAACAATTTTCTTGTCGAAATTCCATTTACCCTTTTTGATTTAAAACTCGATGCGTTGTTCGTCAACAACAACCAGTTCCAATTCTCATTGCCTCAAAACATCGGCAACTCCTCACTCGCCGTGCATTGTCTTGGCAAATAATGACCTAAAGGGTTGCATCCCTTCAAGTTTTGCAAATTTGAAGGACACATCAGACGAAGTTATACTCCTGAATAGTGGACTAAGGGGTTGTTTGCCCTCAAATTTAGGGTTGTTGGACAATGTCAAAGTGTTTGATATAAGCCACAATGGCCTAGTGGGTGCGTTGCAGGAATCTATGGGTGGGATGAAGAGTTTGGAGCGGCTAAACGTGGCAAATAACAAATTATCCGGGGAGGTTTCAGCAAGTATATGCTCTTTGCCTAAGTTGGACAACTTTACCTATTCATATAACTATTTCTGTGGCGAACCACAAGCGTGCATGAAGTTGCCAGAACAAGATGATAGGAAGAATTGTATTCCATATAGGCAATTGCAGCGATCACCAAAAGAGTGTGCGACATTTTACGCAAATCTGGTCAATTGTGATGCCTTTGGCTAGCAAGAAAGTCGTGCTCAATTGTGATGCCTTTCGAGGGAGAGATTTTTCTAAGTACATGTTGTACTCTCTATGTCATAGTGGAATCGTGGGACCACCCCGGTCCATATATAGATCCCCCATTTACCATTATAATATCCTACTATTGAAATATATCTTACGTTTGATACGAGTCGAGGGGACTGGCAGTGCCATGCCCAAGGCCTTAGCTCCGGTTGTGCATTCTTTTAGAACCTTTGACCAGCGGGTCGGTTGCCTGTCCTCTCCCAGCAGAAGCTAGTGCCTAGTGGACTTCCTCGCCGACGATTCCGCCGGTCTCAGAAAAACCGGGGTATCCAGGCGAGGCTTCTTTTTTATTGAATAAGAAAGGAGCTCGCCTAAATCCAAGTCTCCCCAATCCCAGTGTGAGCTTCTTAGTACCCCAAAATGTATACAAGCAGACAGACGAGCTCATGATACCGACCTCTTCTCCTAACCCTCGGCTCACCTTGAACTGGTTTTCACTCCCTTTAGAAAAAGCGGAAGACTATAAGACGACCTTTCGGATAGTACGTGGGGTCTTCTCCTTAGAATATGATAAGGATACCAGCAAGGGTGCAAGTCAGGGAGGAGGGCGCTGTACTATTGGGCAAGTAGCGGTTGTAGTCTCGGCTTTCTTGTAGCTTTGGGGATCTACTTTAGGATTAAAAAGAGGCTTCAAGCTCAAAGTGCAAGCGGAGTAAACTTGTTCAGCTTTACTGCAAGTCTAACGAAAGGGAGGGGCAAAGGGATATACTTGATTTTTTTTTTTTTGTCAAAATTAGGATGTACTAAAATGTATCTCTTTATCACAAATCTGGAGCCTTGAACTAAGGCGTTGCCCCTCGAACATCGGACTTGCACCCACGCACTTTTTTATTTTATACATCAATATATTTACACTAAAAAGAATGATATATTTACACTAAAAAGTTGCGAGAATAAATTGGTTGCAAACTTTTCATTCTCAAGATTCGAACCTAAGACCTCTCACTGATAAGTGAAGAAAAATACTACTAGACCATAATATGAAGAGAAATACTACTAGACCATAATATTAAGTAGTTTTTTTATTGAGCTTTAAATAATTTTTTTATTACATACGATATTATCTACATTAAGGTATATGCACTTTTTTTGCACCCACACTTTGTAGTTGGACTAGAACTCGAACCCTATAAACAAGGGAGCTTTAATGAAAAGGGTTTCTCCAAATTTTTTTCTTAACCAAAAACACCCTAATAACTTTATTAAAGAAAATGACACAAATTACATGCATCAAGCCCTAAATATTAAAACTCAAGGGCTGGAAGTAAAGCCCAACATGCAACCCTCATATTTTTTCTTCCAACTCTTGCCCCTAATGAGCGTTAGCCCAGATCCATCAAACTACTGCAACTATTTCTAGAACTAAACACTGCCGCTATTTCTAGAACTAAACACTACCACTATTTCTAGAACTAAACACTGCCACTATTTCTAGAACTGAACACAATTGCCAGTATTTCTAGAACTGAACACAACTTCCACTATTTGTATAACTGAACACTGCCACTATTTTTGGAACCAAATCTGAAAAATATCAATTTTGAGAAAGCACTTACATGGAAAGGAAGCCCATGAGGAGAGGATTAAACTTCTCTCTCGAGTTGAAGACTAATTCCACCTGGTTTGGTCGAAAATTAGCAAAAATCGCCTGAAAAACATCACATTTGGAGAGTTCGATATCCCTAGACATTGATTTTCACATGTGGATCTTTATTAGAAGAAATAGGGCTTCGATAAGAACTCGTAGCCTCTGACCTTGCCTGATTTCGTTATCGTAGGAGAGACTTATGAAGAATCTAAGATTGAAAAGAGAGAAATGAGAGAGAGGAACACAAGATAGAAAAGGAAAACGAGCTGGACTAAAACTATCAGAGGTAAAATCAGAACTCGGTCAATTATTTTGGTTAAGCCATTCTAATTGGGCTGGTTTGATATTGAGTTTTGTCCTAACTATTAAATAAAATTATTAAGATATTTTGACTAAAATTCAAAGTTTTGAAACCCTTTTAATTAGTTTTCCTTACAAAATAACCCCGAGTTTAGCACTCGGATTTTGGACCCATTCACTCATGACTTGAGAGGTCCAGACTTGAGATGTGGCAAATAGGGTTTTAGTCTTGGGCTTTTTCTTAAAAGGTTCAGACTTGAGAGCCACGTGTTATATTTGAAACAAAGTATGGGCCGGTCAGAACCTGAGCCCATCTCAGTAAAGGTCAAGATCTATCCCATTTATATAAACAGAGCGAGTGTTAGGGTTTTGTGTTTCACAAAGACAAGGGTTTGCTCTCTCTTTCGGCCGCTTTTCGCCTCACTTCATCTCTCTGCAGAGCTCTCGAGCTCCTCCAGGTTTCAGCAGCCATGGCCGTCGGGTACTCTCTCTCTACACACACACTATCATATTTCAGCTCTTGAATTTCTCAATCAGTCACTGACACATTAACCTTTGTTATTACACAGAAAGAACAAGAGGATTTCCAAGTCGAAGAAAGGAGGAAAGAAGAAAGCGTAAGCTCATTTTTTTGCATCTATACATATACACTGATTTATACAGATCTGGGTTTTTTTAGTTTTGTGTCTATTAATCATTTCGTATGATTTGCTAATTATGTGATAATCCTGCTTATTTATTAATTAATTTGTATTGGTGAAATGAAAATATAGGGCTGATCCGTTTGCCAAGAAGGATTGGTATGACATCAAGGCCCCAAAACTGTTCAACCACCAGAATGTGGGCAAAACTCTCGTCTCCCGTACTCAGGGTACCAAGGTATTGTTTTTATCTATCAATCTTTGTTTTTTCTTTCCGTTTATATTTAATTTTTTGGAATACCATATTAAGTGGGCTGAAATTGATTGTAGGATTAGTGTATTTCGCATTTCTTTCGACGAAATAGATTCGTGGGTTGTGTTTTTGGTTAGACTGCGGTTATTGTTGAATCATGCATTTGTGTGTCCTGATTTTTTAAGCTCATGGATTGCAAATGTTGTGAAATTATCGTCTTTGTTTAAGAGTTTTGCGGCTGCCCGATTTTCTGTTTTCTGGAAGGCTGATTTTTGGAGTGGTGACTTTGGGTTTTGTGCTTGCAGTATTCAGTTTATTTTGGGAAATGATTTCCACATACCATGTTCTCCTTCTGCAGTCTGTTTATTTCTATCCAAATGCCACAAATAAACTCGGAGTGCGGAGGGGTAGAACAGGGATGTGCAGAAATCGCTTGCCTTATGTTAATGTAGAGTAGAATGACTGTTGCACCTGTTACATTTTGCAGTATCTCAGTTTGAGAAAATTTCCTTGCATCAGTAATTATTGTACAAAACTTTCAAATGTATATATCGCTTGTATGTGAAAAAATTGTACAGCGGTTGTTGAGCATCAGTATATTTTTTTCCCACATGATAACACTCGGTATATATTTAAATTGTTGACATAGTTCATGCTTTTAACAAGTGTTGTGGTTTTAACAGATTGCTTCCGAAGGACTCAAGCATAGAGTCTTTGAGGTATCACTCGCTGACCTTCAGGGTGATGAGGAGCATGCTTACAGAAAGATGCGGTTGAGAGCTGAAGATGTCCAAGGGAAGACTGTTCTTACAAATTTCTGGGTATGCCTTGAATTTTATGTTCGTATATTTTTAAGGTATCTTTGGTATGATTTCTTATGAACCAGTGCTCATGTATTAATTGAATAATTCAGGGAATGAACTTCACCACTGACAAGCTTAGGTCTTTGGTGCGTAAATGGCAAACTTTGATTGAAGCTCATGTGGATGTGAAGACCACTGACAACTATACTCTAAGGATGTTCTGCATTGGCTTCACCAAGAGACGTCCAAATCAGGTCAAGAGGACCTGTTATGCACAGTCTAGCCAAGTCAGACAGGTAATGTACACCTTAATATGGAAATTCTCCCTGCACATTTTTCTTCACGAGTGAACGATTGAGATTTAACTTATTAATAGTTAAATCTCAACTGTTCACACTTGAAAAAAAAAAGTGCAGGGGAGCAAAGCTCTACCTTAATAACTTACATGATTTATTAGAATGTTACCATGAATTGTCCGTGTTCTTAGGCATAGTAGTAAGTGTTTGTTTTTTACACCGTAATGCTACATTTATTGTCAGATCCGCCGCAAGATGAGTGAGATCATGATTGCCCAGGCAACATCGAGTGATCTGAAGGGCCTGGTCAGCAAGTTCATTGCTGAGAGCATTGGTAAAGAGATTGAGAAGGCAACAATGAGCATCTATCCATTGCAAAATGTCTTCATCAGGAAGGTCAAGATCTTGAAGGCACCCAAGTTTGATCTCACCAAGCTCATGGAGGTATACCCCTTTGCTCCTTCTGCCGTAGCATGTTCAGTTGACTGATACTTGAAAATCTATTTTTTATTTTTTCTATTTGAAATATTATTTAATGATGAACCGTGGCCATAGTACTTCTGAGAATCTTTGAGCTTATTTATCGTGTTTATATTTTTTTCTGAGGGTTTGGCATCAGAAATTTTTCGTGCTATTTAATCCATATCATTTGCATGCTTTCATCACGATTAGTGGCATTTCTGCATGAAGATGCAAATTGTGTAATGCCTTTAATAGTTCTTCATGTTGTGGCCGTATGCTAACTGTAATGAAATGGATTTTGTGCAAACTAGGTTTATGGTGGCAGTGAAGATGTTGGTGTGAAGGTTGATAGGCCCGCTGAAGAAGCAGCGCCTGAGGTTCAGCAAGAAGTCGTCGGTGCTTAAGTGCTGCCTCTGTTATTTCCTTTCAAGTAGAGTTCAATTTATGTTTTGTGAACTTAAAAGACCGTAGTACTTGCTGCTTGCTTTGTTCTAGCTTTTGAGAAGATGAAAGTTGCTTGACCGAAATTTTGTGCTTTTAATCTAAATACTAAATTTTAATATATTTCAGCCGAGATGAGATTTAAGTCTTCCTTTTTACATCCTCTATTCTATTATTCCTCTTTGATTATTTACCTCATACGGTATTACCTACTGTGGCTGTAAAAGTGTCGTATCATACACATCGGGACTGAAATTGGATACTTGTTGCAGCAGTAGTTATGGGTTTCATGCCCGGTTTTGGTTTCAATCGCGTTGTCTTTGTCCGTTTGGAGTGCGCTGCAAACTAGCTTTAGCAGTGTTATGCCTCAGACTCTGACGGTCTGAGGCGCTGCTGCGATGCCTTTTGCCCCTCGGCTCTAAGTTTTGGGGGTGGGGGGCATCGCTTCCATGGCAGTTGCAATTAGGGGTGCAAAATGGATTGGAAACTGGTGTCACAGAAATTTGATTGGATATCCGATTCCGAATGACAAATTCCGATGAATCTTAAATATTCTAAATTCAACATTTCTGAGAAAATTGGATGGAAATTGAAATGTCCTTCCGGATTCTTGAGTTTTTTTTATCAATTTCATCCTGAATTGCCATGGAAGCGATGTAATATAAGTATTTTTTTTTTTTTTACAGTTGCATGGAATTGGAAAAAATGTTTGATTCCGAAAGTTTTTAAATTCGATTTGGCAAGCTTGTTTTCGATCCTATCCATCCGGAAAAACACCCTTCAGTTGCAGTGATGACTGTCAAGGTGGCCATGGTGTAGGCAATTTAGTAGGCAAACCCATTTTGATGAGCCATATAGACAAAATTTAGTTCTAATGGTATAAACAATTGAGTTTGCAAATTTTGCCTATTCTCTCAAAGTAGGCAATGCTGCCTACAATACCATGAGTGGGAAAATAGGGGCCCATATTTTGTTTTATAGTAAAATATTTTATGTGGAGAAAGATGACAAAATTAAAAGGCAAAAGTAAATGTTGTAGATCGAAAAAAAAAATATATATATATATATATATATATATTTTTGCATACTTGATTTGCCTAATCCACCGGAGCAACAATACAATTGAGTAGTCAACATGCCACGTCAGTACAATTTTGCCTACTCCTATACCGTTGATGTTCTTCGCGTTCCTGCTTCAGATGTTACACCACACCTAAGAACGGTCTTGGTTGGGAAGTTATACCGCACTCGAAAGCATCTATCCCTCTCCGGCAGTTACGAAATCCGGTCAACATCCAACTCCAGCCATTTTTCGACTTATCGGAAGCATACATTCAGCACAACCAGGCATTCCGAAAGTTACTGAAACATCGTAAGTTGAAAAAAGAAAAAGAAAAAAAGAAGCGGCTTGTACTAAATTGGTTATTGGGAGGTGACAAGATGAAGGAAGCAGCTTATTTTGATTAGATGAAGCCTATTTTACAGAGAATCTGAGCTAATACACTTCTGTTTTCGCTAATTAATCCGAGAAATGATTCGCTAAACATAACATTAGGATCATTTCAAGGAAGTAAAATCTGCTTCCCTCTAAGTGATTATTGCTTCAATCTCCATTCGTGGACGGTCTCATGCAGTCACACACACAACCTTTCTTGCGCCTCTCGCTACCTCTGCCGCTGTAAATAAAATCCCGCAGGAGAACGCCTGTTCTGCTTACGTAAAATCCATGCCTCCCTTTCTTTTTACTCTCGTCCTCCAGTTTGAGCAAAATGTAGTGAATGTTCTGCAACTCAAACTGCAGCCTTCCGATCTTCTCAGACCCTTTACTTGCCTCTTCGACTACTCTCTCTCTGCGGTCATTTCCAGCCTCCTCCAACTCTTTGGAAGTCTGCTCGTCCAAAGACGGAGACTCCTCAATGTTCTTTTTCAGTTGATCATTAGTTTCCACTAGCTGCACAACTGCCTCCTCAACTTCAAGCAAGTGTCTTTTGACTGTTTCATATTCAATGCCGTTGGCCCTTTTACCCTTCTTGATTGTCTCCATCTTCTTATCCAAATCCCGAGCAATTGTTTGCAGACCTGTCAGTTTCTGAGCATCAGAAGCAAGTCTTTCCAAGATTTTTTCCTTCTTGCCTTCATGACGTGGTCTTCGAAATGACACCTCCAGCTTGTCAATTCCCAACTCCTTCTCAGCCTGCACTTCTGAAGAATTTTGAATCATCTGCTCAGAATCTGTAAACTGATGGCTAGGGGTAAGATCTTCCATGCGTGCAGATGCCTGATTTTGTTTCTCATTGGCCACCGGATCCTGGTGACAGTGTTGCTCGGCCGTTTCCCATAACTCAAGCATCTGATCATCAGCCCCACCAGTACCTCTCCTGCTTCTTCCATAGGATGAACAATCAGAAACACGATCAAGCGGAATGTCTTTCATCAAAGTCCCATTAACAGATTTTGTCCTCTGCAACTTGAGATTTTCACCAGTGAACTCCTTCACAAGTTTCATCTCTTCACTTTTACTGCCTCTCTCTTGAAGTGAGGTACCGTTTGATTGTAACTCTTCAATCTCCACAGACGTGTTGCTGTTTTTCGTACTTTCCTGAGTTGAAAGCCTTTCAATTTCTTCCACCATTGCCTTTTCAAATGCTTCCATCGCAAGCCTTTCAGTTTCTTCCACAAACGTCTTTTCAACTTCTTTGATCATAATTTGCACCTCTGCTAATTCTGAAATTCCGTCTGGTACCAATGTGCTTTGATCTTCTGTGGAATCTTGACAGCTCTTTTCATGTAGATGATTTGGCGGTTCCACATCCTAGAGGCACAAACATGGTAATTAGTAGAAAGAAGAGCAGAAGCTAGCAATGGTGATAGTCAGAGTGGTCCAATAGGACACAAATATGTTAATTAAGTATCGGGTCTTAGCATTAAACTTCAAGTATCTGCACAAGACAAGTTGCAAACTTGTGATCTACATCTGTTTTTGTTAGGAAGGCCTTTCCTAGAACAAGAATGTTTTACATTTGGCGTTAAATTTCAGTTACGAACAGGACACTTACAATTAGAACTAACTTGAACTTTCATGTGTACTTATGATAGCAGTTAATAAATACACATTTTATCCACGCCAATATGGTAAAAACACACACAAACACATTTCTACGTTATTGAAAACTTGGGGTTAGGCTGTCAAAACCAAAAATGAGTCGACTCTACCTAGCTCAGACTCTAACTGATGAATCATCACGATCATCAATGTTTCTAATTTTCTAAAGAGAGGGAAAATATTACCTTATATTGTTGATTTCTTGCCACAAGAAGCTTCGATCTAATTACGGTATTGTGCTGAAGAGATGTTACATTCTCTCTCAATGAGGCTACGACAGGAACGTATGCAGACAACTGGCCCATGAGTCCTCCAACTTCACCTTCCAAGCAGCTAACTCTTTCTTTCATTTGTTCGACCTCCACAGATTTTGCAGCACTTTCATCTTTAAGACTCTCACAAACATCAGTGAGCTCATGAACCGTATTTTCAAGAAAAGCTTCACGGACAGCAGAAACTTGAAGATCAAAATAGAATGTCGCAGCCTCAGCCTCCCAGAGTTCAAAGTCATTGCTTCTCTCTTGCAGCTCAGAACTCAAATACTCTTCTCTAGTTCTATGTTCTTCAATTACTTCGCTTAAGATACCCACTTCATTCTGCAGAGTCTCATTTACTTCACGAAGACTCTCGATTTCATTTCTCTGATTTGAGTTGTCTTTGGATAGTTCTAGAATCTGCTTCTCAGAATTTTCTCTCAGTAGCTTTGAATCTTCATGTTCCATCCTCAGCTCCTGAACAGTTCTGCATAATTCCACATTCAAGTCCCCTATCCTTTTAAGCTTCTCTTCTGCCTCCGAGAGCTCCATGGTTTTTTGTTTCAGAGAATCGTTTCCAACTGAAACTTGACGGCTTAGCTCACCATTTAAGTCCTTGGCTTCGCAAAGTTCCTTGTCCAACAATTGGACTGCCTCATTCAGATGCAGATTTTCTACTTCTTTCATCACTAAATTCTCCCCCAATGTTCCAACAGCCTCTTTGAGGTCATTGTTAATTACAAATTGACTGTTGAGATCTTCAGCAAGTGCTTTTAGTTCTGCAGCTTTCTCAATTGTGAAGCTCTCTAAAACCAACGAGAGGGTTCTGAAAGCTAGTGCTTCGTGGAAATTAACACTATTATCCTCTTCAAGCATTTGCTTTTCCTCTTTGAGGTCCAGAAGTTCCTTAAGCAAAGATCTCTTCTCTTCAAGCACCTTGGAATTTTCTTCCTGCAAAACCACGTAGGCGTTCTCCAAATTTGCCAGCTTAGGTTGAAGAGTTACCAATTGAGTCTCTAAGATTTCCTCCTTTTGCTCTTTCTCGGTCACTTCCAACCTCAACTCCCTCGTCATCTCTAGAAGATCATGCTTCTCATTTTGTAACGTAGAACAATGGTTTATCATGATCTCAAACTCCCGCTCGAAGAATTGTTTTTCCGTCTCTATCTCTGCACCCGCTGATCTCATCTGCCCAAGTACAGTTAAGAGCACTGACTTCTCAACAAGCAACTGCTGTTCCTCGTCCTTGCTCCGTAACAAAGAAGTTTTCAAGCCCTTGATAGTATTCAAAATGTGCAGCACATTTACTTTCCCTAGTTCAGTCTTATCGTCGTGCCTATCTGGTTCAATCTCAAGAGCCCTGAGCACTTGACGAATTCCCAGCCTCAACTTGTCGATTTCTTCCACCAAGAATTGTTCTTCCACCTGTAGTTCGAGATTTTCACTCTCCAACTCTGAGATCAGCTTAGTAGAAAACTTGGATTTCTCAACGTGTCTCTGACACTCGATGAATAATGACAAATTCTTCTCTTCCAGATCTTCTATAAACTTCTGAAGGATAAAGATCTCAATCTGGGCATTCAAAGCTTTATCTAGTTCTTCTTCAAATTCTTTCTTTCCCAGCTTTCTTTCTTCCTGCATCAGATGGACATTGTTCTCCAAACCTGCCAATCGGGCCTCACTTGACCGTATATAACTTGCACGCTCTCGTTTTTCTGCATGGAGGGAACCCCATAGTTCTTCTACTGCATTAAGTGTGGAGCCTTTCTCCTTCTCCAGGTTAGAATATTTCTTCTCCAATTTTATAAACCGCTTTTCCAGGTTTCGCAGTCTCTCTTCAACATCTTTTAACTGAAATACCAGGGTGCCTCTCTCATTAAGAAGATTGGACTTCTCATTATTGAGAGACTGGCACAACTCTTCCAAGCTGTTCGATCTTGCTCTGAACCGTTCAAGCTCAATGTTTGCAACAGAGAGGGAATTGGCCAGCAAGGTGTTCCTCTCAAAAAGCGTCTGCATATTCTGAGTGATAATTTGTAACTGTGAAAGCAGGAGAGCCTTCTCAGCAACAAGAGTGGATTTTTCTCCCTGGAGAAACTGGCAAGACACTTGCAATTCTTTGACCTTCTCTCTCAAACCCTCCAACTCAGCGTTCAACCCCAGCAGCGAGCTCTCCATCAAAGCATTCTCCTTTGAAAGTTTACCCATATCCTTCAACTTCTCATAAAGAAGTTCTCTCTCTTCTTTCTCCCTTGTGCATATATCTTCCAGCTTCAATTTTTCATTTTGCAAGTCTTTCACAGATGATTCAAAGCTTTCAGGATTTAAACCAGCCGACTCCACCTGCTTCACCATAGCTTGATATCTTCTATTCAGTCCCTTAATTTCCTCCTCCAACTGTAAAATATGCTGCTGGAGCGCATTGCTTTGGTCTGATTTTACCGCAACCTCCTGTTCAAGTTTCTCCTTCATCTCTTTGATGTTGAAGATTTCATCTTGCAGATTCTTTATTGAGACAGTGCAAGAGATATTCAAATCACTCAGGCTCTTATTTTCCTCCTTAACCCGTTGGACATCATCCTCCATACCCTGTTTGCGTATCTCCAAGTCCTTCAACATTTGAAGCCCATTTTTGAGCTCCAGTGCTAGAGCTTTCTGATCCTCTTGGGATTGAGAATGCAACTTCTGTAGAGCTTGAAGAGTCGCTTCAGCTTGCACAAACTGTAAGTGCTCCTCTTGCATCAGAATCTGAAGTTTCTCCATCTGGTCATCCTTCTCTGAAAGTTCTTGATCTTTACTTGTTATCTTCTTCATGAGACCATCCGCCTCTAACCGCAGAGAGTGATTTGATCTCTTCAAGAGAACACAATGTTCTTCGGCACCCTTTAATTTCTCTGCCCCTGTCAACACTTCACTATTTAGTCCTTCGGCATATTCTTGAGCCTGTGAAATTTCGCTTTCCATTCTAGCTATTGTATCCATGCACAGCTTGTATTGAAAAGCTGCAGCTTCTTTCTCTTCCTTCAGTGTAGCCAGAGATTCCTTCAGAGATTTGACTTCACCTTCAGCTCTTTCAATTTGTTCATTAAGCATTCTCACAGTTTCCTCGGAAACTGAGATTTTAGTCTCCAAAGCAGATATCTTCTCAAGGCATTGCTTGTGCTGAAGAAAAAAACCTTCCTTTTCAGCCTCTAGTGTCAAAAGTTCTTGCTTGAGACTTTGAGCTTCAGTTTCTGCTTTAACAGTCCGCTCGTTGAGTCCTTTTGCATCCCTTTGGGAAAACGATAACATGGTCTCTAGGCTAGATATCCTTTCCAAACAATGATTGTACTGAAGAAGACCAGCATCCCTCTCCGCTTCTAATTCCGCAAGGGCTTCCTTCAATATTTTAGTTTCAATATCAGCTTTGCTTGCTCGTTCATCAAGCCCTCCAACAGCCGTTTGTGCATCATCTAGTTCTCTCCCCAGTTTAGACAACTTCTCCAAACTCTGCTCGTACTGAAGAAGGACTGCGTCCTTTTCAGATTGTATCTCGTCTAGAGTTTTCTTTAAGGCTTGAACTTCAGTTTCTGCTTTTGCAGCACGTGCAGATTGAGAAAGAACCTGGGTCTTGAGACTCTGATTCTCACTTGTTAACTGAGAGTACTCATTTTGGAACTTTTGTTTGATATCTTCCGCTTCATAAAAATTTACGCCTTCACTCATCCTTCCCTCTGCAACCTTTGAACTATTTGGCACTTCTCCTGGAGTGAACATCTCAGTGAACTGTTTTAGACCTCTTTTGCTTATTCCAGAGTCGGAGTCTGCTGAGTTTCCTCCATTCCTTTTCAAAGCTTGTGAATTAGTTGACGAGAGGCCCAACGCATCCTTATGCAAGTCATCAGGGTCAAATAAGGCACGAACTGGATGTGGCATTTCTGGTGTATGAGGTTCAACGTCTGGCCCAGAAGAGCCTGAGGGCGATTCATCAGCCAATACATAAGGTACTTCGTTGGGAAATGCTTCTGCTATGGTTCGATGAGCATGGCGCAGCTCCACAGTTGCATGATCGTACCTCTCTGCTAATGCACGATAAGCTCGATAGAACTCCTCCACCAGTTTCATGAGCTCCGGGCGTTTCTTGTAGTACATTTCTGCCCTCCTTGCAAAAGAATCTGCATCTTCTTCAATGAGCTTGATCATTGCTTTGACTTTGGCATCCATGTCTGCATGATAAGATTTAGAGTCAATTACGAATGCAGCCTGAAAATCCATGGATATCCATATGTAAAAACACACTCAATTGCACATGTTGCGGAGAAAGAGAGAAATCCAACTGAGAAAATTCCAAGAACATTCATTTCTTTATCACTGACCTGAAAATTTCTTTTAAAACATTTTTCGTATGATTGACATAATATCATGCTAATACCATAGATCACAAAATTTGAGATCCGCCATATTTTGTTTCCGTTCATTCTTCATCTAGTTTCATGTTCAAATGAACGTGAATGTTATTGATCATAATTTTACAGAAAAGTTTGGCTGCCCTTTGTTGGCCAAGAAAATGCTAACCAGGTGTGAACATGGCTGGCCAGGCAAAGAAAGGTTTTCAGTATTTAGTTTTAGTTCTATCTACTCTCCCCCCTCGGTTATTATATCTCCTCTGCCCTTTCATCTTCATCTAAATACCAAATCATTAAGAAATGGACGACTCAGCTTTTAAAATTAGCGTCCGAAAGAGAAGAATATAGGCAACTGGTTTACTTAACATCTTTATGTTGGCATCCATGCCTTACAACAAAAAATGCTGTCTTATTGGTATGATTAGCCATCACACATAAGTAGTAGCTATATGCCTAGTGCACAAACAACTGATAGCTTATATCGTCTGCATCTGAAAAAAATTGATTTCAATCCAAAACCTACTAAACAGATAAATTGTATGAAAAATATCAAGACCTGTAAGATTCTCCTGAAGCCATTTTGAATTCTTTGGAATGTGACTGTCCCACCACCAAGAATATAAGCGTCTGGACTCGGAATGTAACATGGTTGCCATGACTCCGGCGCAGCACAACAACAGAACTTGTTTTGAGTTGGGAAAGGCCAGATTATCAGTTCAATGAACTTCCTCCCCTCAATATTCCAGATGGAGATTTGAAGTTCTCTCTCTCACTCCTTCCACCTGTGCACCAAAATCATCAAAGAAGATATAGAGTTTGTGGGAATGGCATAAAGTTCACACCAGCAAGAAGATATCAAGCCAAAACAAACAATACGAAATTGCATACTATCTCCTCTATTAGAGAGATACAATTGATCCAAGGAAATAAGTAACCATTAAGCAAGAAAACATCATTAAAAACAAAAACAATGTGGAAAATTGAAGTTTTCTTCAATAAATGAGAAATAAAAAAATCTTGTAAGTGCTACAAATTGGAAAACACAAAAACCAGGCATCCATAAATTTACCCCAATAAAACTCAGTACGCAGCAGCTTCTTTTAATTTTATAATATTCATAAAACAAGAAGCCAAACTAAAACTACAAAAAGCACATACCACCTCAATGATCAAATACAGAAAAGAGTTCATGAGAAAATGAACAAATCAAAGATGGGTGTTTTTGCAAATCAGTTACAAAACAACAGGAGAGAAAGATAAAAAAGTTGACTTTTTTTTCCTCTCTTTTATTAACCATAAGATCAAGAACTTACCAGTAGATTGACTGATAGCAGGTGCTGGGATTTCCAATCAACAAGTGAACCTACAAACCAAAGGAACATAAATGCATTACTTTTGAGCAGAAAACTGCAAAAGCTTCAACCTTTACATCTTTATGAACCCAGAAGATTAAAAACTTACTCAATGAATGATTTCAAAGGTGGGTTCTGATAGAACATCAAAATCTCTCATTAAAACATCACCATTCACATTAGAAACAAATGGGAAAAACCAATGAGTTTTTCAATTCAGACTGAAAAAAAAGATAGAATCTTTCTACTCTGTTTGGATCAAGTAAGGCCAGAAGAATGAAAAACTGGTAATGGGGTTCTGATCAGCAGCTATGATTGGAAAACTCCAGCTGCACACATTACAGTTTCACCCCATTCTCTCTCTCTCCCTCTAAAACATGAGACTCTCTCCCTCACTACCTTCTCTCTTTATTGGGTTTTGTGTAGTATATTTGACAGATTTGGAACGAGACTGTTGATGACACCGTAAAGGCAAGAAAGAGAGAATGAGGAAGTAAAAAAGTAACAAAATATGTAATTTTTCGTACTCTTGTAAACCCTATTGTAATTGAAAATTGAAAAATCGAGTGATGTTTTAAGAAATAATACTCCCGAGAGTTATGCTGTCATTTGTCGTTTACTGTTTTGTGCTACTTTTTGAAACATTTTCTGACTTTATTACTTTAAGGGAAACCAAATTACTAATCTAACCCTGCTTAAGATCTCCAAAATGTTCTTTTTTGGGGTCTGCAAAATATTTTCTGTTCTTTTTGATAGTTTTGATAATCTTTTACATCTCTTCCTCATGGCATCATTGAATTGCTCGTGCTACTTACTTTTGCTGTTTTTTGTTGCAATTCTTTGTTAGGGATCGTAATATACTAATATGTTTTATTTGATTAGCATATGTATCACATAATTACAGAAATGAAGTCCCATAAGCTAACATCCGTTTTTATGAGTAGGTTCAATTCACAATAAGTGTAGTGTTTTCTTTCATAAATATGTATATATAGGAATGCATTAGGGTTTATATTTGTTTACAATGGATAGCTAGAAAAAGACAAATCTAAAACTTAACATGAATATCGGAAACATAAATTGTATATTACAAAGATACGCTACACAAAAAGTATTACGGGCAATAAGAAACATAAAAAACAAGTAGATCTCGATAAAAAAACATTCCCAAAGAAATCACATGTGACAAAACGGAAAAAAAGTGTCACACATTAAGCAATTAATCCTAGAGGGTCGGCCCAACTATTGGGCTCACGCTATAGCACAATATTTATCGATGTTTTCCATTTTGTTTAACTTCTTTTAAGTAGGACAATCATGAAGCACTACTCCAAATCAAATTTTAATATAAAATGTGATCATTATGTGACAGTGTTTCAGTATCATACAATAATTTTTTCACACTTAAAACACTTTCACCAGTTAGAGAAGGGCAAGGGCAAGGGCATTAACTTGCCACTCTAAAATAGTACTTGCCTTTAAGCAACTCCACCCGTTGAACAAAGGCAAAGGCAAGAGCACATATATTTTTTTATTCTTCTATATGCCTTGTAAGTGTGTGACCATTGTAGGAAAAATAAATATTGAGTTGTGATGTGAGGAATTAAGAAGATGGTTGGGTATTTATAGAATACAAAAAATTAAATTTTTTTCCTATTTTTTATGATCGAAATAATCCTGACCGTTGATTCCCTACTCATTTGAAATCAAACACACTAGATTGTGCCACATGGCACAACAGTCAAATTTTCAATTTTTTTTATCGTTGGAAATCCAACTGTTGTTGTCAAGGAAAAAGAGAGTTGTTGGGCTCTGATGTCTAACTGCCCCGCGGGACCCACCACCAAAGTGGTTGACGCCACCCTATGCCAAAAGGCTGGAGGTAGGGCAAATGTTGCAAGGGCTTGGAGTAGGGCATGGCTTAGGCCACCACTTGCCCTCTGATTTTTGGACCACTGGAGCTGGATTTTAAAGTTGAAGGGCATCTTTTTAGCCCTTGCCCTTGCCTTTTCAAGACGGATGGAAGTGCTCTTACATCCATATATTTTGTTACATAGCACTTACCTATCAAATTCTTACATATTTTCCAAATTTTGGCTGAATTGTCATTTTTTTTTTGGGACAAATCTACTAAATATGCACATGCATATTTTTCCTTTATTAGCTACCATAGTAGTTATGTCATTTACTATGCCTTTAGGCTTATTAATGGAAAGTGAAATATAAGATGGAATGACCATTAATTTTTCCAGTTGTCATGTTAGATCAGAAATTCAATGACAGATTATAGTGAGTTAAATCTCTCGGATTTCTCCCATGTGACCAGAGGAATCTAAATATATTCTCATTTCATGGATATGGCTCTCTTAATTTTTAATAGTTATACTACTTTAGGAAACCAAATAATCACATCAATCTTTTGTAATTGTCTAGTAAAGCTCACATAAATTTCTATCTGCATTGAATTAGTGGGTTCAATAAACATAAATAGTAAACCAAAAGAAAAATGTGTGGGATGCTCCTTGCTAGCTTCCATAAAGAACGGAACAAGTGCAGCTGTCTAAACTTTTGATGAAAAAAAAAGAAAGAAAAAAAAAACTTTGCTTAAAACAATTGCAAACTCTCAATATTTTCTTCTAAAAAAGTATGCATACACCACCAAATTGGAACTTTGGAATTTAGATGCTATTGGCTGAAAAATTAGACTAGCCCACAGTTTAGATTCTTATATAAAATTATTGGAATTTAAATTGTGGATGATATCCGTCAGCTTTTTTCAGGTGGGCCGTCGCCTTTTCATGGTGGACCGGTTGGACTGAACGGTGGAGCCTCAAGCCACCCCCTGTCGTTCATCCTTCCTACAACTCTACAGCTACAGCATAATCCTACAGGGGAAGCATTATCACCTTGCGAGAAACATATAAACCCTAAATATTATTCCATCATTCCCTCCCGTAAGTGTAATAGCTAGGCTCGCTAATAACACAACCATTAATTCCCAAAATTTTATGTTTATAAATCAATTCGTATGAGAAATGGTGTTGGATATAATAATTTACATTACTTAAATTTTGTTGTTACCGTCCTTGTGTTTCGGATATTCACTCTCGATATTACATATAATCTTACAATTGAAATGACAATGCTCTCTCTTGCACTCTCTTTTTTTGCAGTACTTCAACAACAACATAATATGTATTTAATTGTTAGCGAGAAGATTACTCAAATTGTATAATAAAACGTGTGATGGAACACAACCATCAACAGTTTCTAGCATTACAAAGAAAGTAAGTAGCATGATAGCAAATGCTTACCCACCAAAATGCTAAAATGGAAAGGAAAATCATGATTGCGGAGGTAGGAAGAAAATGAAGTACCACTTGATAGTGCAGAAGTACTTCATTTGTGCTATATTAATTATAAAAATGGTGTTTGTTTGGTAATAACAGTGATGCACATTTATATCTGAGTGTGGGAATGTATCTAGGTTTTACATCAGGACCGTTGAAATAATCCTGCGAAGGCATGTCACATGGAGAGACTTTGACTTTGCAATCACATTGATAATGCTTTTCGGGGTTAAGGTCATATGCATGTGTGTTGTCCCAGTAAAGAACCCTAACCCTAACCCTAACCCTAAACCTTAACCCTAACCATGCCATGATGGTCGTCATGGACCACATTGGTAGTGCTAGCTAGGTTGAGTTCTACCAAATTTTCTATCTTCTTCCTTTTGACAATTCTTGAATTAAATTGGTATGGTTAGTAGGAAACTGGTGAACATTGCTGTTTAATCAAGAACAATAAGCCCTCCCAACCCTAAAAGTCTTGCCTCAACAATATCATTTGTGGTTGTGTGTCAGATTAATTGTACTTAATTCAAAAGTTGCTTCTAACCAAACCCTAGATCCTCTATATATAGCATGCCAAGTATATATATCAATATTATGAACATTTGAACTACATATGTAGCAGCAATGTTTGAATATTGATCGAGCACGTAACTAACAAAATATGAACCATTTGGTCCCACAATACTTGCATTTACTAGACATATATTCAACTAAACAAACATTATAGTCAAAGTTCTCAAGGAAAAAAGAGTGAAATCATACATAATCTCTTGATGCATTATTGGTTTAGGAACTCAAATATACAAGTGTCTCACGTCGGACAATTGACTGTTCATAAAAGAGTAGATTAAATGATCATTTAATTGTATTAAAATATTATAAGAAAAAAAACCTATCTATATTTGGAGGTTCATAGATCATAACCCGACCCTCTAGCCTTAATTATTTGAAAAGATTTTGTGGCTTAATCTGAACAGAAGGGTCATATATAACTAATTTATGTTGGAGTTTTTGAGCTTGTGACACTTCCTAAGACAGTTTGTATATATTGGTTTAGATGGTGACCATTTCCTTCACCTTATTTTTCCTCCTATTTGATGTTTACTACCCACCAAATTTAAGCTACAACGCTTTGAAGACACTAGAGTTGTCGGTCACCGACTCATATGATGTGCTCCCTCCTCCCTCTCTCTCTCTCTCTCAAATTATTGGAGATGAATAATATAATGGAAAATGGATAAATATATATTGTGGAATTTGGAAATGTGGAAATCTCATATATGACCTCTCTTCAATCACGCTTCCAAAACAAACACTCTCCACCAACTAACTAAAAAAGAATTGTCTTACAAATCTAGAAAAGCAATGTGTGGGGGAGATGGAGAAATAATGGTGGAAATTGCAAATGGACCCCAACCGAAAACCAAAACATGATCATGTTTGAGATTTTGTTTTTGTGTTTTAGCGAATGGTACTGCAAGCCAGCTATGGCACCCCATGTTCCCCTCACTGTTGGGCAAACGTCACTCTTCATGCTCTCACTCATGTGTGAGCATTTGTGACCATCTCAGCTTCTCAACAAAGTCACCCTCCTAACTGCATTCTATTCACTTTCTAATTGGTACAATTGAAGAACACAAACTGTTTCTAATTAAAACTTTAACAAGATAAAGAGGCATCAAGAAAAGCGAGAATCGAACTCTTTATGATCAATATCAATACTCTAGCGCTAAGACAGTTTACGAGCTCCTGTTGTTACTACGTTAAAAACTATAGCTATATGCTTATATGAGTTGGTGTAGTTTGGCCCGCTACAAAAGAAAGGGATGATGCGCAGGATCGGTGAAGTACAATAATAATTTATAGTTTTCAAGTCATCTACTACTAATTGCACTGAAGTACTTTTAGTTGTTCCCTCACCAGGGTATTAGACTTAGGTGGTTAGACTGGTGATGTCAGTCCATCATTTAAACATTATAGTAGACACGAAGCTAATTGACTAGAGCAGTGCGCTTCAATACGAACGCAAATTGTAGCTGAGACCATAGCTTAAGAGAAAATCATAGTTTTTAAGTTGGAAAGACGTAATGGTGTTGTGGAGAGAAATATAGACCTTAGCCCAAATGATGACATAAGGAGAGCCCATATACCCATTTTTTAAAGTCAACATTGATGTATCTAGAATGTGTAAAGCAAATGTTTTTGGCCTTTTTGGAGATTATGGTTTTCTTTTTCCTTTTGGATGTGATGAGTATGAGTATAAAGATTTGTCCATTTCTCTCGTTTAGGATAGCGGTTTATCTTTTTGTCAACTTTTATGGTAAGAATTCAATCTACGACATACATGGTTAAATTTAACGATTAAATGTGCGCTCAAGAACTCAAGAAGATTAAACGGGCAAATTGAGTTACTATGTACAAGGCAATGTAGACAATACATTGATCTGATCTGAGTTGTGCAGTGCATATTTTACAAAGGTTTCATGAGCTTCAAGGGAAAACCATATTCAAAAAGGATGTCACATCCCAGACCGACTCTGCCGTAGCACAATATTGTCCGCTTTGGGCCACGCCCTAACGGTTTTGTTTCTGGGAACTCACGAGCAACTTCCTTCCCAGTGGGTCACCCATCATGGGATTGCTCTAGCCCAAACTCGCTTAACTTCGGAGTTCCGATGGAATCCGAAGCCAGTGAGCTCCCAAAAGGCCTCGTGCTAAATGGAGGTGGGCATGTACATATAAGGCACATCACCCCCTCGTTGGTCGATGTGGGATATCACAATCCACCCCACTTAAGGGGAACCCGGGCCCCGCCAAGACATTCTACCGAACGGCGTGCAGCGGGCTCGATACCATTCCGTCACATCCCTGACCGACTCCGCCCGTAGCACGATATTGTCCGCTTGGCCACGCCCACGGCTTTGTTTCCCTGGGAACTCATGAAAGCAACTTCCAATGGGCTCACCATCCTAGGATGCTCTAGCCCAAATCCGCTTAACTTCTGAGTTCCGATGGAATCCGAAGTCTATGAGCTCCCAAAAGTGCCTAGTGGTGCTAAATGGAGGTGGGCATGTACATATAAGGCACATCACCCCCTCTCCGTTGGTCGATGTGGGATATCACAAAGAAAATATGCCAGGCCATATTAACCAAAAGCTTTGCTCTTCTAAGCATTAAAAGACAATAATGAACAGTTGAGATTTATTTAAATAAGATTTGGTTAAATCTCAACCGCTCATTCATGAAAAATGATGTGCAGGAGAGAATCATGTTATTACCCAATGGATAATACTTGTGTTCCCCCATGGAGGAATGCACATATTCCACCATTTATGAATAACGTATCTTCACCTTATGAACTCCATAATCGGAACCATTCAATTTCTTAATCTTCATTTGAAAATCATCCCTAAAAAAAATTATTCGAATCGGATATCGTTTATTCGAATCGGATACATTTGGATGACTAAACAATCTCTGATTTGAATAATTTTTTGTAAGAATGATCTTCAAATGAAGATTAAAAAAATTAATAATTCTGATTATAAAATTTATACGGTAAATACACTCTATTTATAAAGGGCGGGATATGTGCATTCCCTATGCAATTATTATCCTTAACCAATGCACATGTGAAAAAGGAAACAGATTATAGCATGGTCTATGGAAAAAATTACTAGACAAAAATGGTAAACTCGGAAACAAAAGAGGGAAAAGATTAACTATAGATTGAAATTCCATATTATACAACGAAGAGTTGGGTATTATGGGAGAAGAGATACCATATTATTATTATACAAGTACAGAAAAAAAAATTAAAAACTAACTCAAACAGCATACAGAAGAAATAAACTTAATATCTTTGAGTACAAGGTATACTAAAGTTTTTTTTTTTTTTTTTTTTCTAGCTTCGCGATATTCCGACCATCTCAATGCTGGGGAGTGAGGGACGGAAACGAAGGGATGGACTGCAAAATTAATTTCCTACCCGCCCTTCGACCAGGTGATGGCCCAAATTCGTTATTGGGAGGACACACCCTCTTTCCATTGGGAGAAGCGGTCTTGATGCCAGTGCTAGGAGACCCATCTCCTTGAAGAATCTCTGGCATTTCATCCTCTGGAACTGCTTGGCTATGTCTCTCAAACTTGGTTTCGGGGCGCAGAAGATTTGGTTTCCCAAGTTTCTGGCTTGTATACAATCCAGAAGGGGATCCAATGCTAAAAACAGAAGATCGTGGCGGTTTGTTCTTTGATGAAAACGGCAGCGAGACCAATTGTCTGGAATACAAAATAATTGTTAAAGATCTAATAGCAACGACACGTCAATTTCTCAACCAACAAATAGTTTAAGAATTAAACCTGGAAAGCCGTAATGGCGTTGTGGGAAGGGCACAGTCCTGGCGCTGCTCTTCGTTTTTCTGAATTTCATTTTTCTGTTGATGTTTTTCAGCCACACTCTTGTCGCATGCTTCTGTTTCTTCTTCGTCTGCCTCAGCTTCTGTTCCTACAAAAGATCCTGAATTGCAAAAGAATAAGGAACAAATATAAAGATAATTGGCAAGCGCACTTGAAGGACATCAGATTCAGATGGGAATGCAGATAATACCCTTCACTCACCATCCTTTCTACCAAATGCATTTTTACAGCCTTCACATCTGCAGCTAATGGAGCATCCAACACCGCCCTTTAAAAGAAAACCGAGTGTGAATAACATTTAAATAGGATATTACAAGCAAACAAGATATGCTGAGGGGTGAACCTGATAGCATTCACAGTATTTTTTCAGGCAACTTGATTTCTTGCAGTTGCATCCTCTTTTATGTCGCGCAGAAGCTGGGGTCTTGCTGGACTCCTCCTGTAAGTGAAAACAACTTTTGCCGGTTAAATTTCTGGTCAACTTGCAAACAGAGCAAAGAATAGTCGACTCATTTTCTAACCCCATATTCAGGAACAGGATCAGCGGTCCTAATCACTTTCGGAGCAAATGCAAGTGGGTTGCGAGACTCAATCTGTTTACGAGTTGCAAGAACAGTATCTTCATGGATAGGCTTGTTGAAGCATTCTTGACATGAACATGGCTCTATGCAGTAGACACCAGCAGCAAAGCATTCACAGTAACTGCACGAACAGTATCAGAAGTCAAATAATAGACTCAAGGACCAGTGCAGGAGGTAAAAAGGATCAAAGAATATCAACAGTTTATCCGCCTCAGGAGATTATGCAGGAGGTAACTCCTCTACAAGTAGAATTTGTAACAGCTACCAGTTTTAAATCTCTTTCATAGCAAAGGACAATGTTGATTGAGATAATTGGATGCAACTCTAAAGTGCGCGAAATGAAATTCCTAAGCCAGTATATATCTGACTAATAATAGATTCAAACATTCAGCAAAAGCTATGTCTCAATGCAAGCGACATGACAAAAGCTTTAGGCTTCATTAAAAGGGAGATGAAGAACCTACAGTTTCAGACACTTTGATTTTTTACAGTTGCAACGTTTGCAAGAAGACTCGGTTTCTCCAGCTTGTTCGAACTTGCGCCTGCACATCCAATGAGAATTATAAGACGTCACATAAAAGTACAAAAATCTAACCAATCACACAAAAATGAAAATGACATGACATAATAATTTAATGAAGAATATCTGGTCAACAGCACGTGCCTCTTCTTTTTGGGACTATTCTGGTTAAACTCTTCATTAGCTAAAAATGCAGGTTCTTGGGAAGCATCTTGCAGCAGCTGAACCCCATTTTCGGTGCCATCCATGTCCCTTTCAGAAGAAGCCGAAGAGAGAGATTCATGACCAGGTCCTTGACCAGCTGTGGGGGAATGAGTGGAGGCAGTGAGGTTGGGCAAACTTAGTTGTCTACCATAGGACATATTTTCACGCTTAATGGTTTTGTAGTCTTTTGAGGTTGTTGCAAGAGCATTTAAGTGCAAACCGATTCCAGGTAAGATGCACCGTGCGGATTCACCACCAGGTTTCATTGGAACCAGTTGCTTATCATTTGTGGTGATCTTTTCATCAGATTGAGATAACATAGAAGAACTAGAATTTGGAACATTGTCTAAACTCTTCCTGCGAGCTCCTGCCATCTCAAAATCCAGACAGCGCCTTCGCAAGCCACGATGCAAATTTAAACCAGGCTAATGCACAAACAGAGAAAATAGTATTAGCACAACCAAATAAGTAAAATAAACAATGTAATGGCAACAATTCATAACAAAAAGTAGTCAGGAATATTTGGAATCGGCATTATTAGGACTACCGTGATGGCATAGTGAATGCTTTACCTTACAATTGAACTGCATGGGTGTTTCCACTTTATTATCTTCTTTCTCGATTTGATTGCTAACCATACAATTATTCAAACAGTCCTGCATCAGTTCTGTGTCTTCCAGCTGACTAGCTTCTCCATATTGAGAGGAAGGATCTTCAGTTTCAGGTTGTTCTCCGGAACCAACTCTATCAAGGACTAGCACGTTTTGCTCATCATTAATGTCATTCTGTGAGAGTCTCGGCATAAGAGAATTACAAAATCTTGTTACGGAGTCCATAGGATTCTGCATTATCCCCCTAAAAGCCTCTGAACCATTGGGGGAATCGAAAATTAATAGGTCGGTAGCATCAGAGATCAAACTCTCCCAATCACAGCCTGTCCCTTCTTTTCTTTGCTCACTGTGGCATATGTTCTGTAGATGTGCTTCATCATCGGATGAACCATTTTCAGAGGTCTTTTGAACATATGGAACGAGTGTTGACAAGTCAGCCGCTTCCGACTCACAACCTGCCTCAGCACCACAACGAGTTGTTGCGTCACACTCTGGGCTGCCACAGTCATATTTCAAATTTCGCGGCAGCTCAATTACAAACTTTGAGTGCTCACTAGGTGGCTCCACAGAACCTTCACCAATAGAATCCCCTGGAACGCAATTCTCATGCAGCTCCTCTGCGTTAATATAAAGTTCAGCCGCATCTTCATTTGCAGAGACTTTGTTACCACTTTCCAGAGAGGACTCGGGTTTTGACGGATCTGAAGGGTTATGCCTGAAAGAAATGGAAGAATAATTTACTATACAAAAATAGGTAAAAAAACAAAGTAAAAAGAAATACAGCAGTCAACTACCTTCTCAGGAACCTGGATTCCTTGTGAGAGCTGACATGGGGCGAAGTGAAAACAGAAGGGAGGGATGCGAAACTGAGTGAGCTGAACGTCTGAGTAATGTGAACAGACTTCACTGGCTTGATAGGAGAAAGACTATTGATATAGTTAAAGACAGGAGAATCCTGCACATGTGGTTAAAAAAAAAAAACTTCTTACAGGATGAAAAAATTACATACACACAGCTATTGGAACATAAATGTCTAAAATATAGAAATTAAAAAGATTTTCAATACAAAATTAATATATAATCTTCTGCTAATCTGAATCAAGCAATAGGAGAGTGGGAAAAAAAATTATAAACGTATCAAGCAAAGATTTGACCACAAAATCTGGGGAAAATTAATGTCAACAAAACTGAATGATCTATCTGGAAATTTCATGAAAACCTGCAAATCAAATCTGTTAACAACTTCACAGAAACGTCTGGCTCACCAGGTTCTGGCCTTTTAACAAATGAAGTAATAAGTGACTCCAAATATTCCTCAACAAAAATAATGAAGAAAAATGGCTCAAAGATAAACAGGGTTAGCAATTCAACATAAAATAAAAGAAAAAAAAATCAAATTTATTCCATTACTTTCTGTTAACCAGTAAAAAAAGGGGGGAAGTTGGTAAAAATTAGGTTTACAACAATCAGAAATTGAGTTTCTGAAGCCAAATTGTGACAACTGACCATGAAACTGAGCTCAATTGGAGATCTAAATCACAAGACTCTAAAAACCCACGCAAAGCAAACATCTTTTTCCAAAATAAAAGCAGAAAATAAAAAGAGAAAAATGACGATAAATTATCTCAAAAGAATTATCGATGCCATCCTTCCAAGGACCCCAATTGACCACCCAAAAAAACATACGAGGGCTGATCCAGCTGAAATTCAAAGATCAACCCACATGCAGAGATGCAGGGCAGCTGCAACCCATGAAACCAAACAGGAAGAAAAATTAAAACACAAAAACAAAAAAAATCCTAGGTCAATCTTCTCAAGAAATTCACAAGCTTTAGAAACACAGAAGCAACAACCTCAAAAACAAAACAAAACCAAGTTTCAGAAACAACCTTAAAAGTTCAGAATGACAAGAGGAAAACAAAATGAGCTCAAAGCCTGACCTCAAATTTGGCCTTGGGGGTGCCGATCTGGTTCCTCTCTGGGGTGTCCATTTCCAGAGAGGCAGCTCCACCGCATGCCACCACTACCTCAGCCACTCCATCAGCCCACCACCACCGCTACTCTCTCTCTCTCTCTACTTTTTGGTGGTGAATTCGGTCTTCTTCTCTCAAAAGTCCAAAACTGTAAAAAAAGAAAGAAATGGCGAGGTGGGTCTGCAGCAATTTGGAAAATAGGTCTAAGAATTTCAAGAAGCGGGAAGGCGGGAGAGTTTGGAAACAAGTAGAGCTATGGATTTTTCTCGTGGGGATAACTTTGACCCTACCACTGGTCCACTACCACCCCAAAGCCCCACCGCTCTCAACAGCTGTATCTATATATGTTAGTGTAATTTTCTCACCACCACCCACCCAACACACCCGGCTTTTAAAAAAGGTAACGTACAGTTTACTGCGTCTGGATTTTCTCAAATCTCTCTCTCTCTCTCTCCTCACTCTCTCACTCCTCACTCACTCTCTCACTTCATTTTTTGGTCTTTGGCTTTTTATATTAATAATTTTGCTTTGATTTGCATTCTTTTCAGTTTTCACTACTTTGTAAACTGTAATACTCGTCCTTTGAGTCATTGACTATTTTGCCACTCTTCATCGTCATCTAAAATTCTAAATTGGGAAAAAACACTAGTTTTGGCCTTTGGAATAGCCCATTGTGGCAGTCAATGCTCCTTACATTTTTTCCATGTTAATGCATAGAGAAGTGTCACAGATCTATCTACATGTGAGTGTTCTTCTTAAGGGAATACCCTAATGTACATGTCCAATTCAACATTTCCATTTTGGTGTAAATTGTATCGTCTCTATAGGGTTAAAACCGTCATTTCGACATCGAATACATGGTTAAAAGTTTCTACGCATCATTTGACACATAGTTAAAATTAGTGGATTTGGCATTACAGTCTATGTTCGACTTCTCGAATCTTGTTATTAATTAGCAGGATACATGTTGTATCTTGACGTGATTTGTTTGGATTGTTAGGGTCAGCTCTCAGGATTCTAAGAACCCAAAGTAAATCAATAAAATGGGCCCCGCAAGTAATATTCGGAATTTTGAAGCTTATTTTATGTTTTAAGTTTCTTTATTTTTGAATAAAATGTTTTATTCAAACACCATAGATAGCACAAAGGACATCCAAACAAAACTAATCCAAGATTCAACGTGAATATTTAAAATGCATCGTAAAACTTATTTTATTTGTTTAGTTGAATAACATTTTTCATAAAACAATTGGGTATTTGAGCGATGTATTTTGTTCAAATTATTGAGTTGGGGTACTTGCCACTATAATTAAGCATCGACTAGATTGTAGTGGCAAGAACTTCGACTAGATTCATCGCACGTGTTTTCATATACATAATACATTTCACTTCATTAGCATTTTCATGTTTGTTTTAAGACTAAAAGGTAATCATGCAATACTTCTTACATTAGCTATGTAATATGTATATGACCAAAAATGTTAAGCGGTTGGCGAACGTTTAATAAGGATCATGACTATGATATATAAACATTTACACACCCTAAATTAAGTTAATTAACAACAAAATGTAACGCCCTAAAATCTTATGGTGGTTCTAATTTTATGAAAATTAATTGGTAAATAAATAAATGCATATGTGAAAATCTTGAATCAATACAAAACATTTATAAGGTGAACAGTGAACATAAAATTCCCGTGAATTGCATGAATCAAACTTATTGTTGGTCCCAATTTACGTTTTGTCATCGTCTTGGTTATATTACTTTTTTAGCCCTATAAAATAACATCGAAGCTGATTTTTAGCGTCTATTTATTAATAATAATTCTTAACATTTACTCTCTACCGTTAGTTTTGGTGCCTGACGTAACGACAGCAAGTTATGCAGTCTTGGCGCGCAACGATTTCAAATGGTAGGTTATTTGCTAGATTGAGGTCCACCACACTCTGTGGATCCTACCTTGTATATTATGGATTTAGTTTAACAATAATTATGCTACCAAACACAAAGGAGCATCAACATAGAAGTTGGATGGTTTGCTGGCCTTTTCACATCAAAGGGTTCATCACACCCTCTTCTCTTCAAGAGCACAAGTATATCGTCATCGTGACGTCTCGTGCCATAAATATTCTTTTTATTCTCTCTTTTCGTGAGCAAGTTTTCATGTATGTCCGATTGCATGTGTTTGTTATCTCACAAACATGGGGCCATAGATAGTGTCGCTGGAAATTACCTAATATAACATCCCAATCTATTTGTTTTGTTGCTAAGACACCTAGTTTGATGGCCGAACCTCAAAATTTGCCCTTTTCAAAACCCACTAAAGAATCGACATTGATCGTTGCGACTCAACGTGTACAGTGTGATTTAAGTCCCCATCATAAACTTTTACATTAATGTCACACCTGCAAGTAAGGTATCAAAATTAATCAAAAAATGTAAATAGATGAGGGTCGTAATAATTGATAATTCCATGTTCACCTTTGGACTTTCTACCACTTTTACAAAGTTTGGTATAATGGTATTCACTAGAGTGTCCTTTAGTAGGGCATGTGGTCCCATAAAAAATAAAGGTGTAGTGTCACGTGATTCACCCCACAAATTTTGGTTTTTTTTTTTAATCTATGCAGAAAATCAAAATAAACATAAAAAATAAATAAAAAAGAAGCTTATAATTTGCTCTTTCCCAACTCCCCACATTCTCTGAGGGAGGAAGTTCATGCGAAATCATAGTGTCTACTACATGCGTACTTTAATTTGTCACAGCACACAAATTCTGCATCTGCATTCTGCAATACAAGATGGTCTTTTTTTATTACAATTCACTTTATTATTTTTTGCTTAATTATTGACTGACACAAGCAAATTAATAAATTAGCAACTGGATAAGCGTATTAGTAGGTATAGTTGTGATTAATTATTTGATGTTCGATGACTGGTTGTGATTTAGATTTGAGCATAGTCTTTGAGCCCTATTATGGCTTTAGTGAGTGTCAGATTGTGGGTTATTAGAATAAAGCATTGGGTTGACCCAGATACTTAGGATTTTAATTAATTACGATTAAGATGCTCTTGTAATCCGCAAGTGACCAAAAGAAAATTTAGACAAACGTGAATCAATTCAAATTATGTGAGGTTAATTTTTTTTAATTTTTTTTTTTGCTGCAGTGAGATCTTGTGGAATGGGTCAGTCAGAAACTGTTTTGTTTTTCTCTATGTTATGTTGCACTAGGAAGTTTCTCTTGTTGTCAAACATGTACCAGGTTGAATTCAGTATTTTATTGTTATTTTTTGTGGGTAGGTTAATGTGAGGTGAATGTGTATGTTATCCTACCATATCAATGGGTTGTGGTCATCCTTTTGCCAAAGTGTTGTGCTCAAAGTGTGGATGGATTTGATTTTACCTTCGTGAAACACAGAGTACATGCCTATACATTGACCATTTTCATTGATCACTTGCTTCTTCGTGTTACAAGTTTTGTTTTCCCTTTTGACTCGATGATGAGAGAAAACGAATTTTAACACTAAATATAGGGATACGTGTTCTACCACTAAAACTATGAGAATTTGCTTTTAATTTATAGCCTAAAACCCAAAAAATATGGATCTAGAGTTCGGGCTAGCCTAAGCCAAATTACAATAGCAAACTTTGTTAGAAAATTAGCTTATGGTTTATGAGATCAAATGTTTGTTTTTTATTTTTCATTGTAAGGTTCTTTTTCCTACATCATTGATAAATGTCTATGGTCATCCACCAACGAAGTCCAAACAACCTCGAGCATGCATTTGGTTCGCTGGTGTTCACGCTTGTTTGGAGTGGCCAAACAAGTCTATATATCACTCTTGTGTCACGCACAAAGGAATAGCACAAAAGTCTAAGGGCACCAGTGTGTTCATAACAATGACTCTTCGATGTTTAAGTTAGAATCAAAATTTGAGTTTGAATAAATAGAGGCTTTAGAGAGGAGAAGAGGACACACATTGAACACAATCAACAAACTCTCTCAAAGATACATGCTATCAATTTTTCTCAACATCTTCCTCTCTAATATTGAACCATTCACCCTAGATATTTCTTTCGGCTAAATTTCAAAACCATTATGTGGTACAAATCTTCAAGATTATTGTTCTGATTAGGCCTGACAATTTCTTGCACGACTCGTTATAACTTGACACAAAATGACACAAAATTAACAAGTTCCTAGTCGAGGCTTAACGGGTCGGGTCGTTATCGGGTCAACTCGTTAACCACCCGTTGAGATAACAAGTTGGTCATGACACGATCCGTTAAGATAACGTGTATGACGCGAACACGACAAACACAACCCATTTACCATGTCTAGAAGAGATACATAAAGGAGAAGTCAGCTCCGATAGAAAGACAAATGTGGTTTTACCATTTTGAAATAATATTTATGTAGCAATGTGGTATGTAGATATTGCACGTTTAGTAATTTAGTATGACGTTTTTCATTTGATTATTTATTGAAGTAAAATATATTTTTCTTAATGGGCAAACGGGTCGGGTCAGGTAACCCGTTAATTTTAATGGGTCGAGTTTGGGTCACCCATTAAGAACCCGTTCTCTTAACGGGTTTGACACGACATGAATTGCTAAAATAACATATATGACATGAAAACGACAAACACCATCCATTTGTCAGGTTAAGTTGTGATGGACTTCTACTTGCTCCAGTATTCATATTCGTGATACCCTATGGTCGATTTCTTTTTTCAATGAGGCTAGAATCGTCATTATGGTTTGATATTTTGTTTACAACATCTTACTTAACAAGACCATCCCTAAGTAGAAGACGTTACTATAGGCATAATCATCATTTAGCCCAAGCCTTGAAATGCTCCCAGGGGCAAAGGCGATCTAATCAACATCGATCGAATCGACCGAACAATGTTGTCTACCTTACCTGGCCACCTCAATGGTCGTCGGGCATAGACAACTTTCATCGGCCGTTTGAAATTAGGAACCGACTTAAATATTGGGTTCGGCATTTCTTTTAGAAGTTTGAAAACTCGACATTTCAGCCCAATTGGAGAAAACTCGTCATTTCTTTTAGAAGTTTGAAAAGGTTATTCAAACCGAGAAGGAATTCAAACAAGCCTCCAGTCATCAAGCTGTCATCACGCCGATCTTGGATCAAATCAAGGGCAAGAAGCGTAGCAGAAATCGATCGAGAACTAGATGATTTGAAGGCACGCATGTCGGTATTAGAGCAGAGTAAAGTCAAATTGGAACCTTGCACCAATTTTTTGTAACCTTGAAATGGTAAAGACACTCGGCAGGAGGCTCATCTGAAGCTTGGGCCACCCTTGCCTTTAATTTATGTCCGCCGAGGTTTATCACGACCTCTCGGCTACGTGCATCATTGTCGACATCAAGAAGCTCATGTGTCGACTCAACGTCGGATGTCAATGCCGCTTGAATCGTTGTTGTTTTTTCCATCATTGCTTTTCTTTTAGTAACAACACGTGTTTCGATGGTCATGAACTTCACAGTATTAGCATTACGTCATTCAGTGGCTTGAAAGCTGATGCAGGCATGTCAATTTGTCGCCGAGCTCGGCCGGGCAAATAACTTGAATGTGGTGGTGGTGTAGATTGCGCTGCTACTAACTTTTGGATCGAGCGATTATGACCGAGTAAGGAATGCTCTCAGCCTTGAGTTCAAAGCCTAAAGACAAGGTTATGCAAATCGCTATGAAATTTTGGATCTTGTGCACCAGGTTCGGCAACCTCAACTATATTAATGAAAGTATAGGTCTGCCGAATCGGTATCAAAATATATGGACAAAGATACTCAAAAGAGATGAGTGTTTTAATCGTAATAGTGGTTTGACCGTATGCGTGCTGAACTTTGAATGTAACCTGGGAGTAACCAATCATAAAACACCTCACTTTGTCAAGAAGGCTGATGAGAGGATCTCTTTCGACGAAGGAATCAAAGACTATTCGCCGACTGAAACTTGAGATAACTAGCTAGCCAACTATCCAGTTGGTCGAGACTCCTAAGGCAAACTGACTCTACAACTCCAACCTTGTCTATCCAGTCTGTCACCTTCACTGGTAGCTTCTAGAACACTTCGCCTATCGAGTCGATCGTTGTTTGTCGGCTGCCAACCCAAAATTTGTGTTGACGGTTAGCAAGTCAATTTTCACAGAAAATGTGTGAAAGAGTTTTGCGTAGAGCGTTGATTTGTGTGTTGAGTTAAAGGTCCCTCTCATGTTGCCAATGCTTTCATTTATATACTACTCCTTCTCGGCAAGTGAGGTGTTTTATGATTGGTTACTCTCAAGTTACATTTAAAGTTTGGCATGTAGACGGCCGAACCACTTTTACGATTAAGACACTCATCTGTTTTGAGTATCTTTCACTAATATAGTTGAGGTTGCCGAACCTAGTGCACAAGATCCAAAACTTCATAGTGATTTGCATAACCTTGTCTTCAGGTTTTGAACTCAAGGCCGAGAGCATTCTTTCTTCTGCCGTAATCGCTTGGTCCAGAAGTTAATAGTAGTGCAATCCACACCACTACCACATTCAAGTTATTTGCCCAGCCGAGCTCGACGTCGAATTGGCATACCTACATTAACATTCAAGCCACCAAAAAACGTAGTTAGCTCTTAGTTACTCGGCATGCACACCACATAAGTTTTATAATTTTTAGGGTCAAGAGATAAGACACCTGTGGAACCTGTGACACAACAAGGGGCTTGATAAGTTTTAAGTTAGTTCAGTGTGGATTAGAATCCCAAAGAAGATTAAGATTGTTTTTCCTTTTGCCAGCCACAAGTTTTGATGACACATTAGTTCAATGTCCAGAAAAATAAAAAAAGATGTCGCCGAATACAATGCAATGCACGTGACCTAATCTTAAGGATAGCTAGGCCAGGCCTTCACTGCCGCGCATATACTGAAATTTTGAAAGCGTAAGGGGCTGTGCAAAATAGCCCACCTAGTTGGGTTAGTAATAAGCCTATATAACTAAAATTTATTTTCTTAAGAATTACATATGAACAACTCTTTCGTAAATTTCAATATATTTCCAAAGCCACAATTTTTTGGTCTGAGAATGACTTCTATGAAACAGGTTCATCATTTTTTTAGCAATTTAATCTAATAATACAATGTCACGTTGAAGTCTCTTTACACATGTCATTGTATTATTGAATCGAGATGTCATTGTAACAGCGAACTCGTCCCATATAAGTAGCTCTCCTTGATCCCACACAAAGTGTATTGTTTTACTTGTTAAATATGTACCCTCATACATGCAACTAATTCATTCATACCTTTTAAGAACAATTTAGATTCGTTTTTGTATGAGAATCCATTACGGATCATAAATATCTGCGAACTGCGAAAGTAACGAAAACGTTTCATACTTTTACACAAAAAAACTTCCCTTTACAGCTCTTCTTAAAATTGCTCCAGATTTGGTTGGCATAAAGATTAACAACTTTCTTCTTACTCACCATGCACGTATCGTTATAAAATCCAGACCACAACCTGGATTTTCAACATTCAACCTTCTCTCATCGCAATGAAAGGAAAAAAGAAGAACCCTTCAAAACTCAAGGCTAATAACATGAAGAACACATCCTACTACAATTTCATGCCAACCAAAGCTGAAGAGGATCAGGCAAGGGCCAACAATCGCGAGCATCAAGTAAGAAGCGCTCGTGTGCAAATCAGAGAGCTTTCACCGCAACCCATAATATTAGAGTCAAGCGATCCCCATAATCTAAGAATTCCATCACAAACAAAGGACCTTCTTCCTTCTTAGAAGTTGAAGAGTATAAGTGTTGGTCTTCTCCATGTTCAGCTAGTGAAGTTGGACTTTTATTTTTAGTTTTATATAATTTGAGTTTCATGGATATTGGAATGTTCTCTCTTATATGAATAAAAAGTACTATTTTATGTTATGTGTTTATTTAATTTATGATACTTGACAAAAATTATCAATAAAAAAGAAGGAGGTGTTATTGGCACTTCCAAAAAATCATATCCACTTCTCCTTAGTATTATTTCTCTCTTAGAATTCTCAATGAGATGAGTGTATGTTGACTATTTTAGAGTGCCAATAACATCACCCAAAAAGAATTATCATATATATATGCGCTAAGAGTGGTTCTATGTACACCCAAATTTCATCTCTGGACACCCTTGTTTTTTCTGGACGCCCTTGTTTTTCTGGACACCCAATTTACTCTCACACATTTCTTTGGACACTCAAAATAATTTACTGAATTTTCGAGAATACCCTTATTTTACTTTTTATGAGTTTATTTTTCTCTAGACACTGATTTTTCATTTTCTTTGGACACATCATTTTCCTTGTACTAATTATGAAGGCTTTCTCTTCAATTTTATCGTGAAATTCAACAATCGCGAAGTTTATCAGTCGCTTGATTACCACGTTGTTTGTTTCAAAATTCTATGGGTGTCCAAAGAAAATAATTATTTTCCTTAAGAAATCACTATGCCCTTTGTGGTAATTTTATATATGGGTACAAGAATCTTTTTATTTTAAATAAAATTGATGGGTGTACAAAGAACCACTCATGCGTTAATTACTTATATAATTTTTTTGGGAGAAATTACATATATAGCGGTGTGTCTTTTTTCTTTCCTAAGTCTCAGAAGATGTTCAGCGAGGGACTTGTAACTTAATTAGTTTAGAATATTCACCATTACACTAAAGGTACCATGTACGATTCCCCCTCCTTGCTCGAAGAAATTTAGTTTAAATACCAAGTTGTAATTAAGTTTTAAAGAAAAATACCCAATTTAAGAAAAAATACCAAACTTTGTAAATAAATGTATAAGAGGCCATATTTTGTGGGTCCAGCCCATTGGGCTTTGCACCGAATTTACTTTTTAACCCTTAGGCCTATTAGGTACAAATTCTGTTTACATAGAAACAATTCGAATTTGGTTCGAACAGCTTCTGTTTTGTCGAAGTCGAACTGCTGTTGCTTTTGTTTCAAACAGAAGCATTGTCCGAAACAGAGAAACAGTCGGGCATTCATCGATTTTGTGATTCGAACCTCCAATTCAACTTCTCCAGGTATGTTCTTCATCAATATGCTCAGGAAATTAGGTTTTTCTTGTTCTTGTTTTGAGTTTTTTTTCCGTGTTTTATACGTTTGTTCATCAATCTTTTGTTTTTGTTAATTGCTTTGTGTTTCTTCTAATCGATTCAGTTTTGTTTGAATTGCTGTGTCATTGTCGTTCGATTTGTTCTTTTTGTTTTTTTTTTTTGGCTTGTTATAATTTATGATTTTACAGTAGATATTGATTCTTTTTCAGATGGACAATGATGTGATTGGGCGATGTTGTTACGGATCAGACGTAGTTATGGTTCGCTGTCCAGACTCATCATTCCTCGACCTAGTGAAGCAAATTTGTCTACGTTTTCGGTTGAAATTGGGAAGTTTCAGTTTGAGGTACTCAATTGGAAATTACAGTAGCTGTTTTTTAGAATGTGATGATGATTTTCAACTTATGTTGGCCAGTATTTCAATATCAGTTGTTAGATTTGTTGATATATTGGTGAGGGATTTAGGTGAGGATAATGTGCATGGTAGTTTGAGCAATAATATTGTAGTGTTTGACAGTGGTGCTTCATCATCTACCAGTATAACTTCCAGCACTATTACTGATTCTAATGAGTTTTATGGTAAGTATAAGAAGGCCAAGACAAAGATTTATTTGTCCGATGAGTGGAAGGATTACATTCATAGTGTTGGGCAAGGGTTTAAGAGTGTAGTTGAATTTCGTGACAAATTGAAAAAAATATGCATTGGAGGTTAGATTTAAAATCAAGTATGTTGCTAATGAGACAAAGCGTGTGATTGCCGAGTGTTCTAAGAAACAATCTGATGGTTGTTTGTGGCGTGTATATGCTACACGTTCTGGTTCGAATGATCATTTCTTCATTAGAACATTGAACAATGTTCATACTTGCTGCAATTTGATTCATGAGGAAAAAAATAGTATGATGAGCAACAGCGTTGTTTGCTCTCTTTTTGTTGATAGGATTCGTTCAAATCCTACCCTTAAGCCAAAAGATATTATCAAAGAAATGAAGGAATATTATGGGCTTGATGTATCGTATTACCATGCTTGGTTTGGAAAGGAATTGGCGATAGCTGAGGTTCATAGGGAAGATGCAAGTTCGTATAATGAGTTATGTTGGTATTGTCAAGCTGTTTTGAATAACAATTCGGGATCTCATTGTGTGCTGGAGAGTGATCCTTCAACACATCGGTTTAAGAGGTTTTTTATTTGCTTTGCAGCTTGTATTGCTGGGTTTCCCTGGTGTTTGCCCATTTTGTATTTGGATGGAACTTTCTTGAAAAGTAAATATAAGGGAGTTCTTCTTTGTGCAACTGGAAGGAATGGAAATCAAGGTAAGCCTATGTTATTAAGTGCTACTATTATGATATTGCATGGTTTGTTGAGATTTTGAGTCACATATTTACTGTTCGCTAGCTTCAAATCTTTATGTTTTAGTGTTTTCATTCTAAATAACCAACATATCAATTAGTTACTATCAGTCAGTGACATTGCTGTTTTCCGTTTCTATGAATTTTGTGTTTCTTATTACATTTTATTTTATTTTTTTTTAAGGTTTTTTTCCCTTTGCTGTAGCAATTGTTGATGCAGAGAATAGGGAAAATTGGAATTGGTTTGCCAATGAGTTAGCAAAGATTTTGGTCCCACAAAATAGGGTGATTACATTTTTTTCTGATCGTCATGATGGTTTGTTAGATGCTATTTCTAATGTATTTCCAGGCTGGCCACATTCGTACTGTTATCATCATTTGGTAGCTAATATCAAGACGAAATATCCAGCATCACATAGTAAAACTTTGAGGGAAACTGCTATGGATTTGTTCTCGAAGTGTGCATATGCTTTTACTGTAGCATCATTTAAGATGTATATGGCAGAGATATTAGATAAGGGGGGGCCTGATATGGAAAGGTTTATAAGAGATATTCTCAAAGAGCATTATTCAAATGCATTTTTTCAAGGGGATAGATATGGGGATATGGCAAATAGTATTGTTGAGTCGTTTAATAGTTGGATTAATGATTATTGTGGGCTGCCTGTTTATCAAATGATAGATGGTATTCGCAAAAAGTTGATGGTTATGATGGCAGAAAGGAAGCTTATTGTTGAACGTTGGACTGGTGTCATATGTCCAAATATAGAGAAGGAATTGAAGAAGGACTATAACAGTGGTAGGCACTGGACAGTTTCTCGTTCGGGTCCAAAGATTTTTGAGGTTCAGGCGCATCATTCTTACAGGGTTGACTTGGAGAATAAAACTTGCTCTTGCTACATTTGGCAGCTAAATAAACTACCATGTGCTCACGCACTTGTTGCGATCCAAAGTGGTAATGAGTATGTTTATAACTACATTGATCCCTATTTTACTGCTGCATACTTCAAGAAGACTTATGAGCTTCCGATTCATCCAATACCAACTATTGATAAGGAAGATATTTTTGGTGATGGTGGTGATCTTCTTCCACCAGCTACTAAAAAACAATCAGGAAGACCTAGGAGTAGTAGGATCAAGTCTGCTAGTGAAGGCAAAAGGAAAATGACGTGTGGTCGTTGTGGTTTTTACGAAAGACACAACAAGAAAAAATGCATGATTGAGATTTGAAGATTTGGCGACTGTGCAGCCTCTACTTACAATGAAGATTTAAGTCTATCAATTGTACAAAGTGCACTATACGTGGAAATGTGGATGGTCATATTAAGAAGACTTGTAATGTGTGAATTTAGTCTTATTTTCATTTACTTTTTAGCTGTTCACATGGTTTTTATGTGAGCTTGACTGAAGCTTAAGGCTTTCTAATTTGACATTGAATATTGAATAAATGAATGTACATTTTTTATTGTGGTTCATATGTGTTTGGCTTTTGTTGTTGTGTTTTATATGTGATTTTTAAGTTTTCTGTTACAAAAGACATTATATATAGTTTGTTTATATCTTAAAGTTTTAGAAACTTATTTGATGAACTCACATTTGAATATTATTTTGAGCTTCTGCATTTTTTTTCAATTCACGATCATGTCACTGTTCAACAATGACATGAACTTTTTTTTAGTGGATTCAAGTTTTCTGTTGCAAAAGACATTATATTTAGTTTGTTTACATCTTAAAGTTTTAGGAACTTATTTGATGAACTCATATTTGAATATTATTTTGAGCTTCTGCATTTTTTTTCAATTCAAGATCATGTCACTGTTCAACAATGACATGAACTTTTTTTTAGTGGATTCAAGTTTTCTGTTGCAAAAGACATTATATTTAGTTTGTTTACATCTTAAAGTTTTAGGAACTTATTTTATGAACTCAGATTTGAATATTATTTCGAGCTTCTGCATTTTTTTTTAGTTCACGATCATGTCACTGTTCAACAATGACATGAACTTTTTTTAGTGGATTCAAGTTTTGTCAACACAAATTTAACCAACCACTCATTATCTCATGCAAAATTTATTATAGAACAAAGAGGGTTAAGGGTCATGGAAATATATTGTAGTCAAGAATCGATCATTATTTGACAATAGTGACTAGAAAAAAAAAATTTCTTGTATAAGTGACTGTCATATGAGTTATGGATTGATCCCAATCGAACAATGAAATTCGTCTGGATATTAACAAGTCAACATCCCAAAAAGGTTAAATGGAAATCAACTAAAAATAAGTTTTGCAGTTGTATAATTGGGAAGTACCCTTACCTAATAATATTACAAAACCATTACACAAACATTCCAAAGTTGAAGACACAGTTCAAATTCAAATTTCAGCTTCTAAGTCAACGATACTTCTTGCTTTCTGTTCCAACTTAGTTTGTGGCGAATAAACCGGGCAATCACTTATGCCCGATATTTTTGCATCTTCTGTTTGCTCACTCTTTTTGGCAACACTTGCTCTTTTCATATATTGTCCATGTAATACATCACAAAGATGCCACAATCCAATCTATATATCATAATGAAAATGTAAGTTATAATGTTCATGTTATTCAGTCCGAAAAATAGAAATTATAAGTTATATTGTTCATGTTATTCAGTCCAAAAATATAAATTAAATTATTACTAAGATTTGATAATAAAACTTACGAGTTGTCAATTTGTTGAGGGCACTCCATTTCGACTTTGAGATCAAAGTCATTGATGACACACCCCGACCCGAATATCCAGATGGACACCGGATATCGAGGCGTGCTGACCATCAACTCCGGAGGAGTGACGAAGTCATAGAGAGATTAATAGAAATTTTATTGAAGAAATACATGAATAGTGAGATAATTTGAACAAAAGAGTGCGGAAGTGCGTAGTGTGGGATAAGACCCATTATTACACAAATATCAGAGCTAGGATGCAGTGAATTTAAAAGAATATTCCATTCCCGTAGGAAGGATATAAACACAACTGAAGTGCAAATACATACTTCCACGGAGGGTAAAAAGATAATATCAGCAACAGCCACCGAACTCGTCTGCCAACTAAAATCTAGGACCTGGAGGGGCGAAAAACAAAGGTGAGTGGGCCAAGTACAGTTTTATAAAACCTTTCCAAAAGTGTGGATATAACCCCTCGCTGTAAAACCCGTAATTTGCCAAAATAAAAGTTTAACTAACAATAAACAACAATTATCGATACTTAGGACAGCGCCCGCAAGGATACGAGTGAGATATAAATCAACAGCAGTAAAAACAACACATTACTTATCGCATAAACATAGCACACAAGTCATGCAGAAAGTAGCTACATGACAGGCTGGGTGTTTCACAAATAAACGCTCTAGAACTACACGTGAAGCTGGCGCTAAGCGCATCACAACGAGTTCGAGTCGCCAAGGCGACCTAGAACAAGCTGGCACCTACGATGAATCCAAAGTGAGCGTGTCGGTGCGTGTGAACATACACGTGAAGCTGGTCTACTCTCAGACAGTGCTAACACCGTGCAATATGCGTAATAAGTAAAGAATCTCAAATACGTATAGACATGCCAACATTTAACCAAAATAATCTAAAAAGCATGATGAATACACCATAATATCATAAGTAAAGCATTTATCGAGTTTCATAAATCATGGCATGCTATACAAGTTCATAAAACCATAATTGAACACATTTGAGAAATAATAATATTTTAGTAAGAAAGGGCCCACTCACTGGTATGTCGTCGGGTCGTAGCCGCCGTACCTAGCCTGACCACGGAGTTCCTCGGGATAGGTCTCACCTATATGGGAAGTTACTATACTAATCATTAACCAAGTCTAATCCAAATTAATTAAGGAAAAGACAGGAATTCTCCACTGTTTGCTCAAATTGGCGGTCTAAAACACCTCAAAAATTACCAAACGTACCACCCCTAGGTAGTACGCGTCGTCACGAGTCACCTCGCGAAGAAGGCGTCGAAAAATATTGGCTCACGCGCCCTCACGCGCGTCGGTCAAAGTTAACGCTGACGTCAGCAGGCCGGTCTGAACCGGGTTTGCTGACGTCAGCGCCGGTCGTCTTTTCCAATTCTCCGGTCACCGGCGCCGCCCGCCGCGCCGGTCGCCGGATTTTGGGTTTTCTCGCCGGAATTTCAGGGTATTTTTCAAAGCTTCCTAACTACTTCATTTCTAAGCCAAATTTTACGATCTATATACCAAAATGAAGCTAGAGACGAGTAGAGTTCAAAAATGCTTACCAACACCTCAAAAGGTGGTCGGAAGTGGCCGGAAAATGGCTTAAAAGAACCGGCCAAAACTCAACTCCTCCGTTCTCGTCGACTTCTCCACTTCCAGACCTTGGGTTGGGTTCCCAAGGTCTCCAGAAGATGTTTGGTGTTGAACTTGGGCCTCCACGAGCTCCAAATCGTCGGTTTCAAAGTCGGTAATAATTCGAACTCCGACGAACAATTTTCCAGGTTTCTGGGTTTGATGCTTCAGGGCCATCTGGGTTCAAACGTCACTCCCAGTGGACTGGGTTACAACAAAGATGATAAGTGAGTGTGGTTTAGTAAGAGAAAAACTGAGGGAAAAAATTTCCAGAAAAGCCACGGGGTGGCTTGATCAATTTACCTGTTTTCTGGGTTTGAAGTTTGCCCAGAATCTGGACACCCACGACTGGGTTCAGCCTCGAGGTGGTGAGGGTTGTAAGGTTACAGTTTGTTGGATGGTGAATGATGGTTGCCAAGAGTTGCAGAGAATGGCCACGGCAAAGATTTGATGTTTGCAGAACAAAGAAATGGGAGATGTATGTGGGTGTGAAACCAACAGCAAAGGCAGCAAGGTCACAGTGCTTTTCCGCAAATTGTGGGATTTGTTGGGATTGGCTAGAGACCAACAGAAAAGAAAGATTGATTGTGTGAAGAAAAATCACACACAACGGCTCCCATTTAAGGCCGAGAAATTCAACGAATGCACAGGTCGTCAAACCTGCATGCATGCGTGCAGAGAGGAACAGTAAGGGTGCAGAGTACCCGGTTTTGAACAAAACCAAGGGCGTAAAGCCCACAGAAATGTAAAATACCGCACAGGTATTTTACCCGAAAATAACCGTAACTTATCCGTTACAAGTCCGAAAATTATTCCGTTCGCGCCTACGGGTTCGTGGTAAAAAGTACTACTCAAAAAGTACGAATTCAAGTCAAGAAGAATTAAATTTTCACACAGGAAAAACGTGGCCACTAAGGGCATTTTCGTCAATTTACACAATTGGGGAATAAAATACAATATTTTTAGGGACGGGATGTAACAATTGAAGTTTGCAGTATTGATCCACTTGATGGTTTTAATGTCATCATCAGTAAGTTGCACTTCAGTGAATTGCAATTCACCTTCTTTGGCCTGTCGCTTATTGACTGCCATTCGACAACCTTGTTGCAACATGTCTTCAGCTTGATCCTTAACAACAACCATCCATTTACGGATCAAATAAACCTGCATTGTAATTCACCTTCTTTGGTAAGTTGCACTTCAGTGAATTGCAATTCACTTTCTTTGGCCTGTCGCTTATTGACTGCCATTCGGCAACCTTGTTGCAACATGTCTTCAGCTTGATCCTTAACAACAACCATCCATTTATGGATCAAATAAACCTTCATTGTAAGCAAACATGTTAGTGTTTTTTTCTTTTTGGATTATATAATATGCAAGTCATGTACACTTTAATAATTATTTACCATATATTCAGCATCCTTGAAGGTGTCGTCTTTTCCTCATTGAGTTTAAATGGAACCATTCTTGAGCATCATTGTCCAGCACCAGAAGTGTATGGTGGTATGCTTTCTTGGTGTATATTGGTATTAACAACTTTTTAGATTTTCCCAGTTTGTGAAAGAGAGGTTCAAATAGAGATTGATGGATACCCTTCACATTATGGTTTTTTGTATGAATCTGTCAAGAAATACAAAATATTTTAGCAATATTATTATTACTTTGACGTGTCTGTCTTGCAATGACCCACACATTACACTTAATAAGTAAAAGTGAAACTAAACATATACAAAGATCATGCAAAAATGTAGAATCCAATCAATGAAAACTTTTCATTTTACTTTGACATCTCAAGTCACTGTATGACAATGAGAAGGAAATGCAAAGTGATATTGTCATTTTTTCAACTTGGTTTCTCATTATCAACTATTAGCACAAGAAAAAGCCCAACAATTAGCACATGGCAGATACTTTTTCCATATCACTGTCTGCCAATGACATGATACAAGCCAGCATGTGTAATTTTAGATCAATATGTTATTCCAGATTTACCCAGAAACTTACCCAGCTGCAGCTTTCCAAAAATTCTGTTCGACATGGAGGACTTGATTGTTGTTCTGTCATCTCATACTGCAACAGTTCTCCATATGCATCAATTGCCTGAAATGCATTATTACAACGAATTGTAAGCAACCAAAATTAACCCGAAAAGAACTATAGAAATAACATTTTGAGATATATCATTTGTTCCTTTACATTATTTGCTATTGCAGAATCAGATAGCAACTTATTGACGTCTTGATGTTCCATGTAGTTGTTGCGAATATCTCCTAGCCAAAAATAGTCACTGCACATATACAAAAACAAAAGCTGAAGTCATACCATATAGTCACTGTATAAAATTTTACAGAATTTAGATAAGCAATGAGTCAACTTTATTACCTTCGAGTGGATTTGTCCCATAAATCTTTCAATTGAATTTGAGTCCCCAAATCCATAAGTTTGTAGACAGTGTTCTTATCCCAGTTCATAGGTTCATCTGTGTCAGCTCGTTCCTCCTCTTCTTTGTCTTCCACATCATCAACCAATTGGACTGTACCACCAGGACTTGTATTCAATATATCGAAAGAGAACGGAATCGTGTAATCTGATTCTTTGTTATTTCAGAGTTTTCTCTTTTTCCGTCCTGGTTCTTGATATTCGAATATGTCATTCTTTTTGCTGATCCTTTTTTTATTCTTCAAGCGTACAACGTATGAGTACAGGATGACATCTTGATTTATGCAATGAGGAGACATATTTTGAGGAGTCTTAGGATGAGGGGAACGAATTGAAACTGAAAGAACCTTGGGTGACTCGGGTGTGAGAACATTTTGAGTCTTCATTGTCTCTTCTGTGCATTCATTGGCTTCGTCAGACAATCTGCTTGCTTCTTTTCCTTTTTCATGTTCTTCATTTTTTTTCTCCAATTGCACTATGCTGTCTTCAGAAATGGTCTTTTCCAATTGATGGACCTTTTCATTCAGTGCTTCGTTATAGAGCACTAGCTTTGCATTTTCTTCTTCCAGTCTTATTGTGTTTCTTTTTTCTTCTTGCAGTGCTTCCTCCTTCATATCTAATGCCGTCTTCATTGTGTTTTCTTCTCTTTTCAGTTTCTCGTTCTCGTTCGTGAGAATCTGAATCGTCCTTCTTAAATTTGTAAAACTTTCTCCGTTTTCGTTATTTTCAAACGATGGCTGTGGTCTGTTGTCTTCAGCATCAAAGCTTTCTTGTGAGTGTTGCCTTTCGAAAAAAATCTATAGTGAAAAACAAAATTGCAAGAAATTAACCAAAGTGTAGACAATTGAATTAGATTGGTTTAAAATTTGAAAACATAATTGTGATAGAGTGATACTTACTTGCAGATCAATAGGATTGAGCCTTTGCAACACATTGTGCAATTGGGGCAGACTCCATTTAGCAATTCCCAGTGCTTCTTCTTTCCTTCCTTTGATTGGAGGTATGATTTGCGTTTTTTGCAAAGCCAAAATTGTTATAATTGAAAAGTAAACACAATCAACATTTGTTATGGCATGTAGTGATAATTATAAATATGTTAGTGTAACGTTTAATTTGCTTACCAGAATCGCTACTTGGCAGCCACCAATTGAAGTTAGTTTTTCCTTCTTGCCCTTTAATACTTTGTGCAGGTAATCGTGGACGGCCTTGGCCTATGCATATGTTGATATCTTGTCCAACTGCTCGCAATGCTTAACACAATCCCACGATATGTGGTGTCCAGAATTTGGAAACAAGAGTGTGATGAAAAGGATGAGCAGTATCAAACGTGCTACATCCTTTTCAAAATCTCTCTCCTCTTCCACTTCTTGAGTTTGTCCTCTTTTTCTCTTTTTATTCTTGCTTGTTGACGGCGCATCCTCTTTCTTTCTTGGTGACTGTGCAACCTTTTTCTTTTGTCTTTCTTGATCATTAGCATCTTTGATCGCCTTCTTTAGAGCCTTATCAACCATTGCCTTCTTTATGGTTTTGGAATTGCCAAAGTAGCCTCAGACAAATGATGTCGCTTCTCTTCCTTTTCTTTCCATTGGAAGGGTCGTGCCATCTGTGGGTAGTCCAAGTATCTGGGAGATATCACTAACTGTTATCCCCACAGATATGCTTCCAAAATCGAAGCTCCGAGAACTTGGATTGTACACCTTGATCAACTTTGTTAAGTCTTCATCAGACTTTGTTGTATCATTTCTGTTGATCTTTCCATGCATGTAGGCATCTATTATAGTCCAAAATGGTGTAGCCTTGAGCAACTGAAGTGGTCTTCCTCTAATGTCAGTTTTGACCGATTGTATTGTCTTTAAGAAAGACAACATGTTGCTTCGATACTGGACTTGTTTATCTTGTTGTGTTTGTTTTGCTTCCTTCATTTCTTCCATTTCTTTTTCCTGATTATCACTGCATTCAGGTGCTGTTTCCTCCTTGTCCATTTTGATTCTTCCTGCCTTTTTCTTTATTCGTGACCTTTGAAAAGTTTTCACGTCACTGCCAGTGAATGACTAGAAATTTATGTATGTTCATAGCACAATGAAATCTTTTCCAAATACAATGAAGAAGACAAAATGATGCAAGTCACTGTCAGTCGGTGACACAGTAAAAAACACATGTCACTGTTGTCCAGTGGTATGTGAGTCATGTAATGTGATCATTGTTGAACCACTAAGGAAACTATACATTAGTAAGAGAATTAAATCTATCACCCACATACATGTTTCATATCATCACTTAGTATTATTCTTAATGCCTAACAATTCAGATAATTGAATGGGAATGCAGCAACCAGTGACCCGAAAAGGTTAATAACTAATTGTGAATTGCATTGCTGAGATACTATTAATCGATTCAATTCCACAAGAAGGATTGTCTGACCGAAGCCAGTTTAGTAGAAAATAATTGATTCTGAATACTGACATTTATGCTATGAACAATAATACGCTAATTTGTGTATCAAATACCTAAAATCAAACACAGGAAAACACTTGCAAATACTATATCTCCAATACGTAAATTCCTGAATTAGAGACCAATTAATCTAGAATCCCTAATCCGCAATTAATCAAAAAACTCTAATAAAAATTAACCAAGAAGCAGCAGTCAACAAGGAATCAAGATGCTTCAATGAAAGATGTATAGCAAGTAAAAAAATCAGTTCTGATTTAAAAAAATACAAAAGGGAAAAATGATTTACCTATGTAGAGAGAGAGAGTGATTTGTAGGTCACGGTTGAATGAAGGGAGCGACAGGAGGGAGATATGGAATGGTTGGGTTCAATTTGAGCTGAGAGTGAGAGAGAGAGCCGGAAATGTGAAATGCTCGGGTTGAACTTGATCTGAGAGCGAGAGATAAGAGAAGACAAAGAGAAGAGAGAGAGAGAGACGAATCAACAGGCATGTCAATTTTTGTAATAAAGTTGAATTTTAGTCCTAGTTTTAATTTGTGTTCATGTTGACTTTTCAACTGGTATTTAATTTGAAAATGGGGTATTTTAGGTTAAAATTGTCTAGTAATAGGTATTTAAACTAAATTTCCCTCCCATACATTTTATTAAAAGTAAAAGTAAATGTAGTGATGAATTGCCTTGGCGGATTCGGTCTTCTTTTTTAACTCACTACATCATGGCTTTAAACCCTTCCCCTCATTTTATTGTAACTTGTAACAAAATAAAATAAATAAATAAAATTTCCTAAGATTATTTTAATTAAATTTATTACTTATTTAAAGTTATGGGATAAATGAAGATTATTACTACATGATAGTAGTGCGTATTTGTAAACTTACCAATTAATCATATAACTAAGAATATTTTCATATACAACTGTATTTTACACTACCGAATGAAGCATATCAAATTCGATATTCACGAGTTTCGAATCTAACTTAGTCATATGATTTAGTAGTAATTCCTCTTCGCTTGTAAGTGAGAGTTTTTATGTTTAAATATCGTAGATAGCGAGTTCGATACTAATTTATTCCTCCACCTATTAGTGTAGATATGTCATTGTAACATATATAAAAAAAAGTAATGCTATACTCACCACATTTTCATTTCACATATGTAAAACTTTTCGCCTCTATTAGACATGTGGTACAAATGTGGTAAGAGTATCATTTTTGGGAAAAAAAAATTCAAGCTTGAAATTTGTCCAACAAGAAAAATGAGTGATTTTCATACACTGTTTTCAACATCTCACACCCTTATTTATTTATGATCATTGTATTGAGTATATCAAACGAAAATAAGAACAAGGTGGAAAAACTAAAAAGATTTTGTTTAAGCTTGAGTTTTGGTCCAACTAAGCAAGTACACGTAAGCTAAGTAGACAGAAGACGGGGAATCCCCGCGCCGTGGAAGAAGAGAATTTTGTTGTTTTTCTGTTTTGATTTGTTTTTTAGCTGCCACCTTTCCCGTATCCGTATGTACCTCTCAATTGTACCTCTCTTCCTTTTCTTTTTCCTTTCATTTTTGAAACAGTCTCTCTCTCTCTCTCCTCCAAAGCCGTACGTTAGGCAAACCCGCGCATCTCTCTCGCTCCTCTCCCCTTTCTCTCTCCTCCCTCCCTCTCTCTCTAAAACTCTCCTTCATTCGCTTTTGCCTTCTGGGCTGTGGCTGTCTGTTCTTGTTTTTGGTTAATCCTCTCCGAAATCTCATCCGCAAAGGAAAAACCAAACAGAAGCAAGAGACCGAACCATTAGCCCCAAACCTCCCAAAACACCCCAAAAACGTTGTCTTTCTGTTTCTTTATTGTTGTTAAATTTCTGTTCCTTTTTCTGTTTTTTCTCCAACGAACGACTTTGTCTTTCTTCGATTCTCTAGTGTTCAAGGTCAACCTTTTCGTCTGTCTCTATAAATTATTCATCTTTTGGGGTCGATTGGGATTTTTTGCACGCGTGAAATTCTTCTGGTACTTGTCCGTGGGTTTGATTTGTTCCTCAAGGGTTTGTTTTGTTTGAATTTTATATATCCAGTTCTGGAAATTGAGTCGTTTTCTTAGAGTTTATTGCCATTCTTTTGTTTTGTTTTTTTTTTTTGGAAAAAAAAAGAAAAAAAAGAAGAAAGCGGTTGGTGCATACTTGGGATTTTGAAGATTGTTTTGTTTGTTTTAATTTATTTGGAATATAAAAGAAAGGAAAGCTGCTATTGATTTTTCTCATTGGTGCATAATTATCAACATTGGAGGCAATTGGGTTGTTGTGAATGAGTTTCAATTCGATCAGATTTTTCTGTTTCGTTTGTTGAATTTAAGGATATCTTTGTTCGTGAAATCGATTTGCTAACCCGAAAAGGGTTTTCGAATTTATCTGTTTTGAGCATTTGTCATTGATGGGATTCATCCAAATCTGGCAAAGATGATGATGATGTCGAAAAATTTGAAGCTTTGTTCATCATGTTTCTCTAAGACAGCAGTTTAACAGAGATTTGTTTCTGGGATTTGCTTGTTTTTTGTTGTTTCGATTACCGTTTGGTAGTTGGTGTTCTGTGTTTCGGTTGTTCTGCATTGATTGTTAGCAATGGATTCAAGGACAAGTGAGAATGCTGAAGTTGCGGATGTACCAAACATGGTGGATCACCTGAAAGGTAATATGAATTCAAAACTTGGGAGTGCAGGGAGTATGAGTTTCAAAGAGGTGGAACCAAAAATTAAGGGCACAGGAAGTATTAGTAACAAAGAGATGATCTTCCGAGCGGATAAAATCGATTTGAAGAACTTAGATATACAGCTTGAGAAGCATTTGAGCCGGGTTTGGTCCAGAAACATTGAGAGAACCAGGCCTAAGGAAGAATGGGAGATTGATTTAGCTAAATTGGAGATAAGATATATTGTAGCTCGAGGGACCTATGGTACCGTATTCAGGGGTACCTATGATGATCAAGATGTTGCAGGTAACCACTAATAATCCCATTTCCATTGTAATTTTGATTTTGTTTGGTCCTGTAGGGTATTGTATTTTGATTTTGATTACAATTGACTTGCCAATTTGTTGAATGCATATTCTCTGTGTATCGCTGATGTTAAATCGGGATCTCATCACTAGTTTCATTTGATTGGAATATAACGATAATGATGGAAGATTAGCATTTGAATAATGCTGTGTTATGTTAAAGCACTAATTTGGAATGTATCAAGTTTTTCGGCATAAACTGATTACATGTTCTATGGTCGCATTTGAGGTGTGATATTAATGGTATATTTGCTAATTTATCTTTATATCATGTTATCTATGTTTGGTGTACTAGAGTGTTGTGATTGATGGGTCCAGTCGTACTTCTAGGGCTTAGTAAAATTTTTATCGACACATCAAAACTGTTCATAGCCCTGATATGAAACTGCAGCAAGTCTTAATTTATATGAATTGTATGTATACTCTTTGGCTTCTGTTATTGAAGGTACTATTGCATGTTTAGTTAATTCTGTACTGATGTTTATCACACTTTGTGTCTAAATGCAAATATATTATATATATCCAGTGTTTCATTCTGTTTCCTCTACGTATTTATCATTCATATAAGAGGTGCTGAACCTCATATCTGTTCTCTTGATGATCCTGTTAAAATAAACTTAGGGGGTACCACTTCATATTTTGAAGTCAATGTCTTAATCAAAATAGTGTCTGGCAAGCCTTGAAATAGAAGTTAAACAATGTAGGATTATTCAAAAAAACGTACGGGGAGGGAATGAGAGAGCTTAATTTGTGTAGGGTGAAAGAAATGTCGTACTTTTAGGATTGTCTAGAGTAGTACGAGAAATTTCCTTCTAGTTCTAAAATCTGCAAAGTATCTTTGGTTACAAAGTATCGGTACTGGGATTTTTTGCATTAGTATTGTCTTGTAAAAAATCCAGCGGATTTGGATCATTTTTTCAATGTGGTTTGTAAGCATTATGATTGAATCTTGGCTGTGTAATATTGTATAACACTTGTGATTTCAATTTTGGATTACCACTAACACATGATGTCAAATAAGAGCAACACAAATTATTTGACTCTTTGTTTGCATGTATATCAAATTCTCATTGAAATCTCATGTTGAATACTATAGTGAAGCTGTTGGACTGGGGGGAGGATGGCTATGCCACAGTAGCCGAAACTGCTGCTCTGCGGGCATCATTTCAAAAAGAAGTTGCTGTCTGGCACAAGCTTGACCATCTTAATGTTACAAAGGTACAAACCCGTTTTTCTTTTTATCTTGTATCCAGTTTTGAAATCTGCATTATTAATGTTAAAGAAATTGTCGGCTGTGGGATGATTATCATTTCCATCTTGTGTTGGTGATCCTAATAGTTATATTACCGAATGATACAGTAAAATAGTAGTATCTCAGTTCCTCAGTGTGGTTCTTTGTTTATTATAATTCTTTGGGTTTTAATGATTCTCCCCTCTCCCCTCTTTTATCACAGTTCATTGGAGCTTCAATGGGAACTTCAGATCTTAAGATTCCTACAAAAGGCTCTTCAAGTGATGGTGTAGATTCACATCCTGCTAGAGCGTGTTGTGTTGTTGTGGAGTATCTCGCTGGTGGGACACTAAAACAATACTTGATAAGAAACAGGCAAAAGAAACTTACCTTTAAGGTTGTGATCCAACTTGCTTTGGACCTCTCTAGAGGGTGAGTTCGATTGTTCTCTATGGGCTATATATTTTTATAGTAAAATTCTTATTGATCTGGGTTTTAAACCTTTCCCCTTGCAGTCTTAGCTATCTGCATTCTCAAAAGATCGTACACCGTGATGTCAAAACAGAGAATATGCTACTTGATACTCGCAGAAACCTTAAAATAGCTGATTTTGGTGTTGCTCGTGTTGAAGCTCAGAATCCAAGGGACATGACTGGTGAAACTGGTACCCTTGGATACATGGCTCCAGAGGTATTCATGCCTAGTTAAAAACTTTATAGTTTATATGTTTTTTTTACCCTTAAAAAGCAAACTCTTTGGTGGTGCTCTATGAACTTGGAATACAAGAACATAAAGAAAAGAGAAATACAACTAACCTCACTACTCTTTTAATTTCATCAATTAACACCTATAATTATGCGTAGTTTTAAATGCATCTTTTTGTTTGCTATTGCACTTTAAAATGGATGGAAATAACATGCGGCCTCCACGTGTGAACGAGTGTGCGCCCTTCATGTGAGAAAAGCCTAAACCACCTGCCCAAACCATACCCAAATATTTTCTGAAGCGACCAAAATGCCATAAGCCTGTTGTGTGGCAAATGCAAAGGTAACTGGGCTTGGGAAAATGGCATGAAGAAAAGCTCTGATAGGGTCTCAACATCCTTACTGAAATGTTGGGGATTGCTTGTTGTAGCTGGTATTCACAGCGGTGAAGATAGTATTACAAAGCCACTTTCCTTTTACTTTTTCCCGGAGAAATCCACACTTATTTCTACTAACTACTCCATCCCACCTTATGACCCTTACTCTTAACCCCACCAAATTTGCAAGTGAAGGCAATGAAGACATGGACTCAAATGAGGATGTTTTTTTGAGCATCCAAACTCGATTACAAAATCAATGTCTTCCCGATCACCTTCCTTGGCATTCTTGCCATGCCCAAGCATCAAGACCCAACAAGTAATACATTGAGGTCGAGTCTGATAACCTCTTATTGAGCACACAAACAACACCACTAAGCATTTAAGAACCAGTCCTATGATCTTTTCGTGTTATTGAAATCAGCTTGATTGATTACGTTGGATCGAGCTTTAGATGAAAGAGAAAGAAGGGGAAGGTGAGAGGGTTTAGTTGAAGAGTTGTCGATTGCAGGATCATTTGTGGATCATACCGAGATTTTTGTTGCTGATGATACAGATTAAGGAGTCCAGGTCCTTGCATGGACTAAGACTTGGCACATGCACATGAAGGGCCAACCTTTGAGAAGGGCGTTAGAGAGTTGGATAGAGAGAGAAGGGATTAGGGATATGATATCAAGAAAAGAGGGACGTGTGACAGTTGAGGGTTATGATGCGGGTTTGGACAAAAGGGTCTTAACTGTTAAGTGTATAATCAGAAGTTATCGTTGGAACGAGCCTAAAGTTTATGAGGGTTAATTGCATTGTGTTCCTCCTTGATGAGGTAAAACTATTATTTGTGCTGTTAGTTTGTTACAAATACCTACATAATTTTTTTTCCAGTTTTATGTACATTATTGGGCTTGAAATGAATGTCAATGAACAGAAAATGAAACGCATCACATTTTTTCGCTTTGTACATCTCTCATTGCATGTCTGAACACACGATTCAGTACAGTAGCTCATGTGGTAGCATGTAGGGTTTTCAATTGTAAATCATTATGCTGACGAGATATTATGTAGGTTTTGGATGGTAAGCCTTATAATAGAAGATGTGATGTCTATAGCTTTGGCATATGCTTATGGGAAATTTATTGCTGCGACATGCCCTACCCGGATCTTAGCTTTGCTGATGTATCATCTGCAGTCGTCCGGCAGGTCAGTTTGTTCTATAAATAGATATTTCTCTTTTACCTTAAGTAAATACAAGGAAACTGGCAGGACGTAGAGTTTGCTTCTCTTTTTGTTGGTTCAGTCTGAATGAACTTTTGTGGTTGTGTTAGTAAATATTTTAATTTTTGTATCATGTTGAAGATTTGACATCTAACTTTTTATGGGTGTTTTATTGTGCATATATGGTTTTGTTATCAGAACCTACGACCAGAAATCCCTAGATGTTGTCCAAGTTCTTTAGCAAACATCATGCGCAGGTGCTGGGATGGAAATGCAGATAAACGTCCTGAAATGGGTGAGGTGGTGAAAATGTTGGAAGCAATTGATACGAGCAAAGGAGGCGGAATGATACCTGAAGACCGTTCTCCGGGCTGTTTCTGTTTTGCTCCCACTCGCGGTCCATGAGCTTTTTACCCTTTATTTGTACCAGCCACCAAAGGAAATTGATCGGGCTGTTTTCTTGCCAGAAAGATTTAAAAAAAAAAAAGGATGGTAACGTTTTCTCGCATATGCAGTTGCATATTTGCCTCTTCGCATTGCAAACTTGTTTCTTTATTGAATGAACAAAGAAAGGTTTATGAATGATTCATCGTTCTCTATTCCAGCTTGTGTTTGTGATGTGGTTCTGTTTTGATATTGGAGTCGTGCCATATCAAATGGTCCAAGGTGAATTACAGTTGGGAGCTTGAGGTGTTCATGCATTAAGGTGATATAACTTGGGATCGAATGTTTGATGTACATGAAAGAAAGAGCCGAGGCAATCGTTGCTTAGGAACTAACCAGGAGTGACTGGACGGACGGACCATGGAGCTCCTCAAAAAGCAAGTTGAGCAGCTTAATAAAACGTATTTAGGGGATGTATTATAATGTGGTTCCATATTATTTGCTATTTTCCTATATATATGCTCGGCCTTTTTGTACGTTGATTATTGTCAAACGAAAGATTTGGTATTGGCCTATTGGACCTTTTGACCTTTCATTGAATCCATACCTTTCATTGACAATTCTTGCTCATAAAATTTGATTGTTTTATTCATTTGTATGATCATTACTGGTATTCTTGGGGGTGTATTGGGATTTTGAGCAATTTTATTTATTCTACTTTTACAAATCTTGGGTATTCAATCACATTTTAAATGAGTATTTGAAAGTTTAGGTGATTGGGTGTATTCATTTAGGATTTTGGAGTATAAAAGTTCATGTGGTATTCAATTAGGAAATGATTTTAAAGGGTTTTAAAAAGTGAAAGAATTGGAGAGATTTCGTCGTGTAATTTAATTATTCAGAAATCTCATCCCTCGTACTGAGATTTTGAGAGATTTCACTCAAAATTTACATAGAATATCTGTAGATCATTGAAAACTTCATCAAACCTCATAGATTTATAAATCCATTAACCTTCAAAATCTCAATTGAGTGCACCCCCGTAAATTGATCTTTTTTTTAGTCAAATACTTTCTTAACTGATCGATAAGGAAGATACATGGAGAATTTTGAAAACTAACATTTTCATTAACGCATTAAAGACTTTTAGTCTCATTTTTCAAATTTTAGAAGCAAGGGGATTTTGCAACTTAGTTGGTTAAGAGCTTTCACCTATGCATCTGAGGTTTCAAGTTCGATTCCCCCTCTTCCAGTATTGTTTATACAAAAAAGAACATGAAGCCACTCGAGACCAAATCGGAGTCCATCTAGCAGTGCCCAGATGCCTCTCAAAGATACTCGAATCTCCTTGAATGGTTAATGTTTTTAAAAAGTTTAGCACGACAATGGTAACTAATATTGCCATACCAAAGTTTGGTACGACCCAACATTAGAATTTAGAACCCAAGTTAGATCTAGTGTTTGCAAGCAATTCATGGCTGCTCCCAATTATTGAGACAAAAAAAAAAAACATAAATTTGGGCTTTTTGGTTTTGAATGGATCAAACCAAGTGGGCAATAAGGGGCTGTTACCAAACATGCCCTAAGGTTCCCTTCACGAGTAGTGTGGTAAGATTTCATATGCCAACGCTAAAGTGATGGCTTTTTAAAAGCAAGATTTCGACCAAATAAATAAAAATATGTACGTTAGCGAGAGCATAGTATCAATTTGCACACCTATCCATTAGAGAATGACTTATATGACATGAGTACACAGTCATGGTGACGTCTCACGCCAATAAAATAAAGACATGTAAATTTTTTTCTACATGTTCTTGTTTTATTGATACGAGATGCCACTTAACAGTATACTCATACCATATAAGCCGTTCTCCATCCACCTGGGTTAGTTGGAGTTGGATTCCATGAGTCTTTGAAGAACTCCAAATGCCCCAGAAGAAATCTCTCCCCAACACATCTCTTATTCTCATACGGTTGCCATATAAATATGAGTGGAGTTGCTAGTTGAACCAACTTAGTGATGGATCATGAGGAGGAACCTCACTTCACTTGTCTCCTGCAGTATATTGCTTTCTTGATTCCTATTGGTACTGGTGGAATTGGAACTTGGAAAAAAAAAAGTCCTTATAATGCCTAAGGCATAATTAATAATGTATACCAATTACGCATTACTACGTTTTGGTTGGCTAGAACTAGATAGCTTAAGACTTTGCAACAAAAATGATCTGTCCATATGCTATAATTTCATGAGGGTCGTTGTTAGTATTTCAAAAAGGTGAAAATTTTCGCTGAGAGGAGTACATGATGACATTTTTAAAGTGTCAAAAACTGCTCTCTAATTTAAATAAATGAAAATAAATTACACTTAAAATATAAATGACGAAGGAAATAACTTGTTAAACAATTCAAAAGAACCATTACCAAACTTCACTTTGTTTCTCGGTTTCATCTCCACCTATGTTCAATGCTTCATCCAACTATCTTTCACTTTGCAGTATCAAGTAAAAGTAATTCCCACCTGAAAAACACAATTTGGCCACGTTACGTTACAATTTAGGGATTTGCACAAAAGATTAGAGATGGAACCACCAAAATTGAGCCTAAATGTAATGAATCAGTAATTAGTAATTACATTTGATTTGTCTAGGGTCAAATGTCTGATCTGTTGCCCCCAGACATATGACTGGTGTTGGAACTTTTTTATCCTGAACCGTCCAACCGAATCAAACCGATTGAACCGATCGGTCGATTCACTGGTGAAATCGGTTACCACACAAAATCGAATGGTTCGGTTGGAAGTTGAACCGGCTCCCAAATCTTGGACAGTCGATAAAACCGAAACCGAAAATTCTTTCAAAAATACGTTCCAAAGTGAAATCATTACCACCAAACCATTGAGGCAACTAAAAGTGTTATATGTTATGATAGTATCAATATATAGGAGAAGAAATAAATCTCCTAAATATTTACAACTTATTGATAAAGACCAGGATGCATTCTTCTCGATTCCTCTGTACAAGAGCACAAACAATATAGTATGGTGCTATCCACACATTCTTTTTTACATTTCACACACTTTTTTCAATTTTTTTGCCATCGAAACAAATAAATTGAATATGATCAAATGATATAAATTAACAGTGGTGTGTGGAAGGTAAAAAAGGGTGTGTGGATAACACCACCCACAATATATTCTTTGAAACTTACTTGCGTTACATGATTTATTTATTTTATAAAATCACCCTTCTATCTGCTGGAAAATTAGTTATTTATTTTATTATTATTTATGATTTTATTGTGGACGAAGGATATTAGAATTTCTTGCCAGCTTTACTTTAGTTTTCTATATATAGAAGTTGTTTATTTTCAATAAATCTAGCAAGATGTAATTTCTACAAATTATGTAACCGTCTCGATAAATTTATAGTGTTATCTTTTCTCTCAATTAATAAAATATTATTCATAGTATTATTAATCTGATTTTCAACTTTATCTTTACCATGTTGGCAATGCCACTAAAACTTGATAACAAGATTTCTCTTAGGTGGCGTCCTTTTATTTACGTAATCCAATAATATTTAGATTCACCGTACCCTTTTGGGAGTAGTGGTGTCACCACTTGCACCAAGTTAAATCACTGTCATTTTCCATATAATGCAGCCTTTACCACTTCACCTTATCTATACATTTACTTCACCAAAAAACGAAAAACCCCATGAAATATATTTTCTAAATAAAACCACATGCGATGCGAGTCATGCGACAGTGCAGATTAAGCAGCAGTCGTACTGTTCCTTATTTTATGCCATGAAGAATGTGGACGTTAAATCGACAATATGCATGCCTACAAGGATAATACTAAACTATATCCGTTTTGAATTATTTTTATTTGAAACATTTGTACGACTACAATGTCATTTTGAATAATTTTTTTTTTAAAGATGATATTTAAATAAAGACTAGATTGAATGTTCTGATTATGAAATTTTTACAGTGAAAATACGTTATAAGTAAGTAGGGAAATAAACTCATCCAAAAACAAAAAAAAATACAAGCACCATCCATTATAAAATTAATGATTTCCAAAATGTCCAACATATAGAGGGAATATATACGTTAACATGTGAGTCTAAAATCTCAAGTTCATCTGTCAGCTGGTAATTAGACCTTTGAATTTAGTGGACTACGATAATGTAGTCATAAAACTCTGCTCGTTAGTGGATATCATAATCTGCTGATGAAGACATATCAACAACAATTCTTAAAAGAAGGAATAGAGAAAGTGCAAAATCTCAATAACATAACTTTATGTACGTACTATATATACTAATTAGTGGACTATATCAATATTACAATTTCTCTATATTGTTGGTGTAGTTTGGTTTGGTACAAGTTAAAGAGATGATGTGCAAAATCTCATATCGAAAAAGTACTACAATAATATACAGTTTAAAAATTTGTGCTTCATCACTATTCGTTTCAATATATGTGACCTTTATATGAAGAGTGCTTCATTTTCCCTAAAAACCATCACATTGATATAAATTAATTCTCAGTTTTGAGCTTGATTTGGAATAATTTGTTTGTCAAATTTTGAAAACTCACAAAAGTAAAGTTAGTTCGATAGCCATTTGATTTTTGGTCTCTAGTTTTTATATTTTTGTGCTTGAGAAGTAAATATATGGAGAAAGGAGAGATAAAGATGAGTGGAGGAATCATGGTGGGAGATGTAGCTAAAAATGGCTACACAAAAAGAAAAAAAAAAAAAAAACCAAAAGGTTTTTCGAAGTTATTTCCATTTTCATTCATTGTTCTTTTATACCATAAAAATGAAAACTAAAATCTAAAAATCAAACACCACAAACCAAAAATTATGACCCAAATGATTATCAAAGAGACCTGTATCTTTCAGATTTTGGTTTTTAATTTTCAAAAGAATGTAAACGTTATCAAACAAGTTTAAACGGAAAACAATAAACAAATAAGTTTTTAATTTTTGATTTTTATGTTTAAATAAAAACGAAAACTAGAAAATTAAAAATAAAAAAGTGAAAATTGAAATCATTATCAAAAAAGAAGAAATATTTGAGAAATGTCAAATATCAATTGGCTAGAGCCTAGAGAACTTCTTCAGTTCAATCATACAAGACCCCGTTATGGATCACACCTTTCATGCACTCCAATGAAACACAATTACTTGCACATTAGATGTTTGTTTGGTAGAAATTTTAGACAGGAACCACATACGTGGGCGGTAGTGCGTGCTTAGTATTTTTGTAAGAAACTTCAACACGAAATGTGACTCTCTCTAATGCGTTTGTGATAAGAACAAAAGTTAATTTGCTTACTTTCTTTGGGTTGTCCTTTAGTACCTCCATATGGCCCATACGCATTCGGCCATATAGTGCCTAATCCTTATTTTGGTGAAATATCACATTGTACGTTAGAGTTGATTAATTAGTGTGTTAGTTGGAATATGTCTGGATTTAATTAAATGAATTTATATAATTTTATATGTTATTCTCTTAATATAAATATATCCTCATATAAAAAAAAGTCATATATATTATAATCATACGTAAAATGTTCTTTGTTTGATTCATGCCGTTAGGCGTGAAGTTATACCTTTTTTTAGTACACCTTGTTAGTCCCTCAACATAAATCTAACAAAATATATTATGTTATCAGAATGCAATTTAAATCCTTGAAAGTTGATTTTGGCTCAAATCCGTCGTCTGAACATAAGTCTAACAAAACATATTCTGTTATCAGAATGTGATTTAAATCCTTCAAAGTCGATTTTGGCTAAAATGCACAAGTGGAACATAAGTCTAACAAAAAAAATGTACTCTATTTTCCTCATTGGCATGCTCTATTTTTCTCATCGGTATTTTGTTACTAAATTGATAATTATACATTTATATCATTTTTATTTTGTAATTTAGACTAATTTAGATTGTTTTAACTAGCTAATCCACTCATATCCCATATTCTCCATTTTCTACTCTAGCCTTTCTATCACGCTACACTTGATCCTTGTTCCTTTATTATTGGAATACCACAGAGTCACGGTTGTAAAGTCGGGTCCAACTTCAGTGGTACGTACCATTGAATGGTACGTACTGTTAAATGCTAAGATTCATTTGGGGCCCACTGTAAATTAATCTGAACCATTCAATAGTCGTACCATTGAATAGTACGTACCACTCAAGATTTTTCCTGTAAAGTCTGCCAGACCCCTATAAAAGAAAACATTGTAAAGATTAGCAAGAAATTAGAATATCATAAATTTATTATAAAAAAATAGTTGTTAAGAAAGGGGCATATTCGTAAATCCACATCATTGTCTTCCCCCTACAAAATGCTTCAACTACAGGAAGGTGGCCACATTCATTATTGCAGCTTCAGTTACAAAACAGAAACACAAAGAGACCTTCAAAGTGCTTGTTCTTTCCAGTTTTCACGCATAACACTATGGTTTTAGGAAGCGAAGAAACGTCATCGTTTGTGTCTGATTTCCTGGAAAAGTGTGGTGGCTATGCTGTCCTTGACGGCGGTTTTGCCACCGAGCTTGAACGGCATGGAGCTGACCTCAACGACCCTCTCTGGAGCGCCAAATGCCTTATCAGTTCGCCTCACCTTGTTAGAAGGGTAAGTACGGTACTTCATCAGTTACTCTGAATTGTTATTGTTGTGATTTTTTTGTTTTATATTTTGCTTTAAAGATAGTAATTTTGACGCATTTGTTTTTCTTTTATACACTCTTTTCTCCCTTTTTTTTGTTCTCTCTTAATTTTATTTGATTTATTCAATTCAAAAACTAAAAATGTAAAAAGAAGTGCATGCGAAAAAAACTAGAGTGCGAAAATCTTTTATGTGTGGATTGTTAATCCTTTAGTTTCAATTAACACATATAATAAAAAATTTGAAAGAAATGAGAAAAAAAATGGTCAATATTCAATAGCCAGTCTCTTTCATTTTATATAGGCAAATTCTTTGTCATCGCTTATTCTGTGTGTATACATATTTTTGGGAGCATAAATCAACTGAACTGAACTATATATTCTTGGTGATGTATGTTTGATATATATATCATGCCCTTTCTTGATTACTAAGAGCATATTTTGGTCTTATGAATGCAAGAATAACATTTTTTTAATCATTTTTTGGATAAGTTAAAGTAGCTTCTTGTTGCTTTAAAAATAATAAAATAGATCATGGTGCCTTTTTTCTGGGGTACATTTTTGCTCACCACTCTCAAGTGGTGGAAATGTTCACCATCCTATTTATTACTATTGAATGAGTTTAAATTTTAAAATTTGCGTCTATCCATTATACAGATCTCAAAATTTAAAATTATCTAATAGTAATAATAGAGTGATGAGCATCACATCACTTGAGAGTGATGAGCAAAAATATTTCCTTTTCTCTGCCTTAAGATGAAGAATTGAGTCATCCTGGTTGTATATTAGTAAGTGAAGCACGTCATCAGCTTCTGACAGCCACGTGGCGAAGCATAAAATATCCAAACCCAAATCGGCATATTTTTTGGAGAGATTTTTTTTAAGTTTCGGGTTTTCAATGAGTACTTCACATGTCATAATATAAGAAGAGAAAATAATATATATTTTTTCTATTTATCTACTTATTTTATAACATATAAAGTATCAAGTAGAATACCGATTACTTTGAAAAATTTGTACATTTTATGATTTTCTGATGAACTCACGCCGTAATTTTCATGACATCTGTCGTTTTCATGCAACAATGAATAAAAAAAACTTTTGTTGTACCCAATTATGTTGGGTCTAATGCTTAGCCCTAACACAACAGGAGATAGATATGTACGCATCTATCTTCGTACTATGTTTGTGTCATCATAGGTTAATTAATTAGGTTCTTATTCTGGTATCATACCTTAGTTAATTAAGGTTTGTGGACTGAAAATTAGGTTTGTGTCATCAGACCTTAATTTATTAATTCTGGACTAAAACTTATTCTCGAATTTTGGTATCATGTTTGTGTCATCATACCTCTTGTGAAACTAAAGCTTATCTCTAATTAATAAGTTCAACACCCTTCTATTTCTACATATCCCTCGTCCTTGACTGTGTAAGTTCTTCTAGGACTCGTGTCGTACTTTTGACACAAGCTCATGTCATCACCGTGTCATGTTTTAAATTTATACACTTGCTAGCTACAACAAAGAAAAAAAAATTAAAACATAACCTCAAAATTCAAATGTTTGTTTTCCTTTATTAACTTGGTTGGGGTAAAAAAAAAAAAAACAGGTACACTTGGACTACCTTGATGCTGGCGCTAACATCATAATAACCGCGTCTTATCAGGTAATTAATTTTGTTCGTCCTTCCCACCACATTATTTTCAACAAATATAGTTTGTGTTTTTTTTTTAGTTTTTAAATTGAAGTTTGAGTTGTTATAATTTTTGTTTGATGCAGGCCACCATTCAGGGTTTTGAGGCCAAAGGTTTCTCTAAGGAAGAAGCCAAAGATTTGCTTAGGAAAAGTGTTGAAATTGCGATTGAGGCACGCGAAATTTACTATGATAAGTTTCAATCAAGACGTCCAGTTTTAGTTGCAGCATCTGTCGGCAGCTATGGCGCTTACTTGGCTGATGGTTCCGAATATAGGTAACTAGTGAACTCATTTTTCACTCATTGACACAGATTTATTTACTAAGGTGAATAGTAATAATTTCTGATCAAATTGTAAATAAAACCTGCTAAATTCCTGAATGTTTCAACGTGTATATGATTTTGTATTTCTTCTTGTACATTGTTTATATGAGCATTATTGACGTTGGTTTCTGGTTCATTTTCTTTGGCTTGATTGTTACTATGTTCCTAGATGTGATAAACTGATTAATCGCTTTATGATTATTCTGTTTTCCTTCGCAGTGGGAACTATGGCGATGCGATAACTGTAGCGACATTGAAAGATTTCCACAGGGAAAGGGTACAGATTCTGGCCAATTCCGGTGCTGACCTAATCGCATTTGAGACGATTCCAAATAAGATAGAAGCAAAGGTAAATGCTATTTCCCTCAAGCCAACCAGATGATATTAATTGTTTACAATTGATTGAAGCAAGTCATAAACTTGGCATCATGCCCCATTGTCCAAATGCCACAGGCATCTTGATTTGTTTACAATTTGTTCGTGAACTGTACGTCGAGCTGTTGGTATATCAGCGTAAGTTCCAGTCTGGATTTGGCGCTAAATATATATTCTTTGCTTAATTGTGATGCAGGCATATGCTGAGCTTCTTGAGGAAGAAGGAACAGAAATTCCAGCATGGTTTTCCTTCGCTTCGAAGGATGGAATCAATGTGGTCAGTGGCGATTCCATGTTCGAATGTGCCTCCATTGCAGATTCATGCAAGAATGTTGTTGCTGTTGGAATCAACTGCACACCTCCTAGATTCATCCACGGACTGGTTTTATCTATTCGGAAGGTATAATCTGCGATCAAGTAATTAGTAATTAAATACACTTAATTAGCCCATAAACCATCTTATATAATGTTCCTTTACCTATCTACTTGGCAGGTAACAAACAAACCAATAGTGATATACCCTAACAGTGGTGAGACTTATGATGGTCAGACCAAACAATGGGTGGTGAGTTCTCCTTCTATACAAGTTGTTACTTTCCATTCTCTAACACTAACCCTCCTAATAAAATTGGTTACTTTGCTTTCAAATGGTATGCCTGCATCAAGTTGATTACCATATATAAGTCATATAGGCATCAATTTGGGGTTACTATTCACGGAAAATACTTAAATTGCCAGACCACAAACTTGCAACATGGATCATGTTAGTTCTTGCTTGAACGTGTGGTCCAAATTATAATCTGGCAACATGAACATTTGTCTAACATTATAAGTCTGATAATAGAACATTATGAAAGAGAATACGTGTTTCAAAATATGAAACCTTGATCCTAAACTTTTCCATACTCTAACCCAAGTAAAATATGTTTTTCCTTTCTTTCAAATGGTATAATTTCTATTAAATTAATTAGCATGCATATGTCATAAATTAGGCAATAAGCATCAATCTAGTGTTAAGTTATGTGAAAAATACTTATGTTGTGAGACTGTGAATTTGCAACATGGATCGTTAGTTCTTGCTTAAAGGCATGGCCCATATTATAGTCTAGAAACATCAAACATGTAAGTCTGGCAATAAAACATTACGTACCCTACCTTTTACAACGTCTAATGGCACCTAAAAACAGCGGATCAAGCACTTGTTAAAAATTATGAAACCTTAATCTTAAACTATTCCATGGATGATGACAATGTTGATGTCTAAAGTGTACATTGTTTCAAAATTCTGAACGGATTTTTTCGATTGCAGAAATCGACGGGTGTGGTTGATGAAGAGTTTGCAGACATAGCCATAGACAAGTGGTGTGAGGCTGGGGCTTCCCTATTTGGAGGCTGCTGCAGGACTACTCCAAATACCATCAGGGCCATATCTAAAGCTCTCTCCAACAAGTCTTCTTCCACGATTAGCGACGATGCTTAACCGAGTTCTCAAAAACTGAGATGTAAATATTTCTAATTTGCGAAGAATAAAAGCTTTGTATCGTTTTTCTTTCCTTGTTTTGTAACTCTGAGGAAGTAGTAAAAATATCACCATGGTGAGTCTGTTCCAGAATAATTAAGTGAATAACAGTGCTTGTTATGGACCTACGGTGACGTTTTCCAGAATAACAGTGGTTATTAATTTCAAGGTAAAATTTTCTGGCACTCTGAGGTTTTGGGTTTGTACTCTCTCGCATTCTTATTGTTTTAGTCTAAGGAACAAGGAAATCTTGACAAAAATGGATCCAATGCTAGTCGAATTCAAGAGATGTAACACAAAATCAACAACTTATCTCTCCTCAACTTAAATTAGTCCGGCTATTAAACGTATGTCCAACTGTCAATGGACCATCGATAATACACTACAAAAAAAAAAGCCTTTGGGACTGTTTAGGGACAAACTTGCAAGTTGTGACCATATGTTATCATTAGAGCAAGTCCAATGGGGTGGATTGCTTGGGGGATGTGGATGCAATTGCTGGGGGGGGGGGGGGCGGGGTTTGTATGGGCTGGAGAAGGAAATCCATCTGGGTGGGTGTGGAGCTCGGGGGAGAGGCCCGTGGAAAGTTGACAGCCCAAGCCACGCTATTTCAATTTTTTTTGCGCGTGGCGCGTGCACTGCACGCTCGCTGGGGGCGCGTCTCCGACAGCGCGGCAGACTGTGGGGCCCGCTCTCGGCCACTTCGATTCCGACCGTTGGGGGAAGCCACGTGGCTTCCCCTGTACCGTGCGATCTCAACGGCTATTTAATTTCAGCCGTTGGATCTCCAATGGTAATAAAAAATAAAAAAAAGGATTTAATCTCAACCGTTGGATCTCAGATCAACGGTTGAGATTAATTCCTTTAAAAATTAAAAAAAAAAGTTTTAAAATTCAGAAAAGTTACCGTTGTGACACGTGGCACAATCTGGAGCGTTGAAATTCAAATTTTGTTAAATCCAACAGCAGAGATTAATTAAGGGAATAAAAAATTTTAAAAAATTGTAAAAAATATGTAAAAATCGGGAAAAATTTTTAAAAAAATTTGTAAACTTTTTTTTTTACTTTTCTATAAATACCTTGGCAATTTCATCTACCTCACACCACAATTCCATATTTTCTCAACATCTTTCAAGCTTTCTCCTATCTCTCTCAAAGTTTCAATCCATTTTTTTTTGGATTAGGTGAAGAGTAGCCAATCACTTTGTTATAACCGGAGCCCATAATTTTCCAATCAATTTGGGTTGTAATTTCTTATTCATTTAATAGAGTGTTGTAGACCATAATTTAAATTAAGAATATATTTATTTAAAGGTGGAGAATTGTTATTCAAAACACATGGCGCAATGAGAACGATTAAAAATTTTATCCGATATAACAAATAATATTATTTTGAATTATTTTATAAATAAATAAAAAAATACAAATATTTTATTGTTATTGGTTTTTCGGATAATGACACGTGGCACAACGAGAACGATTAAAAATCTTATCCGAAATTACAAATAAAATTATTATGTATTATTTTATAAATATAAAAAATACTAATATTTTATTGCCAATTGCCAGGGCAATTTAATTGTAGGGGTGGAGATGTAAAAAGCAATTGAGAGGGGAATACACTGTTCATTAGGGCAATTACTGTTCATTGGGGTGGATTGAATAGTGATTGCCTGGGGGGAGGTGGGCAACACTGGACTTGCTCTTAGAGCAACTCCAGTGTAGGAGCCCTCTCCCCAGACAATTCACTATTCAATCCACCTCAGTGAACAGTAATTGCCTTAATGAACAGTGCATTCCCCTGTCAATTGCATTTTGCATCTCCACCCCTACACTGAAGTTCCCTGGCAATTGGCAATAAAATATTAGTATTTTTTTTATTTATAAAATAATACATAATAATTTTATTTATAATTTCGGATAAGATTTTTAATCGTTCTCATTGCACCACGTGTCATTATCCGAAAGCCAATAACAATAAAATATTTGTATTTTTTTATTTATAAAATAATTCAAAATAATTTATTTGTTATTTCAGATAAAATTTTTATCGTTCTCGTTGGTGTGTTTAAATGTAATTTTATTTGGATTGAAACTTTGAGAGAAAGATAGGAATGTGGTTGAAAGTTGTTGAGAAAATATGGAGTTGTGGTGTAAAGTAGATGATAATGCCAAGGTATTTATAGAAAAGTATAAAAACAAATTTACAAATTTTTTTTTAAAAAAAATTTCCGATTTTTTATATATTTTTTACAATTTTTTATTCAACTAATTAATCTCTGCCGTTGGATTTAAAAAAAAATTGAATTCCAACACTCCAGATTGTGCCACGTGTCACAACGGTAACATTTCTTAATTTTAAAAAAAAATTTTAAAAAAATTATAAAGGAGAATAATATCAACCGTTGATTTGAGATCCAACGGTTGATATTAAATTCGATTATATTTTTTTTTATCGTTGCAAATCGGACAGTCCAAATTAAAGAGCCGTTGAGATCGCGCGGTCCATGGAAAGCCACGTGGCTTCCCAACGGTAACATTGACTGCACGTGGATCGCGGGCCCCACCCGCTGACAGTTGTCGGCTGACGCGCCCCCACTCGAGCGTGGGGTGCACGCGCTTGACAGAAAAAAATATAAAATTTGGCTGACCCTAGGATGACGTCACACCCACTGGGTGGCTCAGACTGTCGATTCTTCTCGGGCCCTTTGCTCGGGCTCTCCTCCGCTGGACCTCCTCCCTCGGGCAATTGGGCCCTGTTTGGTCCACCATCCACTGAGCAACTCCACCCGCTGGACTTGCTCTGATAGCCAACAAAACATAACAACATGTTATGCATACAATTTCATCGAAACGAATGCTATGCAACTTAAATACTATGGAGGGAACACATGTTTTGCAACTTAAATACATACATACTAAGATGAATAATGCTTGGCTACTGAAAGAAGAGCAGCCAAGCCTGCTAAAATTCATCATTGGCCAATCAAAAATGGACACATTCCAAAACAATTGAAAAATTAGACTGTATTACCCTGATCAGAGACACGTGTTCATTTCCAATTGGATTTTCAGCAGGCATGGCTGCTCTTCTTTTAGCAGCCGAGCATTATTCTACTAAGATCTCAACTTTGCAATATTATAATAGCAAGATAAGTTCATTTTTTTGGGCTTCTTTCAACTATAAAGGAGTAACTTTTTAAAGAAATGGTAATAAAAACAAGAGAAATTATACAGTGATACCGATACGGTACCATCAGCTGGCATTGCTAACTTTGCATAACGGAAGTGACCAAAATTGTTAACCTTCAAAAACACAATGGCTAAATTCACTAAATTAAAAATACAGTGACCAGAAAATTTTTAACCCTAAAAAGAAATAAAAAACACTCCCCTCGTAAAACAAGTAAATGATGAAAGTCCAATCCCAACGCAAAAGGAAGCAATTCAAACATTTCAGTTAAGTTAGTTGACACAGTTGGTGCAAACCCCAAACCGGGCAAATCCCACAACCATGGTTGCGACGCTTCCACTGAGTCCTCTGGTCTCCGCCACCCCAAGCTTCGCAGCTCCCACCAACCAAAACGAACCCAAACCCACAGCCATGGAAACTTCCCCAACTGGGTCACTCAGAAACTGCAAAACCATGAAGGAAGTGAAGCAAGTCCACTGTCACATCACCAAAACCGGCCATGGCAACAGACCCTCCACTGTCACCAAGCTAATTTCCACATGCGCCGAAATGGGCACCTCCGAAAGCTTGGATTATGCCCGAAAAGCCTTCGACTTGTTCCTTGGAGACCAAGAAACAAAGGGTGTTTTGTTCATGTGCAATTCTCTGATAAGGGGTTATGCTAGTGCAGGGCTTGGTGATGAGGCTATTCTGCTTTATGTTCAGATGGTGGTGGAGGGTATTTTGCCTGATAAGTTCACGTTTCCGTTCATGCTGAGCGCTTGCTCGAAGATTGTGGCTTTTTGTGAGGGGGTTCAGCTCCATGGAGCGCTTGTGAAGATGGGTTTGGAGGGAGATGCGTTTATTGAGAATTCTTTGATCCATTTCTATGCAGAGTGTGGGGAGTTGGATTATGGACGCAAGGTGTTTGATGGAATGTCTGAGAGAAATATCGTGTCGTGGACTAGCTTGATTTGTGGTTATGCTAGGAGGAGCTTGCCGAAGGAGGCTGTTTCTTTGTTTTTTGAGATGGTGGCGGCGGGTGTTGAGCCTAATTCGGTTACCATGGTGTGTGTCATTTCTGCTTGTGCCAAGTTGAAGGATCTTGAATTGAGTGAGAGGGTGTGTGCTTATCTTGGTGAGTTGGGAGTGAAGGTTAATACGCATATGGTGAATGCGCTTGTTGATATGTATATGAAATGTGGAGCTACGGATGCTGCAAAGCGGATTTTTGACAAATGTGTAGATAAGAATTTGGTGCTTTACAATACAATTTTGTCAAATTATGTTCGTCAGGGACTGGCTAGGGAGGCACTTGCTGTCTTGGACGAAATGATGCGACAGGGTCCAAGAGCCGACAGGGTTACATTGTTGTCTGCAATCTCAGCGTTTGCACAACTAGGCGATTCTCTGTCTGGAAAGTGCTGTCATGGTTATGCTATAAGGAATGGACTAGAAGGTTGGGATGCTATTTGTAATGCCATGATTGACATGTACATGAAGTGTGGCAAACATGAGATAGCCTGCAGAATTTTTGATAATATGTCGAATAGGACTGTAGTGTCATGGAACTCCATGATTGCTGGTTTAATCAGAGGTGGTGACGTGAAGTCCGCTTGGCAGATGTTCAATGAGATGCCAAAGAGTGATCTTGTCTCTTGGAACACCATGATTGGTGCTTTGGTCCAAGAAAGTATGTTTGAGGAAGCAATTGAGCTTTTTCGGGTGATGCAGGCCGAGGGAATAAAGGGAGATAGGGTGACCATGGTGGAAGTGTCATCTGCCTGTGGATATCTAGGAGCTCTTGATCTTGCAAAGTGGACCCATGCTTATATTGAGAAAAATAAAATCGAATGTGATATGCGGCTTGGCACAGCCTTAGTTGACATGTTCGCAAGATGTGGCGATCCTCAAAGTGCAATGAAGGTGTTCGATAACATGAGGAGAAGAGATGTTTCTGCATGGACCGCAGCCATTGGAGCAATGGCCATGGAGGGAAATGGGGAACGGGCTTTAGAGCTTTTCGATGAGATGATTAGGCAAGGAGTGAAACCAGATGAAGTTGTCTTTGTGGCACTACTAACAGCATGCAGCCATGTTGGGTTTGTGGAACAAGGATGGAACATTTTCAGGTCAATGAAGTCTGTCCACGGCATTTCCCCACACATTGTTCATTACGGTTGCATGGTCGATCTGCTAGGCCGAGCGGGGCTCTTGGAAAAAGCTGTTGATCTGGTAAAGAGCATGCCAATGGAGCCCAATGATGTCATTTGGGGGACTCTCTTGGCTGCTTGCCGAACCCATAAAAATGTTAAAATTGCATCATACGCGGCTGAACAGATATCTACGCTATCTACTCAAAGGACCGGGATTCACGTGCTTCTATCAAACATATATGCATCTGCTGGGAAATGGGCTGACGTTGCAAAAGTGAGGCTGCATTTGAAGGAGAAAGGTGTCCACAAGGTGCCGGGATCAAGCTCCATAGAGGTCAATGGAATGATCCACGAGTTTACATCCGGTGGTGGTGACACAAACACAGACAAGAGCCAGACTGCATCGATGCTGCAAGAAATAAACTGCCGACTAAGAGAAGCCGGTCATGTTCCTGATTTGGACAGTGTCCTGCTTGATATTGATGAGAAGGAAAAGGAGTACTTGCTCAGTCGACACAGTGAGAAACTTGCCATTGCTTTTGGGCTGATCGGAACAGGACAACAAGTGCCGATTCGCGTGGTTAAGAATCTCAGAATGTGCTCAGATTGTCACTCCTTTGCCAAGTTTGTGTCGAAAATATACGACCGGGAAATTACCGTTCGAGATAACAACAGGTTCCATTTTTTCCGTCAGGGAGTGTGCTCTTGTGGTGACTACTGGTGATACAACTAGAAAGGTTCGCATTTTCAATTGACTCAGTTCCATTTTCATTTTCAGGTAGCGTCAATAACAAAATAAATAAAGTCAAACCTAAAGGTTCTCACCGTTGACTTCACATCTATATTTGCAGGCAGCAAAAATTATGGCTTCCATGGCTAATCAAGCAGGTTCTTCCTCTTCTTCATGCACTTATGATGTGTTTCTGAGTTTTAGAGGCGAGGACACGCGCAATCATTTTACAGGTCATTTGTACAGCGCTTTGATTCAGAAGGGAATCAGTAGCTTCATAGATGATGAGCTCAGAAGGGGAGAAAAAATATCAGCATCTCTTCTCAGAGCAATTGAAGAGTCAAGGATTTCTATTTTCGTATTCTCTGGAAATTATGCGGAGTCCAAGTGGTGCTTGGATGAACTCGAGAAGATCCTTGAGTGTAAAAAATCAAAACAACAAATCGTTAGGTCAATTTTTTACAAGGTAAATCCGTCAGATGTACGAAACCAAAGAGGATCGTATGGCAAGGCACTTGCTCAACATGAATGCACATTCAAGGATAATATTGAGAAGGTGTACAGATGGAGGGACGCTCTTTCAGAAGCAGCAAATTTGTCTGGGTGGCCTTTCTTGGATGGGTACGTTCATTACTAACAATTATAGTGCCTCATTACTAGCCTTTTTGTATATTTTGGGATATTTCAGTTTTCCTTTTCGGTTAAACCGCTTTTTTTTTTTCACTGAAAAAACTGCTTTATTTGTTAAAAACATAAACAATTTCTTTATGGGGTGTGTGAAAATCATCGCCCAAACATAAAATGGGATATTGATTTATGGAAAAAAATTTCGAACACAGTTTTTTGAAGGACAAATTTTGGGACATTTAAAAGGAAGGTAGTAACATCACCAGTGAGGTAAAACGAGTGAAAAAACGAAGGTTGAGGCTCGCTAAAACAATGAGACTGCGTCAAGTGGTCGACTAATTTTGAGGTGAAGTATTGTGTTTTACAAGGTGTAATGTTGATATTTGAAATATTGTATTTTTTTAAATTGGCAGGCATGAATCTCAATTTATCCATGAGATCGTTGAGGAGATTTCAGGTGAAGTGTTACACTAGACCTGTTTGGATGTTGCTACGTATACGAGGTCAAGGAATTAGAAGATCAAAAAGCTCTTGAGTTGTTCTGTTGGAATGCATTCAAACCAAATCAACCCCCAAATGGTTATGAGAAACTTGCTGAACGCGCAGTACACTATGTTCAAGGCCTTCCATTAGCTCTGATAGTAGTGGGTTCTCATCTGTGTGGAAGAAGCGCAGATCAATGGCAAGCGACATTAGATAGTTACAAAAGTGCTTCTAACAAACAGATACATGGAATACTCGAAATAAGTTTTTATGCATTAGAAGATTTTGTGAAAGAAGCTTTCCTTGACATTGCATGTTTCTTTAAAGGTGTAGATGTACATTATGTAACACAATTTTTACAATGTTGTGACCTCAACCCTACGATTGCCATTCCACTACTTGTAGAAAAGGCTCTAATAACTATAGGTGGAACTCGGATTCTGATGCATGACTTGCTAGAAGAAATGGGTAAAGAAATAGTTCGCCAAGAGTCGCCCAATGAACCTGGAAAGCGTAGCAGATTGTGGTTTCACGAGGATGTTTATTGTGTGCTAACAGAAAATACTGTAAGTATGAATTATATGTCGTGACATTCAATTCAACAAGCAAGCCCATATCTGATTATTATTTCCTTGTTAAAATCTTAAGCAAAATATTTATAATTTGAAAAGACTTGCACTTTACTTGATAAAGTATAACGAGGTTTCTTAACGCTATTGTTTTTTTTCGTGCAACAGGGCTAATACAATCAAAGGAATTATGGTAAAGGTGCCCAAACCATATAATCAGATATGCTTGAATGCTAAAAGCTTCTCAAAGATGAAAAATCTAAAATTCTTTGTGAACTATGATGCACACTTTTCTGGGGACTTCAATTATCTCCCCAATGAGTTGAGGAGGCTTGACTGGCCTGGATGTTTGTTACGATCTTTGCCATCATTTTCATCCAAACTCTTTGTGCTCGAGATGCCCCGAAGCTGCATAACCCGACTATGGGAGGGATTCAAGGTACTTTGAAGTATTCATCCCCTATTTTTCACAAACGTTTAGGCTGAAGATTTATATAAAGGTTTATTTGATTTGATCCTTTTTTGTTCTCTAACGCTTCTTTTCTCGTTGCACAGGCTTTCCCAAATTTGACATCTGTGAATTTTGAAGGTTGTGAATTGTTAGAGAAAATCCCTGACTTCACCGGAATCCCGAACTTAAAGTACTTGATTCTAAATGACTACACAAGGTTAGTTGAGGTTCATCCTTCCGTTGGATTCCTTGATAAACTTGTTAAGTTGAGACTTAGGGGCTGCTCTAACCTCGTGATATTTCTAAGAAGAATCAGCTTGAAATCTCTTGAAGTTATTGAGCTTGGCAATTGCTTGAGGCTTGAGCATTTTCCAGATGGAATCCTTAAGATATATGAATCTAGAAGACACTGCCATAAAAGACCTGCACTCATCAATTAGGTATCTGATTGGGGTTGAAGAGTTGTATTTATCAAACTGTGAGGATCTTACAACTCTGCCATCCAGCATTTATGAGTTGCAAAACCTCAAGGTTCTTGACTTGCATTGTTGCAAGAGGCTTCAAGAAATTCCAGAGCTTCCACCAAACAGACGTTGGCTGATTGCGAGTGACGGTCAGTCATGGGAAGGATTTTCGAAATTTCCCAACTGTTATAAGATGAAAATTGGTGTACCGAATCAGGTCTCTCTCTCTCTCTCTCTGGTAAACAGGGGGATTATATATAATTAACATAGGTAACACTGTTACTATTATGTTACCTATGTTAATTATATCTATGCATACCCTCATCATATATGTGATTTTTCTTTTGAAATTCCTGCAACCGTCATCATATCTATGCATACTCTCATGATATTTTGTTGGAAAGAGGAAGTGTTCACCGATTGAATGAGACTAAGTTATGTAGTAGGATTATTGGATCTGTATGATCTATTTGAGATATTAAAGTGGAATTTAAATATTGGTTAAAGTTGTGTATGCATCAAGCTTTTGGCTTGGAAAATTAGCAAGGATGAATGAGCCTTGATATGAGGTATGTTTTGGCTTGAAAACGAAAAGGAAAATTATGGGAATTAACTTTGGAAATTCCCTATTTTCGGATTAGGGACTAAAATGCAAAAGGTTTGTAAATTTTTGGACATTTTGTAATTTATAGAAGTTTGAGGACCAAAGTGCAAATATCCAAAGTTTGGGGTCCCATTTGTAATTTTAGAAAGTTATTGGTCAAAAAGAAAATTTAGGAAAATTTAGGATCAAATTAAAATTATCAATTGTTGTTTTCTCCTAAAGCATGTTGCTTATCCTATTTTAAGATACATAAGATTAGTGGGTTTTTGAATTATGGCATTTTAGATTTGTTTCTTAGTTTGCTATTGTTTTCCGGATTGTGTAAGGTTCTTGTGGGATTAAGAAGGTTTGAAGCATTCCTTTGGAATTTATATTTGTGACTTATTTATATCTAAACGATTACATTTGGATTGTGAAATAACTTCACTTATGGAATTCTAATGCCGACTATTGTGTACAGTAAGGAATTTTGGCATTAGGCTATGTCCAATGATGTATTAGGAACTGTTTCCTGATGAAGTTATTCACCTAATGGCGTAATTGTTGTGGAAGCTTCAATAGAAGCCTAATGGAGACTTATAATCTCACTAAGGAAGGACCATAAGTTTAAAAGACATTTTAAATTTAAAATTATCACTACTATGTATAATGTCTTAACTTATAATTTGTTTAAGTCTTTATGTTCCTGTGGATAGGTATGCACATATTTGTGATTATGAAACTATTGGATTACATCCCCAATCCAATGTGTTTGTTAGTTCTTTGTGAGTATGCTTATTTGACCAAACATGTTAGGAAACTATGTTGATTTATATTCCATGTTGACGTAACTAAGGTAAATTCTAATTTTGATTTCCACTAATGATAAAGCAAATGACTAGTTCGACCAAGTGGGAGAATGTTGGAATATTTCTCTAATATGTCGCACCTATTGGGAGAAATCCCAATGATGCCTAATGTGGTCTCCTAGTCACTTATGGATTGCTTGGAAATCCAATTGGGATTTGGAATATTAACTTAGCATATCTTGTGCCCACTAAGATTTAGTGAATTTGAGTAATAAGGGTGAAAGGGGTTTCCTATTTTATTTGGACTTAATTTAGGGAAGTATAGATCCATAAGGATTCCTAATGGGCTTATGATGAGCGTATCCTATTAGGGTTATGTATTCTATATAAGTAAGGGTCCATATGTTGGTGCTACGTGCGTTACACATAATACCCTCCATTCGGTATTGTAACCTAATGTGTAGAAACCAATAGAAGAACTCTTGCTAGCATGCGTGGTGGGATTCAACAAGAACAAGAAGAAGATGTTTTTGGAACTCGGAGATCTAGATTAGTACTCTAACATTTTAATTATATGAACACTTTAGATTAACATAAGAATCTCAGAATGTGCTCTGATTGTCACTCCTTTGCCAAGTTTGTGTCAAAAATATACAACCGGGAAATTACGGTTCGAGATAACAACAGGTTCCATTTTTTCCGTCAGGGGATTTGCTCTTGTGGTGATTACTGGTAAAAGAAATATAATTCAAGAAAGGTTCGCATTTTCAATTGACTCACTCCCATTTTTATTTTCAGGTCTTGTAAATTATGAAAAATAAAGATAAAAATGATAGAAGATAAAGTATAAATTCAGTCAATGCAAAAACAGTGAAGGAGCATTATCTGAAAACACGTCATTAACAAAGAAATATCAAACCTAAAGGTCCTAACTTTTGACTACATTCCTATTTGCAGGCAGCAGGAAGAAGCTGCGAAGAAAACACGGCGAGAAACTTCGACAGGGCTGCCTGGGGCATATCCTGCACCCCTACCAAAATGAGTACCATTCCCAACTCTGTGGCTGTTTAGTTATCTGGGCTGCCGACAAACAATATGGCTTCTATTGCCAATCAAGCAGCTTCTTCCTCTTCTTCTTTAACCAATTCATACACGTACGATGTGTTTCTGAGTTTCAGAGGCAAGGACACGCGCTATAATTTTACAGATCATTTGTACAGCGCTTTGCTTCAGAAGGGAATCAGTACCTTTATAGATGATGGGGTCAGAAGAGGAGAAAAAATATCAGCATCTCTTCTCAGAGCAATTGAAGAGTCAAGGATTTCTATCGTCGTATTCTCTGAAAATTATGCAGCGTCCAAGTGGTGCTTGGATGAACTCGAGAAGATCCTTGAGTGTAAGAAATCAAAACAACAAATGGTTAGGCCAATTTTTTACAAGGTGGATCCGTCGGATGTACGAAACCAAAGAGGATCTTATGGTGAGGCACTTGCTCAACATGAATGCAAATTCAAGGATAATATTGAGATGGTGTACAGATGGAGGGAAGCTCTTTCAGAAGCAGCAAATTTGTCGGGGTGGCCTTTCTTGGATGGGTACGTTTACTTCTAACCACTACAGTGCCTGATTAGTAGCCCATTTGTATATTTTGGGATATTTCACTTTTCCTTTTGGGTTAAACTGCTTTATTATTTGTTTTACTAAAAAAACTGCTTTATTTGTTAAAACTGAAAAGACTTTTGAATATATTCACCACTCAAAATACCTGTGTGCGAAAATCAGCACCCAAACATTTTGATATTGATTTATGGAAAAAAAATTTTCGAACACAATTTTTTGAAGGACAAATTTTGGGACATTTAATAGGCAGGGCCGGCTCCGAGAATTTGGGGGCCCTGTGCAAAAATTATAAATGGACCCTCCTTATTGTAATCATTTAAGAAAATACTAATATGTGTTTGAAAAAAAGTACTAATATTTGTTTTAGACATTGTACAACAGAAATAATAAACACACACATTTTTTAGCCTCTCACACATGTCTATATTTAATCTTGTCCATTGTTTTTCGTTTGATTTATTCAATTCGATGACCAAATAAAAAGGGGTGTCTGAGAAGCTAAAAATGGTGTGTGAAAGTCACCTGTCAATAAGCAAATATATTATTAAAACTATCACAAACTTTAAAGCTAAAACTCATGATCAATTAAGAAACACTCAAGTCAAATTCATAAGAGTCCGTTTTTGCTCACCTCCCCTAACCCAAGGTAACCGTTACCTCCCCTCTAGATTTGTGCCATGTGTTTGAAATTCTAACTATGGTTAGTATATTTTTTAGTTATTTGTTATGGAAAAGAAAATGATTTAATAATTAAAAAAAATAAACATACCATTTCGTTTAATATATAGCATCCAATTGATTGACATCTATCTCTTAAAAATCTCTTGCATCATAGAAAGAATTCCGTGTTCATAAAGAATAACTTTGCAGTTCATCTTCTTGATATTGATCATGAAAACTTATATATGAAATTCATAAAATGTATTCATAGAAAATTATTAGAAAAAAATATTAAGAACTCACTACTAAAAAATTATTATAATATTTTTGTAAGTATAACGATATTGGTATCCTTTGTTGTACAAAATGATTTAGGAAGGGGATGCATATATAAAAGTGATTAAGTTTTAGAAGTCATGATAAAAAAAATACAGCAAAAAACCAAATTTGTTTGGACATGCTAAATCATTTCATACAACAAACAATACCATATAAGTCTCTTTATTCTCTAAAAAAATAATAATAGCAATAGGTGAATTCTTTATTCTCTTTCTTTCGATCATGTAGGAGGTTTTTTTCTTCCTTTATGTTAGTGTAATGCAGAGTTAAGCTTTTATTAAAAATAGTTATGTTGTAGTTCAGAGAGGAAAAGAGTAAGATAATTCAATCAATTCTTAATTGATAGGAAATTGAGGAAGGAGTAAATGGTAAGTTTTACTTTGTATTTTATTTAGTTTTTTATTTATTTATAAAGATTTATAAATGCATAGGGTAACCATAGTTAGAATTTTAAACACGTGACGCAAATCTAGAGGGAAGGTAACGGTTACTTTGGGTTAGTGAGCAAAAATGGACTCATGAATTATGGACTTATGAGAGAAATAATCCAATATTTTTTCCCTAGAAGGCTATTTTCTATTAATTTATTATGAAAGAAATTATATAATATATCTATGGTGTGCAAAAACTTTGGGGGGCCCTGTTCAATTGGGGATTCTGTGCAATGGCTCCTATTGCTCCCCCAAAGCCGACACTGTTAATAGGAAGGTAGTAACATCACCAATGAGGTAAAACGAGTCAAAAACTGAAGATTGAGGCTGACTAAAACAATGAGACTGCGTCAAGTGGTCGACTCACTAATTTTGAGGTGAAGTATTGTGTTTTTCAAGGTGTAATGTTGATATATGAAATATTGTATTTTAAAATTGGCAGGCATGAATCTCGATTTATCCATAAGATCGTTGAGGAGATTTCAGGTGAAGTGTTACACCAGACATGTTTGGATGTTGCTACGTATCCAGTTGGATTAAAATCTTGTGTACGAGACGTGGAAAAGTTGTTAGATGTTGGGGGAGATGGTGTTAGGATGGTAGGGATATGGGGGACTGGTGGAATAGGCAAGACAACAATTGCGAAAGCTGTTTATAATTCAATTGCCTCTAAGTTTGATGGTAGTTGTTTTTTGGCAAATGTTCGAGAAAATTCAACGTCATGTGGAGGCCTAGTCCAATTGCAAACGACTCTTCTAGCTGATATTCTGAGGGAAAAAGGGTTGAAGGTCACTAGTGTTGATAGAGGAGTTGTGCTGATAAAGAAGAGGCTGGGCAATAAAAAGGTTCTCTTAATTCTTGATGACGTGGATCAATTGGAACAGTTAAACAAATTAGCTCGAGGGTCCGATTGGTTTGGATCGCGCAGTAGAATTATCATAACAACAAGAGATAAGCATTTGTTGACTGCTCATCAAGTTCAGTTTGTATACGAGGTCAAGGTATTAGAAGATCAAAAAGCTCTTGAGTTGTTCTGTTGGAATGCATTCAAAACAAATCAACCCCCAAAAGGTTATGAGAAACTTGCTGAACGCGCAGTACACTATGTTCAAGGCCTTCCATTAGCTCTGATAGTAGTGGGTTCTCATCTGTGTGGAAGAAGCGCAGATCAATGGCAAGCGACATTTGATAGTTACAAAAGTGCTTCTAACAAACAGATACATGAAATACTCGAAATAAGTTTTTATGCATTGGAAGATTTTGTGAAAGAAGCTTTCCTTGACATTGCATGTTTCTTTAAAGGTGTAGATGTACATTATGTAACACAAATTTTACAATGTTGTGACCTCAACCCTACGATTGCCATTCCACTACTTGTAGAAAAGGCTCTCATAACTATAGGTGGAACTCGGATTCTGATGCATGACTTGCTAGAAGAAATGGGTAAAGAAATAGTTTGCCAAGAATCGCCCAATGAACCTGGAAGGCGTAGCAGATTGTGGTTTCACGAGGATGTTTATCGTGTGCTGACAGAAAATACTGTAAGTATGAATTATATGTTGTGACATTCAATTCAACAAGCAAGCCCATATCTGATTATTATTTCCTTGTTAAAATCTTAAGCAAAATATTGTTTTTTTTCGTGCAACAGGGAACAGATACTATCAAAGGAATTATGGTAAAGGTGCCCAAACCATATAATCATATATGCTTGAATGCTAAAAGCTTCTCAAAGATGAAAAATCTAAAATTCTTCATGAACTATGATGCGCACTTTTCTGGGGACTTTGATTATCTCTCCAACGAGTCGAGGTGGCTTGACTGGCCTGGATGTTCATTACGATCTTTGCCATCAAATTTTCATCCAAAAAAACTCTTGGTGCTCAAGATGCCCAGAAGCTGCATAACCCGACTATGGGAGGGATTCAAGGTACTTTGAAGTATTCATCCCCTATTTTTCACAAACGTTTAGGCTGAAGATTTCTATAAAGGTTTATTTGATCCTTTCTTTTCTATAACCGTTCTTTTTCTCGTTGTGCAGGCTTTCCCAAATTTAACATCTGTGAATTTTGAAGGATGTGAATTGTTAGAGAAAATCCCTGACTTCACCGGAATCCCGAACTTAAAGTACTTGATTCTACATTACTGCACAAGTTTAGTTGAGGTACATCCTTCTGTTGGATTCCTTGATAAACTTGTTATGTTGAGACTGAGGGGCTGCTCTAACCTCGTGTTGTTTCCAAGAAGAATCAGCTTGAAATCTCTAGAAGTTTTTGACCTCGGCGATTGCTTTAGGCTTGAGCATTTTCCAGAAATTGTGGGAAAGATGGAATCCTTAAGATGTATGAATCTAGAAGGCACTGCCATAAAAGACCTGCACTCATCAATTGGGTATCTGATTGGGGTTGAAGAGTTGTATTTATCAGACTGTGAGGATCTTACAACTCTGCCATCCAGCATTTATGAGTTGCAAAACCTCAAGGTTCTTGACTTGCATTGTTGCAAGAGGCTTCAAGAAATTCCAGAGCTTCCACCAGACATCCGTTGGCTGGTTGCGAGTGACGGTCAGTCATGGGAAGGATTTTCGAAATTTCCCAACTGTTATAACATAAAAATTCTGAATCAGGTCTCGGTCTCTCTCTCTCGTGACTATGCATACCCTCTTCATATATGCGAGTCTTCTTTTGAAATTCCTGCAACCGTCCAATTGGAGAAGGCAGGACTGGCTCTCTGTGCTGTTTTTGAAGTAATACAGAATGAATCTACTGACTGGCGTTTTGGAGCTACAATTTCCGTCGGCAATGCGTGGTTAAATCGTAATTATGAGTTTTCTTCTTGTTCAAGAAAGACAACGTCTACTCATCTGTGGATCAAGCATATTCCACTATGGACTGGGACGGAGGCACAGATCTTGGAAACCCAGGCTCGGTTTCGGCCTCATACGTGTAGAATTGGATTTTACTTCAAGCGAGGCACGCAGCCAGTTATCTTGAAAAGCTATAGTTCTCGCCTACTCCTAGTATGCGACCAGGATGATTTCAACTACGGCATCGCAGTTGGCGACGATTATCAGCAAGAGGAGTTGCTTTCGGAGTCTTTGAATCCGATGAATCCTCGGACGCAAAACCTGCATCAGAAAGCCTCACTTTTCATGAAAATCGATGGTACTAACGTCGGACATCATCAAGAAGCCTCAGTTCTCATGAAACAGGATGATACCAATGTCCATCAAGAGCAAGCGTATCCGCGGAAAAGGAAGACATTTGAGGAACCAATGCATCGTCCAAAAAAGAAGCATGAGGAGCAACCATCCACTTCGACTTCGCCAATGATTTAGTGCCCTCGACTCTTGTCACGAGCAACCTGCAACGTTTCGGTGGTAGTCTGTCCCTCTCAGAATGAAGGCCTACTGAATTCAAAAGCTTGAGCGTTACTATTGTTTGTTGTTTTTGGTTACTTACAGCCATTAAAGTAGGAAAGAGAGAGTGGAAAACAAAGTTTTTATTTCATCAGGATGCGAAAAAGGGACCAAAACTACAAAATTTAACAAGCATCATAAAACAGTTAGTAAACCCTTCAGGCCTTTCACGATTTGCTTCGTAACTGGGGAAAGATGGCGTCAATGGAGGCATGGTGCATCGGATCTGAGAGCCAGAGATTTGCTACATGATGATGAGATGAGGTGTGCCGGTGGACTTCTTCAATGAGCCAGATGGTGGCTTCAGCTTTACACGGATGAATGATGGTATCCAAGGGCCTGTACTCCTCCTCACTCCCAATCCTCAACTGGTCCCACTGTTTTAGGAGAAGATTGGTGAGGTAATGCAAAGGTTGTCCATACAACTGCTTAATGGACTTGCCTAAACCCGTCCATGAGGTAAATGGAATAACAGAGCCACGGTTTGATGGGATCGGGATCTGCTTCATGTAGTCCTGATACATCTCCGCCCTTCGTGTCAAAGCACCTACAATTTAAAACATGTTTAGAGGATAAAAAGCATACAATCTATGCAAGAGCATTGGATTCATCAAGGCTATTAAGGTACACTTCATTAGGTGTGAAATGTACATTTCAAACGACAAGAATAACAATAGCGAGTCCACATTTTCTTCAGCTTAGCTAACAAGTTAATCACATTGTCATACTGGGCATTAAAAATAGCCAACCATGTAGCCAGCCACTACAGCGCAATAAAAAGGAAAAACAAAACTTTCTGACCGATTATCTTAGCCAATGAGCATTTTTGGTAATGAAACGGAAAAATGTTAATCCATTTACTGGAACAAACAGCATTGCATAGCTTGGATCAGAAATTAAACATGATACGGGTGCATAATGTTCCAGCTATATATACAAGGTTGATAATAAGAATCTACCATCATAAATCCTCGAAACTTGAATGTAAGATATTTTCAGAACATGTTTAAAGCGCTAGCAATTTCAAGTGGACTTTGTACTTCTTTATAGTTAGAAAAAACGTAGCAATAAATCTTAAATGCTAGTGATACTACGATTTCAGCATAGATCGATTCACCAGTTTCAGCAAAACAAGGCTCCAAAAGCTTGACTGCACATACCTTCTGGTGTTATTTCTTTGTCAGGTTGATCAAATGGGATATTATTGTCTGACTGCTTACTATTGCACTCATTAACGGATTCCATCACTGTGTCTGGGGAAGAAGAGTCGTCTGATGAAATAACATCCACCTGCTCATCCCACGGAGCTGCCCTCTTCATAGTATGTGGACTGTAAACCTGCATACAACATCACTCACTCAGCATTCTCATGGATTACAAAATTAAAGAGCTAGCTGAAAGAAAAAACACGAAAAAGTTGAGCTCCCAAGAGAACCATAAGTTACTCAATTTCTGCAGCATACACACCACCCACCCACCCACCACCACCACCACCAAGCATCATTTCGATAAATTAGCTACAAGGAAGGTTTTCAGAGAAAACTACAGATTCGGGTGGCATTTGAAACATAACCATCCTATAAATCGGGTTTTTCGCTAATCTTCAAATACAAAGAGTCGAAAACAATAGCGTTTCGATGAAATTAGATGCATAAAAATGCCTGCTGTTCAATTCAAAATCATGGCTGACCACAGGGGAACAACAACTGTCACAAAAAAAATTCCTATTCCTAATTCCCACAGGCAAGAACTTAAACCAAAACAGATAAATTAGGTTATGAATTATAAATAAAAGGCATGCAATAAACTGGCAGAGTCTAAGCTAATCTAATCTGGACTACCAAAATCATGAACTATCAATTTTTTATCTTTTCAATTTCTACAGAGCACCCATTTCCTTCTTCCAAATGGGTATTTCAAATTTCCACTTGACTCTATCAATTTTGTTAGAATTAACAATTCCGCAGAGCATTTTTGCAGTGAATTTCAGTGACCAATTTGCCCAATTGGTTTGCAATTGCATGGTATTTTAAAATATTTAAAAATTAACTAACACATTCTCCACAAACACTCTTGATTCTTCAAAATTTCGCAAAAATGGCAGAACAGAATCACCCAATTTTCTAAATTAAAGAAAGAAAAAAAAATCAGTTTTCTTTTTGGTCAAATCGGAAGACCCAATGAAGAAGAAGTAAGTGAGTTTTCTGAATTGCAGAGAGATCAGTAAAGAAGAGAGAGAGAGAGAGAGCAGCGGGGGGACAGACCTCTAAACAGCAAAGAAGAAACGAATTTTTGTGGTGATGTCAAAGTTTCTCAGTCAGTTTTGCCAATTCGGTCTAATTTGTAATAGAAAAAGGTACGCAGAGGAGACTGAGGAGAGTTTTCCACTCTGGGCTCTATCTTTGACCCGTCCGTATGTGTACTCAGAGCATATGGGTCGGCCCGACCCAGCCCTATTATTATGGTTATAGAGTTTTGCTTCCATCAATTATAGCTTCTTTGCACACGCTGATGTGCGCGCGAGATGCCTTTTTTTATTCACGGGCGTTACGTGCCTATAAGTATGTGTTACGTTAGTCTTTCTGCACGCGCGAGAGGTCTCTTTTTAATCACGGGCGCTACGTGCTGCTTAAGTGATTTTGTATATGTGAACACCACAAATGACAACATGCAATAGTAGATAACATGGTATAAGAGCATGTCCATTGGTTACCCAATTGCAAGGGCAATTGGGGCCAATTGCCCTACCAAGCAAAAAAATGGTGTCCAGCGGGCCTGAATTGCAAGGGCAATTGGTGGGCCCAACCATGCCCAACCAAGAGCCCGAGTGATTTTCGCCCGAGCAGGAGCCCGAAGGCTTGCTGACGTCAGCGTGATGTCAGCTAGCTGTTTTATTTTTTTTTAATCAGGCGCGTGCACGTCACGCGCGCGTGGGGGAGAGTGGCCGACATATTACAGTCGGTGGGCCCCACCTGTTGTCGCTGACGCCAGCCAGAGCCAACGGCTCTATGACGTGGCACGATTTTGGCCGTTGGATCTCCAACGACTATTTAATCTGGACCGTTGGATTTCCAACGGTAAAAAAAAAAAAAAAATCTGACCGTTGGCCATGTGGCACAACGGGGTGCGTTGGATCAAATTTTTTTTTTTATCCTACGGCCAGGATTAATCCGAGTTCAAAAAAAAAAAATTATTTTTTTATTTTATATATACCCTCAATTCTCTTCTTCATTCTTCACTACAACTCAATTATTTTTTTTTTTTCCTACATCAATTATTTTTGCTTTCTCTCTTCCAAATCCTTGTTTTACCAAAAAAAAAAGTTATGAGTGAGAAGGCAAATTGGTCAATCGCCGAAGATGTTGCATTACTGGAGGCTTGGGTGCTTCTGACTCATGACCCGATCAACGGAAATGAGATGAGGGTCGACAAAATGTGGAAGAAGATTCATGCATTTTTCGTGGAGAAGATGCAAGGCACGCCCCAGACCGAGCAATCAATGTCCAGTAGGTACCGACATCTACATAAAGAATTGAAATCTTGGAAAGAAGCCATCACAAGAGCGGAAAACCTATATCGAAGTGGGGATAATCGAGCCAATGAGGTAGGAAAAAAATTTATTATGTTGTTTAACAATTCTTTAAGCTAATTAAAAATAAGCATTTGAATATTTAATTTATTATATCTTTTCACGTACAATGTTTTCAGGAACTACAAGCACAAATGTGGTTCAATCAAGCTAACAACAACAGATCATTCACAAGGCACAACTTATGGGACATTGTCAAGCATTGTCCGAAATACAAAATTGTTCATGGTGGTCCAGAAGTTGTCTTAAATGAGACTCCCTTACACGAATCAAGTACGCAAGAATCGCCGTTGGAGGAAGCATCGGGGACCCCAAATGAACCGGTACCACCGACCGAACCAACCCAAAGGCCTATTGGTAGGAAAGCTGCTAAGAAAAAAGCCGCAAAAGGTAGTTCTTCGACTAATGAATATTCAAAAATAGTTGAAGAATTTGCTCGGCAACATGAACTGAATCGGGAGCACGAACGGCAAGTGCTTGAGTTAAACAGGGCTAGAGATGAAGCACTTGAAAGAGATAGGGAGTTCCACAGGCAAGAAAGGGAGTTGAAAAGGCGAGAAAGACAAGAGGAGTTGGATCGGGAAATCATGTCCCGACGCCCCGAGCAAATGACTCCTAATTCAAAGCGTTTTTGGACAAAACAACGGGATGCCGTCATGAGAAGACATTTTCCCGAGCAAGACGAGGAAGTCCCATACATTCCAAGGGATGACGGACCTAGCACCACTAATTGGATTCCAAGGGATGACGAATAATGTGTTTTTTTTAATAATTAACTGTTGTTGTTTTTTTAATTAATTATTATGTTGTAATGCTTTCTTTGTTTATTTATTTATAATTATGGTTTTCTTTGTTTATTTGTAATAAATTATTTGAAGTTCAAATAGTTAAACAAGTCCACACTAATTTATTTTTCCATAACACACTTACAAACTTACACATAACACACTTACAACATTAATTAATTAAACACACACTTAAACACACCAAAAACAATTAAATGAAAAAAAAAAAACCACACTTACAAAGCATACTTGAAAACATAAAAAATAAATTTCATTCATTAGTAGCATCCTTCCTTGCCCAAATGTGCTCCATCAAATCCCTTTGACGCTCTTTGTGGAGGAAAGGCGAATGCATCGTATTGTAACGTTGAATGACCATCTCGTGGTAACGTGGATCCCTTTCTATTGGGTCGTGATTGGCAGGTTCATCAGTATTTTCATGGGCTGTATAAATTCTCGTTCTTGAATTGTTGATTGGGTCTTCATCCAAGGGTTCTTCCATGTCATAATCATACTCATCTTCCACAATCATATTATGTAAGATGATGCATGTCATCATGATGCTTCGCAACGCCTCATCATCAAACAAGCGAGCAGCTCCTCTAACAATACCCCAACGAGCTTGGAGGATACCAAAACACCTCTCCACGTCCTTCCTATACCCTTCTTGCATCGCTGCAAAATAATTTTGCTTATGTGAGTGTGGATTTGGAGCAGTTTTGACGAAGGTGTTCCACCTCGGATAAATTCCGTTAGCTAGGTAGTACACTCCTCAGTAAACTCTGTTGTTGATTTCATAGGTGATTTGTGGTGACTCTCCTCTTAACAAGTCGTCGAAAACAGGGGATTGACCAAGAACGTTAAGGTCATTTTGAGCTCCTGGTACACCAAAGAATGCATGCCAAATCCATGTATCAAATGATGCAACCGCCTCCAAAATAATACTCTTCGTACCTTTTCGATTCCCGTAAGCTCCTTGCCATGCAGTTGGGCAATTTTTGCCACTGCCAATGCATACAGTCAATACTTCCAATCATGCCAGGAAATCCTCGTCTCTCACCTTTCTGAAGAAGCCTTTGGAGGTCAGCTGGGGTGGGTCGACGAAGGTACTCCGCGGTGTATAGCTCCTCGATTGCTGAGCAGAACCTACCAAGGGCCTCAAACACAGTGGACTTTGCCATCCTACATATCTCATCAACCGAGTATGCGGATGCACCATAAGCAAGCATCCGCAAGGCCGCCGTAATTTTTTGCTCAGGAAGAAGACCCATAACATTGGCAGCGTCCCTCTTTTGCACAAAATAATTATCATGGTTGCAAATAGCAACCATGATTTTGTTGAACAAAAGTGGTCGCATTCTAAATCTTGTTCGAAAATAACCTTCTGGGTATAAAGAATTGGGGCTAAAGTAATCTTCTAAGAGATTCTCACCTCGATCTCCCCTCTTTCGGTTAATGTTGGGTCGACGACGGGGTCGTGAACCACTTGCTTGTTGGTTGCTTGCATCGATTGCTGCAACCGCTTGAATCATGCTGCTGTTTAATTGATTTCTCTGCCTTCGGAAGCGGTCTTGTTGCATTCTTCGTTCTGCATCTTCTCGCTCCTGTTGTAATCGCTCCTGTTCTTCTTCATCACTGTCTTCGAACCTCCTCCAGTTAGACATTTTTGAAAGAAATATGATTTGAGCTGAGTGGGGAGTATGCAATAGATTGGTGTGAAAAATTGTTGGGGGTTTGAAAGGTTTTTATTGAGAAATTTGAGGTGCAAATTGTCGGTGGGATATTTATGGCCAACCAAAAAAAAAAAATTTTAAGTGGAAATTGTCGGTGGCATATTTAAGGCCAACCAAAAAAAATATATATATATTTTCAACTGGAAATTGTCGGTGGGATATTTAAGGCCAAAAAAAAAAAAATCCTTGCCCTCCACGAACGGGTGGAGTTGCCCAAAGGCAAGCACTGTTCACGGAGGGCAATCACTGCCCTTGCCCTTGCCCTCCACCAACGGGTGGAAATGCTCTAAGATAGAAATAAGCAACCATCCTTTGTCTTGAGCCTGAAGAGTGTTGTTCTTCTTTTTTTCATTTTCTTACATCACGGCGCACTACATTGCCGCACTTTTTTTTTTTTTTTTATATTTACACATACAGAAAAAACATTTTTATAACTAGACGACATACAAATTTTAATTCTAATTTTTACATTTGTACTTGTCAAGATATTCATTTTATACTCTTATCTAAGAATTTTTTTTCATATTTTCATGAGATAGACAAACTATTAAAGAAAATATCACAAATATAAATTATATTGCAGAATAATGAGTACAGTAAACAATATTTGAAAAATAAGAATCTGATATTTACTAAAAATCTGATTGTGTATTATGAGTCCATATTTATGAAGGACTTGTTACAAATATATCATCATTAACTGTAAAATGAAGATAAAAGAAAGAGAAATAAACAAAATAAAAATAAGACAAACAGAGCTTTTTTCTTCACCCTTAACGCCTTGTCTTGGATCTTGACTTTGACATTATCGACGGTGTCAGAGCTTTCAACCTCGACGGTGATGGTCTTGCCGGTGAGAGTTTTCACAAAAACCTGTATCTGTTCATAATTCAAACAATCCTAGATCAAAACTCCAAGTTTCTACCCACAATGATGTACCCAGAAATCAGCAAACAACGACAGTAAGGCACTGACTATCTAACGAATTCTCTTGAACTTACACATACAATCAGCAATAGCATTCGACAAAAGATTAAAGCAATAAATTCCTTCAACATCCCACAGTGCAACACAAAGCAAACCCTTTTAACATTCACACTCCATTAACCACAAATAATATCAATAACATATGTAGGAAAAAAAATCATGTACAACCCACCAGAATAATTAGACATTTCACACTTTCTAGTGATTAATTTAACTATATATATATATATGGGTCTCTATATCTTCCTCTTTTGCAATTCCCATTTGAACACAGAACTAAAAATCGAAAAAAAGAAAAAGAAAAAAAAAGTGAAGAAACATGAGATTTGAATACATAAACAGATCTGTTTTGCAAGCACACAATCTTATGCAACATATTCACGAAGGAAAACTAAACTTTCTGTAAAACCAGAAAGTTTGGTTGTTTTTTATAATCATCCAAAAGCACAAATAAAATTCAATTCCAGTGATAAATGTACAACTACAGACTAAAACATAGCCACATTGAATATCCATTGCTCTGTCAAACAAAAATGCCAGTTAAGTTCATACCATAAAACCTAATTCAAATTCTGCAGAAATTTGGGAAAGAAAGAACGAAAATCCGGAAAGCTTGAATCTAATTCCTTTTAACAAATGAAAGAAATCAACAATTCCATAACAAATAGAAATTGCATTGTTATTCCTAGTCCTTAATCTTCTGCGAAGCAAAACACAACCTAGCAAAATTTTTTGATAATCAAACTCCACAAAATAGAGCAAGCATCCAAATTCCAGACAGCCATCGATTTCAATTTCAAGAAACATTTGGGACTTGTATGGAACAAAACTAACTGAAATCGGAAAACACTTGACGACAACAAATACTCAAAATTCGAAGCAATTTCAGACATATCCTAGTTAATATTGAGCAATACCTTCCAAATTCCAGACGCCATTGCTTCGTAATCGATTTCAATTTCAAGAAACATTTGGGACTTGGGCTAGAAGAATAGTGATTTTAACTGCAGACGGCCATCACTTCCTAATTGATTTCAATTGCAAGCAAAGCTCCAACATTGCCGGAAAGGATAGTGATTTTAGGGCGAGAAGAATGGTGGCAGTGGTTTAGTATTAGATTGAATTTGTTTTTGGGCGAGAAGAATGGTGAAGTCGGTGTAAAGATGGGTGTTTTAGATAATTATTCAATTTTCTAGATAATTATCAGTTTCCTGTCCTCCTTTCTCTTTCCCGCTCATTTTAATGTTTTTTACTATTATGTCCTCATTTTTTTTATTTTTTGTTTTTGTTTTATAATCTGTAACAATTGGTGTTTTAGATATTTTGTAGAAAATTTAAACTTAAGGCCTTATGCTTTAATAATATAGATATATGTGGGATCAATTGCTGAACCAACTGTAACAAGAACTGACAATCACTTTTGTGTGTTTAGCGCGAAGAACCAACGATAACAATGGCTGACAATCACTTTTACATAATTAGCGTGCATGAGAGAATTATTAGCATTTGATCCTTCCGTTAATGTAAAATTCAAAATTATTGTTGTTTTGTTTGTAATTTAACTTTTTTTTTTGTAAAAGGAAACATCACTCATATCACGTGTTTCAATATGCACAATAGTAATCAACTAGTAAGATTTGTTCATGAAAAGGGGGTGGTTTTAGGATGCGGATTCAACAATAATAATGACTGACAGTCACTTTTGCGTACTTAGCGTGCATGAGAGACTAATGTTAGTATTCTGCCCTTCCGTTATATATAATTCAAATTTTTTGTTCTTTTGTTCCTAGTTTTAACCTTTTCTCTTTTTTAAAAGAAAATATCACTCACATCACGTGTCTTAGTATATACAGTAACAATCAACTAATAAGATTCGTTCTTGAAAAAGGGAATGATTTAAACCATAGATCCGGTAAACAAATTGAAATTGGTTTTTGAACCAACCAGCTTGTTAGTTTTTTTTTAAATTCACATGACATTCTTGTACATAAACTTTATTTTATATAACTGTTTGTATATAATTATATGTCAATTTCTCACATTATATGTTAGCGTCACGATGGAGAAAAAACATGTACATAAATCGATGCAACAGATAATATGGAGGATCAGAAGACTCTATCCCTTGTATCATAACTTATTGTGTATGGTAGAGAATTAGGACCATCAACCATATGCATTGGCACAGTGACTTTGGTGCCTTTGTGTGGAGAAAAAAGGTTGCATACAGTGGTACTTAGGGTTGTGTTTTGGTACAATAATTGTAACCAAATTCCCGTATTATTTACCATACTTAAATTTTTACATTAAATTTGTGCACCAAATGATGTGACACCAATTAAATTTGTATTTGAATTCAAGTTGGAATTTGATTAATAATTGTAATAAAAATTTATATGGTGTAGAATGTGACACATCATTTGATTCATGAATTTGGTATATGTAGCACCACCCCATCCTAGTCTTACCCGCACACATCTTGTTTATTTTTTGCCTTTTTCTTTTTTATAGAAAAGTTTGTTTTTGACATTTAAATTGAATAAATAATAAATAATAAAAAACAAGCGGCATTAATAAACATAGATGTGCAGAAATCATTTTTCTTTAAAACAAATTCAACTAGAAATAAAACTGTTGTATTAAACAAAAATATATGTTGTTTAATTCTATCCGTTTGTTTTTGTTTGATTTATTCAATTTAATGGTCAAAATAAAAGGGAGCATGCAACATTTTTTTTTTTGTACAACGATATATTTAAATTTTACACTGAGGGTTTGAGACTATTAATTGATTACCAAATCGTCATTTATAAGATTCGAATTTAATACTTTTTACAAGTGAAAATATCAGGAGGGCGTAATAAGTGAAAATGAGCTTGTGAGAGGTTAAACGGTTGTTTGAATATCACTAGATATATTTACTTGAAGCCCTCTCACTCCATATTCGAATCTCACCAACCGAGCACTGGCCAAACCTCTTTACATTGCGTAGCAGTCTCTCCCGCCTCCCTCAAAATGCTTCCAACCTTCCAAAACCCCAAGCTCTACATTTCCAAAACCCCCATCAAACTGCTGCGTTACTTCTTATGCAATCCCTTATGCACCACAGCCGAGCCAACCCAAGTCACGGAGTCACCCGACCTTCCGAACTGGGTCAAATTCTTCGACACCAAGCACCCGGAAACCGCAGCTTCAGACGACGACTTTGTCATCCCTTCGCTTGCCAATTGGGTCGAGGCCCCGAAGCTCAACGACCCCAGAAACGCCGTCAAGCGCTCGCTTGTCGAGATCGCCGATACCGACATCGACAGAATCAGTAGAGTTTTGAAAAACCGGCACCCGTCGCCGGAAAATGCAGCTCAGGCTTTAGGTGGGTTTGTTTTGGATTTGTCAAACGGTTTGGTGGAACGGGTTTTGAGGAGGTTTAGCAATGAATGGGTTCCGGCTTTCGGGTTTTTCACTTGGGCAAAAACGCAAACAGGTTATAGGCATACACCGGAGGTGTATAATTTTATGGTTGATATCTTGGGGAAGGTCGAGAAGTTTGAGATTATGTGGGATTTGGTTAAAGAAATGGACCAAATTGGAGAAGGGTATGTTAGTTTGGATACAATGAGTAAGGTGATGAGGAGGCTTGCAAGGGCTGGAAGGTACAGGGAGGCAATCGATGCATTTCAGGGCATCCAGCGGTTCGGAGTGAGCAAAGATGTGTTGTCTCTGAACGCTCTGATGGGTGCATTGGTGAAGGAGCGAAGTGTTGAGTTTGCCCACGAAGCTTTTTTGGAGTTTAAGGAATCTATACCTTTGAATGTTAGTACTTTCAATGTTTTGATACATGGGTGGTGCAGATTTAGGAAGTTGGACGTTGCTAGGAAGACAATGGAGGAGATGGAGAACTACGGGTTTAAGCCCGATGTTTACTCGTATACCTGTTTGATTGAAGCCTATTGTCATGACAAGGATTTTCGCAAAGTTGTTGAAGTTCTTGGCGAAATGAAGGCCAAGGGTTGTGAGCCAAATGCCGTGACTTATACCATCATAATGCATGCTTTTGGCAGGGCAAGGGAGATGACTAAAGCTTTGGAGGTTTACGAGAAGATGAAAATGGGTGGCTGTGTTCCGGATACTTCATTTTACAGCTCGTTGATTTTCCTCCTTGGTAAAGCCGGTAGGCTCAAGGATGTTCAGGAAATAGTCGAGGACATGGAAAAGCAGGGTATAAAGCTGGACGTTTTGGCGTATAATACCTTGATTTCTATTACTTGTACGCATTCGCAGGAAGAGGCTGCCCTCAAGTGGCTCAAGAAAATGGAGGAGAATTTGTGCAAGCCGGATTTCAACACTTATGCTCCGCTGTTGAAGTTGTTCTGCAGAAAGAAGAGGATGAAGGTGCTCTGCTTTTTGTTAGATCACATGTTTAGGAATGACATTAGCATCGAAGGTGGAACTTATGCGCTCTTGGTACGCGGGCTGTGTATGAACGGTAAACTTGCAAACGCTTGCTCCTTCTTCGAGGAGATGGTGTTGAAGGGTTTTGTTCCGAAGGACAGCACGTACAACATGTTGATAAAGGAATTGGAGGGGAAGAGTATGGAGAAAGAGAAGAAACACGTTGAGAAGTTGATGTTGCAGGCAAAAGGGCAAGAGATAATAGGCAACAATTCCGCAATGTCTAATGTTGAAGATGAGCAGCAATGCCCGGACATGCCCTCAAGAATTTAAGGGAAAAGACAATGTATTGAGACTTCGTTTAGAGTTTAGGGGCAACAGAGATGTAATTATTTGATGTAAGCAATTTAGAGCATTTTGTTTTGCAGAGTTGGTCTTGTTATTTTCTACTCAATTAATCTAAAAACTGTGTTTGGTGGAGAGCAACTTACATGAAACAGGCTCACTACCATGTGGCATTCCGATTCAGTAATACAATGTCATGTGTTGAAAACCATACACGTCATTGTTTTATTGGAATGGGACGTTATGGTGGCAATTAACCTGTTCCATATAAGTCATCCTCGTGTTTGGTGAGAATCATGACATATTTTTCCTTGTAATTTAACCATAAAATTAAAAAAAAAGGAAAATAAAATAGTAGAGAGAGAGAGAAAGAGAGAGAGATCCACTGTGAACTTGTATCCATCAATTTGATTGCCATTATTGTCATCCATGTTGCATACAGAACAAGAATAATCCAATGATTTCCATTGCTACATAATTACAAATTTAAACTACTTTTCGGGTTGTTAAGAATTTGAAAGCAAGGAACTTTTCTTCAAAGATTGGAGCTTGATGCTTTGCCTGAGAAGTTGATGTATGAATGGTTCAACTGACCACCAACGAGAAGGAATAGACACGCTGAAGGACGATAAATATCTCACAAGTAGGGTCTGGCTTTCCGGGATAATAGTGAAGTTGACGGAGTACGTGAGACTAATCTCTTGGTTCTCGGCTTCTGCCATCCTAACCTCTCCAGGAAGTCTTCGATCAACCTACAATTTCAAAGCAGAACAAATTAGAGATACCAAGCAAACGAAAACCAAGAAACCAATGCCACTTGCAAGTGAACTCACATGCTGCAGATGGACTTCTGTGTAGATGCAAGCTCGCGGTCTGGGAATGATTCCTCCAATCGGAAACTCAACCAAACGTATAGATCCAAAACCTTCAATTTTGGCACCAACAGAGAAATTATCAGAAGCTCACCTCACAGAAAACTTATATCTTTTGGTTCTGAGTCTTACTAATGAATCTTACAGGCTAGAATTTAGTAATTTCCATCGACTGGGAGTGAACATTCCACTGGTGAAATTTGGAAATTAAAACCCTGTGTCTCACAAAATTGGCAATCTAAACAAACTATATTACCTTGTGAATGGATTCAAGCTCCTTGAGTGCAGCTTCCGTCTTTGGTACCTTAAGTGACCCTGGCGTGAATATTTCCCGCAGCCGAACAATGCCCTTTTGTGCATAATTTTGTGCAAACTATAACAGGACAGACTGGTTACAATGGTTTCCGATAAAGAATAAACAATATGCTACACTAACAGTATTATAATGTTACCTGTGTAAGACCTTGGGATGAAATTTCGTCATCCATGTCAACTGGGCTGCAGATCGCAATGATTAATAAATCTGAATCTGACAAAGTTAAAGAAATCTACCAACTATGCATGGTGAACTGAATTTTCTAAACCCATGAGAGAACCTAGTGAACAGATAAGTGCATTCTAAACTTACAAAGGTGAACTCAGGCAGAAGTTTTTACCTTATACAGAAAAGGTACTTATCATGCAACCCAAGAGGCAACGCATCGATAACAGCAGCAACTTTCTGATCAAAGTGAAGGTGGAAGCAACAGAGGGGGAAAAAAAAGTTACCAGAGTCAATTGTCATACGTCATTGTCAAGAAGAAATATTACACTCAGGTTAACAAACATACCAATACTTCTTCACAGTCGGCAATAAAATAATTGTCTGATAATTTGGCATTCTCTAAAAAATGTTCCTGCCGAACACATAGGAGAAGAAAAGGATATGTAAATATATATCATTAAACAAGAGGATTAAAAGTCAGCGATATTGTGTACTGTTGTAGGCACATGGGTAAATATATATCATGGGCTATGTAACTTTAAATGTTCCTGCAAACCTATGTGCCTCACCCACTCCCACTGAGCCCCCCGTTGGTCGTATGCAAGCATTTAAAGATACGTAGCCCATGATAAGCGCATACAGCAATATAGAAATGATCAAATGAAAGCCAACCAGTATTTGGTAGAGGCCGCATTCTGGGTGTAAACGTGAATACATATACATAAGATCAAAGGTAGGAAATAATCCAGCACTCTGCAGTATAACAACCGCACCCAGTTAGAAGACAAGCAACACCATACTAAACCACAAACTGACATCTAGAAGTGGATGCAATGAACATTTTCATTACAGTATAATCACCTCAAGAGTCGGAGATGGGGATTCTAGCGATGAATGAAGCAAGGACAAATCATCTGCGTTTAAACAAGTCACTTCACCAACAGGAAATTTCGATCCATACCTGCCAGCTCTTCCTGCAATAAAAACCATATGTCCGTCCTTATATACAGTATCCATCATTTCAAGGTAACTATAAGTAGTGCAAATTGCGAAGTTTACGACATAACACACAACAGCACCTTTATGAACTACAGAAACCCCACAATGATATGGATAGCTATAATTTTAGTTCTTATTGTTAGGCTAAAGTATCCTCCCATTTATGAAGTATTTCTTGCGGTAGCTAAGAGAGAGTACATAGTAATGACACAGTAAGGTGTTCGAGCAAATCAGGGATTCTTAAATGCAGGGGAGAATGAATGATGCACAGACCTCATGAGTCATGACTTAAAAAAGATAAGGATAGAGCAAACTAGCACTCAAGCTCCATTATCTCTTTTAATGACGATCTACATGCAAATAGGCTACTAGCACTAGGATCAGGGTAAAATTCGAATATTAGCTATATACTTAGAAGTCTAACGTATATGCAACATTACTGAGCCAAAGAAAACAGTACCTGCAATTTGTTTGACCTCTGGTACAGTGAGCTCCCGCATCTCAAAACCATCAAATTTCATCATTGTTGAGAATATGATCCGTGAAATGTTCAGATTAAGACCCATCCCAATGGCATCACTCGCCACGAGAACATCAAACTCACTGCTTGCATCATTAAACATTGTTGCCTGCAGTCCTAAAGGGTATATTAACTCAGAAAATGTGGTGATCACAAAAGGTTGAAACTATGAATCAATAAGCACGACCACAAATCCACAATTAGTTAGAAATCTGAATTTTACTTTTTTACATACAAAACTAAAGGAAATCATTTGCAGCATGGCAAGATGAGCTTTAACTAGACAGGAAGGAACTAATACCTGTCTAGTTCGAGTCTCTGGTGGAAGCGAACCATAAACAACCGAACAAAGATGCTTTCCCACAGTTTCAATTTCTTTCTAGCAATACAATAGATGATACAAATCCACTTTGACAAGTCAGTACAAAATAATTTTGTCAGTAAATAGAATCAAGAAAGAAAAAGAGCATCAACAGAAGTTGAAACAGCATCAGCACAAAAACTTCAAAAGAATTTCCTTTCTGCAAGCCGAGAAATAAAATTGAATGTTAATATATCAGGAACACATGATCTGTTCAGACTATCGGGGTGGACACTTTTGAGAATAGAATGGTGCTTTATCAACCAATGACCATTTTGGACTAAAGATTGTCCTCAAAGTAGTGAATTTTATCACTATCGCGATTCAGAAAAGCTTAATCTGAAATCAATTTTTCTCATCCAACCAACAAACATTAGTCATGCATCTCATACAAAATATACCCAGTCAACCAGCCTTACAAAATCTATTCTTTAGGTTAACCTAGCCTGTTAGAAACCTGGATGTTACAACTTTTTTTCCCCTTCAGCGAAGATCTTATAACTGTTCTAAGTTCTAGAAACTCTTCTTATCTACCTAAATATAGTTATGCATGAAGCATACCTAGAAAGTTAAAAAGTTCATGCCGTACACAGATAACCTCACAACTGAGAGACAAACACATCAAACAGGAGAAAACTAAGGTAAGAAAATAGACCGCTAGGAAAAATGTTGAAAAGATATCTTGGATTAAACATAAACCGCACACACATGCACCTATATATTTCATGGCATACCAAAACAAATACAAGAGACTGCCAATCACTACCTTTAATTTGTATATTTTATGGCGTGAAAAGGTTACAATGCAGTCGCCTGTCCTTATATTAGAAAAAGAACCGAGAGGGGCCTTCATTGGAACAAGAGGCGAAAGTCTGTCATAGAAGTGAACCTAAAGCAAAGCCAAAAACAAGAATACTATGAGGGAACAAAGAGAATAACATGAGACACAAAAAGGAGATTGGTATAGCATTACTGAACGCATAAGGCTCATAAAAGCACTTAACCAATACAATATCATTCATATGTCAAAACATGAAATTTCAGATAAATTAATGATGTTCACACTTCACACTATACTTTGTTGAATAATCTAAGGAAAACATGTGGACATTCTCCAAAATTTCTCAGAATAACATTCAGATTCTTGTGTTCCCTTCCTCTCATGCGTACAACCAAATTTTATAAGCGGAAACCAGAATCCAGAATAAATAATATTTGGAATCAGTAAATACAGTAGATATATTACTGATATATTACTGAAACAAAGTGAAATGAACTTACACTCTGGATATAATTTGGGATCAGTAAATACATAAAACTTTATTAATAGTTCAAATGTATAAAATACATGTACAAAGAAAAAAAATCAGTAACAGAGAATTATTTAGAATCCTTATTACTCTAGTCCAAGACAAATTAAATTACTAAACAAGAAAAAACTTGAGCCAATCTGGCTGCAAAAATATCCTATTACCTCAACATGATCACCAGTCACTTTTAATATTTCCTGAATAAGAGGAACAGAAGCTGGATCTCCACAAAGGTGAAGTTCATCGGCAGATATTCCTAATAGAGCTCGTGTGAAGGAAAAACCCCTCGTCTTACAACTCAACATCTGGTCCAAACACACAAAAAGAAAGAACATTAATCTATTAATATACATAAAGCAATGTTCAGGACATTAGTATTTTGCTATGTGGCAGAATGCATGTTGACTTGCAACCATAAGAAAAATCAGCTACCTCAACAGTCAGCACGGACCTCTATTAGATGGTAGTATTTCGCTACGTTCAGGACAACAGTATTTTTCACTAGTACATATACCTCAATACTTATGCATTTCCACTAAACACAACAATCTCAATTTGAACAACACAAACTGATCTTTAAAATCTTTCTGAAATATGGTAGGAAGCAAATCTCTAGAGTCCACATAAATAAAACCAACTTGCCTGAATTTCATCAACAACGGCACAATGGTAGCTCGAAGTTACATCAGCCATTTCAACTGTCACAGCCTTGTGTTTTGCACCGTCAACCTCGTCTCTCTCTTGTCCTGTAATAAGATCACAAGGAACTTTTGCCTTGTTCAACCGTTTTGCAACCTCCCAAGCCAACAATCTCAGAGGACCACAGTATATTCCTGTAGAGAAGGAAAAAGACTGAACTGTGTTCACGGGTGTATTTGCATTATTATAGCAGTTTCCCATTAATAACTAGGTAAACTAAAAAATCAATGCCCCTGCAAGTTTAGCACTCACAACATACCAGATGGACTTGATTCCAGTCGCTTCAGAGCATTGTATGTCTTACCACTATTCGTGGGACCCATGTGCAGGATAACTTTGCGCTGCTTACTTCGAGCTTTTGGATACCATGTATGAGGAGAACTGAAATACGACCATATTCAATTATGAGGATAAAACTAAAGGATTCCAGGTATGCATGAAAGTAAGAATTCAACAGTAAAAAGCGAATACAAAGAGGAAAATGATACATCGTTGGATCCTAAATTCTAAGCTTTGAGCTACAGCTGTATGTAAACTCAAGCTTTGCCTCCATTTATCCACATAATGTACAAAATGACTGACCCAAAATTAGAGGGATCCACTAAAATATTGAGAACTAACATTATATAAAGTCCTAAAATTGTCATACCACATATTTATAAATGAAATTATTAAAAAATTCCTGTTTTAATAAGAACAAAATTAACCTACAAAATCTAAAAGAAAAAAATTATTAAGGTGAGAACACAAAAGAAATACAAAAAAGAACAACTCAACTAGAAGACTAGAACACTATGCAAGAGAATAGGAAATTGGTAGTTATACTTTGATTCCTTACAACTCTTACATAATTTACAATTGTATATCCAAGGAAAAACTAGTTTCAACTTTCAATAGTTGTGGGCAACAAATTTCTTACGTCAGGTCAGTAAAATCAAACTGCGTGGTACCACTGGAGCTGCTATACTGCTTTATTTTATCAACAACATTAACCAAAGCCGCGACCTTCAATTCCAAGTGCAGGCAAGAGGGACCCATATGACCTGCTAGGCCTGTGGAATTGGAACAATAAGAAACGACACGAAACATCAAACAGTTGTAGTAACAGTCGGATGATAAACTCACAAATGAATCCATCTAGAAATTCTGCTGAAATAAGTAAATACCAAGAAGTCATAATATCCTGTACAGATACTACAAGTAAAAACATGTGGCTACATACAGCTACCGACATCTAAAAGTTTTGATCAAGAACATTTTTGGTATATTCAAAGGGTAAACAACAGCGATCTTACTTTCTCTTCAAATCTCTCCACTCTTTTGAGAGAAAAAAAAGCATGTCAAGTGAGAAAGTAAGGCTCTGACCTCCTTTATCCAATCCAAACATGGATTGCACACATCTCTATCGATGGTAAAAAGATAAAATCGGACCTAAAAACAATATCTCAACCTACTATATTAGTATAAGCCATATGATTGAACTTGATTTAAGTGTTTCAGTTTCCCTCGTTACTTAACAAAATTGATGAAACAAAACTGCTAAAGTTTTTGTTAAGCAACCCACATGAGAATTGAAGAACGGGAATACTATAAATGTTCCAGTTCTCGCAGTGAATTCAGATCATTTTGTGACATATGAAACAAACTACAAATGGAAAATAATGTAACCCTCTTATTGCAAGATATGAAATTTTATTATTGGCACAATTAACTTGATCAGATCACCTAAGTCAAATGGTTTCATTAGCCTCATGAATGCAGGGGTTAGAGAGTTCTCAAGTTGCGCGAATGAAACATAACGTTCAAAATTCGAACTCTCTTCTAGGCTAGCATATCTCAATTCAGATTGCAAAACAGAACGCAAAGTTCAATACTTATGCGCAGTTTAATCCCACTACATTCAAATTTCTCAACTTTTATTTATCCTAAAAGAAGAGCATTTCAAAACCAGGGAAAAACAAGACAAAACAACACCAACTTCTTCAAGCTTGGCTATTTTTCTACCATTTTCTCAGCAACCAAACACCTTATAAGTGCGAAGCAAACAAACTAAAGGAAAAATAATAACATATTCTTAATTAAAAAAAGGTGGGTTTGAAGGAACATACCCTGGAGAGTGCGAGAAACGCCCACAGATGAAACTCTTCGGGAAAGTATCAAGGAGGCCGCCATTGTTTTTGGGTTGAGAATTGAGATTTTTGCCAAAACAAAAAATTGACGGTAAAAACGCTTCTGTTATTTGCTGTCGTTATTGGGTTTCAGAGAATTGTAGTGTCAAAGAAGAAGAAGCAAAAACTAGAAGAGAAGCAACAATAAAAAAATCATGATTTGGTTCTTGTCTCTCGAACACTCGAGGTGCCAAAACTGATGTTCTTCCCGGGTTCGCTTCGCAGTTGGGGGGGGGCTTCAATTCCTTCCACCCTTGTTTACTCAAACTCTCAGTTTTGGTCCTAAAGTTAGAAAGCTCAAATTTATATTATTGGCTATTAAAGTACTAACACTACAAACCCTCGTTGTCATTGATGATTTGGAGGTCAACGTACCCAATGAAAAAGGATTGAAGTTCCAATCTATTGTACCCTATAAATAGCACTCTTTTTGCAACGGGCTTGTGGCTCGAGTGATTTTACAGCTTCATCCGACACTTTAAATTCGATTTTATATTATCACTTTATTCACAGATGATGTTAAATTTGGATGGTTTAAGAGTTTTAGAGTGTAAGGATGAAGCATTATAGTAAGTGATGATAACCTACATATAAAATGATATTCTACTCTAAGGGAGTAAGAATTGGGCCACACCTCACAATGAACCAATCATAATAATTAGATATCGAACTTATCATTCATGTGAATTGAATGTAAGATCCCACTTATAATTGAAGAAAATATCATTAAACGTAATATTAGTGTCATCTGGTATGATTCATTTAATTTGGCCTCTTTGAACAATTTGGACATTTTTTTGCCCACCACTTGCCTCCTCAAATTGTTTTTTTATAATACAATGATATATTTATATTAAGGCGGTAGGGGAATTTGGGCTAAGCAACAAAATGAGCAATCATAATAAATTGGTATATAACTCATCATCCATAAGAGTCGAACATAATACTTTCCACTTACAAGTCAAAAAAAATTACTAGATCATAGTAATGGGTTACTTGTATATATCCTCATTAGTACTCCATTTCAAACTCCATGCTTTCTATGTTGGGTTGGGTTCAGTTTTACGTTGTGCAAAGCCCTACATTTCATACCTAGAGGTCCATGGCCCAAATGACAAGACATGAAGGGGCTTTGAATTTATTGAACACTCCCCAAAGGTGGGATATAAGGAAAATGAAATAATGAATTACAACACTAGTAACATACGTAGGTGCAGTAGTCGCATTAAATTTCAATTTTACCCTTACTAATACAACATATCCAACATTCCACAAAAATTTAATAAAATAAAGAAAAGGAAAAACCTAGATAAAACCCACTGCACAACCCTAGCGGCCCAGCCCCACCCTATCCCTCCGATCACTATTTTCTCTCGATCCCTCCTGCAACAACATGACTATCTAAAGGAATGTTGCTATAGGAGATTAGCTTTTATGTAATTGCTGGGTTGTTTTTACTGTATCTTATGGTGTAATTGTGGATGCTAACAAAATCGAAAGATCCCTTGATTATCTTCTTTTCTTTCTTGGTAAAAGCTAGTGGGCAATCCTTGAGTAGATGTCTCATACTTCTTAGATAAGCTCCATATGCTAATAGTCATGTTGGTAGCCTATCCTTAACCTGCTGATAGTCATGTTGGTGTGAGAAGGACTGAGAGAGAACAGTGATCGGTGGGAGTTGGCGATGAGTTTTCTTTTTTTCATTTTATTTTATGTGGGGTATGGGGTGTGTTGTATTAGTAAGGGTAAACATAGAATTTAAGGTGTAAAAAAAAAAAAAACAAAGGTGAACTTAAATAAGGTGTTGTTTAAATAGAAAAACTCTAAAAAAAATTGAGTTGGGTAGGGGAGGGAAATCAACTGGTTGAGTGTATTGATCAAATTATTGGGTGCACTAATCCCTGAGAAGACAATGCAAAAACTGGCCAATTTTCTTAGCTGAACTCCTTGATAGAGTCCACTTCATCTCCGGTGGGCTGCAAGGACTATCTTGGCCCCTTGGAAATGAACTTATAATTTATAAACACCAATCATGCGGCATATGGTATATGGTTAATTAAATGATAAATGATTTTTGCACACTAATTTCTCTTTTTTATACTTTCATTTTTTTTATGTCACAATTTCTTTTAATTTATTCAATTCAAAAATAAAAAATAAAAAACAAATAAAAGTGTTTAAAAAAGAAAAAAAATGTGCTAAAATTGCTTCCCTTCGTCAATGTGCATGTTGGGCAAGTTGGGTAAAGCTTAGTCTCATGTGTTGTGCCGACATGTGTTGCCGCAATGACAGGACCATCCTAGTGTTCCATGTTTCTACATCAACTCTAACAAATTTCATTTCATTTCCTTTTAAATCGAATTATTTTGCATTTTTTTATTAGCACCCCACGTATTGTTAAATACACCTTATATAAAAAATTATTATTAAATAACATATGTACTCTTGCATGGAATGACTATTTAGACCCCATAAAATTTTAAAAAAGAAAATTAGCAAACATTAACATATAAGCCTCCATCTTAACAACTCTAACGAAGCTATATGTTTCAGACCTATTAAACACAAAGAGCTAAAAAAAAACACATCCCATCACCACTATCAATATTAAAATCGACAGTAGATATATTAAAACTCATAATAATGTTCATAATCTGATTGAATTAATTAAGCAAAACTTGTTCAAAAGGATAACACATAGTACAAATTAAACCATTATAAATTGACTAATCAATACTAATTACTTGATTAGTAATCAAAACATGGAGGTATGCAAAATGATTTCCATTGGTGATTGATGACATCGAGCAAACTACTAAACTTGCTTTTAAAATTTCTTTTTTTTTAGGGATGGCCACTTTGAATACAATACTGTGAAAAGTGATTAACAAAAGCTTTCTTCTTCGAACTCGAAGCCATGGCTGCAGATGAGAAGGAGAAGCCAAGGTCTAAACCATTTGGAATGGAGGTCACAAGGGCCCGGGGCTTAGGTGGCTCCATCACTGTATATGTAGAAACCCTAAAATACCTAATTGAAAAACCTCAAAATTGATAGAAAACTAAACCTTCAATTAGATAGAAAACTATATGGGCAGAAAATTGAATATAGAACATGAGGCAACTCTAAAATCTCTAGTTGAGAAAGTGCAGGGTGTGAGGGTAGTATTGAAAAGTATGTGAGGTGTGTTAAGATGTGGGGTGTTTTAAGTATGTAAAGTGTAGTCAACAAAATGTGAGGTGTGTATAAAACAACCCATTATTTTTTACCAAATTTACCATATATGAAATATGCCCCTCCTCTCCTCTCCTCTCCAAAGGACCATATATGTATTTATAGCTTTCAATTTCAGGATCTAAACGCAGAGAGCCATCCCAATGTATTAGCTGGGCCAAGTCATATTGAATGCTCATGTTAGGGAGCTCAATGGGATGACAAGACTATTGAAATGGTCAGAACCTCATGATTTGATAGACATTTTGGAGGAGGAAGAGATGACTACCACAAATGTCAATGTAATGTAATGCAAGGTGGGTGCTTTTTTTTTTTTAATAAAAAAGAGGACCAATTGGTGTGGTCAAGTCACAGCAGTCTACCCTTTTGGAGGCCTGAAAGACTCACAGAAGCATTTCAGCATTCCCCTAGCAACCATCGTGTGATTCACTAGCAGCAAAAATCGAACTAAGGACATGCAGTATAAAATGGGCCTGAAATTCGCTCCAACCACTGTGTAAGGTGGGTGCTTCAGCCGGCCATCTTCTACTGTGTACTGTTGAACTATTATATCTCTTCACATTTATGTCCAAATTTATTCAGCATTATTAATACTAATGGATTGGTCTAGTTCGGTTTAGAGAGAACACTTCAAATTCTATATTTTTTAGGGGAAAAATTCAAGCTTACTTATAATGGGAGAAGTGCCTTAAAAGAATTTTATAACTATAAATCAATTAGAGTATTACAAGTAAAATAGTGAATAGATGAGAGATGAGAGATTTTTTCTTCAATTGAGTTAATTGAAATTGTTTTGTATAAAATTTATAGTTGTCTGAGGTTTTTTTTTTTCTTTTCTAATTTAATAAAAATTTAAATGCCACCCTAACAAGTGTACATAGTTGTCTCTAATATGCTTTTGTAGCATGTAAGGTCTAGAAATCAAGTATGTCATGATTTAGACAGGGTATGGGTTAATAATCAAAAGGACATCTCTCAAATTAAAATCCCTAAAATAATAATAATATAACTGATAACCAAAATCAAGTACACCAGAGCTTTAAGATGTGATTAAAGTAGCCAAGTCCTCCACTGAAGTTGGCCACACTATAATATTGGCATGCACATTATGAATTATGAGGAATGATCAGCGTCGCACTAATTATAGAGAGTATAAACTCTTCAAATGTTGCTGTTTCTAGAGAAAGAATAATGATTTCTTTTTATTCAAAGCCCTAAAAACAGTGGTCCTGACATATATAAATATACTTTGGAGTACGTAGTCTGGACCATGTCCTAGTTTTTGACATAAATCTTGTGAAAGGTATATATACTTACCAATCAGGATACAGTTACAGAAATAATGAACAATCGGATCCGGGAATGTACAAAAGGAACAACATAAATTTTTCTCGTAAACCCAAGAGGAAACTGTGGAAAACTGTGGAGAGAAAGAAGAACAATATCGCAAAGATAGTCCAGATAATTATCCAATTCAATTATTCATGGACGTGAAGTAATAATAGTCAAAAGAAATTTCTTGTTTCCATGCATAATTAGAGTAAAAGTAATAAGTAAAGAAAAAACCAACAGAAAGTTCTGATATTCCACCATGTACATTAATTCTCATGTATGATTAATACAAACCTTTTTCATGCATGGAATATCCAAGTACATGTAAGTTCATATGTTAGAGAGCAATACTATTTTAGTAAGAAGATGACTAAACCTTATAAGTAATTTGATTCGCCTAATCCTTCATCATCTTCTTTTACTTTAAAAAAAGAAAAGAAAAGTTCATATGTGTAGTATATACATATATATACCTATATTATTGATCAGGTTCCACTACTGGAATTCCTTCCCACTCCTAGCTCCCGAAGTTATATATACATAATATTTTATCAACAACTGTCGTGAGCGATATTTGAACTGTTGTCCGTAAATTAGTTTGTAGAATGGTTTGATATGCACATTAATATAAGATCATGATCAAGAAGTAAAATCTCTAACGTCACTACTGCACAACAATGTTAATCTTCATAATCATTTTAATAATTGTGAGGTTTACGTTCACACATTAGGAGGATTATGAATCTGAATTTATACGGAATTTAAGTGAAAGAATTTTGTGCGCTGCAAACGTAAGAAAATGATTAATCTTTAGGATAATGCTACTTGTCCTTCAATTTAAGATTAACGGTGTTTCGATGTACGAACATCATAATCGGAACCGCTCATTCTTTTTATCATTATCTAAAATCACATATGCAAAAAACCATTCAATTTGGAGATCTTTATTCTTTTTATCATTATCTAAAGATCACATATGCAAAAAACCATTCAATTTGGAGATCTTTTAGCCATTCATTATGCATCAAACAAATAAACGGTTCATTATGAGGATGCTACTTGTTAGCAAAACTGTTGATTGATTTGACATATATGAATGGCTAAACGATATCCAAATTGAATGATTTTTTGCAGATGTGATCTTTAAATGATAGCAAAGAGAATGAATGGTTCCGAATTATGAATGTCATACGTTGAAGATACGTTAATTATAAGTGAAGGGACAAGGTTCCCCCATAGAAGGAATACAAGCATTATCCTAATTTTTATGATGGATCCCACATTTTGTGGGTGAGAGAGCCTGACTTAATGCACTAGGGCACACATGTATAAGAATTTCTCCTAAATTGATTATGTACTTGCAAAAATACTAGCATTCTTAAATGTTTTTTCTCGCCACGCTTAAGTAGTGGTGTTGCTCACCATCCCTTTGATTGTCGTTAAATGAGTTTAAATTTCAAAATTTATGTAATATATAAATTAAATCAAACTCATCTAATGTTAATCAATAAGATAGAAAGCATCACCACTACTTAAGGGTGGTGAACAAAAATGCACTCTCATCCCTATATATGACTGGCTTTCGTAAGCAACCATCCAATAAATATTCCGTTTTGATTCTCATATCTCATCCAAAAATATATATATAATTAGTATAAATTCCTTTAATCGGGGATGATAAACGTATGCGAGAGGTCTACATCTAATGGTTATATATAATATTTGGTACAAACACAAAGGTAAAATTAACTTTGTTCCTGTGATGAGAGAATCTGCCAAAGATAATGACATGTGAGAAAGCTTTGTCACATTTTGAAAACAAAGAACAAAACCATGTCTTAAAAACGGATACAAATCTCATGAAAGAAAAAGAGAAGGAAGCAGGAATGGGCAAGAAAAGCAATGAAGAATCTTGGAAGAAAAATCAATTGCTGCATACCTTTGACTGCCTCGTAAATCCTCATTATTTAGCCTTAGATTCAAGGGCATGGCAAGAAGGGTAATTTGGGAAACAAAAAAGAAAAAGCAGCAGTACCAAATCTTCTCTTGAGTTTCTTTATGTTTTATTGACCTATTTTTGCATGAATCTTATTTTATTGGGATAACGCAAATCTTCTCATAGTCACACAATTTTGTGAACATCTATCTTTTAATCTTTACTCTTTAGAAGACAAGTAATCATAATGCTATATTCCATTTATTAATCATGTGGGAACTTTAAGGTTAATTTTATAACACCATTTTCTTTTGACTAAGTTTTAACTATCTCTAATTCAAATATGTTTTTTAACCGCGTGTGAATGATTGTAAATCATTGAGAGCATGTTGTAGATTTTACGATGAATCTAAACACATCAACAATAATTGGGGATTTTGCCTTAAATAGAAATGCCTTCACTTATCATGCATATAACATCAGAGTGAAAGGTGCTAATTGAATATAATCAAGTCATCACTTGTTTTTCTCATCAGTTGCTTTCAGTGGAACTATGGAAGGATGCAAAGGGTTTATGGCCGCTCCCTTAATTTGCTCTCATAGTCAATGAGTGGGACTAAGATGCAATCAACTCCGAGATACCATTCTTTTTATTCAAAATCATGGATTCATTATGCCTTGTCTGAATCCATGAACGTGGTGCTTCCTAGATCCCACTTCATGAACTGCTTGTGTTCTATAGAAGCATCGATTAGCATTTTGATTTTAAGGTGTAGTGTAGGACCTTTCTATTGCAGTTTGGATGTCATATACGACCTTTTTTTCCTTCGTTATCATCTTGTTAACCAGCCAAAACAAAAGGAAATTGGCCAAATATTAGAAATCAAATCACAGTTGTCAAATTGATTAGAACAAAAAAAATTATTGAAACGATTAAAAAATTCACGAAAAAATTACAAAAATACCATTCATATATAACACACTTAGGCTTTGTTTGGCAGCTCGGACTAGACTGATTATTTCAGTCGGATAGGATAATCTGTCATCGGACAGTACTGACTAAATTAGTTGGGCGTTTGGTGCAATATTGGACTAATATCGACTATTTATACTGTGTTGGCCAGGAATAGGGTGTGTGTGAATAACACAATTTGTTCTTCATACAAACTCACTCAAATCCTCATCAAATGCAAGACTACAAAAGGTTTGATCTTCGTAGGACACGAAGTACGTAGGTAACCTTCAATTTGATTGAAGGTACAACTCCTCCAAGCAAAGGTGTTCATCCAAGGTGAGATTGAAGGCCCTCTTGGGTATTTAGCCTTTGCTCATGCAAAGAAGATTCTACAAAGGTATAGGATGGAACAACTTACTAATGTGATTTTGAGTTGAGTCTTAGCTCACAACATCTAGGCTTCAAGAGTTATGAGCAAAGTTTTGTTTTTGAGTACTAACATGCTATAGCTAAGAGCCTTTAATTTGTTAATAGCATGCCTAAGTGTTACTCAAATGAACTTGTAATTCAAATATTTTCCTTCAAGCAAGACCAAGAGAGTGAGAGGGACGGACCCGACTAATTATACGGAAGTTTTTGGGGGTATAATTAGTCCGGTGTGAGGGGTACTAAATGGTGGGCCCGGTTTAAATAGTCGGGCGACTATTTTAGTATGAAGCGCACCAAACACCTGAGACCGGATTATTAGTACTATCCGGTGCGCTATACGGCGTACCAAACGAGGCCTTATAGCATCGTCAACAAGGCATCAATAGCTTATCTTTATGGTGTCGATAGATCATTTCTATTACATATAATGCACTTAGATCTTCCACAATAGTTTAGATGAATTTGATTCCCAAATATAAAAATCAAACACCTTGAATTTGTTCCTATAATGAAATATAACACAATAATGTAGATGGCAGTAGTGTGAGTTTGAGAGATGAATTCTATTTAATAAATGTGAGACCCATCTACTTCCTTATCCACTATTGGTTATTCTTTCTCTCTATCTCTTAAAAAGTGGCTCATTTGATAAATTGTATAAGAATCAAACTCATGAGTTCAATCTATAGAACTCAAAAACTAGAATCAATCTCATAGAACTCAAATTTTATGGCCCATTATAAAGGTTTGATTCCTATAAAATTAGAATCAAACTCACGGAAGGCCTATAGCAACAAGGCAACGGTAGATCATCATTGGTTTGAATCGGTGAAGTCAAGGGCGATTAGGTGAAACAACCCTAGCCTACTTGATTCGGCCTTGTGCTTACTAAATAAGGCAAATAGTCGGATTTACGGTTCAGGTTTTAGGGTTTAGAACTCCAAGGATTTCGCAAAGATGAGGTGGAATCTTTTTTTTATAAAAGGTAAAAAGGATCACATTGTTTAAGTCATTTTACAATATGGTTCAATGATCTGAACCGTTTAATTTTTAGATGCCCATTTAAAAATATCATTAAATTTTTTCAAGAATTGAAAATCCTTCAATTTATAGATCCCCTTATAAATTCACAAAATTGAAATATTTATTGACTATTCGATTCTCATCACGAACATTAAAGTGTTCATTGCAAATGTTATGCCATTTGTTGTATTGTAATTGTTAGATGACTAAATAGTTTTTTTATTTCATTGAATTATTATTTTTTTGATGGGGTCCTAAAAATGAACGATTTGATCAGATCATCATATTGCAATGAGGGTTGAGCCCACATACGATCCTCATATCAAAAAGAGATCCCTCTTAGTATGCTTTCTCATAAATATGTATACATAAATTTAGTATTACCGTGCTACTTAGTACTACAATCTAGTGATATTCTTCTTCATTCTACAATCTAGTGGTCTTATGTTTGGTTCTCGCTAAAGGCAAATTGGAACCAAATTATTATGGTTAGCCCATTTTGAGACTTAGCCTACTCCCTCATTACCGTCTAATGATATTTTTTTTCACTTATAAGTGAAAGGTTTTAGGTTCGAATTTCAAAAATTGCGAGTTTGCAACCAATTTACTCCCTCACCCTAATGAAAATATATCTTGTATATAAAAAAAAAAAGCAAATACTTTGAAAAAAATTACTATAAAAAAGCAAAAAAAAAAAAAACTATTTGATTAATGGTTTTAGATCAATAATTTGATAATATAACATGTTAAATTATGCCACTTAGTACTACGGTCTAAATTATATTACGAGGAAATATTTCCCGTGAAAATTGTTACATTTGTGTATCATGGGATTGGCTACAGTCCTCGCAAGCATTGGATGCTCACACCGATCTCACTCTCCTTCCCCCCCCCCCCCCTCCCCTCCCTCCTTTCTCCTTTTAACGGTGAGATTGGTGTGAGCATCCAATGCTTGTGAGCACCGTAGCCTACTCCGTGTATCATTTATACATTTGCACACAATCAACCAAATTTATGCACAAAAAGACATTCTATACTAGCTAGCAGCCTTTTTCTCTTCTTATAATGGCGCATATTTGATGAGTATGCATGTCCAAATTTCCCTTTTCATCATGTCCTCATTGAATCAAAACAATATGATTTTTGTTAGATACCATTCCATGAAATTCTTCGTCAATCGTCTAGGTTGTCAAAGTGTAGAAGAATGGAGTATATTTTTCCAATTCTAGTAGGGCCACTTCTTAAGTTTTTGTTTCTCCCTTTAGATATCCAATTGCTAGGGATGGCCCCACAGCTCTTTGTCTTTGATACAATCCCTCTCACTTTACAAGTTTCTTTGCACTATTCAATATTCACTTTTTTTTTCTCGTTATTGCTTCAAATCATTCCATAAGACCCACATTAGCTTAAGCAAACAAAAAACAATGTCGTCCTAAAATCCATACAAAAGCAAACGCACATAATTCACCAACCACTTCATCAAGATTAAATGATTTAATGCTGATTAGATAACCTTGATGAACAAAATGGAAGTCCACTCGTTATTAACTTATTACATGTTTTAAAACTTGGTATAAGGCGCATACAATGGCGGAACCATAAAGTCTGGGTATTTTTTTTGGTAGAGCCAAGATATATAGGTTTTTTTCTACAGAACTCTCCAATGAAGTTTGTTGTTTGATTTTCTCACAAAAGAGAAAGAATTTGCCTAAATTTTTCTCTTGAATAATGCTATGTAAACACACCAAAACTGATAACACTCTTTATTAGATGTGAGTTTAATTTGGTGGTTGTTGCTCATACTGAGCATATGATTTACTTTAAGCTTTAAACTTGACAAATTATCTGTCGAATGTCAAATATTTTCTTAGTTTTGACGATGTGACAATTTTTTTCTTTTTTTGGAGAGATTTTTCAATATAACTTTCACACTGCTACACGGTGTAACAATTCAACACATGTTATAACATGTGTATTTATTTACTATTGTTATACTCTAGGTTTGGAAAGTACCAACTCGCTCGTTCACACCCTTATTATAATACATTAGTAACACCATAAACAAATTGTGACAATTACACTAAATTTTTTTTCCTCTTTCTAGGCTTTTAACTAAAATTTCTTCAAAGGGTCGTAACAACTAAGAAGTTCTCCAGCTTCCCCTCCCCATTGAAAAAAAGGTGTAGAAAAAAACCCGCAACCCCTTGGGGTTATCCCTCACTTGGAAGAAGAAGTAGAAAAAATTGAATAAATATAGTGTGTTTTAGCTAGAGTTGAAATCTAGAAAGGTTGGAGCTTAAAATCAATCACAATATTATGGGACTGGTGGGTTTTTCTATCAAAGGAAACGACGCATTTGTATGCAAGTTCCAATCTTGCACATACATTTGGGACCAATTGGTCATCATAAAAACTGAATTTAGTTAGTGGAGGGCTAATGAAGTGATTGGGGATTTCCATTTGGAATGTGAGTGGATGTGACAATTATTCCGCCGTTTCCTCACTAGATTTTGTCTTGTAACACATAAAAGTAAGCCCCTAAACAATGGCTTAAGACCCAATTACAATCATGAGGATTGGCAACAACTAATACAAAATACAAGAGACAGCCTTGCTCTCTTTGCCTTTGGATGTTTATGGAGTCATGGGTATTAAGAGTTTAATAACCAATCAAGACTTCAAAGACTTCAAACTTTGAGAGCCTATAAGCCAGAATATGGCTTTCAAACATGGTTTGTTTAACCCTCAAGAAGAGCTAGAGCTTGGCGTGGGCGGCCGGCGGCGGGCACAACAAACTAGAAGTCCACTTTGTGTAGCCCTGCATTTGTTGGTAGCTTCTAAAGAATTAAAAAGGGAACCTCCAACACCTTAAATTTGGGGCACCTGCATATGTTTCCAAGGACACAGCCTAGATTGAGCCAAGAAACCCTCAAAATTGCTCAAAAACATTCTCCCAACATCCAACATCCAACATCCACAATCATTTCATATATAATAACATAGAGAACCACACACATGACACATACACATTGCTCCAAAAATTAAAGCTTGGAACTTTAGAAAAAAAAAAAAAAAAAACCTAAAAGGACAAGAAATGAAGTTGTTGAAGAGATTTTATGCATTTGCTAAAGTTGAATGCCTCCAAAACCTCCAAAACCCCCAAAACCCAACAATTTCACAAAAACCAAAAAAAACCCATGTAGGAATAATATCATTTTTTTGTCAACACACTATTTCTTCAACCCCAAACATTCTTTGCCAGCAAAGGAAGAAATAAATAAAATAAATAAAAAGCAGCAGAAAACAAATATAGTACTAGTACTAGTACTACCACAGCAGATGCATATAACATTCCCTTTATCTTTTTTCCATCTTTAACTGCTTTTACTTTGATGGGTAGACCAAAATGGTGCAGAAGGATACAGCTCTCCCTCTCCCTCTAGGGCACACTGTACATGTCTGGATCTCAAAACCTGCCCTTCACTTTGCTGACCGCGGGCAGCCTTTCTTCTGCTGACCGGGTCGTTTCTGCTCGCAAGTTTAAAGCTAAACGGCATGCCCGTTGCCCCATTATGTTGGGCCTGCCTTGAGCTTTGGGGTTAAATATTTCTCAATAAATTATAATAAATCCCTCTCTCTCTCTTCACTCTCTCTCTCTCTCTGCACTCTTTCTCTCTCCTCTCTTGCACTTTATACTGTTCAAATTCGATACCTTGCTGTTGTTACCAAGAACGAGGCCCTTTGGTTCAAAGAGAGAGAAGGGACTCTTTCTCTCTCTCTCTCTCTCTCTCTCTCTCTCTCTCTATGTCTATGTCTGCCGCATTGTCTTGTTCTAAATTCAGAATCTCATCTCACTTCCACGCATTAAAGCGCTCTCTCTCTCTCTCATACCAGTCTTTGAGCCTTCATATTCTTCTGGGTTTTTCTTCTTTGAGCCTACACTTCACCATTGAGTGCGTATAATAGCATAACAACACCAAAACAAGAAAACCCATTTGTTGTTTGCTCTCTTTCTTCCAATATTTGCAGATTATTCGATTGTTTTAAGAGTTTTAGGATTAAAGGAGTGAACTTTTTCATATTTGGGGAAGGGGAGAATAAACCCAGAAGCTGTATGAAGTAATAGTGAAACAATGAGAGATGAGAATTCCAAGAAAAGCAAGGTTTTTTTCTTCACTTCCAAATTCTGCTGGAAATATTTATGAATTTGTTTATGTTTTGATTTCTGGGAATTGTTTGCTGATTCTTTGTTTGTTGTTTGGTGAAGCTCTCATGGTCAAAGAAAATGGTCAGAAAGTGGTTCAATATCAAGAGCAAAAATGAGGACTTTCAGGCAGATGATGTTAACTATGGAGGTGGAAACCCTTCTTTCCCAATGGTTTTTCATATGATTGGTTATTGCTATTATTATACAATTATTGGGGTTTTTGGTGACATAATCTTAATCGAAGTAGAGAAAATTGATTTAACTAATAGCTTTGGATAATTGGAGTTTTTGTCTCAGCAATGCCTCTGCTCTGTTTTGTATTCCTATGCTGTTACTGCATAATTGTCCCATCTGTTTTGGCTTGTATACGAAAAATTTGAATCCTTTTGCATTATTGACCTCTCGTCTGATTTATATTTTAATATTTCAACTTAAAATTAATGCGTTTCCAATAATTTTGTTCTTCAGGAGGTGATCAGGTTGAATACAGGACTAGTTTCTCAGAGAGGGAGCCATGCACAATTAAGAAAAGCAAGACAGAGAAGTTTAGCAAGAACACGGAGCATGTCCGTAGGCGAAAAATGAATCTCGACCATCCTCGAATCATAGATGTAGAGAACCATAGGTAAAATGTCTATAACTTCTTTTACAATGCTCTTGTTATTAAGTATATTGTGTCTCTAATGTGGTGTTTGCTACTTTTTTTGTTTTGATTTGGGGCAGCATTTTTGTTGCTACATGGAATGTGGCTGGAAGATCTCCACCGAGTAATTTGAAACTGGATGATTGGCTTCATGCCTCACCTCCTGCGGATATTTATGTTCTTGGGTATGATTTTGTTGTTTTTGTCTTATCGTATATTGGAACAAACTCTAATTATTGGCTTGTTGCTCACATATACATCTATACTTCTCTCTTTCAGGTTTCAAGAGATAGTTCCTCTAAATGCTGGTAATGTTCTGGGGGCAGAAGACAATGGCCCTGCCAAGAAATGGCTGGCTCTCATTCGGAAGACCTTAAACAATCTTCCCGGGACCAGTGGGGGTGGCGGTTGCTATACGCCATCTCCCATCCCACAGCCAATTGTAGAACTACATGCAGATTTTGAGGGATCAGCTAGGCAGAAGAGCTCGTCTTTCTTCCAACGCCGATCATTTCAAGCGACCCACAGCTGGAGAACGGAGAATGACCCTTCCATCTCACAACCTCGACTTGATCGAAGGTTCAGTGTTTGTGATCGGGTGATCTTTGGGCACAGGCAAAGTGACTATGGTCACAGGCCAAGTGATTATGGTCACAGGCCAAGTGACTATGATCCCAATTTCAAATGGGGTCATAGGCCAAGTGACTATTCAAGGCCGAGTGACTACTCAAGGCCAAGTGACTACTCTAGGCCGAGTGACTGTTCTAGGTGGGCATCGTCTGATGACGATAACGGACCAGGTGATTCACCAAGTACTGTTTTATTCTCACCAATGTCCTATGGCGGATCTGCATCCAATGATGGATATAGAATGCCAGGACGTTCAAGGTACAACTTAGTTGCAAGCAAGCAAATGGTTGGCATATTTCTCACAGTATGGGTCAGGAGTGAACTGAGGGATTATGTTAAAGACATGAAAGTATCATGTGTTGGAAGAGGATTAATGGGTTATCTTGGAAATAAGGTATTGAATCACTTAGTTATGATTGTTTTGATTCTTTTCGATGCATTTTTCAATCGTAATTAACAAAGACAATTTTCTGTTTGGATTTCCAGGGATCCATTTCAGTGAGCATGTCTTTGCACGATACGACCTTTTGCTTTGTTTGTACTCATTTAACCTCCGGACAGAAGGAGGGTGATGAACTAAGAAGGAATTCTGATGTCATGGAGATCCTTCGGAAGACTAGGTTTCCAAAAGTTAATGGCTCTGGCGCGCTGAAATCCCCAGAAACAATCCTGGAGCATGAGTAATTTTTTACCTTATCAACCATTGATTGCATAATTTCGTTATAGGCGTTCAGCAGCTGGTATATGCCACTTGTTCTAATTATGTTTTTTCTTGAATTCTTATCTAGTCGAGTTATTTGGCTTGGGGATTTAAATTATCGAATTTCCCTCTCTTACCGCTCTGCTAAAGCGTTAGTTGAGATGCAAAACTGGAGGGCCTTATTAGAGAATGACCAGGCATGTTTCAATTCAATACACTTATCTCTGTTTCTTTTCTCTGTTTTAAAATCCTCGCTTCCAATCTTACTACTTCAATAGGCAATTGACATCAGTTCTTGCAACAGTTACGAATAGAGCAGAAGCGCGGTCGTGTTTTTGCGGGCTGGAATGAGGGGAAGATTTATTTTCCACCAACTTACAAGTATTCAACAAATTCAGACAGATATGCAGGGGATGATATGCACCCAAAGGAGAAACGTCGAACACCTGCTTGGTAAGACCATCTTCCCTAGTCCCTACTGTACGAAGAATTATGCATGAAATAAAATGGAAGATGAAGTGTACATTGAATAAAAATGGATTGATTACCCAAAATCTTGAAGTGCTAATTTGTTAACTTTTCGTCTGTGAAGGTGTGATCGAATATTGTGGTATGGAGAAGGTCTCCAACAATTATCGTATGTCCGTGGGGAATCGAGGTTCTCAGATCACAGACCAGTTTATGGCGTGTTTTGGGCTGAGGTTGAGTCGAGCCAGAGCCGGTTGAAGAAAAGCATGAGTTATTCTAGTTCCAGGATAGAAGTTGAGGAGCTTCTTCCATATTCACATGGATATACCGAGCTAAACTTTTTCTGAAGGATGAGGGAACAATGATGACCCGCATCGGTCCTGCATTCAGGTATGCTATCTCTTTCTCTTGTTTGTTCTTTGTGTGTGTCATATGCCTGCCTACAAAAATCACATGGTCGTCTGAGTGTATGTCTCACTTGCAGGTTTTGTTTAGTTAAATAATTTAGTTGTTCCTAAGGGCTCCCAATATCTATTGAATGAGGAATCCTTCTAAATTCCCTTGGATTCTTGACCGCACATCCAACCGTTAAATTCAGCAATGTATATCATACACTGATGTACCCTAGAAATTTCAGTAGAACAAGTTCCAACTCTTCTTTTGGTATATATCCGCAATCAAATCGACCCTTTTTCACCATAGATTCATTTCATGCGTCACAGTCTTGAGCATTTCGCTCGTCAGACGGTTCAATCCATAGATTTTGATCCCGTTGAATATACCTAAAAATGAAAACTCATGCAATGAGAGGAATAATGCCTCTTTTAGAAAACCTGAAAGTGTCCAAATTATTTCATTATTTTTTCTTCACAAGTATATATCTCTTGCTTATTTCTTGTTCTTATTTAGAATTTGGTCCCCAGTTGCAGTTGCAGGCGGGAATCACTTTGAAGAACGCATCCTTGTAGGGTTGATAGAGACACTCCCTTAGCCCACAAACCGAAAAAGGTAACTCTTCTTTTGTTTTTTTAACTTTTTTCTCTTGCTTTTTCTGTACAGGTTGGTTTGTCTAATTTGACCATTTTACTTTCTCTTACCAGGTGCTAATTTTGCAATTTTGGTCAGTTAACTCCACACATCAACAACAAATTGTACAGTAACTACAGTTGGTTTCATAACTTGGTAGCAGTAAAAAATATCAGTTTCAGCAGTCGGAAACAACACTCCATTATTTGGTCATCCGGTTAACAGGCACTTACCCCACAATTATTAGGTACATTAAAAAGAGCTTTTACTTCTGTGCTTACAGTAAATAATAATTAACTTGTCCATAAACTTACTTTTAGAAACTTTTGCCTTTGCAGGATAAACTCTGTCAATCAGAACTCGCCAAGTGGAAGAAGATGATTTTTTTTAATTATTCACGATTCTTTATTTGTTTAGGAATTAGGAATATATATGATGACTGAACGAAAGTGAAGAAAAGTAAAATAATCATTTTCTTACATCCTTTTTGTTATAAATGCAAAGAAAATAGAAAGAAAAACAATGGTGTTTTATGATTGAATTCCAAAAGCCTCCTGTTCTTCCAGTTGTGGCAATTGATTTATCCTGAAAAAGTTACTGTGGGTGCTTTTACTTTTTAACTGTGTGTGGTGTTTAACAGACTGGGAAAGCATGAGTCAGTTTTTACAGGTTTGGCAGGTAAAATGGATGAGCAGCCATGATTTGGAGACTGCTTTCTTCTCTTCTTTTGTAGTGGGGATTCATTTCCACATTTGTTTTTACCAGTTTGCACTAAACTGTCATGATTACAATTTACACTGTCTAGTAAGGACCACTTAGTAATTTTAAGTGGACAAAGGAGTAAACTATATAGTGCCAAAACTGTAATGTGCATGCGTTTAATCTTCTTCGCATGCATTTGAACCCCCACCCAAGAAACAAAAAACAAAACAAAATTCTATTAAAATGTGAAGAGGATTGAAGAAAGGAAAATGTGCGTTAACTGGAAAATAATCGGCGCCTTACAGTTTTGTCTTCATAAATATATTAATCAGGATTTGACATGTAGATAATGTTGACCCTAAAACATTTCCTTTTTGTGATTTTAATTTAGTATATGTGTCAGTTTTCGATTTCCAGTCTTTCTTAATGTAAAGAGACAAACAATGGCCGCACTAAATATATTAGTCAAGTTATTTTTCTACTCTGTTTTTTGCCAAAGCCTGATGTATCCCGCACCCTGAAGGGTATGAAATCCCTAGTGGAGCCAGAAAAGGCTAAATGCATGTCAGTCTACCTTTAGTCACAGTCAAATAACACACGTTCTCCCAAAGCTTTTAACTAGTGAATCACTCGTGTTTTGCCAGCTTCGTGCCTCGAACCCAAGACCTAAGAACAAACCTGACTTGAAATTCTACGGCAATTCTACTGGACCACTTGCCGTGGTTATTTTTCTACTTTTGGATATAAGTAATGGAAATGAATATTGATGAATATTTATTTACTAAAGTGAGCAGAAGCTAGCACAGAATAAAGGAAGTTTCTGGGGTTGATATATATCTGGGTCTTGGTAATTATTTTACTGAAAAAGGTGGTGTACTTCCTGCTCAAGGAATTGACAAGCAAACCAAAATTTACAGGCTTGGCAGTTTATGTCGAAAAGTCATGATTTAAAGATTCTTTGCTCTATCCATCACCCCTTCTGTATAATGCTGCTCAATGTCTGAAACTCAACAACCCGAAGCACCAAAACCAAACTAGCAGTAGCAGAACATGGCATGTCTTTTTATTTTTCGGAGGTCTCAAAATTGGAGCATTTTACTCCCTAAACTAGAAACCCTACTTTAAATTTGTTCATCGAATTCAAATTATTAGAGTCATTAGTCTTGTAAATTTTACATAGGTAGCAATAGTCATAGACATTGACTCCGATCTGTTATAATTTTTGTTGGCTTGTTGATGTGGCGTGGACGTAGAGCCAAACAATTTGCTAGTGGTAAAGAAGTTGTGTCTGTCAATGTTATGAGAGATGTGGACGCACCCGGTGACGCAAGATTTTCTGTTGGAAATGGACAAACAAGTGCTAGGCTGCTAGATATTCAATATAATTAAATCCTGATGGCGCTACTTTAAAGAACAAAGCAGCCACACCATATAAGATTTGGGCAAACATCAGTAAATCTCAAGGCAAGCAACCCTTTGAAATTAGCTCATTCACCAAAGCAAAGTTGATGTACAATCCAAAACAGTAGGGTTTTAAAATATTTGAAGTGGAATTGGAAATTTGGAAGAGAGTATTACAAATCCACATTTAGCTTTATACGTCCATCATATAATCCCACCTAAATATTGCCACAAAAATGATTAGTAAAGTGGCAGATTTCTCTTAGTTAATAAGAATTGTCGCTTAATTAGCATCTTATTTTATGTTTCTGAAGAAAGAGGTTGACAATTAACACGCCAAGTTACGAAACAAAAAAATTTAGAACAGCTTTTCCTCCTACACTATAGTCTACAGTGCCAGCTGACTGCAAAAATTTCACAGCTGTGCACACCTTCTCCTTCTGCATTACAAAAAATGAACTTTCATTGCTTTGCTGCGTTTGATTTACCGAAAAATGCCATCTTTTTTGTTTTACGCTCTGCATCATTTTTTTTGTTGAACCCGTCCAACGCCATCTGATCATTTCGGCATTCAGGAGAGCAAAATGCAGTTAGGTATCTGCATCATCAAAATTTCAAGTCACATGTTAATGTAAGTTTAAAACCCAGTCGTTTTGATGCATCTAACAAACAAGGGAAAAGTGCAACATTTCATAAAGTTGCTAGAAATGTATAATATGCAGGTGTCTATTACTAATCAGTCAAACAAATTTCTGTACCTAACTTCTTAATTATATGTACTATTGGCTAGCGAGAAATTTATACATAAGTTACAGTAATGCTAAGTGAATCACATTATTTGTTGTCTCACACCACTGGGGTGCAACCTAGCTACTTGTATTGTGCGGCTAACAATAATTTTATCAGTATAAATTATATTTGAACTTTGAAGGAATTAACTTATAAACTATATTAGACTAAAAACAAGAGGATAAAAAACTGAAATCAATATATATTAACAATTTTGGGATTAATTAATTTCAAGATTTGAAATTCTATTTGCATGAAAACCGAATTAGAATAAAGAAACAAAAACAAAGTTAATACAAGACAAGACTTAATACATACCCATACATGTAGACGTCTTTATCTTGTCTGAGTTTCTTGTTGCACAAGGAACAACATTCAAGAAAAGCCCTGAACCCTTCATCAGGCGGCTCCTTAGATACGAAGTCATTCGTCTCCCCAATTGGCGAATTCAACGTAAAGATACCCTGTCGAGGCTGAGGCTGCTGCTCCAGCAGTTTGATATTTGGTCTCCGAGGCCTTTTCGAAGCGGCGACCGGAGCCTGATTTGAGTTCTTGGGTGGCGGTTGCGTGTGCTGGCGGCACTTCTGTCCCCACGGAGCAATAGGGAGCTCAAGAGGCTGAATATTGGTATACAACCCTACCTCACCCTGACTCGATGAAGGGACGATACGGAACCGTTTTGACGCCATTGGTTGCAACTGGATTCTGGGTTTTGTGAAGAATGGTGGTTGAAGAACAACAGACTCGGGCTTTAATGTTTTTGGAAGCCGAAATCGTAGGGTTTAGGGTTTAGGGTATATGCAAGCTTTTATGTTTAGTGCTTCAAAGCTAGCAAACTATAATTAGGGTTTGGGCATGAAGAAGAAGAAAAGTATAAGAAAGAGGTGGAGTTGTTGGGTTATAATATATATGAGTTTCTTTTAATTCTTCATAGATATGGAGAAGGTATATATTTTTCTTGAAATTATTCTTTTCCGTTAACGGTTTGGATACGAGTTCGCGCCCCTACTAGAGAAGTTTGTATCCGAGTTGTGTACGTGTAGTATTATTTTGTGTTTGAACAGGATTTCTGTTTTATCAATTTTCAATCTCTGTAATTTGGGTTTTGCTTGGATGAATTCAAAATTTCATTGAACTTCTGATTCACCAACTCAAACGGATGTAATAGTAACTTACAAACTAACCATATACACCTACTGACATGATAGTTAACTGAGTGGGGTTCATACAAATTTTCTAGTTCTTAAAACTATCTAGGGTCAAACTTCAATGGTACGTACGTACTGTTGAATGGTTTAAGATTCATTTGGGACCCACCGCAAATTAATCTGGACTATTCAATGGCCGTACTATTCAATGATACGTACCACTGAAGATTTTTCCAACTATCTATTTAATTTTAATTTTTACTGTTTACTACTGAATTTGGGACACTCAACTTTTAGCATTCTGTGATTACAACTTGAGTAATGCTGCAAAAGCGATCTTATTTCGTGCCGGATCCAGCAGATCAATCACTTTCTTATATTAATCTGAATTACACAATTCCTAGAAATTTTATTTTCCTACCTCCTTATCAATTTATTTGGACTTGTCTAATAACCATTTTACAGGTTTCAGTTCAATATAACATGTTATATGGAGAACTTCCAAGTAGCCTCGGCAGCTGCGAGAGTTTAGAAGTTCTACACACTTGCAAGGCAACTTCTTCATGGGTCCATTCTTTTTGCCCATGACTTGGTTGAGGCTTGAGAGGTATTTAAGATCTAGGCCTTTCCTTGTAATAATTTGCTTGGTGAAATTCCGAAATTTTTAGAAGCCTGCAACTTCAATTGTTGGCAACGCTAGGCTTTGCGACGGTATTGCTAATCTCCGGCTGTCTAATTAGTAGTTTGAAAATAATAATCCTTTTAGTAACAAGATTAGCTCTTCTAGGAATAGCTACGGAGCCTACGGTGCTATCTATTGCTTTCTTTGTTTGTCAAAAAGGAAAAGGAAAAGGAAAAGGAAATATATTTCATTAAGCATTTTGGGGAACTATTTCGCAAGTGTCGTATGCTACTCTTCCTAAAAGCTACCGATGGTTTCTCTCAAAGGAGTTCTTGATGATCATGTTGGTGATGATAGAACTCGGAATGTTGCCGTATGTTAAGGTCTTTAACTTGTTCCGTCGTGGAGCATCAAAGAGTTTCATTGCCGAATGTGACATTTTAAGAAATATAGGCATCGAAATCTCGTCAAGATTACAACTGCTTGTTCAAGTGTTGATTTTTGTGGTAATGATTGCAAAGCTCTAGTTTACGAGTTCATGGAGAACGGGAACTTACACGAGTGGTTGCATCCCTTTGTTTCAAGCTAGTTGCAAACCCAAGAAAAATGCCCTTGAATTAATTGTTGGAACCCAGAGAAACTTGCAAAGAACTGCTGTAATGCAAAGTTTGAGAGCTTACTGAGAAATAACAAGGAGAATTCTGTATTAACACGAAGCAAAACTACATGGCTATTAAGCCTTACATTTGAACAAGAAGAAACAACTACTTCACGATCTTGGACCTACGATCGTGGTGGAGACTACGTCAAAACGAAACATACAGCGTGTCCCTCAAGTATAGGGATTATTGTTTACTGAAGATAAAACAAACCCAAAAAACTAGGAATCCTATTTGTAGGTCATATGGATATGACTGGTTAGATAATTCTAACATCCTCCCTTAAACTGAATACCACAGATGTCGGTTTACTCTTGAGACTTGCAAACACCCGGTAATCACTTAACTTCGAGAAACAAATCGACTTTCGGTGGCTTCGTGAAGATATCTGCCACTTGTTCCCGAGAGAAGAGCGATTGCACCGAGTTCTAAACTCATCCCATTGACCAAGTTTCAGAGAATGAAACCCTCACATCCAATATGTTTGCTTAGAGCCATGTAACACGGATTTTTGATAGTTTGATGAGTTCGAAGTATTTGTCTATTACACCACGGTTGAACCAGTTGCTCTTGATTAGACTCTTCACAATTCTCCTTAACGAGACCACGGCATGCATGATCTGCTGCATAAATTACGCCGGTAGTGGATAAAAGTAACAACTGGTTGCTTCTTTGAGGACCAAGCTGCGCCATATTCACCATAAATACGTAACTTTGGTGTTTCTTCTGTAAATCTTGATCACAGCATAATCACTATCGTGTACCCAATCCAACTCTCGGTTCCTCCCTTCTTGTAGAATATCCCCAAATCGGTAGTTCCTTTAACGTATCTAGAACTCTCTTTACCGTGCATGAACTGGGTTGGGCGCTCCATGTATCGGCTAATCAAACCACTTGACAAACATTAAGGAGTCGGGCGTGTGTTTGTCAAGTACATGAGACTTCCTACCATCTGTACGTAGCGGTACATCAACCCTCTATTCCTCCTTCATCTTTTGTAAGTTTGCAACCCAGAACTGATGGGGTTTAGTGCGAGGTTGCATTGACCCGTATTGAACTTGTCCAATATCTCTTGAGCATACTTTTCTTTGACTAATAAAGATTCCTCGAACCACTGTGTTCATCCAATACCAAGAAAATATCTCATCTTCCCAAGATCGGTCATGTCGAACTCCACCATCATAGATTTCTTAAATTTTCAAACATCATACCATCATTTCCGGTGAAAATAAAAGATCATCAGTAAAGACATATTATCGAAGATCTTGCAACAACACGCCGTTTTGATGAACAACCTTGTGCTCATAAGGACATTTGGTGAACCCTTCCTTAGGTGAACTCACGGAGCTGTGAGCTATACAGGGCTCAGAACTGCTCAAGTCCATATAGGTATATGCGATCGATATACCTTCGTCTCTTGCCCCTTGTTCAGCACCGGAGTGGTTGATCATGTGCCCCTAGCCATTGCTCCCGTGGAAATGCGGATTTGACATCAAGGCATTAAATGTCCCAGTTCTTTGCCAGCGACAGCGAGATTACTATGCGAATGGTGTCTAGGCGAGCAAGCGGGTGCAAAGACTTGCATAGTCAATCGTATTGTTGGCAATAACCTTTAGCGGCGAGTCGAGCTTTGTGTTTATCTCTTCCCATTTTCATTAAGTTTCGTCTTGAATACCATTTTACCTCAGATAGTTTTCCCTCCGGGTGGTAGTTCGACCAATTCCCACGTATTGTTCTTCTCGATTGCCCATGTTCTTGATCATGGCACATGCTCCATATCTCGGACTTCCTTTGCTTAACTTTAAAAGTTGTGGGATCTTGATCGATGAATAGTGCAGTGGAAGCCATACCCTCATTCTCCTCATCGGATAAGCCACGACTGTTTCGTAGTCCCTAAATCCCGAGGTTGGTGGTCGTCGGGAGTTCGTCTCAGGAAAGGTGAGGCCTCATCACCTTGGTGTCTTCTTCAACATTGAACCACCATGTCCAGTTCGGTTTTGATTTCTTCATTACTTTCAAGCTCGGGTTGACTTGTCATCTCGGTGCCACCTTCTTCATCAATGTCCCATTCGAGATACGCCATGATAACTTCCTTGTGATTGTCATCCCAGACCTCTTTGGCAATGTTGTGATCTCTACATCTCGGCGGTGATTATTTTCTTTGAAACGAGGATCGAAGAGTCGATATGCCTTAGACTTCTTCCACTCACCCCAGCTTAACACGCATTTACGGCTCTTGGCATCAAGCTTTACTGTTATTGTCGGGTATATGAACATGACAATGCAACCAAAGATTACGAGAAATGGTCCACGGATGGTTTTGTCATTCCATGCTTCCATAGTGTCTTGTTCTTCACGCAAATTATAGGGCATACATTCCCTTATGCCTTACTTGATTAACTCGCACGGCGAGAAAGTTTTGGAACTTGCTTGGCTAACAACATCGCCGCACCATGTTCATGATAGTGCGGTTCTTTCGTTACGCTGCCGTTTGTTGGGGAGTGTATGCTGCGGTTAATTGCACAGCTGGACTCCATTCTCTTGGCAAAAACTTGTAAGTGATGTGAAGTGAACTCCTCCTCGATCTTGTCCTTAGGCTTTTGATTGATGTCAGTTTCCTTCTCTACCCCTTGCTTTGTAGGATTTGAACATTACCAAATGCTTCGGACTTCTCTACCAAAAATAAACCCATGTTTTTTTGCTGGGAAATCATCTATAAAGGTGATAAAATACCTTTTTCTTGGACGTAGGATTAATTGACGCATATGTCCGCATGCACTAGTTGTAGTACCTCGGAAGCTCCATGTGCTCTCTTTGGGAAGGATCTCACGTGTTGTCTTCCCACCAAGCCGGTCCTCACATACCACTTTGAGGCGGTGAGCGCGGCATTCCTTCCACCATATGCTTGTTGAGAAGTACTTTCTAGCCCATTCCTTTCGGATGCCCATAGCGATAGTGCCAAAGTTGTGCTTGATCGAGTGGTTTGAGATGAGAAACATCTTTGTTCCTTTGGTGGACATCGGGCGTATTACCAAACATAGTTTGAACTCATTTTGGTGCCGTGATTAGACCTTTCTCAGGAGTGAAGGATTTTGCACATTGCCATGTTGGATGAGTGCGAAGTCCCTTCTCTTATGACTGACCGATACTCAATAAGTTGTTCTTCAAATCGCACATAGAACACCTTTAGTAATCAAGTGTATCATACCATGTACCTCCATTCGAACGTTCCTTTGCACCTTGGACGGTCGAGCTGGAATTATTTCAAGCTTCTTGTTTCTTTAGTTGCCATCAAACTCTTGAATAGATTCCTCTTCCCACACATGTGATTGCTGCATCGAGATCAAGAAACCACGTGTGCTCCATTGCTGTCTCATTGAACTCCCACGAGTGCCATTAGTCTCTTCTCTTGTCTCCACATAGTTAAGCCTTCTCACCAGCCAGGTTTCTTTGGACACTCCCATTGGAAATACGTAGTTCATGGCGGTGATAGCATTCCGGGGTTGACTTGTCGAACCCTAGCCTTCCCCGTCCTCTTCCTCTTCCACGATAAGTTCCTCGTCCTCGTCCTCCTTGTTGGAATCCATGAGTAGCACAGAGCATGTTCATCCTCACGATGTCGACTACAAATCGCACCTTTCACACCAAAAGACTACTGCGGGTTCGTCGATGGACATGACATCTAGGTCATTCGGTTGCTCAATCGAACAAACAACATAGTCAGACTTTGTTGTCATAGATCTCGGGATTTTCTCAATGATCACCACGTCGTCCATCCTTTCTCCGTGAGTAGCATCTTTGTTAAATTTATGGCAAGGTTCTGCCAAAGTAACCATTGGTATTTCTCATTCTTCATGTGCAGCTCGAACTCCTTGCGAAGAGTACGCAATTGTGCACATTTCACTCGTGTAGTTCCTTGATATTTTTGTTTTCAAGGAATCCCATATATCCTTATTTGTGTCTTTCTTGAATGAGTGCCAAGAGTGTAGATACATGGCTGGAACAAAATAGTTCTTGGCCTTCAAGTCAGCAACTTTAGTTCCTCCAAAAACATATTACGTGCTTCCCCGGTTTTCCGATCCTCATAGCTGCTGCCGGTGATCCCAATCTCCTGAGTTCCAATACTCATTGGAACGAGAGGAAATTCTCCATAAGCATACTCCCAGGTGGTCGCCCAGTGTCCGTCGAGCTTGGGAATGGGCCCGGTTATGCAGGAGGCTATTCTCGGACGCCGTGGTTGTTTCTCTCCGCAGGTTACAAGCTCTCGTCGAGGCCCCGGAGTGGGGCTCACGATACGAGATGTTGGAACCAAAAACTTGCAAGAAGCTGGCTGTAATGCAAAGTTTGAGGAGCTTACGAAATAACAAGGGAGAAGTGCTATTAGCTGCAGACGAAAACTACATGGCTATTAAATAGCCTTACATTTGAACAAGAAAGGAAACAACTACTTCCCACGATCACTTTGGACCTACGATCGTGGTGGAGACTACGTCAACGAAACATACGGCGTGTCCACCAGTATAGGGATTATTGTTTGCTAAGAGATAAAACAACCCCGAAAAACTAGGAATCCTAGTGTAGATCTTGCTCCAGGATAGCTGGTTTGATGTTCAACATTAATACGTGAAAAATTCATTGAAAGGAAAAATGTCCATTACAAAGCCTATTCGTGGTTGTGATGAATTGCATGTTGGTTGCGTTAAATACCATCCATTTTTAAAAAAAAAAGGTCAAAGAAAGACTTTTCAAATTTAAAAAAGAAGAAGAAGTATATCCGGTGATGGGAGTCAAACCCAGAATCATCAAATTTTTCAAGATATTAGGCCCCTCTGATATTGTTTTTTTTTACTAAAACTTGCTTCATTTTAAAATTAAATAAAAAAAAATGTTTGATAAAAATGAAATATACTGTTTATTTTAAAAATTATGCCATTAAAACAACAACTTTTAAAAGCAGCAGGATGTTGCTTTTAAAAGCTGCTTTTATAAGCAGTTTTTTTTTAAAAGCGCAGCAACCCCAAATTGACCCTTAATTAATCTACTGTACAGGATGAGTTTGAAGTCTTGAAATAAAATATAATAAATGTATTCTATTATGGTGAAAAATCAACATTATATCCCATTATGACAAGATGTTTCATCAGTAAAAGATGAAAATGACACTTGCAAGGGTAGAGGGGAGTCCAAAGGTAGGAGAAATTCTTTTACACGTTGTATGCGGCAACTCTTGTGTCATTTTTTTTTAGGTGCCAGTAATAACATCTAAGGCCATCTTCAATGGAGGGCTAATTCCTTGATGTAGCCCATTTTGTTGTAAAACCCATCTCCAACGGAGGGCTATTTGGAATCTTGAAAAAAAGATTCCAAGGCCAAAGGGAGCCGGGCTTGCCAAATTTGGCCTCCAAATTAGGAACGGGCCAAAACTGTTCACTGAGCCCAGCAGAAGAAAAGGCAAACTGGACAGGTTTGGGTTTTGATTCCATGTAGCAGATTGCATGTTTTATCATGCACCTGCTGCCTTTTTGTCCGCTGGATCAGGGCGCAAATTCATCCAACGGTTCAATTCGAAAAGGCAGACTGATGTCAGCTAGCCGCTGAGATTAAAAAAAATAAATAAAAAAATAAAAAAATTACCGTTAGAATAGGTATTCTAACCGTTAGCCTCCCATCTTTTAATATATTAATTTTTTAACAAAAAAATTAGATCTTTGTAAAAAAAAAAAAAATTGTAAAAATATCCAAAAAAAATCTATAAATACTTATCCAACATTCAAACAACTTCACACCTTCTTACCACAAAAAGAAGAAGAAAATATTTCCACATTCTCTACTTATTCACATACTTTTACACTCATTTCCTTCATACATTTCTTCCAATTTGTTCTCCTCATTTTTTTCATTCTCCACAATTTTTGAAAATGGCCGGCACTACGAAAGGTGGAAATTGGACACGAATTGAAGATCAAGCACTTTGCAAGGCTTACCATCAATGCTCCCAAGATAGCGTTAAGGGGTCTAACATGTCTTCGGAAACTCTTTGGTCTCGCTTCGCACAAAAATACGTGGAGTTCTATGAATGCCATGTCCCTCCGTGATAATATAAAGGGAAATTGCTTAAATAAAAACTCACACCACACCATAGATAAAAACAACTCACACTACACCATAAATGAAAACAAAGCCACACCACACCACAAATAAAAACAACTCACACTACACCATAAATGAAAACAAAGCCACACCACACCACAAATAAAAACAAATCACACCACACCATGAATAAAAACAAAGTCACACCACACCATAAATAAAAACAAAGCCACAACATTCACAATTCTTGACCTCGCATGGCCCAAAGATGTGCGACAAGATCCTTTTGCAAGTAGTTGTTCATGGCACGAGAACGTATCGCCCTATAATGACTCATGTATGCCTCAATGGAGATTCTTCCAGTTCGTGGATCTTGAGGCAAAGTAGGCCCTTCATATATGACTGCACGGGCTCTCCTTGACCTATTTGGGTCAGGATCGTCATCATCAGACTCTCCATCATCGTAGTCATCCCGCTAGTCTTCCACAATCATGTTGTGCAAAATTATGCATGTCATCATGATGGAGTTAAGTTTTGCTATACTCCATCTTCTTGCCGGTTTCTTGATGATTGCAAATCGAGCTTGAAGAATACCAAACGCTCTTTCAACATCTTTGCGGTATGCCTCTTGTTTAATGGTAAATAAATGCTCTGCTGCGTTATGAGGATTCCTAATTGATTGGACAAGTGTCGCCCACTTTGGGTATATGCTATTGCAAGGTAATAACCCATGTTGTGTCGACGACCGTTGATTTGGTACTCTATTTGGGGTGAATGACCCTCTGTGAGATCATCGAAGAGTGGTGAACGCCCGAGTACTGTGATGTCGTTTTGGGCACATGGGGTTCCGAAGAAAGCATGCCAGATCCATGTGTCGTACGAGGCCACAACTTCCAAAACAATTGTTGGCTTTTTTTATTTTCCAGAGAAGCTTCCTGCCCATCTAGTTGGACAATTCTTCCATTCCCAATGCATGCAATCAAGAAATCTGATCATCCCTGGAAAGCCCTGCCTCTCTGCTTTCTCTAGAAGCCTATTTAGGTCTTCTTATGTTGGTGTTCTAAGATATTGAACCTTGTAGAGGTGAACAATTGTTTGACAAAACTCACCAAGGTTATCGGTAGAAGTTGACTCAGCCATTCTTAATGATTCATCAATTTCATCCACCGAGCTTGCGTACGCTAGCATTCTGAGTGCGCTCGTAAGCTTGTGGTATGGTGAGAAACCAAGGCTGCCGGAGGCTGATGACCTATGTCAGAAGTAGGGGTTGACTCTTTGCACATTGTCTACCAAACGGAGGAAAACGTGTCGCCTTATACAGTATCGACGCCTAAAATCCTCATGTGTGTAGACAGGATTGGGGACGAAGTAGTCATACATCAGTTTTTCATGCCCGCCAATGCGATTTATGTGTTTGAATATGCGACCAGCGACGGAGCCACCCCACTTCGGTTGTTGTAGCTTCTCAGTCATCAAGGATGATGCGGCGACCACTAGTTGTGTATTTAGGCGCAACCGAGCATCGTCTTCTGCATATTCTTCCATCATTTGGTGTCTTTGCTTATCCAAATCGAACATGTTGGAACTTGAACTCGAGTTGTCATCCATTGCAGAATTGGTTGACAAAATATTGAAGATGAGAGAAATTGCAAAGGAAGGAGATGAAGTGGTGAGATATGAAACTGAATGCTACCAAATTATTGACATGTGAAGTTGAAGATAAGAGGTGTCACGTCAACAAAAATTCTATCTGAAATTTGGAGAGCTACTCACGAACGGACACGTGTCACTTGAAAATCATATCTGAATAATGAAGAAAGGATAAGAGATGCCACGTCAACAAAAATCTTATCAGAAATTTGGAGAGTTACTCACGAACGGACACTTGTGGCTTGAAAATCATATTTGAAAAATTATGAATCGATAAGAGGTCCTACCTCAACAAAAATCTCGCTAATTGGTTCTCAATCTTACACGTGCCATATCCGAACTATTTGTCAATATATATCTTCTTAAAACAATTTGTTCCATAAAATATATTTAGATAAGTGTAAATAGTGGTTTAATTAATTTGAATAATACATAGTAATTGATGTGTGAGTGATGTACCATAATATTTCTCAATATGCTAAAAAGTAATAAAATATTGAGAGAAACAAAATATAGCCCTGCACCATTGGAGATGGAAAATTATAGCACACCACAATTTCTTTAAATAATATATTTTTAGTGTGCTATATTTAGAAATAGAGGCTAAATATAGGAATACCATTGGAGATGGCCTAAAGCCCCGTTAGGTGGGCAGGATGCAATTAGGTCTTCAAGAACTTTGGAGCGTTCTAGCTATTTCTTTTTTGTTGGAAGGTGGGACTTTCTCATATATGGGATGTGATATCTTTTTGTTTTCTTTGTTGCTCCCAAACGTATTTTGAAGTACATTTTTATATCAAGCTTAACAACGCTCATCCGGTGTAGCAAATTAAAAACTTGGAGTATTTTTGTAACGTTTTATAAAACGATTTTTGAATAATTGTTTTGTAAAGCAAAAACGACAAGTAGATTTTTGTATTTGTATGATTTGAGAATGCTTATGATAGTTTAACTCGAAGATTGAAATGTGTACCAATATCTAAAATTTGAAGAAATATGGGGAAAATTAACCATTTAATCTATATTATTAAGGCAGATGGAAAATTGACCATTCAAAAATACCCTTCATTTACATGCCATAAAAAAAGAATCAAATAAAAAAGTTGGGACATGATGGCAAAAGAGTGAAAATGAGCGGGAAAAGGAAGGGGAGTAGAGAGAGTAAATTAGACAGCCTGTTAAGATAATTGGAACACTAATTAAAATTTAAAATTTAAAAATAAAAGGATTGAAATCCACGTTCAGGAGAAGTTGGCGAAAATAGGGGAAGGCAAAGCCTAGACTTGCAGTTTCATTGGCATATAATCAATACGACTATTTTTCCTGTGAAAATTTTATTCTCATCACATCCCACTTCATCATCGTTCTCTCAACACACTTTTCACAAACCACCATTTAAGAAGAAATAGAACTTCAGTGAGGGAATCAGGAAGTTTAAGACGTTTTGTTTCTTTTTGGAAAATAATTTCACAATCATTTCCTCCTACGGGTTCAAGGTCAGTAATTCGTTGTTTGACATAAGATTTAGACACCCTGTTAGGATACATAATTTGATGTTTTGTTTCTTTCAATTTTTTTTGTATTCATTTCATTCTTCACTTATATGTAAAGACAACTGGTTGATATTGCAATTACTATTCAAAAAGAAAAGTTGAAATTCGAACACAAATTTGTAAGTCTGCGTAGTCCGCTTGATTAAATAAAGGCCTCTCGCACGCGCATAAACGCGTGTAGAGAGGTTAGTAAGAGTTAAGGGAAAGGATAATACTTGCATTCCTCCTTTGGGGGGATGAACTCATTCTCCCCTTGCGAATAACATATCTTGATCGTACAAATTTCATAATTGGAGCTATTCAATTTCTTACTCTTCATTTGAAGATCACCCTTACAAAAAATCATTTAGTCATTCAAATGTAGGGGTTTTTATCACAAATGGTCCTTTATGTTTTGACAACTCATCAGTTTGATGACCATGTCAGCATATTAACGGAATTTCTAATAGAAGTAGACAACATGGACGATTTTGATGACCAAATCAACAAATGAAGGATAAAATTGATGAGTTGTCAAAATATAAAGGACAAATATATAAAACAAATCTAGGTAACAAGTAACATATTCATGATGAACTGTCTATTTATTTGATGTGTTTGGATGATTAAACAATCTCCAATTCGAATGATTTTTTGTAGGAGTGATTTTTAAATGAAGATTAATAAATTGAACCATTTCAATCATTGATTTTATTCGATCAAGATACAGTATTTGTAAATAGAAAAATATGTGCATCCCCACATTAAAAATGCAAATATTATTCTAAGAGAAATTGATCAACGGTAATCAATAACTTAAACTTGAAACAGCTTTCAACGTTGAAAAAAGAACTCAGAACTTTCGTGCAATCAGCCAAGAGAGGGTAAAGCCAAGCAGGTCCCCATCTTCAATCCCAAAAAGAAAACCAAGTCTTTTTCCCAAGCCTTGGATAATGGATATAGAGGGATAAGCATAGGTCAATTCGTGTGCCAATTTATTAATTTCAGTAAACACATCATAATGACTAATTAATCAAATTTTGGCACAACACAAGCAAATGCCTATGACAACTAATTCTAAAGACCCTTTCAATTCCCGCGTCAATATTTTTAATTTTTTGTTGTGGACAGTTTTTAGGGAAGGGTGCGGCAAGAGAAGAATAGAGAGAATTTGGTGAAACTGTAGTGTATGTGGAATATGTAGTTCATATATTCCACATACCAGGTGCCTTTATTTATAGTAATAGAAGTACAAGTACATTAGGAAACTAATCCCATACATAATGGAATAGCCTAATCCATATCTACCTAGGATTTACACAATCACATTTAACACATGTTATATTTTATCTACAACATTTTTAACATTTTTGAGAATGTACAAAATTCGTCTAAATTATAAGAAGGGAGAGAATTTAAACTGACCCAATAGGTTAAAGAAAAATACTATATCCACTACGTCAATCCACCGCTTGCAATTCAAGTGTCGATATCACTTGTATGATTGCACCAAATATTCCAATATAACTCTCTTCTATCGCCCGAGTAAACCCAGATTAAACAAAATTTTCATGTTAGTGTTTTCAAGACGATCTTGTTCAAATTAAAGCAATAAACTTTTTGGCCTTTGCCCTGCCTACCCTCATCAATAAAACTTTATCAATTTGTGTTAGTTTTGCAGCAGAAGGAGCAGTCACCATTTCTGCAGAGGCACCCCTTTGGCTTTTTCTCTCACCACCAAAAATTAGTCCGTCAATATCCAAATTATGGATGAGCATCGCCGCGTCCACCAACCCACTTCCGATTCCTGGCTTCTCACTTACATGCACCTCAACACGTTCCTCCCTGATCTGTCCATCGAGCAGAACCCCCCCCCCCCCACCACCGGTTCGATCAAATGCCACAACGAAAAAACAAACCCAGTCGACTCCGCAAAGTCTCACACTTCCTCACCTTTTCCCCCACATACATCCACGATTTCTGAAACCGTATATTTGTCCTCTTTTCACACCCATGTGAAGACTCAAGTTTGGACAAATCGTCTCGAATCCTCTGCCGCTTGAATTTCAAAAACTGGACACGTCAAGATTTCGCCATTGACACTGGTCACCTTGCATGTAAAGTGCATGGACAAATGTACAAATTTACATGCACGCCCAGCCTTTAATCTTGTATAAATACGTGAACCCATTAAGCCATTCTTCCCACAGAAGCATAATATTAAAGAAAATTAGCCATCATGGTGATCAATTTCAAAGTTTGGCTTCCTTTCTTGTTGTTGGTTTCTTCTCTTTTCCTTGCTTTCTCTGTGTCTTTCACTCTTGCTCTAGATAAAGACCAGCAATGTCAACAAGAATGTATGGACTTCCAAAGTCTTCCAATGCAGTCCGCATGTTTGGCCCGGTGCAAGAATATGGGGCCCTGGTCGGGTCCTCCGGTTGCTGGAGAAATGGTGTGGTACAGCCAATCTCATGCCCAGGAATGCCGACAGGAGTGTGAGATGAAGGGAACTCGGGTTCGGTTGGAACATTGTCAAAGGCAGTGCATGCAGCAACGGCAGTTCCAGCAGTGCCACGAACAATGCCAACAGACAATTCAGTCACCGGAGATATGCCAGAAGATTTGCCGCCAGCAAATTGAGGGAGGACAAGGTGGGGAGTTAAAAAGTTATGTTTCTAACCATCACGAGCTGCAGCAGCAGTGTCAGCAGCGTTGCCAGTCGCAGCCGGGCCAAAAGCAGCATCAGTGTCTGCAAGAGTGCCAAGATCAAATGAGGCAACAAGGACAGCAGCAATATGGGCAACAGCAATGTCAGCAGCGTTGCCAGTCGCAGCGTGGCCAAAAGCAGCACCAGTGTCTGCAAGAGTGTCAAGATCAAATGAGGCAACAAGGACAACAAGGACACCAAGGACAAGAGCGCGAGCAGATGAGGAGAATATGCCAGCAACATTGTGAGATGCAGCAAGGGAGTGGTGGGGGGCAGCAATGCCAAAGACAGTGTGAGCAGCAAGTTGAACAGCTAGAGAAGCAATTCGAACAATGCCAGCAGCGGTGCCAGAGCCAAGAACATGGCCAACAACAGCAATGCCTAAGTAGGTGCAGGCAGGAGATCGAAGACCAGCAACGAAGGCAACAACAACAAGGGCAAGGGCAAGGGCAAGGACAAGGCAGTGGAGACAACGAAGTAGAGGATGAAGCCCTAAATGGCAAGTCCAGACAGCGTTACGATCAGTGCATGGAGAGTTGCAGCAGACAACAACAGGGTCAAGGAGAACAAGAGCAGTGCCCAAGGCAGTGCAGGGAACAATTTGAACAGGAGAAAGGGCAGTACCAGCAGTGCAAGCAGGGGTGCGAAAGGTCATCACAGCACGATGATGAAAGACGACAATGCAAAGAACAGTGCAAACAACAGAGAGAGCAGCAGCTCCAGAGAGGAGGAGGAGGTAACGAAGTAGAGAAGGACGAGGCACTAAATGGCTCCGGCTATGGCGGTGCCAAAGAGCGATTTGAGCAGTGCAATCAAAGCTGCAAGAGTCAACAGCAGGGTCAGAGACAACAAGAGCAATGCTCAAAACAGTGCAAGCAACAATTTGAACAGGAGAAAAAGCAATTCAAGCAGTGCAAGAAGGGTTGCGAAAAGCAAGCACAGGATGATGAGCAGAAACAACAATGCAAACTACAGTGCGCACAGCAAGGGCAGCAGCAGCAGGAAGGCAGCACAGGAGGAGTTCATCTGAACCGACATGGACAAAGAGAAGAGGAGCAAATGATGGGGGGTCAGAGGAACAATCCCTTCTACTTCCCATCACAGATGTTTCAGTCGCGGTTCCAGTCCAAAGAAGGCGGGCTTCATGTGCTTGAGAGGTTCGGAAAGAGTGAGCTTCTTCGCGGCATTAAGGACTACCGCTTGGCCATCTTTGAGGCAATGCCTAACACTTTTGTTATCCCACACCACTGTGATGCCGAAAGGATTGTCGTCGTTCTCAACGGTGAGTTAGTCCTCCATTAACAATCATTTTTCTTATATGAAGTTATATTATCATAAGCTCTAATATCTTTGTTTTTTTGTTGCTTTGCGATTTCAGGACAATGTACCTGTACTCTTCTGATGAAAGACAGAAAGGAGTCCTTCAACATGGAACATGGAGATGTGATTAGAGTTCCTGCAGGGGCTACTATTTACTTAATTAACAATAACGATAACGAACCGCTTGTAATTGCAAAGCTCATCCGCTCTGTTAACACTCCTGGCCGATTTGAGGTAACCAATCATCACTTCATTTCATCAATATTAGTTTTGGTAGTTTTTATTTTTATTTGTTTGAGCTATTAATTACCCACAAACCCAATTAGTTTTAATATTTGGGGTTGGTAATTTATAATTTTATATCATTGCTTTAACTTTCTGCAGGAATTCTTCCCTGCTAGTTCCGGAAATCCCGAGTCATACTTCAGCGTTTTCAGCAATGACATACTTGAATCTGCCTTCAATGTAAGTTACAATTCTTAATTTTTGTTCTTTACCCTTTATTTGATTTATAATTTGTACACATTAATTAATTAGGCTGTAATTAACAACTATTAATTATTTGATCAGATCCCAAGAAAGCAGCTAGAGCAGGGCTTTAGACAACAAAGGGGCCAAGGCGTAGTCATGAGAGCCCCAAAAGAGCAACTTGAGGCATTGAGTCAAGGCGCTTCCTCCTCCAGGCGGGGAGGACGCCGGCAGTCTCAGGATCCGTTCAATTTGAAACAACAAAAACCTGTGCATTCCAACAACTATGGCCAGTTCTTTGAGGCTAGCCCTGAAGAGTTCAATCAGTTCCAGGACATGGACGTCTCAGTCAGCTGCATTGAGATGAACCAAGTAATGCACACATTAACCACAAAACAAATTAATTAAAGAGAAAATAGTTGAAATGATGAAAATACAAATCTTCAATTGCTGAAATGATCAATTTTCGAGATTTTATTAATATGCCATCAATATTTTATTGACGACATATTTTTGTTTGGATCATTTCAGCAATTGGAATTTGTAAAATTCTCATTTCAGCCAATTTTCTCTAATTAAATCCCATAGGCAAAGGCATATACTTGCCTTAATCTAATTTTATTGTATACTAATTTGGATTAGTACCTGTGGCTAATGAAAATCTTATCAAATTTTTGCAGCAAACTATGATGGTGCCACACTTCAATTCAAAAGCTACATTCTTGATGTATGTTGTGGAAGGAAATGTACGTGTCGAAATGGCGTGCCCCCACTTGGCAAGCCAAATGCAAGGCCAAGAGATGATGGAGCAACAGGAGCAGGGAGAACACAGTGGAAGGTTCATGAAGGTCACTGCTCAGCTATCACCTGGTGATGCTTTCGTTGTCCCAGCTGGTCATCCTGTTGCCTTTGTTGCCCAGAACAGCAATGGCAACCAAAACCAGAACATCCGAATCTTGGGATTCGGACTCAATGCCCAAAACAACATGAGGAACTTCCTTGCAGGTAAATTAATCAAGTCAGAAGCAGTATTATTGTTAATTAATTACAGTTTTTAATTAACTGGGTGTGCTTAATAGTAATTTCTTTTAATACAACAATATATTTACATTAAGGGGTGGGGGAACGGTGGGGGTGGGGGATTAAGCTTCACAATAGACCAATCATAACCATAATAATTAAGTATTGAACTTGTCAATCACCTAGTTTCAACTTGAAACCTTACTGTGAAGAGGAATACTAGCTACCATTATAATTAAGTATCGAACTTGTCAATCACCTAGTTTCAACTTGAAACCTTACTGTGAAGAGGAATACTAGCTACCATTATAATTAAGTATCGAATTTGTCAATCACCTAGTTTCAACTTGAAACCTTACTGTGAAGAGGAATACTAGCTACCATTAGACTGTAATGCTAGAGGCTTATAATTTTAATGATATACTTTGGTGTATGTGTCAAACTCTGACCTTACTGTGAAGAGGAATACTAGCTACCATTAGACTGTAATGCTAGTGGCTTATAATTTTAATGATATATTTTGGTGTATGTGTCAAACTCGCATTTGACAATTAGTTAATGATATATTTTGGTGTATGTGTCAAACTCGCATTTGACAATTAAAGAGGAGAAATGACTCTGGCTTTAAGGTTTCGCCTTAAAACCAATAGAGGTTCCGCCTTAAAACCAATACCTTGTTTAATTGTATAACTAATTGGTTTGTATGTAATCTGGTTTGTTGTAAATGCAGGGCAAAAGGACAACATAATGCAGCAGATGGATAAAGAGGCTCAGCAGCTGGCATTTGGGCAAGAGATGGAAAAAATCTTCGGCGAGCAGCAGGAATCTTACTTTGTGCCAGCTCAGAAGGGAAGAGGGAGAGGCCATCCGTTGTCTTCAATTTTGGAGTTTGCTGGCGTAATCTAATTAACTTGTTTAATTAAGCTATCTAAGTAATATTAGTAGGGAAGAAGCATGAATGGAGAGAGAGAGTAGTGTATCTAGCTACTACGTCATACATGACGTAATAATAAAAGTAGTACATGTGGAGAACAGTAGTAGCACTAGTAGGCTGTGCTGGAGTACTTGTGAGTTAGGGTTCATGTAGAGTGAACTTTTAGTGTGTGGAAAGGCTTAAATAGCTCTAAGTTTGTGCCATTTAAATAAATAAATAAATGAGGAGTTCTTTTATGTTTGAGTTATGCAAATCAAATTGCTAAGTAGTTTTAGTTCTTTTTTATTTATTTAATTCAAAAGCTATTTATTCAATTCAAAAGTTATTCAAAAGTTAAAAAAGAGAAGTGTACAAAGAAAAGAGAATGCGTAAAAAAATGCGTAAGAAAAGAGAATGCGTAAATCACTTTGCTGAACTAGTTTGTTGACTTGTTATGGTTTTTAAGCTTGTAGTGCAATGCAAATACTGCATCATCAAAATCATTTGTGAGATGTCAAGAGCCTCCAAGGCCTCCAGTTCCTGGTTACCGATTTCGCTCCATTAATGGCGGCGTCCGCTCCTCTGTGTCTTCGGTCTTCCACTAGTCTTGATCATGTCAAGATCGTTGTGAGAGGCAATGGAGAAATTCAGCCGGAGCTAACCGGGAGAAGAATGTCAGAGCGATGCGAAAGCAAGCACTTGTTGGGAGCAAGTTGAGGAAGGGGAAGTTTGGGAATTAGTAACTACAAAGTGTTTAGTGTTTACTCTGATCATCGCAAACAGCAGCAATAAAGTGAGCAATGCCATCAGCGTTGCAGATCGGAACAGTGCCGTCAACATTGTGCCGAGCAAATGAAGCAGCGAGAGCGATATTGCCAGCAACGTTGCGAGAGGCAGGGACATTACGCTCCACATCAACAGCAATGCCAAAGGACGTCTCGAAAGAACCTCTCCTCTCGACTTGGGTTCTTTATTCATATCCTGAATACAAGTTTTCCAAATGATCAACCAATGTAACAAGACTTTTGTAGAAATTGAATTCGATGTAACGATGGATTAATTGCACAAATAATCAACTATAAAACTCAGAACTAAATTAAGAGACTTAAAATTAAACGAATTTCGATAAAAATTAGAGGCTGATAAACATACATCGATCGTGTAATGGGGTTTTTGTGTGTGAGGTGTTGGTTTTCTTTCTTCTTCTTGGTGCCTTCTGTATTTATATTTTGGGCTCTCTATCATGTGCAAAGTGCGCATGCATGCCATGATTTTTCGCTCGTGATTATTCTAGATGTGATATTGGCCATAAATGGCCACAATAGTCATGGCATCGATTAGGAGAGAAAATTGTCTCATATGGGCATACACCAATATGTTACGATAAATGTAGACAACACGAATATATACACTACTTGGTGTCAAGACAGAATCTCTCCCAAGTTAGATCTAATGGAGCATGATTGCATTTATGATATTTTCTTCAATTCAACGTGAGACAATTGTCCTTTTAGATTTCCTCATTATTGTTTAGCTTAATTAATTAATATCTTTTACTCACTAGAACTACGCTTGTTGAGAGCCAAAAACACTTATTTTGTCTTCACCTGTAAGTAAAATGTCTCAAAATTCGTCTTTTTGATATAATATGAATCATATTTACCATACAATTTAGTATTACTTATATATATATATATATGTGGGGAATGATCCATGATACTGTATTTCAGACACAACTTTAGACATAAAATTTCAACTTAGATTAAGACAATATATTAATGGCTGAGATTAAACAAGACAATTAATTTATTATTATTCTTTTAACAATACTTTTATTCAAAATTAATATTATTTTATCAAATAATAATAATTTGCACTAACCCAATCTACTTTAGCCCTCGCCAAACGTGAAACAATGCTGAAATGTCAAAACTGTATCTCTCTTCTTCTTCTTCATTGCCCGCCATTGCAGACCACGAGTACTATCCTATTTCTTGGTCGCGGACACCTGCATCCTGCATCTCCTGCGAAAACATTTTTCTGCAAATCGTTGTTCTTGAACGACACCAACGTATTAAAAAAAAATCAACTAACCCCTTCTGGGCAGTGATCATTAATGGGTGCTTAAAGTTAACAAAACTGAGATTATAAAAACATTGTTGAGTGACATTTAAAGGTGATGAACAAGGCAATTTAAGCCTCTGGGAGACCACGTTTCATGATAATAATGTGCTCCAGAGAGTTCAAGCCATATTTCTTTCTATTAACAAATTTTCCAATAAGAGTATGTCTTGCCGAAAATCAAAGGTAGTTTGATGAAATTTTTTATTTCCTCTTAGGAACCATCTAAAATTAGTGGGCACAAACCCAAAAAATCTGAAACCAAAACCGATGACATTGGCGTCGGCCAGAGACGGGGATCAAATCCGAGGTTGTCGGAGATGTGGGTTTCTTGTGTCGCCGACCAAGAAATGCGATGTGCTCTTCTTGGTATACAATTGTCAGAAAAGAGACTTGAAGAAGGGTGGGAAAATGGAGAAGATGGAGAGTTTTCAATATTGCTGCACATTTGGCGAGATTGAGGTCAGATAGGGGTTTGTGCAACTTATAATTATTTTTGATAAAACAGTATTCATTTTGAGTTAAAAGAATAATAAAAAATTAATCGTCTTGTTTAATCTCAGCCATTAATATTGTCTTAATCTAATGGTTAAAATTTTGTGTCTAAAATTGTGTCTAAAATATAGTGCTATAGATCCTTCCCACACACACACATATATATATATATGCGAGAAGTTTATTTTCTAGATTCCACCCATATATGCATGTACGTGAAGATATTTCTACAAGTTTGGACGTGGTGTCTGAGTGCCAAATAATTTGCCAGGACACGTTAATTTTGTTACTTTCAACATTAATCATCTTGCAATGTGCATGGCCAAATGTTACACATAACACATGCATGCTTAGCCCTCTGAGTCTGAGCTATATATATTCTTCCTACAGCAAGCAATTGTAAGCAACAATGGCGATATTCATGTTCAAATATAGGCTTCCTTTGTTGTTTCTGTTCCTATCCACTCTTGTCCTCGCTACCTCAGTGTCTTCCAGTCTTGCTTATAACCCTGGTTTGGAAAATTGCCAGCACGTATGCTAAACAATATGACGACTGTGACATGATTTGCCATGCATATCATGATAGTCTTTTCCTTAGCCAGTCATGTGAAGAACATTGCGTGAGGCA